>OX465599.1:335220833-335851666 GCA_950022295.1 Bromus sterilis | reverse complement strand
GCCTTTTGTACCGGTCCGGTACAAAAGGCCCTCTCAAACCGATACTGATGAGCGATTTTCTACTAGTGTTAATAGGCAGCATGGAAACTTATCAGTTTGCATCTAAGTAAATTACGTCTCAGAGATGATAAGAGTTAGGCACCAACCGAATAGTGTTTGAGGTGTCGATGGCATCACACCCCAGAGTATAGGCGTGTGGACGGACACACAGCCCCTATCTTGGAATTGTGCAATTGTCTGGACCCTAAAAAAAATTGTTTGCCGATGCATGCCAGCTCGGGATACCTACGGACCATACGTGTCTGAGGTGTCATCCGTTTGGACTTTCTTGGGTTGCGTTTCGTCCACGATTAGACTGCTGACCAACTCAACTCGATCATTTGATAAAGGCACCGCTGCTGCAAACAATATGACATCCGCTTAACTCAGAGGCTCGAAAACCAGTAGAGAAGTTACACAGTTTTGGTGTCATGGCGGCCGTTCAGCTGGCCGCTCTCCTCGCGCTGCTGCTCGTCGCGCTGTGGCGTCTGGTGTGGCGGCCGCGAGCCGTGGCGAGGTCGTTCGCGAGGCAGGGCGTCGGAGGGCCGCCCTACACGTTCCTGGCCGGGTCCTTGCCGGAGGCAAAGCGGCTGCTGATTGCTGGCCGGAGAGGCGTGCCGCCCCTCGACCCCGGGTGCCACGACATCATGCCCATACTGCTCCCGCAGTTCCATAGATGGGTGGCCGATTATGGTAGGTAAACTGGCAACTACCTTTAATTTCATTTTCTCTATAGATGAAATTGATAGCTATATGTCCAAATTTTCTCTAAGGATATCATGACATGCTAGTTTGAAATGGTTGGTCGTGAGTTCATGGCTTTTTTTTGGGGGGGAAGGTGTGAGTTTCGTGACTTGAGTAATTGACCCATCCAGTTCCAACATTATCTTCAATAATTCATTCTGAATAATATAGTATTCCATAATTTTCATCGTTGGTTCAGGGAAAACATTCCTGTTCTGGATCGGGCCGATCCCCGCCATCTTCTCTACCGATATACAGCTGATCAAGCAAGTGCTCACGGACAGGACAGGCATGTACCAAAAGGACTTCATGATCCCCGTGCTGAAATCCCTCTTCGGCAACGGTGTCATATTAATAAACGGCGACGACTGGAAGCGGCACCGGAAAGTAGTCCTTCCCGCTTTCAACCATGACAAGATCAAGGTTATATATGCATCTCTCCTTTCCAATACATTAGTGTGCTCATTAGTGTGGATCATGTACAACATCTAGCTGACTGATGATTTGATTTTCCCCGTGTCTAGAGCATGACTAGGGTGACGGCAGAGGTTACAAGGCATATGATGCAGGAATGGCGCGAACAGATATGTGAAAGCAGCAGTGAGAAGAAAGCAGCTGAGATAGACATGATCCACGCCTTCAATGATCTGACCGCGAAGATCAACGGTCGCGTCGCCTTTGGCACGAGCCACCGAGACGTCGAGGAGGTCATCATCTTGATGAGGGAGATGCAAAAGATGGCTACTGCGGCCATGCTTGATGCTCCAATACTATGGTAGCTAGAGAGGTGGTAGCATTCTTCAATTTTGTGACATTAAGGATGTTAATCTTGTGTGTTTCACTTCAGGTACCTACCGACTCGGCGTAACTTGCATGTTCGGCGTCTGAACAAACAACTGAGAAGCAAGATCATGTCGATCATGCAGGCACGACTGGCCGCAGATGGAGCCAAATATGGTCGAGGTGGCACAGGTGGCTGTGGGGATGACCTGCTTGGGCTTCTGCTAGAGGCGTGGACGCCGCAACGCCAAGGGAGAGGCGGCGATACCCTGACAACCGATGAGGTGATTGATGAGTGCAAGACCTTCTTCGCCGCGGGGCAGGAAACCACGGCTACCCTCCTCGTCTGGGCCATGTTCCTGCTCGCCGTGCACCCACAGTGGCAGGACAAGGTCAGGGAAGAGGTCTTGAGGGAGTTCCACGGTGCGGAGAGCGGCGAGGTCGTACCCAACGCCGATGTTCTTGCCAAACTGAAGCTGGTACGTAGTGTACATTTGAACACTCAATACATTTTTTCCATATGTTTTCATATGAATGTACTATTCGATCGGTATCATAAATGTTCATATTGTCTCTATAATGTTCATCAAAGTTTAACTTCTGCGAAATATTCTATGTACTACTAAATTTGGCAAGGAGGGAATAACTAATGTGAGCATGCACCACGCGCGCATTATTCTATGCAGCTACACATGGTATTGCTGGAGACATCTCGGCTCTACCCTCCGATCGTGTACATACAACGGAGGGCTGCCTCAGACGCCATCCTCGGAGGCATCAACGTACCCCAGGGAACAATCATATCAATCCCAATCGGCATGTTACACAGAGACAAGGAGGTTTGGGGACCCGACGCCGATGAGTTCAATCCCATAAGGTTCGAGCACGGCGTCACAAAGGCTGCCAAGGACTCCAAGGCGCTCTTATCTTTCTCTCTAGGCCCGAGGGTATGCACTGGTCAGAACTTTGGCATCGTGCAAGTGCAGGTTGTCATGGCGATGATCCTCAGTCAGTTCTCCATCTCCCTCTCCCCGGAGTATGTTCACAAGCCAAAGTATCTGCTGTCTTTGACACCCAGGCTTGGGATGCCTCTCATTCTGAGGAATCTACTATAGATGGGTCAGAAAGGTTGTAAAATTAAGCTCACTAGTCGTGAACCCGAGCATTCACACAGCTAGTTAATAACTTGTACGTATTTATTTTGTTGCATAAATAACTATCTTATGAAAGATAAAAAAAAGTTAAACACCCAATCATCCACTACAATCACAAGCACATATAATGTGTTTGCTTGTTTTTCTGGTTAGTTGAATTGTTGGATTATCGGGCTTAACCAATTAATATTTCAGTCAATAGTCCTTAGAAATCACTAAGATCCATGTGGTCCATTCATGCATAATAAGTGTGTGTGAAAAGTTTGGTCCCACCACGCTGGTGAAGGAAGTGTGAAACCTCTTTATATGGTGGTTTGCTCACACCACTAAAAGCTTGAGAAAAGAGCTTAATCGCACGCTCCTCCTCCACCGTTTGCCTCGCCACACCACACCTCGCATCGCCTCCTGAATTAGCTGTGCTAGGAGCTATGCCACATGTGCATGTTTCGAAAGATGTCCACTTATTCAGGGGTCGGTTACCCACTCGCTTATAAGAGTTTTCCTCCCAGACGAGTCGATCTGATCTGTTATTTCACCTGTTCGTTCCACGCCTTGTGCCGCCTACCACTTTCCCATCACTTATCTCCACGTGCATCAAGGACGGAGACAGTAGGCATCCGGAACCCCGCCTCTTGTGATCTGGTATGGGAGAGGGGCGATAAGGTTTACGCAAAAGCACATCTACGTGACTGCTGGATCTTCATCATGGCTGCGAGTGACGACGACTTCTTCGCACACCTTCTTCCCCGACACAGACGGTCTCTTCGACGAAGACATGTCGATATCTTCTACTGCCTCTGTATGGTCTACTATCTTCTCTGTATATATATGTGATATCTAATTTCTGTAATCTCGATTGCATGCCCAAGTATGACTCTATCTATAATGATTATTATGTATTACCTGCTGTTTCTACGGATTAAAATATACGGTAAAATTCCTAAATGTTCAACCATATCAAGATATTTTCTCATATATAGCATGCATGCCCATGGGATAACTCATAATTCCATACACCAATTAATTATGCAATTTCATACAACTTTTCAAAAACATTGCCAACAAGAAAAATATTCCAAGGTATAGAAAAACATAATCCATCATCATGTTTAATGAAAAAATCACGAAAGTTAATTATCATGACGAAAGCAAAATTCTTTTCATGTGGTGAATAACTGATGTGGTTTATAGATCAAAAATCATTTGTGTTCTTGGTCATGTTTATTCGACAAGAAGAATCATTTTTTCCCCTTGTTTTGCAACTCACTAGCATATGTACTAGTAATAACTAATCTTTCTTGGATGTCATGTTTTGATCCCCAAAATCTAGGTCATGGCATTTTTTTCTATTTTTTTTCTCATTGAATTTCATTAAGCATTGAAAGGGGATGCAAACGAGATGGTTCAGATGCATCTCTGGCAGGGTCGCCTACTGAACCTGCACATATTGCTTTTCATGAAACTATCTCTCACAAATACTGACGCTCTGCAACCATATTAGATTCAGCAAGGTAAAACAAACTTAAAAAATATTTTGTACTATATGTTATGGTGAAAAGAGTGTATGTTGTCATGTCCTTTATATTACTGTCTTTTCTGGTTCCATAACTCTCTCATGCAAGTGAATAATTGATCATTCTGCCATCCCGTTAGATTAGTATGATACTAATTTTAAAAAAATTGATAAATCTTTTTATTTTATTTCTATGAATTTTATTTGTATATTTTTGGTTCAATATATGGTGCACTCACTTCAATGTTCTATTGTGCGAGTTCCCAGCCCTTTCTTTTCACCTCTGTTCCATATATTACATGTTACTGTATTGACTTTTGATAAGCTGGCTTTGCAACAGGGATATACATTCAGATTTGACCGCAAAATAAAATTGTGCTTCTAAATGATGTATATATTTAACAATGTTATTAGATTTTCATACTGTTTGATATTCTCCTATATGTGTTTTTTTTACTGTTTTATGATTGTTTTCAGTTGCATTTCGAGCAGGCAACCTTTTTAAGGTGAGGGCAAGGAGGCCTAAAATTACAAGATTGCTTATCTATTTTCACCAAACTACCAACCTTACTTATAGTAATCATGTACTTGCAATTTAAATGATTTTATTCTTTCTTCGTACAATAGGGATTGTGGCTTTATACCAAGATTTTTTTATTGAGTTTGGTTCTATATAACACATGATTATCTTGATTGAAACACACAATTTTATTCAGTGTATGATTACGATTTAGGTATACTATTGTCGAGACTCGAGACTTGGAAAATGCCAGTCCATCTCAACAATGTTATCCTTAAATACATGCAAAAATATTTGATGGATTTTTTACAATGGTAGCTATCATGCCGAGGGGGTGTTGTTAGGTAGCAGACAATGGAAAGATGCACTCATGGTCGGGGGACACTGGATTGAAGACGCGGTTATCAAATGTCTCGTAAGGTTCTGTGAATTATGTAAAGTATATATGTCGAGCAGGGTTAGCCAACTCGGGTCTATGGTGGCATAGAGTGGGGTAGTCCCTACCGTCGCTCTACCTAAGACAACCAGCGGTGCGATGTTATGGAGCTCTAGGTCGATCGGCACGTTCTGTTCTACAGAACTAGAACCAATTGGTTGCTGACATTCGATGGTCTAAGCTGTTGGATAAATTGCATACTTTCATCACACGTAAATAAATAAGAATACTAAAAAATCTTTATCTCAGTTCACAATACAAAAAGAGATACAAATTTTGTTCCAATTATTATAAGTTTATCTCAGTTCAGATTACAAAAACGACATCCAAGACAAAAGAATCAGATTATATATTACTGAAGCTTCTTCAACCTCTATAAAGGAGTTGAATAGACATATATTTTCTTTCCTCTAATTCATATTGCCCTACGCGCTCCTCCTTGCCTTCAGACCTAAGATTATTATCAAAAAATTGTCAAAGTTCCAAAAGGTTAATGACGTCCAGATTTGGCAATGAGAAGATGATTCAAAATTCCAATGTAAGAAGGATAATGGCATTGCTTGGGATAGTTAAGAAAAAACCACTATACATCTGAACTCATCGTGTTTTCTTCGTTGTAATATGGATGTGTGTTCCTTGAGTAGATAATAATCCTAGATGGGGAAAAAATATAGCATGGCACAATAACATTTTATTTGTTTCAAACATCGTGATGTGATTACCATATGAACAGATGGCCCAATGCTTTGGTTCTAATTATATCTGACAGTGAGCACATTCTAAAATTTGTACAGTCCCATCAATCGTGATGTAATATACAAACTAACCAAAAATAATGATCTTCACTGACATGAGTTGCAAATAAATATTATTTTAAGAAAATTTACGTACAAAATATAACATATATGGAAATGCATCTTGAAAAAGTTACTTTAGTACGTCTATGACTGTATTGTATGTTGCACCCACATGCTAAAACTTATGCACCATTCTTTTAAAAAAATAGTTTTTGAAGAGCGACAAGTCAAGCGGAACATATTCCTATAAACCTATGTTCTGCTAATATACATATATAATGCTATATGAGAAATGCTACTCTATGTGTGATGGAATGACGTGCAAGATTACAAAGATTTTGTACATGTCAACAAGGACTATGAAATAGAAAAATGGAGGCATACTATTACTGAGAGTAGTACATACCTGCTGTTTCAATAAGTTTTCCAATTCATCCAAATTTATCCCATCAAATAATTCAGCTGTTACTGATGTGCCAGCTGTTGCAAAGTTAGTGCTCTCCATGTTGAAAAACTCATTATCGAAGCCTTGATGTTGCACTACACTGGTCTGACCAGCATCACCATCTCTAGGCATTTCATGGGTCATCTCCACAGTTGCATCATTCTGTATTGCTTGAACCATGTCCATGGTTGTGGCATCTGACATGACCTTGTTCCCACCCGGGCAAATTTTGCTTAGGTCAGCACCATAATCCAGAGGATAAGGAGATATCGATAACCCTCCGATTTTGCAATCATACTGAATCTGATATAACTTTGGTACATTATCTTGGTTCCTTATATGGTTTACATTATCCATGGTTGGCATTTGCTTCTCTACTGGTTGAGCTACACTGGATGGCAGTGATGCACTAGTCGTAGTTAGGCAGTCCCCTTTGTATTTCTGAAATTTTAAATATAGTAAAAACGTCAATAAGTACATGCATGGTAGTGTGGTATCATTTCTTATAATGCCACCATCATATACACAAATCTCAGCTTCAAATTGAAGGAAAATTAATACCTGCAAATGGTTGTTGCTTTCATCTTTAGTGGCATTTGTACCATCATTCTCCATTAATTCTCCCACATTTATGGGAATATAGTCTGCATTGGGAAAACAAGAGTATGTCAACGGGGTGGAGTTTAAAACATAGAAAAATCAATATGCACACATACATGTGATTTATTTATTTCAATCCAACATTCTTGATTAGTTCAAAGCATGTGTCTTGACTGCGCAATCACGTTTATTGTAATAAAAACATACAAACAATCAAGGGGGGAGGGGGGGCGAGAGAATACTATTAAAACAATCAAAGAAAATGAATATTAATTATGTTAAAGCCACCCATTGAATTTTTGTGTACACAAAATAAATATATTAAAATCATATAAAAAAATTAGCGTTCATAGAGTCATAATGCCATTTCAACAGTATTGTGATTACATGATAAAGAGGTAAATATGCATGCAACATTTTTCCATTCTTTTTTCCGCAAATACTACTCACTACATTCGATCTATTCATGAAACGTACAAACATGTAAGAATGGTTTTCTCAAATGATTAAGATAAAAAAAACACTGAATTTATCATGCAATTAGTCAAAATGAAATGCATAACTTGTACATAGGCAAGAAGAGTAGAGTGTCATGGCGAAATAAAATATAATAGGGGTTGCATATTTAAAAAGAATTATAGTTTTACTACATTATGTGGTACACACATAATACCTGCAGATACCCACGTTCATGTACCAGAAAACATGGACCAGTCACTAGAAGTCGAGCGCCAGTTAAATAATCGAGTATTTCGTTTCTATGAAGTAATCATACCGTTCATGGGAATATTATATATCTTAAATTAGATATATATGTATTGCTTAGGAACGTTGGGCCTAACATAGATAAAAGGGGAGAGCATTGGTGCATAATCAAACATGGAGATATGGGTGAGTGTGCAAGGAACAACCACAAAGCTTCAAGGTACAGACTTCAGGACATTTGGGCACCATAAAGACGAAAAAATACAAAAATGAAATATACAAGAGGTCATAGCTTACAATAGATGCATTACCCCTCAATTTAGGGGTAATCCCACATAAATTTGTAATAGAAGCCAATAGTTAGATTTTAGATTACATATTTGTGCACGAAACTGAATTAGGTTTGCATTCGCACCTCCTCCCAAGTTTAGACAATTTTCCCATGTGTGCCTCCATAAATACCACCTCTAAGGCATCATATAGACTGGAGTTCTTTTTAGTAAAAGATTTTACATACAAGCAATTGCTAGTACATTTTTTCCCAAATGACGAGGCATTAGATCTATATTCACAATATTCCAATTGCATATAATAGTTATTGCTTGTTCTTTAATTGCTTATAGGGGTTAGACCTTCGCGGCCAAGTTAACCAAGTCCCGATGAGGCCAACCACATCTTCGGATTTAGTTTATAAATTGAAGATACGCAACACTATTTAATGTTCTAGTAAAATCCAAAATCGTCTCCACCAAAATTGACAAGTATTTTCCATTGAAAGATGAAGACACCCATCGTGTTATTAAAATTTAGACATATTTTCCCCTTCTGTTAGCTGGTTATGCCTAGGTATATCTGTCTCACTTATGTTTATACATGATGTGTTGCTTTCGAAGGCATTATTTAATTAACTGTTATAACCTCTCAAGTTCAATTTTATGTGTAAATTTTGCGAGTAAGACAAATTTTAGGTTAAGTGAAGCGCCTTAAATCTCTCGCACATACACAAACAATGATTTTAGATGATGGTCCATATGAAGGATGCAGTGGCAAAGAGATCGAGGGGAAAAGATTATTATAGTTTCAAATCTATTTTTATTGAAGGTGTATCTTAAAGACGTATCTATTTTGATTGATACGGTATTCAACTACTATATTCTAATGGTACCACTAAAAATAGTATAAAAAGGTGTTCAACACTTATACGGTCGAAAAGGTGAATTTGTGGAACAAGTATATGACGGTACCTTGGCTCACCATAATGGTGTAACAACCATTGTTGACCAAGGAAAGGAAGGAGGTATAAAAGGTTTTGTGGGATATTGAACTAGCGTAGCAATGAGAACATGAGTGGATGCATGCTGAAGACCATCGACGGACACCCATGTTGTACGCCTCGCTTTGAAGTAACTAGTATCACTTGAACTCCCTCATGTGCAAAAAATTAGGACCTATCAAATCCCATGAAATTACTTGTGTGTTTAGACAAAAAGGTATGATCCAAACATGGTAGAATATTATGTGTCGCCAATAAACTCTCTCCATGGGAAACACAGAGGATCGTACTGCAGGCTCGACTCCCATGGTATTGAAGAGACTTGGATTGAACGAATAGCTCCCCCGAATGGCACCAAGGTTGTCACAGGAATATTCGACCTAGGCGATGAAGAGACATCAATACGTACTTTTCGAAATTAATGTAGTACCTTACATTTTGAAACACGATCAAATATAAAGAATGATCCATATCGTACGATCTCACGTGCTCTCAGTCGTGCTTCAACTTGATGTTACCCACCACTCAAGCTAAACGTTGATTCAAGCTAATGCCATTGTGTTGGTCACTCTGTTTAGATGAACTTCCTTTTGTGATCCAACGTGGTATAAATGTGGGAACGTAGTGGCAACGTAAGAGAAGGGAAACATTCATATCAACTAGTTGTCTTTTCCTTTTGACAAGATAGTATATTCTTGATACCTCATGGTACCACATAAATACTGTTGAAACTTGCAAACATGATTCTAAAGAAATGCTTAGTTGGAGGCTCGGTTTTCGAGTTAAGGAAGAAAGTTGCACGAGTTAGGAAGCATTCCTAGCTCACCTCAAGGGTATTGTACATTGTTTTTACACATTTTTTTAAGATTTCAAACTGGCATAGTCGTCTAACATGGTAGTTTATAATATATACAACCACCACACATTTCCATTGATCCCCTACTGAAGACATTACCATGAATCTTGGATAATTTTTCCAGCCTTCTGACCATCTAGCATTCTGCGGCGGTCAAACCACTAGCTCACACAGAAAATACCCTATGCAAGCCATGTCCTTCAGCTGGCTCCACCAACTACTCATCTTCCATCTTCATCCTCCCGTGTGAGGCACAAAATCCACTCCTTGTCGTCAGAGGGAGGAACACCAATGCATTTTCTATGAGCCATGCACTTTCTGTCTTCTCCATTAGTGGGATCCTACTCCTCGCTCCGTCCTGGATCCAATCCACATACCCACGAGAGAGACGATGCTCAGGGGGTCAACTGATGGACAAAAGTTGTCATGTGGTCCGGCGAGGGTGCAATCAAAGCCCATTGTCTACTTTGAGCAGTGCTCGCACTCCCCATTCTATAGGGAGGAGCGGGTACCATAGCTCCTATGATCAACTATCAGTGACACTTCAACCTTCACCACACGCTACTTGACCGGTGTTCAACGTTTAGCTACGATTGATGCTATGGATGCTAGAAAGCCTTCCGGCAACTCCGGTGCTGAGGCAAATTAGCAGTGGGCGGTCATGATACCGACTCTCGATAATGTTAGGAGTGGTGAGCTTTGTGTTGGAATCAATGACACTATTATGCTAGAATCTATCGACGGCATAAAGGAGATGCTAGAACTAGCACCCAATCATGTTTAAATCAGCCGACACAGATGTTGCATGGAGACTCCCCAGATGATGCATCCATTCTGTCACACACTCGAACAAGTACGTGGACCAATTTATTAGGACCATTGATATTGAAGCTACAACTTTTTCTAGCGAGTTGCAACCATCGCGGGAGCTGCAGCCGGTGTCCAGAGAGATGCGACCATGAAAGACCAAACGGATAGTGTTTCAACCCCAATGCTAAAAATTTGGTAATGGAAGTCATTTTTCGTACGATGTGGATGGTGGTGAGGCTGTTCCACCAAAGTTGCGAGCGTTGACGACTAGAGATCCATCGAGGATGCACATGTGTGTATGTTGGTAGCTGGCGGGAGACACCAGAGACACGACGACTAATGGTGTTGTCATCTCTAGCAAGAAAAACTGTGAACGGGGACGTTTCCCTCTACAAATAGTGATGATGAGCCTTCTGGGCAGAGTCCACGCCAATGTGGTGAGAAACAGACAAGCGAGAGACAATGTCCTTGAGTTGGGGCATTGCTCTTTTTCAACTTCCTATTCCATCTGTTGCAAAGAGATGCGCTCCACAAGGTGGAAGAATACATAATCGGATTAAACATGGAATAAATCACAAATTGTATGGTACAAGAGGCAAACAGAGAGAGCCTGTGCCAATCACCCTGCGACTAACGATGGTCTTGAATTTTTATAGATGAATCTACTCATGTGTTGGGAAATGGTTCCATAATGGGAATGTAGATGAATCAAAATTTACAAGGAAAGTGCATTCCTATTGTCCCATCAACATTGGATCTTGAATAGGTACATATTTTAGGTGATAAGATAAATAACTACTAGCTCATGGCAAAAATTACTTAGAAATAGGATTACAATTATCAGCAATACCAGCTAAGATACGATTAGGTGACTGGCATAACCAAGTGACCCGAGCAAAGTATGGTCAACATTGTGCAACCCTATTTTCTCTTGAAATATTCTTTTTAGTAACCTCCTCTATATCCTTGAACCATTATATTTATTTCTCTTATGATGAACCAGATCTCCATACGGTCCGACTATGAGCCTGTAATGGCTTGGAAAAACATTGCATAGTCAGACATCAATATCAGCTTCCCATCGATATGAAGCATTGCCAATTTGATCCCTTGCATGGAAGAAAGAGCTTAAGCTTCTAAATCATCTTTACACTAATCGAGGTAGTGTCTGGCCAAAACTAAAAACCCCTCTACCAAAATTCCTAATGATTATGAAAATTCATGCAAAACAAATTATGTATGAACCATCAGTGGTCACTACCCTATCATCATGTTCCAGATGAGGGTATGGCACGTCATGGCAGAGAACAACGACCTCATGTTTCCTTTCAAACAGTGCCAATGACATGATTCCCCTTAATAATATGTTCTATTGCCATGATGTTGAATGATGGACCATTGGAAATCCACTTGTTATTAGAACAGAATGTCCAACAAACTTATAGCCCGTACATCTTCACTTGATGCTTTTTTTATGCAATGCAATTGTAGTTTTGAGAAGATCACATGCATTCCGCAAGGGTAGCAGATGGAACTATGTCATAGAAATACCTAGTCCATTGAAGATTGTTAGGTGGTACAAAGATCACGAAAGTTGATCATGTTATGTTGGCTATTCTTATCAAAGGTTGACACAACAGTCGATGGTTTTCCGAAAATTTTGAATAAGCAAAAAAGGACATATCCAACACATGTGATGGTGCCCTCGATGTTCTATGAATGATGAAGATGGCTTCCATTCCTTGGGTATATTCCCCCATCTCATATACACTTTGGAATGTCATGATGAGGTCTAGGAACTATATATTCGCTATAAATTACGGCTCATGGTACCGCAAAAATATGGTATGATAACCCATCAGAATTTCTAACGTACTAATTTTCATCCAAGCAATGCTTAAAGGCTCGACCTCAACACCGTTGACACTATCTATAAGGCCCCTGTTGACCTCCATCTACTCATGGCCCTATGTCCACATAACTCCAAGCTAGATTGGGCTCATGTGGCTTAAAAGAAGATATCTCTTGCAAGGAGCATCAGACATGCCTTATTTGAGAATCTAAGGTGTTGCCTTATACAAATTAATAATGACTTAATTATGATAATCCAACCAAGCTCGAACATATATTCAAACCTAAATCCTCAAACTTCTTATATATATGCAACATGTGCATTGGATGGATTTTGTTCATCCTTGTCCTCCACGATAATTGTCATTTCACTTTGCCTTGTAGAAAGAATGCACTCACCGAGAAAGAGAGGTGGCATACCTTATGCTAATCAAGGTGTTCAAGCACGTAGGTGTCCCAAATAATTACCTATATATGTATCATTGTATATGTTCTATTAATTAGCATCCTAATGGTGATGCAGGCAGATGGTCCCTACCCCAATTGAGAAGACCAAACAAACTACGTACCAACCAGAAAATATGGTACAATGGTTGAGACTTGAGCACCGCGTACACTCTACCACTATAAGTTTGAAACATCCTGGCTAGAAAACAAAAATAAGCATGCCAGGCAATTCTTTTGACCTCGTACACACACAATATATGTGCGTACGTTATACTCGGAAACATTCATATGCATGCTCAAACTGACTAAATGAGTATGAGGATAAAATAAGTAGGAAACGATTTATGTATGACGCAGTTATCATATGCCAATTATAGAGATATTTGACGAAAAAAATTAATAAATATCACACACCTTGTGTTTCCTTTTGGCGGTTGTTGGCGTTGAGGAATGCATGCGTATGTGCATTCCACAGGAACCTGGCCTTCTTGATGGTCTGGTCGTTGGAAGCCCCCTCCTGAGAGTCGTCATCCAGTTCTATTGGCCTTTTCCTTGATGATGGGCCATCTTGAAGGGTGACTTGGCTTGTATGAGAATCGTCATTCACTGGGATGATGGAGGAGGGGGCGGCCTTGAGCCTTGGCTGCTTCACGTGATGCCAGATGTTGCTGATAACACTTTCATGCAGGGGCTTGGTCACGAAGTCAGAAGCACCGCACCTGAACCCCCTCCTCATGGTCACAATGTTCACATTGTCGGAGAACACTACATAACGCATGGAAATATATTAGTATTATGTACTACAAGCATGCTGGATTCAGGCATGTATGTGTGACAACGCTTTTCTTGGTACCCAAAATTTTAGTAGTAACTAATCCCTCTACAAAAAATAGTAGTAACTGCTCGAAGGAATTAATGCTACATCCAGGGATGATTTTTATAGAGTTGATTTCAAAGGCTGATGTGCCAAATTTTATTTATATACTACCTCCATCACAAATTACGTGCGTACCTAGGTCACCAATTTAACCAACATAAATCAAGATATATATTATAAAAATGTATCATCATAAACTTTAGATATTATATTTTCAAATGATATTTTTTTATAACATATATCTTGTGTTGTATTGATTAAATTGACTACTAGGGATACACGCGCGCCCTGTAAACTGTGACGGAGGTAGTATCATTGAAGAGGGAGAGGCCCACCCTGAAATTAGGTGGTAGTTTAATAAAATTGAAGGGGTGCCTAAAATTTCTTTATAAAATCAGTAGGTCTACCATTTTTAGATGCATAGCAAACTTAGGAGAAATTGTTATGGCTCGGGCTTATCGTGGTGATATATAGGCCCATGACAGGGTTCAGGGGGGCAACATATTTTGAATTGTGCATCTCATTTTTAGGGAATATATAATTATGCCGAATTCTCCTGTTACCCGTGTGCTGTATTTTTTTTAGGGTATAGGACAACATTACTCATCTACTGAAAAAGAGGAAAAGCACAACACTAATCCTGCTTGCACTCATCCTGCTAAGCTGGTACTGAGTAACTGCATTCAGCCGTTACTTCCGGCAAAAACTAGAGAAAATAACTGCATGCGGCGGTAATTCTGGCAAAAGAGAAAAAGACCACACAAAATCTGCAGCCGTTATTTGGAACTACGTCTAGGCCGACTTGTCTCATGGCATCACAAGTTCTCACAACACGACTCGTATCATTCTTTGCTCTAAACTCCTCTGCCCTCTGATTGATTGATTTATCTATAACTCTAAATTAGGTGGAAGTTTAATACATACGATTGAAAGGGGTGCAAGTCTATCCATTTGCAAATTAATCTTAGTTTAATAAGATTGAAAGGGGTGCCTAAGATTTCTTTATAAAATCAGTAGGTCTACCATTTTTAGATGCATGCATGGCACACTTAGGGGAAATTGTTATGGCTCAGCATTACATTGGTGATATATAGGCCCATGACAGGGTTCAGGAGGGGCAACTTATTTTGAATTGTGCATCTCATTTTTAGGGAGTACTCCCTTGGTTTTAAAAATAATTGTCTTAGCTACAACTTTGTATTGAAGCTAGTGCAAGGTTGAGACAGTTTTTTTAAAACAGAGGAAATATATAATTACGCCGAATTCCACTGTTACGCGTGTGCTGTACTTTTTTTTAGGGTATAGAGGAAAAGCACAACACTAATCCTGCTTGCACTCATCCTGCTAAGCTGGTACTGAGTAACTGCATGCAGCCGCCGTTACTTCCGGCAAAAACTAGAGAAAATAACTGCATGCAGCGGTAATTCTGGCAAAAGAGAAAAAAGACCACACAAAATCTGCAGCCGTTATTTTGGAACTACGTCTAGGCCGAATCGTCTCATGGCATCACAAGTTCATAACACGACTCGTATCATTCTTGGCTCTAAACTCCTCTGCCCTTCGATTGATTGATTTATCTATAAGTCTAAATTAGGTGGAAGTTTAATCCATACGATTGAAAGGGGTGCAAGTCTATCCATTGCCGCCCCTTCCAACCAAAAGAAGCAGAAGAATTAATCAATCATTAGGCGAATAAAAACCATGCATGAGTGCAGGTGTTGTCAAGGGCTTACGGATGACCGGGCATCGATCTTTGATGCGCTCAAGGAGGGCGAACCCGTCGAATCCTGTACCACGGGTGTCGGAGACGGTCAAGACGACGTCGACTCCCTCCGGGTTCTCCATCACCTCCCTCAGCGCTTCCGCCGGCGACGCCATGGCCGTCACTGCATGCATGCACCAGCACATCGATCCATTACAATCCTATACTGCATGAAGCCATGAACACAGACACACACGAGGTAGAGGGAATCGTAGACATACCTTGGTAGCCGCAGCGCATGAGCATCTCGCTCAGGGTCTGGAGGTAGACGGGGTCTTCGTCGACGGCGAGGACCCTGATCTCCACTCCAGCCATGGCGTCGCGGCCATTCTCCATCTCCACTGCCGGCCGAGTCACAGAAGCCTCGTGTACTCGTTCTGGTCTGGAATGAGTCGAGGGCGTAGGAGAGTGTAGGGAACTCGCTTAATAACCGCGTACAACCGGGTACAAGTACGTTACTTTACTGGAGGGTAAACCGGGTGGATTCAGCGAGAGCACACAGAGACGGTGTGATGCGGTCCCCACTCACACGCTTAACACATTTGTACATCAACAACAATGCTTCACTTGGAGTACGTAATGGCCTGGCACGTTCGAATCGATCGGCCAGGCCGGACAGAAGGGTCACCCAGTCAAGAGATAGAGCTAACGAGCTACTATGTCGTCACTGATCACGTCGTCCCCGACCATCGCCCATCGCCGGTCAATATCTGGCAGTACTAGCACAAGAGACACGAAAACGAAAAAAATGACGGTGCATGGAGTGCATGTAGCGTGTGCCACCTCTCGTCACGTCTGACGAGAGGTTCCAATGGCGAGGAGAGACCAAGGCAGCCCACCGCGCGGGGACAAGAGATTGGGCATCCACACGCCCACTTTCCTCACACAAAGTCGGTTTGCGCTTCTCTCTCCCCACCCCCTCCTCTCCCTTGCGATATTGACGAGGGGTGGAGACTTGGAGGCGACTCCGTGTGCATATATGAAGACCTAGAGAGTAGAAAAAAAAACTCAATTAAGACATGTTCCAATACTCATTTGGTCCTTGTATTATCTATCTATTGTATTATCTTTTTGTTATCTCTACTACTTCAAGAAAACTTAAGGATATATATTTCACCTAGTTTTTTTTCCATCACCCCATCGTTCAACCTCCATCCTTCATTGTCCTTTCTTGGTTTTTCATCCCTTCTTTTCTTATCAACCCAATGTTGGATAACCCAAAAATCTTGATCAATCTTTGGTATAGCAATAAATCATTATCCATAAATAAATTGTTTTCTTCTGGTATAACCTCGCACCTGTCAGATATTTTTGGTAACTCAATAAATAACAATAAATTCACTAGAAAAATAATTATAAATCACTCTCTTATATTTGCTAACCTAATAAAAAGCAGATTAATGATGGAAAGTTAGCTATTTTATCGGTTTAAGAAATAGTTTGAAAATCTATACTACTTTACTTGGAATAAAGTTTTGACCAATAGTCATGGGCACACATACCCAATAAAAACAGATTAATCTTATTTTGTCTATTTACCTTCAGTCAAGATTTTTTCCTATATGGTGCTCCAATTGTGTTAGAAAATATTTGATCCCGTGGCTACACACATGCATATATACCTATATTTTACTAAAACCACATTTCAGATGAAAAATAGAGAGATGTCCTAAAAATTCCAATAAAATACATTAATATCCGACCCTTCGTCGGACGGCCCCATCTAAAGAGAACATTGGATAGCCATCAAATTTATGTAACCATATCCCACATCTATCAATTGAAACCTGAGGCCACTAGATTATGTAAGGACGTGGCTAGTTTTTATCTAGATGAGAATAAACTAAGTTCCATCTAACTTCTACACCACTAATTTTACACGAATATTCTTGTGGATTTTCTTTAATAATGAGATAGTATAGGAGTTATATGTGACTTTATCTTATCTAGATGAAAATTAGCAAATATGTTTATGTAATCGTCCAACACGCACATATATGCTTTCAAAATTCACGCACACAATATTTATTACATATAGCATATCTCATTCTCAATTGGAAAACTCTTCAATTCACCCTAAGGATCCCCACGCATCATGATGTGCGCCTGGTCCATTTTACGCATGTCCCCATGGGCCTCATCTCCACCTTATCGCTTCCTCTAGAGTTTCTCCTTCATATCCATTTCATTTTTTTGGATTGTTAGCATATACCTCGGATTGGCAAGCGTGATCAGGTGGGAGTGGAGGAGGATGAAGATCATGATCAAGCTATGCAAGAAGCTTTTTATTTGGGGGCCTAATGGTCATGTGAGCTCCCCTTGTAAGATTCTTGCTTGAAATAGCCTCCTCCTGATGAAGTTTTTTCAACAACCAACGGATAGTATTGTCATCTAGACCACCACTAGCCAGGGTGGTTGAAATATTTTTCGCAAAACATACATGATTAAGGGTGCTGATAAGTTTCACTGAGTCAATGGGGATGTCCCTCAGTCTCATGTTTGCTTCCTCCTCGTTTTCTTTATCATCTATGAAGGTCACCTCCTCTGTTTCATCTTCCGACGAAGAGTCATCACTCTGTGCATGAAGTGGCCTCTCCCTCTTTGAAACAATTGTCAGATTGCGCCCTTCAAGCTCGCGGTCCTCCTCCTAGTGGGAAGAGGTTTGCCTGAGCATGACATGGCTTCTCTGCACAAGACCTAACAAGATTCTAGAGAGATTGGTTTTTTTATTTGTGAGTATAAAAGATGCCTCGAGTCAGTATATAAGAGGGTTCGGTAGCAAGGTTTTTTTAGGTAAGGTAAATTTAAAAGGAGGAAACAGGCAAAATTAAATTGGGTAGAATCCTCCTCATTTACCAATTTCTGGGTGCAAGTTGACGTATGGTACGAGCGTGGGTGACCCTACCATTGCCCATACTGAACCCCGACAAAAGAAATCGAGAGAAGCCGTTTTGGGATGAAGTTTGGTAAGGTCGGCAGAGCTCGTATACTCTCATGTGCTCATTTCTGAAACCTGCAAAACGATAAAAAAATTTACATAAACAACTCCCTCAAGATGAAGGTAGGGACATCTTATGGTACGAGCACACTGTTCGTACCCTAGCTCATTCCAATCTTCCCAAAAGTAACCGAGAGGGCTGATTTCGGAGACATCCTATGGTACAGACGCTCTATCCGTACACTGGGTCGTATCTGAACTCACCTGGGGTACCCGAGAGAGTCGATTTTGTCGCTAGTGATTGTAGCACATGTCAATGGTGCGATGCACCTCTCGCCACATCTGGCGAGAGGATCCAATGTCGAGGAGACCAAGGAGGGCCACCACGCGAGGGTGACAAGAGGCTGGGTATCTCCCACCAAATCGTTTTTGCACTTCCCCGTGTGCCTATGTGAAAACGCAAAGAGTAGGAAAAAACTCAACTAAAACTTGTTCCAAGACTCCTTTAGTCCTTGTATTATCTATGTATTGTATTATAGTATATTACATTACATTATATTATATTATATTATTTTTATCTCTACTATGTAAAGAGAACTTAATTTAATTTTGTTTAGACTCGTGTCCTATGAATGAGGCGTCAGTTGCATAAGGCTGACATAATTCTTCTTTGTTTTCGAATATGATGACCATTTGGTAGAGGCATGTGAAGATTTCCTTTATGCACTATGTATACAATATATTTCTTATTGCCAATTATCTGCACTGATTAGCTGTATTTACTATCTAATGTTTTGTGTATGTTGTTATACCAAGCTAATTTGTATATGTGAATGATGATTTTACTGACCTAAATATGAGTTTTACTTGGATTTCCTAGCATTTCAGTGTACAAATAGACGGGTGCAGCAAGTGCGCTATCCATGATCTAGTATGTCGTACAATGGGGAGCGATGGGGCAGCCACCTCGGGTCTCCGTTTGGAGAGCCCTACCTAAGAAAACCAACGGTGTGAAATTGTGGAGCTCTAGGTCGCCATGTTCTGTTATGCACAACTAGAACCCATTGGCTGCACCGTTGGTGCAGCTTGCTGACATTCGATAGTTCAAGCTGTCGGATAAATTGCAAATTTTCATCACAAGTAAATAATAAGAATAGTAAGAAATTTTATCTCAGTTCACATTACAATAAGAGGTAGACTTTTTTTATACAATTATTATAAGTTTATCACTCTCCAAATGAAGTGGCCTCTCCGTCTTTGATCCAATTCCCAGATCACGCCCTTCAATATCACTATCCTCCTCCTCCTCCTGAGAAGAGGTTTGCCTCTCCTCCCATGAACGTGCCATGGTTCCCCGCACACAAACCAGGCAAAAGTCCAGAGATATTGGTTTTGTTATTTGTGAGGAGAAAATATTCCATGGGACAGTATATAAGAGGGTTAGGTGGTAGGATTTCTTTAGATAAGGTAAATTGAAAAGGAATATGAAACGAAGCAAACAAAACCATGAAGATTCCTCCTCATTTTCCTGTTACTGGGTGCAATACGACGTATGGCACTGGCGATGATGCACATACCATTGCTTGTACTGAGCCCCGGCCAAAGAAACTGAGAGGAGCCATTTTGCGGATGGCATTTGTATGGGCGGTAGATCTTTGTACACTTTCATCTACTCATTCCTGAAGCTGCAACATATTAAGTTTCTTTCATAAACAGTTCCCTTAGTTTGTAATTATGGGTAGCATATGGTATGGGCACACTTCTCATACCATGGGTCATACACAACTTCTCCAAGAATAACCGAGAGGGGTGATTTTTCAACCCTAGTTTTCCTTTCAAGTTCTTGCAACCCTTTAATTTTCTGTAACAATAACTTAGGAATAGAGAAGAAGGTTGGGACAAAGGTTTAAGTAACCTTTGTCCCAACCTTCTTCTCTATTCTTTTGGTATTCAATGAGAAAGTAAAGTTGTCTTTGGCATAGACCATGTGAAAAAAAATCGCTAATTATGCTACCAGAAAGTACGACGTTCAATCATGTAGGTATTACACCAAAGCAAGTAAATCTCAATTGAAAGCATCTACTGCTAAATATCTACCTTGAGGTATCTAATAAAAAACATCTCGCTGAAATTAAGTTGCGAGCAACAACCAAAAGTTGAAAATCAAAGAAACAGACAAATGCTATAAACTCAATGCATAATGTAAACAACACTTGTAAGCAAAATAGCCACAAGCAACATTGTTTTACTCTTAGTAGCAACAACACATCTCCCGTCTTGCATGTTTCTCTCACTCAAGCGCAGACGCAAGGAAGCATGAAAATATTATCGAGCACAACACTCCCTTTTGGGGTTATAAAATACTACTTGGTGAAAGCAACAAAGTATAACAGATAGCATGCAAGAACAAAGCATAACAACATAACAATCACAACATAGATGCCTTGATCAACAAAGATGGATCACATGGACTAATTAGTGAAGCATAAGATTGAAGAGAGAACCATCTCAATAATGCCATAGAACCTAGGTCCTAGGTGGAATTACTCACACATCATTCGGGAGACATGCATGGTTGATGAAGAAGCCTCCGGAGATGATTGACCCTGCCAGCAGGGTGTCGGGACAGAACAGAAGAGGCTCCCGATCTGGGAATCACGGTGGCGGCAAAACGACGAAAGGTACCGGAACAAAAACTCCTCCACGAGGGTTTTCGGAAGTCACGGTAGATATGGGTGAAAGGGGTTGCTAGGGGTGGCCCCACCCCCCAGTCGGCCAGGGGGCGCGGCCTAGTCCTGGTCGCTCCCCCATGGCGCTTGGTGTGGCCCCCTCTAGTCTCTCTTTGGTGATTTCGGTGCCTTCTGGAATAAAAGAATTTATGGAATTTTCTAGAATTTTCTAAGCATGTTGATTATTGACCTTTTTCTGCGATGCACACACAATAATAGACAGAAACTAGCACCGTGCACTAGGTCAATAAGTTAGTTCCCCAAAATATTAGAAAAGGAATGAAAGTGAAGCAAAGACATATAACAATGTCAATAAACTAGCATGGAGGAAGCAAAAAATTATAGATACGTTCGGGACATATCAATCAGGATAGAAATCAGGGAGGAGGAGAAGCTCGCGGAGTGGAGGTCGATGTCGATAATACGGGCTTGGGGGAGGCAGCTTGCTCAGGTATGACGGCAACGCAACGAAGGTTGAAGACATCGATCGGCCTTGGGGAAGACGCGGAGCGGTGGGGTCAATGACGGGGTTGACATTGGGGACAGCGACGGGGTGGCAACGACGACTAATCGGGACGACGATGGCAGCACGATTTCGAACTGAATTGTGCAGTGAGAAGAGAGAGAACGTCATGTTGATTTTATTTGCTAGTGTGGTCCGATTTGGGCACGCCAGTAGTTTAAAATTTAGGTGGTGGCGTGGGCTTATTGAGCCACACCAGCAATTAATAACAATTTCATATTTTTTTACTTTATTTTCTACTATCAATAATAAAATACTTACTAGGAAAACACACATTTTTCTTTTTGTATTTTCAAAAATAAATTGTATTTGCTATATACATATTATTCTATATTATATTTATGTTATCTGTATATTAATATTACTTTATATTTTCTACTATACATAATAAAATAATTATTAATAAAAACACATGTATATTTTATGTATTTTTAAATAGGTTTATTTTTATATACATATTATTTCATGTTATATTTATGTTTTCTATAAATATTCCATATCTATTACACATAATAAAATATTAGTATGAAAACACACATGTATATTTTGTCTACTTTTAGAATGTATGTTTATTTTCTATATACAAATTATTTTGTTTGGAATTTCGGTTCTTTACATATTTTATTTTATGTTGTTAATCAGACAATAATTTATACATAAATACATGTATATAGAAAAATAATTGATGGCATACCATAAAAACACCTCGTCACTAGTATTATTTGCCTGGACAGTTCACCCGATCCAATATAAATATGGGGCGTGTTTGGTTTCTTGGGCAGCTTCACGCTGCATCGTATGGGGCAACCAGGATGAGCTAACCAGGCTGAGCTGATGCAAAATTTATCACAGATGAATGTTTGGTGGATTTGCATGATATGCCTGCACGAGCTGGAACGAGCGGGCGCTGTGGCACGAAACCGCGGCGGCGACGCGACGACTTCGCCGGAGCCGGGCGGCGCGGGCGCCCAGACGGCGGTGCGGGAGATGAGATGACGGCGAGCTCGACGTCGAGGAGGAGGACGGGCGGCGCGGGGGACTCCAGGGGCGGCTGGACCAGAGGCGCGGGGCTCGGCGTCGTCGGCTGGATCTGGGGCGCGGGGCTTGGCGGCGGCTGGATCCGGGGCGCAGGGCTCGGCGGTGGCGGCTGGGCGCAGAGGAGGAGGACGGCGGCGCGCTCGGTGGGGAGGAGGAGGAGGGGCGGCGTTGGGTGGGAAGGAGAAGGAGGGGCGGCACGGCGCGCCCGGCGGGGAGGAGGAGGACGGCGGCCGCGGGCTCAGCAGGGAGGAGGAGGAGGCTGGGGGAACATCTCGACCGCGGATGCAAGCTCGCGGAAACGCGAGGCACTTGCGTGCGAGCTCAGCCTGGCTGGGAGACATATTTTGCATCGGGCGGGCCTGGCCCAGAGTGACGTGCGGGTTACCAAACGCTGCGAAATTGCATTGCGGGTGCGATGCAGGTGCGAGCAGACGAACCAAACACGCCCATGATGTGTCATACAAATCCCATGCCAACAATAACAATATAAATTTTGCATGCCAAATAAGCCAACGCCACCTATATTTGTTAAAACATAGTGCTAACGTTTATAAAATTTGGTGCGCCACTATTTAAAATTATAGATAAACATTTCTCTACTATTGAGGCGATGCTCGAAGACAACATCGTTCTGCAAGTGATGTTGGATGTTGTCATGCCTCAAGAAGATGTTGCGATAGTGTAGCCGTGTTGCAAGAAGATAATGTGAGTAGGACCCCAAAGAAAACAATCTACAATCTACTAATCGATTGCTTGATGCAAAGCTAGCCAACGGATTGGCACGGCATGACTCATGTTAAGGGTTAAACGTGTTTGGCGCGACATGATTCGACATGTATCTTTAATAAATGTGTTGTGTCGGGATGGCATGCTCCTAAGGACTAGGCATAACATATCTATAATACTATAATAGATCATCCACACTATCTTATCTATCTCAACATGCAAGCATGCCACCTCATCAAAGGCCCACCACAATATGCATGAGAACAAGTTCTTTATTATTAGTTAATCTCATGCACACATCCATTTAATAACACATGCAACCTCCCTCGACATGCATCGATTTTTTTTCTATTATATTACATCACTTTTACACATGCATACATGTCATATCATGAAAGACTCACCACAATATGCATGATAACAAGTTCTTCGTTATTAGTTGATCTTATGCATACATCAATATAATGACACATGCCAACTCACTCAACATGCATGGATTTTTTTTCATTATATTACATTACTTATATTTGATAAATATTTTTAACTACACAATAATAAAATACAATACATAAAATATATTTTTATACTTTAGTTTTTTTTGCGGTGTATTTTATACTTTAGTTTATATACTATTAATTCAACTATTCATGTTTAATTCAATCAATCATTTAAAATATATTGCAACTGATTCCCGCAGCAATTTGCGGGGTATTATCTAGTTTACTAAATGTGTCTGACAATGATCTGTTTAACCCTTATATCTTTAAACATATATTTAAAACGATATATTATTAGGCTTATGTACACAGATATTGGGCCAGGCTGCGTGCTCGGCCTCAAAACTCGAGGCGGCGGCCATGGGCTGGGCTTGTCTGTCACAGGAGGGGGCAGGGCTGCGGCCGTACATGCCAGCCCATTTGGGGTCACCTTCGGCTTCATGAGTTCAGTGGGCCTCGACCTGAATGGGCCATACTGTCCAGAGCTCCATATTCCATCCAGGCTAAAAAAAAAACCCCAAGGTCGTCCCCTTTCCCCACAGAGCAAACGACACACGCGAAATGGAAGGCGACGAGAGGCGGCGGCCGGCGACGGCGGCGGCGGCGTTCGCGGCCGTACGGCGGGTGCTCGACGACGACGACCTCCTCAACCTGGTCCTCCTCCGCCTGGGCTTCCCCACCACCCTCGTACGCGCCGCGCTCGTCTGCAGGCGCTGGCTCCACCACGTCACGGGCGGCGCGTTCCTCACCCACTTCCGCGAGCTCCACCCGCCCCGCCTCCTCGGCTTCTACCGCAACGCGCGCTTCGTGCCGGTTCCCGACCCCCACCCCCCGGAGCTCGCCGCCGTCATCCGCCGCCTGGCGACCCACAGCTTCGGCAACGCCGAGGACGAGATCCAGCTGACCATGGACTGCCGCAACGGACGCGTCCTCAGCCTGCGGATCCACGACAGGGGCGGCGTCGCCCTTGCGCTGCACCGCCCGCTTCAGCCCCCGGAGCTCGCCGTCGCCGTCCCGCCGTTCCCGCG
The DNA here is from genome assembly GCA_950022295.1 of Bromus sterilis. Lineage (NCBI taxonomy): Eukaryota > Viridiplantae > Streptophyta > Magnoliopsida > Poales > Poaceae > Bromus > Bromus sterilis. The sequence goes on along the minus strand of OX465599.1, from coordinate 335,826,578 downwards.
CCGCCGGTACGACGACCGCCGCGCCCCCTTCACCAGCCGGATCCTCTCCACGGAACAAGGTGACGACGGCTCAACATCCTACCTCTACGTGGAGTTCTTCAGGGAGGCGGACTACTCCACCGTGCGCGTGTACATGCTGCGAGATGGTGCCTGGCTGATGCGCGCCTCGGCCAGGGTTCAGGTCGCCTTAATGCAGTGGGATGTGCAGCCTGTGCTCGTCGGCGACAGGATCTACATCGCGGCTTCTCAGCCCCTCAGCGGCATCCTCGTTCTGGATCTGTCAGCCTCCAGTTTCTCCACGATCCAGCTCCCGCAAGGGGTGCAGTACGGCGCTTCCAACACCACGTTGTCGCGAGCAGACGATGCTGCCGGTGTGTACCTCATCTGCCTGAATGAGCTCCAGCTTCACATCTGGCTCCACAAGCAGGGGGGCGGCGGCGACTGGCTGCTTGTGGACACCGTTGTTTTGCGTGACATGGTTGCCGGTTTGCGTGACATTGAGGATGCTCCTCTCCGGATAATCCAGGTGGGGGACAACGCGGGGTGTCTCTTCTTTCAGATGGGTCGGTTCGTGCTCTATCTCGATATCAAGCTCAGGACGATTCGTACGGTGTATGAGATGTCGGAAGAAGAAGATTGGGGCAGTATCCATCCTTTTATGATGATCTGGCCGCCCACATTTCCCAAGCTGGAATTCAATCCTAACAGGTTCGCATTTTGGTCTTTATTAGATGATGATCCGTATAATGCTGTTGTCTGTTTTTTATTTTTGTTGAACACATGCTGCTATCTGTTGAGGATACGTTATTTTGCCATGTGCATTTTCTATCATGTTGTTTGCCGGTATAGCTTTATAATGGTGTTAGTTATATGATTGATTCTGCTTGTGTTAAGATCATTGCAAAACACTGGGTAATGTGGTCATAACGTAAGGTTTGTTGAGAGCATATCTAGGTGTCCCTTGCACATGGGCGTGGTTGTGTGATTGGATAGTTGAGAACGATGATGTCGATAGATAGATAAGAAATACTATTAGAGAGGTATCATACAAATTGGCTTGGGTGGAGGTTTACTTCTTGGTTGCCGAAAATTTGTAGAACTCTTAAATGGGCTAAAATGACTGACCACTAACTCAAAGAATGTGCTTGGATATACACCCAATTAGTACTCCCTCCAATCCATAATAAGTGTCGCTCATCTAGTACAAAGTTTGTACTAGCTTAGTACAAAATGAGCGACACTTATTATGGATCGGAGGGAGTACCATTTACTTCGCTACTGCTACTTGGTACTCTCATGACTCCAGATCCCAGGTCTGTATCATGTTACATACTGTCATCCTTAATACGAGTTTGTCATTGATTTTAGGTGATGCTATAATATTTTTATGGACTCAAGACTTGATACAAAATCTAATTTCATATTGTTGATTGGATTCGTTGTTGTATGCTGGACATTTACTAAAATGTCATGTTACTTGTTCTACCAAATCTTGATCATAGTTTATTTTTAAAAGCTTGTATTGGCACCAGACGGCATGTTTCCTGAACTTGTTCTTCCCCATATATAGTCTGATAATAGCAACTTATAGTGGTGCTAAAAGATGACATGTTTGGTATTGTAGGATGGACATTTCCTTCCACTTTATCGCTGATTTCTGAATTAACAGTGGATAACACAAGTTAACAGTGAGTAGTTTGTGCTTGTGTAGCATTTGTCCTTATATGATCAGAGCTTTGTTTTACTGGAAGTATTACTGTCTAGAATATGACGGCATTGACCTGTATCCCTGGAGCTTTACAATAACTCTGTAGGAACAAATGCATTACCTTGACTTGATTGCACATAATATTAGCTTCCTGTTGCACTAGCCACTTGTCATCGCTATTTAATTTGAAATTATGCTTCTTAATTTTTCCAATCCTGACCTAGGGAAGGGGAGCCTTGGCGCAGTGGTAAAGCTGCTGCCTTGTGACCATGAGGTCACGGGTTCAAGTCCTGGAAACAGCCTCTTGGTCTTTATTAGATGATCCGTATAATTCTGCTGTCTCTTGAGGTTACTATGTTTTGCCATGTGCACATCATACCGTTTGCCGGCATGTAGAATGGTGTCAGTTATATGATTGTTTCTGCTAGTGTTAATATTATTTCAAAACACTGGGCAATGTGGTCATAATGTAAGGTTAATAGGGGACAGGACACTTCCATAACTTGGTGTCCCTTGCACATGGGCGTGGGTGCGTGATTGGCTAGTTGGGAATGATGATGCCGATCGATAGAAAAGAGAAATCAGGGAGGTACCAATTCGCAAGGGTGGAGGTTTACTTGGTTGTCGAAAGAAAAGTTGTACAATACTGTTAAATAGGCTAACATGACGGATCACTAACGCAAAGAATCTGCTTGGGTACACACCAATTAGAATTTACTTCGCTGCTGCTACTCTGTACTCTCATGACTCCAGATCCCAAGTATGTATCCTGTCATATACTGTCATCTTTTATGTTGTTTTTTGTCAATGGTCTTGGCGATGCTATAATTTTTTATGGACTCGACTTGATACAAAATTGAATTTATATTGTTGATGGCATTCGTTGTCGTCTGCTGGACATTTACTGACGTGTCATGTTACTGAACGTGTCTTGTTCATAGTTAATTTTTTTAAAAGCTTGTGTTGTCACCACACAGATGTTTCCTGAACTTGTTCTTCCCCATATATAGTCTGGTAATAACAACTTGTTTGGTGTTTTAGAATAGACATTTCCTTCCACTTTGTCACTGTTTTCTGAATCATCAGGCTTTCTTAATTGCAAAACTAAATCTAAGACGCTAAAAAATATAAACGTGTTTTTTTTTCTGAATGTAGATGTATAATGGAATGAATATTCCATGTCTGTACGTCAAATCATGCTATTGCTTACTGGAATGTATATCTCCTTTGCATGATTGTTGATTCCTTAACTTGAAATTATTCTCCTTAATTTTCCCATCCTGAGCTACGCTCCATTGTCCCTGAAACAGAAATGCCACATGAAGATGCAAAGTATCTGGAAGCTCTTGAATGGTATCCATGTCATCAGTGACAATGGCGGCACCACAAAAGAACAGCAGTAGATGTTGTGTAGACTTGTGAAGAATACTAGCGTGTGCATACCTCGGCCACGGACAAGTTCTGTTTTCTGCTTTTGGAAAGAAACCTGTACTTTTCTGCAAGTGCCTGGTTCAGCATACCAAAAGAAAACCTCACGCTTCTGTACAGTTCAGCTCCCATAAGGAGTGAAATATGTCCCTCTAAACACCATCTTGTCAAGAGCCAATGATACTTTTAAGTGTATAGCTCATCAAGTCGAAGGAGCTCAAGTGTCATTTCCTGCTCCACAAGGGTGAACACCATATTGCCCCTTTAAACCGGTTGCTAGTGATCACCATTTTTTTGCACGACATGGTAGGATAATCCAGGATGAGGACAATGTTCAGTTTTGTGTTCTTGATGACAGATCTGTATATGCGCTGTATGTATATTAACTACGTACATGACACTATGTTACATATATCAATTTTGGTACTATCACTCCCAGGTTCTCTTTTTGCCCTTTAGATGATCTATATAGTGCTCTTGTTGAGGTTGCATAGTATTGCGATCGGCATTCATTCATCTCAGGGTTTCGTATATTTCTTGAATTGTGTAGGCATATGATTGTTTTCTTTGGCCATTTTACAATACTAGTTCAACATCATTAGAGATGATTTTGGAAAGATGATGCACTGCTCTTAGTTTGTCTGCACACTGAAAAACATTATCACGCATGTGTTGCCAATGACGCACTACAAAAAATGTGTTGCTTCCAAAAGGAAAAAAAATGTCCTCAGTCCTCATATGCTTTGCGAACCAAAAACGTGAAAATGAAAAGAAATGCAAACATCATTTTTCATCTTTTCCCCTTCTAAAATCATTCTTTTCCAAACGAAGACAGGTCTATTATAAAAAATTATTAGAAATACAAAGCATCTCAAACATAATAAATATTATATCAAGATTCATGAACTGGGGTGACGTGAAAGAGTAGGACGGATGGAGAAACCGCAAAATTTTTAAAATTCACTGATTAAAAACGCACCTTTTGAATTTTACTTTTGTTTTGGGATTCATGAATTTTAAATACTCCCTCCGTTCCAAAATAAGTATCTCAACTTTAGTATAACTTTATACTAAACCTAGTACAAAATTGAGACCTTTATTTTGGGATGGAGGAAGTAATAGTAAACTAAAAATGTTTGTTAAATTGAAGAAAAAAAATCATGATTTTAATACATTTATTAAAATTTAAATTAAATAAAAAGATTTTCCAATTTAAAATTGATCATGAATTTATTTTAAAAATGATGAAATGATTTTTATAGAATTCGAAAATGTTCATGATTTAAAATAAACGAAATAAGAAAAACCAGGAAAAGCAAAAATAAACACGTAAAATAAAAATGAAAAGATACCCAACAGTTAAATGAAAAATGGAAAAGCGCAAAAAAAACCATAGAAAATCTACCAAAAAATTAAAGAAAATGGGTTGAAGTTCTTAGTTGGGCCGGCCTATGTACACCACGGGAGGAGGAGTGCGCGTGTTCGCATGAAAGCTTAAATATATGCGGAATCAGTGGCGCAAGGGCCGTGGCTCCAGCCTTGGAACAAAATGTGAAAAAAAAAATTGGAGGACTGTTCAGATAAGAATATTTTTATAAATTCTAGAGATCAGACCAACGCCTTGCTTGAGGGTCGGTCCTTTGTCTCCAATAAGGATGTTGATCGCAAAGGGTGGTGTTCTCTCTGGAACACTCAGGTGCCAGCCAAACTAAGAACGTTCTTATGGAGGCTAGCAAAGCAATCCATAGCTACTGAAGACATTATAAAACACCAAAACACGCACCGATCTCTGTCCTCTCCGCGGGAACAACGATTCTATACGTTCCTATACGTTCGGCTGATCGACGCCCTTCATAAATAGCTCATTTCTGGGGTGGATATGGGGAGGCCCAGGTGCGCTCTCCACGAAGAATCAAACAGGTACCGAACCCACCTCAAATTGCATCAAAATGATCAAGCTCACCGAATCGATTGTCCTTCGTTCACCGTTTCCGACGTTTCAGCCATCTCTATCGATCGTCCATCCTTACTCCCCCAACTGCACCGTTGTCCTAAATCCACGGCCCTAGATGTCATCGCCAGGTACCGCATCGCCCATCGCAGCCGCAGATGATGCCTTGGCTTCGCTCATCGGCCTCAAGTCCGTGGCTCTGGCCTACACTACCAGAAAATGGACTATAGAGAGTATTCATGGCAGTCCGAGAAGAACTACACCACTATTTCCAACTATTCATACGCTTGTAGGCTTTGATTGACGAGAACGTCTTTCATGCTGGTGCCTTAGGGTTGCCTCGTAGCTTTTTGTCCAATGTATGTAACCTAGAGCAGGAATTGGATATTCTGTCTTCCCATTTTCTTTTCGATTTTTGAAAACTAGCGTATGTGAAAGTAAGCCTTGCTGTAATCGATCCTATTCTCTTCGACGTATGTTGTGCGTAGCAAACAAGTAACGTCCTCCACACATGTATCTCTCATCAAGTCTTGGTGACTCACCGGCGACTTCAGATTCTAAGTAGCCGGTCTTTGCACGGCCTGTCACTTACTAGCACTAGAACTGTAGCTACTTGGCTGAATGCAGTTTGTGATCTATATAGCTAGCTAGCTGCTCTCAGTTAGTTAATGGTAACAACACACGCCACATGTGATCTCCACTGAGCTAGCATTCCCTCGAATCCATCCAAGGAAGGAAGACTTGGATGGATCTTGACCGGCAAACACGACGACTGGTGACTCGCGTCTGCCCACACATATCCCATGGAGAAACGAGTGCCTCATCCAAGCCACACCTCCGCTCTACTTGCCTTTTTAAGCGCACCACCGGACGTTGCACCGGGAAAATATACTCACTAGCTCTTCGTAGCACGAACCAACCCATTATCACCACCACCACACCATTGGCACCACGCCATGGATCGCTCGCCTGCCAAGTTCGTCTTGCTCCTTATGGCGGCGGCAACATGGAGCTCCTTCCTCGTCGCCGGCGCAGGCAAGCTCCAGCCGAGCTGCATAGCGCGCGAGAGGGATGCGTTGCTGGCCTTCAAGCAAGGCATCAGCCACGACCCCGGCGACTACCTCGTGTCGTGGAGGCAAGAGAGCCAAGATTGCTGCCAATGGGCGGGCATCACCTGCGACAACGCAACCGGCCATGTCGTCAAGCTTGACCTTGGCGGCAGTTATGAATTGGCCGGCCAGATAAGTCCTTCCTTGCTTTCTCTAGAGCATCTCGTGTACCTCAATCTCAGCCACATGGATCTGTGTGGCCTCCAAGGCGATGTTCCAGAGTTCTTGGGTTCTTTAAAGAACTTGAGGCATCTTGACCTCTCTGAAATATCGGGGTATTTCTATTGTGCAGTGCCTCCTCACCTTGGCAACCTGTCAAAGCTAGAATATCTCGATCTCAGTGGCAATTATTTCTCAGGTGCGGTGCCTCCTCAGCTTGGCAACCTGTCAAAGCTGAAATATCTTGACCTCGGCTACACGTGGATGAACTCAACAGACATCTCATGGTTAACCAGTCTATCTCTGTTGGTGCATCTTGATATGAGTAGTATCAACCTCAGCTCAATAACCGACTGGCCTCTTGTTGTGAATAAGATTCCATCTTTGGAGTTTCTCAATCTTTCTGAGTGCTCACTTTCTAGTGCAAACCAATCCCTCACACACCTAAACCTCACAAATCTTCAGAGCCTTGATCTCTCCTATAATGACTTTGGTCATCCAATCGCCTCCAGTTGGTTTTGGAACGTGACAAGCATCAAGCACCTCTACCTTTTTGGTACCTCTCTGCATGGTCCATTTCCTGATGCATTAGCAAATATGACGTCCCTCCAAGTGTTAGATTTTAGGCAATATAGTTTCTTTGATGACCCACCCCTCCTCACAACTTGCAACATGGCCACATTTACAGTAGACCTGAAAAATCTCTGTGCTTTGGAACACCTATGGCTTGATGGAAGTCTCTCCTCTGGAAACATAACAGAATTTATAGATAAATTGCCAAGATGTTCTTCCAACAGATTGCAGTCGTTGAGCTTGATCAACAACAATATGGTTGGAATGCTACCAAACAAAATGGGGCAATTAACCAAATTATCTGACTTGGACCTTTCTCACAATAATATTACTGGAGCTATACCGCTAGGCATCGGGGATCTCTCTTGTTTAGAAAAGCTTGATCTTTCTAACAACCTTCTTACTGAAGCTATACAACTAGGGATACAAAGTTTCACTAGATTACACCACCTTGACCTTTCTTACAATAGCATTACTGGAGCTATACAACCAATGTTGGAGAACCACACTAGATTATATTACTTTGATCTTTCTAATAACCATCTTACTGGAGTTATACCACCAAGATTGGGAAATTGCACAAGTTTGCAATATGTTTCCCTTTCGAGCAACCATCTTACTGGAACTATACCACTAGGAATAGTGAGTTGCACCACATTAACCTTTCTAAACCTTTCCGACAACAATATTACTGGAGTTATACCACCATGGTTGGGGAACTGCACTCATTTGAGGTACCTTTCTCTCTCTAAGAACCTTCTTACAGGACATTTCCCACCAAACATCAGCCTTCTCGGCAATTTGATAGAACTCGATCTTAGCAACAATAATCTTGATGGTGTGATCACAGAGGTAGACCTAGTTACTCTAAAGGACTTACAACACCTTGATTTATCACACAATTCTTTCTCGGGTCATCTGCCATTACAGTTTGGATCTTACAGATTATTAGAATTGACTTTATCCTACAATTACTTTAGCGGGCCTATTCCAGAATCCATTTGTATGTTATGGAACCTGTTTATCTTGGATTTATCGGGCAACCTTTTAAATGGAGAACTTCCTCATTGTTCTCGGAAGCCTAACTTGGTTTTCCTCCTCTTAAGTCACAATAAATTTTCTGGCAAGTTCCCATCATCATTGAGGAACTACTCGAGTTTGGCTTTCCTAGATCTTTCAGTGAATAATTTCCATGGAACATTGCCCTCATGGATTGGAGACTTAGTATACCTGCACTTTTTGCAACTAAGTCACAATTTCTTGCGTGGAAATATTCCGGTCACCATCACAAATCTGAAACGCCTTCATCTGCTCAGTTTAGCAGGAAATAGTATATCTGGTGTTATACCCTGGTCGTTGTCCAGTTTAACAGCAATGGCCCAAAAACATCCAAAGACACATGGGGTTGACATGTTTGTATTGTACACTGACTTTGCGGGTAAAGTTAAAGAAGTTTGGCCTATTGTGATGAAGCGCCAAGAACTCAAGTATGGTACTGAAATTTTTAATATGGTCGGTATGGACCTGTCGCTCAATTACCTAACAGGCGAAATTCCAGATGGGATAACCTATCTTAATGGACTATTGAATCTGAACTTCTCATGGAACCAATTGAGCGGAAAAATTCCTGGGAAGATTGGAGCTATGAAATCACTTGAATCACTGGACCTTTCAAGGAACTACCTTTCTGGTGAAATCCCAACAAGCTTGTCAGATTTGAATTTTTTAATCTCCTTGGACTTGTCATACAACAAACTTATTGGAAGAATTCCACAGGGGGGCCAACTTGACACACTCTACTCAGAGAACCAGTACATATACACAGGCAACATTGGCCTGTGTGGCCCTCCTCTTGAAAGGAGTTGCTCAGGAAGCAATGCAGTAGGGCATGACAATCAGCAAGAAATTGAGAATGTTTCTGATTCGGGGCTGTTTTTTTACTTTGGACTTGGGTCTGGGTTTGTGGCTGGACTCTGGGTCGTGTTTTGCACCATACTGTTCAAAAAAGTGTGGAGAATTGCCTATTTCCGCCTATTCGACAAGTTGTATGACAAGGCATATGTGCTTCTCATTGTTACTTGGGGAAGAATAAACCACAAGGCGACAACAACTTGAATGTGGCACCAATTGAATCAATGCAAATTTGGTGATGTTTTTCTCCTACTACTGAAGTCTTGAATAAATGAAGGTGTGGAAGCATTTAGAAGCTTGTGTATATGTGTTCTTTTTTTACTCTCTGGTAGAGTTGTAATGCAAAACTTTGGTCTAGTGCATGTAACTATTATTGGATTGTACTTACTGCTTGATATATTAGCATATTTTTGGTTAATCTAATTTACGAATAAACAGTAAACATGGTATTTACGGCATGCATCTCATACCAAAAACTAAACCGTGGCCGCCGGCCGCCCAGCCGGCCACCCGGTGCCGCGTTGTGGCCGACCGACCACACCCCAGTCGCCGCCGTGGCCGTCCGGCCGTGGTGCAAATGAATTTTCAGCGAGCCAACCGTTTTTACACTGCTGGCAAAAATATGAAAAAAACTGCAAATCGGTGCAACCATACGCCAAATATACAGGCTGCAGGGTGACTTTAGGCGCTCCTCGCAAAAAAAATATGGACCAAAAAATATAGCACATCTATTCTAGTTATTTTTTTGGCTCCCATATGCCATATTGACTTTTATTTTGCGGGGCGGAGGGATACGACATATCTGCTAGAGTTGCTCTAACGTTTCTGCACCAGTGTTAAAGAAAATGTTTCTGCGCCGTCTTTCATGTCAAATAGTAATGTCAATTTTTCTGAAGGAAAACAGATCCGTAGCTTAAAAGGATCCTTTTACTGCAGCAAAATGATACCCTTGCATATACGTAAGCGACAGGAAGAAACATGATACTTGAGAGTTGAGACTGTAGTAGTGAGAGAAGATATATTTTTTTTAGGGATACTGAGAGAAGATAAATGAATTTGAATTGCACGGGATGTAGTGGGCCGTGGGCCGTGGGCCTGGGAGAATGTCAGCTAAATGTTGTTAGCAGGATTTCTAACCCCGTCCACCTCTCGTGTGCCTCTGCCATTTGCCAAGTTGCTTCCTCTCTCAGGGACCAACAACAATGATGATATCGGCAGCTCATTAATATTTTCGTAAATTTGTGCGTGAACCTTTCTGGCGGTCCTCCAATTCGATCCATGTGTGCAGACGTTATGCATCTTTTGTTCGCACTTGTGGTCCTGAATCTATAGTATCAACAAAAAATTGCGAATCAAATTATCTGTGTTAAATTCGTTCAAAGTCTTAACCCACAGAAAAGAGGTTCAAACTATTTGTAATTATATCGGTTCAATATTTGATGTATTAGACTTGTTGTTAGCGAGCATAAAGCACTCTTAACTGTAAAATTTTGATCTTGCATATTTTTGAGCGCCAACAATACTATGTGTGTTTGTGTGTCTACATGAATATTACTTATTTTGTTCATTCAACTTTGTTTCTCTATTCTTTTTAATTATTAGTTTCGTTTTGACAAATATTTTTCTTTTTGTTAGTACATGAATAATTTTCATACGATAGATAAACATTTTGTTTTAAATAATATTAATATATTTTCGGAAATATATTAATATTAGTTTCATAGTTTGAAAATCATTTTTGAACTGAAAATGTTAATCATAAATAATTATCTTTTTTCCATTTTCTTTTTTCCCTCTCTTTTTTTTTTCATTTTTTGGGGAATATGTGATCACTTTTCAAAATGTAAATGAATAAATATAAAAAAATTGCGGTGAAAATGAAAAAAAAATGCTCTAACACACATGAACAACCATTTACATATAGGTGATTTTTTTAAAAAATACATTGAAAAAATTAACTGATCTTTGATAATAACATAATTTTACTACATGGGAAACAATATACTAATACAAAAATATGTTTTAAGATACACAATGAAAATTTTAAATACAACTCAACGAGTTGAACCATTATGATTTTCCTTCTGGTGGAATGCGAATATGAGCTCCACCTTCACTGACCCACCGGCCATCTTCACCAAACATCTCTGGAGGGAGGGTGTCATCTCCGGCGAGGACCCGTGGATCCAACGTTTGTCCGGACCGGACGTACAGCTCTAGTGCGTACGTGTGTTTGGCGACAATAATGTGTGAGCCGATTTATAACGTACCAATAATTTGTCGAGGCATGTAGGAATAGGTAGCGGAGAGGTGGCATACAGGACGGTCCCTTGTGTTATCAACATCATGCATGGGATCCATAACGATCCGTGCATTGCATGGGTCCGTCAGAAATTCAATTGTGTCGTCCTCTTCCGGGCACACACACTTGTACAATTCTTAATTGTACTGTACGTACCATGCATATGCATGACTCAGGTAACACCAAATTAATCATGAGTGTGTGCATGAGAGGTAGACCATGGAAGACAAGATTAAAACAAGCATCGCGGGCCCACATATTAAATTAAGATAGTACACATGACAACCCATCAATTAAGCTCATCCTTATCCCCTAAGGGCTAATTTGGTATACGGGGATTAAAACCGGGGAAGTAAATTTCAGCGATGTGATTTTCTTAGGCAGAGGAGATCCACTTCCTTTGAAGAGTTGATTTTTGTGTTAACTTTGAAGAAGGCGAGGCAGGTATTTTCCCTCCGATCCCTTGGGACGTGGATGGATCTCCCCGAAAAGCGCTAGCGATCGAACCAAAGAACCTCCAAGGACTTGTTCCGTGGGCTTAAGTCCTGGATTTTTTACGAGGATCCCTCCGCGGAATTACCAAATGACGCGTAAGTGTATAAGGGAAATTATACTACTCTCGTAGCAACATATCAGGGATTTCCTAAATCATTCATCAGTTTGTATTGGACCACTGAGATGCCTAATTTCAGATGTGTATACATGTCTGTGGATCTTCATACAGACAAACATACATGCATAGATACAATCCTGTGGGGTGGATGAGATTGAATTCGCTAACGCTGCTGCATATCCGGCTCCAAGACAAGATGAAGTAGACACTACTAGATGCCGGCCTTCTCTCAAAGAAAAAGGAAAAGCCAAAGAAAACAAGGAGGTGTCATCGTCGTCGTGGTCTCGCTTCGTTTGATTAGAGAGAGAAGTGGAGAGGGAATGGTGGAGGCGCGCGTGGAGGAAGCAGACGAGACCTCGCCGTGGGCCTGACATGTCCAACGGACGAGAGCTCCACCGTCGTCCTCTCATCCGGCCTAGCTACTAGCTAGTACTACGTCGCTCTTCTTCTTGGACTGCACCGCATGCACACGTCCTCCTCCCGCTCAGCCAGCGGCCACCGCCACCCTACCCCACCCAACTACACACTCACAAAGTGAGTGACAAACAATAATATTTTTTTGCGAGAATAATGACAAACACTAACACCATTGACAAATGGGAAACACTTCTTATCAGAAGTCTGATAGCAAACTTTTGTCAGACCGCTCCTGCTTCGTTGATCTCCCCTAATCCCATGGTCCATATGTCTAAACGATTCTCTCTGGTCCCATCAATTAAATGCACAAATTTATCCGTCACGAGTAAATCTCGCCTGCTAACCCATCCCAACCACCTGACCACATCTTGGCGAGTAAATCTCGGCTGCCCGACCGGTCCACCCCAGAACGGCTCGCATCTCACGAGCGAGAGTTCATCCCGGAGCGCGCCGTACCCCAGCACCTCGACGGCTACCTCCGCCTGATCCTGCCCCGTGACTATCTCTCCCACCCCGCTGGTGCGCCGTTTCGACTCGGCGAACTCCTTGTGCATCCCATGCGTCGGCCCCCCTGGTATGCACAATGCACTCATCGAAACTAGGGTTCAATTCATCTCATGACTTGTTTTGATTACCTTACTTTGGATGCAATGCTTCCTTTCATGCAGAGTGAATGGCATGGAATCTCGTGTGGATCGCCGGCCCCAACCACCACAACTTTGCGATCACGTACGACTCACCGGCGCCAACCTCCATAGTTGCGGTTGAAGTGGTCATCGTCGTGGCTAGAATGGAGATGGTGGATGGAAACTAGTGCCATAGTGGGAAGGTCTGGATCGGACGTAAACGATCCCTAAACGATGGTGTGACAGATCAGGTAGGAAGGAGTACGTGCATGCTTCCTTACATGGAATTTTTGCTTCATCAATACTAATGACAATTCTTGCTTCCTGCCTTAGATAAGTATGCATCATGCCTGATCAACGTTGCTTCAAGCAGTTTTGTGATGGCATCGATGCCGATTGACGCCGGCGAGACATGTATGGTGGCGACTGGTGCATGCACAGGGTGTTCACTTGATCTCGATCCTCCCAACGAAGACGACAACAACCTAATTAAAAGGAAGCAAGTCTAGTATTTACAAACATACAAAATAAACTTAGGAACCGGCGTACGATCGGCCACTCGATGGAAGCAAATTTATATGAATGGACGAAGCATGAAAATAAATTTATGTTCAGTTTGAAACAAATCAGTTTTTTCAATGGAAACACTTTTGTAACTGATGGAAGCAAAGTTTTCTTGTGTTGGAAACATTATAGTAGAAAATATATGTGGGGCTCGAATTTTCCAATGTATAAATGAATTCTTTGACGCAAAAAATTGTAACATGGAAGCATAATTCTTGGACACGGTTTGCAAGGTTCAACCAAATTCGATTAAGCAAATTGTCTTGTCATTAGAAGCAAAATTTTACTGCGTTGCAAACAAGAGAAATTATCACACTAGATGTATATTAGAAGAAAATTTTACTAGCATCCTGGAAAAGTGTTGACTAAACTTTTCTACAACAAACAAGTATGTATATGTAATTTTATTAGTATCAAATGAGACATTATCACTTAGTTGAACGATCCACGATGCAGCAACAGCAGCATGCATGCAGCATGGACGCCAGGAGTTTGTTTCGGGGCAGTTACTGGAAGCACTGTAATAAAAGAGAGTCATCATATAAAAACCTAACAAATAGGCTGGCGTTGGCTTTATTCTGGTACATGATCCAACGTTAATTGTGCTACTAATCCTAAGGCCATGGAGTAGTCTGATAGGATCTAGTTAATCAGTAGTCTGATTGCTAGTGCTTCCCTTGACAAATCCTAAACCAATCGAGCTACTCGCTGTCTCCCAATAATACTAGTACATCTAATGAAGATGAGGCAATCAAAAAACAAAGGTCTAGTCCAGCAAACTGCATTATCGATTGATCCTCAGATCGCTTGTCCACGCAGCCATCGTCGGGAGCTGGAATAAATCTATATACACGTGTGCAGCAGCAGCTGGAGCATGCGCAAGAACTTGTCTAATATAAAAATGTATTTATTTTCATTGACACATCAGCTGTAGTATTTTTTTATTTTCCCATAAAAATGTATTTATTTTAATTGACACCGCCAGAACTTTTCTAATATAATGCAACAATATCTAGGATTTCTGGGCAAAACTAGTGCTATTCAGTTAATCCTCTTACGCAGCCATATAGTTTTCGATGTGACATAAAATATTTTTCTATATAATAAATCTATTAGCTTTAATACACTACGAAGTATGTATAATTCAGCAAGATGTGTCACTCGAAGCATCCATTTTTCTATAAACCTGGTTGGTCGTCGATCTGTTTGGAGCGCAGCCTCAAGGCTGACGTATGATGTTGTGTTGTAACGGTTTTTTTAGCCAGTTCTCCTCATAAACGGGCTAGCTCTTTTCTTCTATATCAATGAAAGGCACAACTTTTGCCTCGTTTCAAAAAAAAGAAAAAAAATTGGCTCTAATAAGGAAGCGGCAACAACGATAAGTAGACGGTTCATTCTGACAAAGGTAGCGATCATTTGATGGTGCAATGTTATTGATAAAAACTTATTAGATTTAGGGTGCTTTGTACCCAAACAATGTCAATAATGAGCTTTTTAAAAACAAAATCTACAGCATGAAAAAAATTGATTTTTTATTGTGAACATACATACACATGTATCCTACGTACTTACAAAAATTTATAACATTATACATTCGTATGCGACATAAAAAAATGACAAATAAGTATTTCCAAAATGGATCAGTTTTTTGTTGGTGGGTCGGAACTTCGTTTATTTTGTACAACCTATAAATCACATTCTTTTCATAAAAAAATTACACGTTTGTTTAAACAGCGTATAAGTTTCTATGATTTTGTTTCAAAACATTTAAATACTACCACCGATCCATATTAGTGGACACACACTTAATACAACTTTGTATTAGAGTTGTACTAAGTGTGTGCCCGTTAATATGGGTCGGAGGGAGTATGTTTTTGTAATACCGAGCACAATGGGGAGCATAAGCTCGCTATCTGATTTACGTCTATAATAGATTTGACTCTTTTTCGCACGAAAAAAAGGAGTCTCATGTATGACAAACAAATAAACCTAATAATAATGTTTAGTGAGAAAATCAACGAAAAAATAGCGTTATTGCGTTGCTAATAGCACGATTTAACATTCTAGACAATGCCTAATAAATGAACCTTTGTACAATGTTTCATTATAGCATGCTATGGCGGAAAATAGCATCATATTACGGTATTTCAGGCCCACGCTATTTTATCCTAGCATGTTATTTTTTCATTAAAAATGTCAATCACTAACTAGCGGGTACCCTCTCGCGTGCCCCCGTAGGGGTCATTTTTGGCGCTCTCTGGATCCGACACGTGTCGTATTTTTACTGTGTCCCACGCGAACAACAATTGTGGCTGCGCACGGACTTTCATGTGGCTGCGCGCGGACCTGTGACTTGGACTATGGCAGGGTTGTGGCTGGAAAAAATTGTGGCTGTGACTGGAAAAACTGTGGCTTTCGCTGAAAAAAATGTGTCTTTCCGCTGAAAAACTAGGCTGTGGTAGAAGCTGTGGCTGAAAAAACTATGGTTGTGGCTGAAAAACTGTGGCTTTGGCTGAAAAGGTTGTGGCTTTTGCTGAAAAACTGTGGCTTTGGTTGAAAAAACTGTGGTTGTGGCTGTAAAAACTGTGGCTTTGGCTGACAAAGATGTGGCTTTCGTTGAAAAAATTGTGTCTTTGGTAAAAGCTTTGGCTGAAAAAACTGTGGTTTTGGCTGAAAAAGTTGTGGCTTCCGCTGAAAAACTGTGGCTTTGGCAGAGGTTGTGATTGAAAAAAATGTGGTTGCGACATTGTGGCAGGGTTGTGGCTGAAAAACTAGGATGTGGTTGCGCGGAAATATGTGGCTGAATTTGGAATGCGCTGTTGTTGCGCGCTGTGCGTATAAAACGTGTCACGTGGCATCTTCGGAGCGCACGAAAAATGACCTCTGCGAATGCGTGCGGAAGGGTACCGCTAATTAGTTGTTCCCATTAAAAATGCATACTTTAATTTACCATCATGCATGATTCTGTTTATGTGGGCTGCTTGTTAACTCAGAGACGTGCCTTACAAAACTATTTCTCTATGGCCCGTAAACCTTGCACAGGCATGGCCCGGCCGCTTCACCAACCAACACGTACTGCACGATGCATCAACTAGACGTGTGGAAGCTGTCCCAAAATAATCAGGTGCGACCGGCCGGGCCCAAAGTCGACGTGCCTAAAGTGAGCCACATGTATATAACGCTGAGAAATGTCAACATCACTTTGCACCTTTTGTTCTTCTAAATAAATAAATAGGGTCTTTTCTTATCCAGGCATTTTTTGTATACATTTTGTATGCAACATCGCATCACTTTTTGTAAGGACGTTGATATTCATTGAACGTTCGGGCCATGGGATGGTAATTCCAGACGATTTTAATTAGGTACTTCCTCCGTCCCATGATATAGTAATGTTTTTTGAGCTAGACTAGGTAGCAATTTAAGTTAGTGGTAGAAGACAATTTTCAACCGATAAATGCAATTTTTGGTAATACATGATAACTTTTGCTTCAGCATGGTAACTTTAGATCATAATTGACATCCACATGTAACTAAAATTGCTATTTAAAAACGTTCGGTGCAACATCATTTGGACCGAACGTTTGGTGGCTATCATTGCCGTTTTCTAAAGAATAACATAAGTAACAAAAGAAAAATTTTACCCACGATGAAATGTACCGTATACTTCCACTAGGGTCAGGGCAAGTCGAGATCCAGCGGGAGGAACGAAGGAAGGAAGAAGACGAGACGATGGGGGACATGCATGCATGTAGAGCGGCTGCTATCAAATGTTTTGTAACGTTGCCATGCCTCGTCGATCGTTATCATGGGGTGCACGGGCATGCATGCCACTGAAATACATGCACCAAATGTACTGCTCATGTACGCCCACCATGCATTGCATGGACCAGCACTCAAGCATTATGTAGACAGCCCATGCATGTCAAACGGAAATACACGTCGATCGTACATTAATGGCGGAGCTGAAACGCTCATCAATCCATCCATTTTCTTCTCAGTATTCAATCAACTCAGTATTCCTACTACTAGTACATTTTCTTCTCTTGCCATCCAATCCAGTTTGACCCCATGCTGGTGTTGGATTTGGTTTGGTAGAACCCGGTGACCTCTGCAGCTAGCTTGCATTCTCGGTACATATAGGTTAGATAGCTCTAGCTAGCTATCTGATTCCTGGTAGTCCAGAAACTGGCCAGGCAAAAAAGTAGACTACTACCAGTACTGTACACTGATCGATCGGTAACTACAGTATACGTAGTGGTACAGTATACCAGTAGAGGTAGTACTCCTACGTTGGACTTGCATGCAGGGCGTATAGATTGGAGCTCATAGCTAGACGGTGACGGTAATTCACGAATCTACAGTATACCAGTGTGTGAGCGTAATCAATCATGGGTTGCACGGTCCACGGCATGCGATTGCAATTCATACATGCATGGCCTGCCGGCATGCCAGACCATTACCGTGCATGGATCGGATTATTTAGGTTGTCTGTGGTGTGTCAATAACGCCGAGCACTGTGGTCTGGTGTGTAGGGATCGAGCAACTAGCTGCGTTGAGCCAAGGGTGTGTTGTATGGGGGACCGGCGGCGTCGGGTTTTTGTTTGTGCCGGCGTCCGGCTCCGCTCCGCTGTCGCCGGACTGCTAGCTGCACGTACTGCACAGGACTTGGATGCCTCGCCGAGAGTCCAGGCGCAGCGCACTGAATTATCTGATCCAGTGGAGTACGAACATGACTTCCATGGCATGCAGCGTCCTAGCTGGTCTGCTATATGGTGGTTCGGGCTAGGACGTGCGTATCATTTATCTTTCGTTGCCCTTGGTGTTGGTCATCCTCTGCTCGCTAGCTCCAGGCTCTTACATGTCTGCCGTCTGGTTTGGTGAGCTTCGTGCTCTTCGTGATATCTCGGTTCATTTTTGCTTGGCTACGACGTAATAATGCCTCCTCCTCCTGCTAATTGTGTCAGCTTGCTTTGGCGGAGTTTCTAGTCAAGGTTCGTTATGGATCACTCGTTGATTGATGTTGCTCCTCTGTTGTGCCTAGGGGCTGGTACGCGCGCCGGTGTGGTGCGCTAAAATAGTTGTTTAGTGTTGGTATTGTGATCCCTCGACGATACAACACTGAGGTAATTGCACCAGCGGTGCTTGAACTTGACACGATTGTTCACTTTAGTGCCTGAACTTGAAAAATACGCCCACCTGGTTCTAAAACTTGGCACGAACGTGTAAATATGGTGCTAATCACATTCGTATATGTAAAATGGGCCACTATAGCGACGAGACAAGATTTAATTAGTACTAATCTCTCTATGACTAATGGGTCCTGCATGTCAAAACTGCGGAAGAATTGGCAAAATTAATTTCTGGAATTTGACCTGAGACATGTACCTCGCTTACACCATTCCACCATAGTAATTAAGTTGGCAAGTACAGCCCCTTATCCTGTGATACAGTTGCAACCAATGGCCAATTTACACACGTATTTTGTAATGTAAAAGTCTGTAAATTATAATCACAGTAATACAAGTATTATAAATATTATACAATCAATTAATGATTAAATTTTCGTAAATTCATGTATTTTAAAAGTATTCATGTGTTATATAAAAAAACAATATGAATGATAATAATGTTTGTATATTATAAAATAATACTACTAATATTTCTCAAAAATCTTGTAAATATTTTTAAAATTAAAGATCATAAATATTAGTAAGATATTTGAATAATTATATACACATTTTTATAATTTATTAGTACGATGTTTAAGTAGAGTTCTCTAAAATTATAAAAATTATATTTTTAATTTTAAATTGTTTTTATGAATATTCACTCTATATTATATTTATCTTACATTAAAATTATTAATATAAGCCATGAGTCAGATTATACACATGTGAATATTCATAAATACCCAAATTAATCTGCTCTCGTTGCTACATTGGCCCATTTTACGTATATGAATGAAATTAGCACCGTATTTGTACGTTCGTGCCAAGTTTTAGAATCAGTTCAGCGTATTTTTCAAGTTCAGACACTAAAGTGAACATTCGTGCCAAGTTCAATCACCGTTGGTGTAATTACCTCTACAACACTTCTTGTCGACTTTCATGTTGTTAGTCTTTCACCTTGCTAGCTAGGTAGTGCCTTCTTCGAGAGTGCGGATTTTTGGATCCCGAGCTCCAGTGATCCTTCTTTTTGAAACAAATCAAAAAACATGTTTTTGAGATTCGAAAATTTCTGAAAAAAATACGCATGGACATTCGGGTGTATACCATATTTCCGGAAAGTTTTATGATGAAATACGCTTCGGTGTAAGCTACACAAAAAAAGATAAATTCATGTACTTTAATAGTGAATAGTACGTGTGCTGGAAATACAAGATTGTTGCATCTTTGTGTAGCTTGCATACAAACATATTTCACCGTGAAACTTTGCAAACAAGTAATATACATCCATATGTATATGTGTGTGTTTTTTCAGATTTTTTTAAAACCTAAAAATTGGATTTTTGAATTTTCAAAATTAAGGAAGCCATGGAGCTCGGGATCCAAAAGGTATTTCCGCTTCTTCGAGGCGCTTATTTATTCTCGTCCTTTATATCTTTGTTTTAATGTAGCGTAAGTTTTCTTCCTCTTTTGCTTTCACAATGTAACTAAAATGGACTTGCCAGGTCTTGGTTAGCCTATCTAAATTTCTTCCTACAACTTTGATGTAACACCGTTTAGATGGAAATATATTCAGGTGGAGACTCTTCCCCGTGACCGTTCAAAAGAAAAAACAGCCGGAGCCGAGCGTGGGCGCATGGTCGATATACATACATCAGTACATGCACTTTTCAATTTGTCACCCAACCCACCACCAGCACCAATCATCATCCATTTCCCTTGGGCGCACTCACCTTCATTTCCCTTGCTCTCAAGAAAAAAGACCACTGTCTCTCGTGTGTGTCCTACCTCTCACTCACTCGCCGGCCTGCTTAATTATTTATCGTCAGTGATATAGGCCAGTACGAACATCTCCAGCTCCTTTGATTGCCAGAGCTAATCATGAGCTTGCCTAGACCCGTCCATCGATAATCTAATCGCGTGCATCCGTGCATGCACCATCAGTCTATGCAGTGAACGCGCGGTACGACATCTTCCTGCATCATCTGCATGTTTGTGTACGCACGGTACGTACGACACCCGCAGTGCTCAGCTTATTTACGCTCGTGTTCATCGTTCATATGAGACCGTTCATATATATCTATTCAAACTTAAGAAGTTCCTACCCAGAATCTAAGATTCAAAACGAGGAAGAAAAAAATGGAAACAACTCTAGATGTGACTAGTGCTGTTATTTGCTTTTGTCCTTGCGACGCTATATATGAAGGATTTGTTATTTTGGTTTGTCTTTAATTGCGAGAAGCACGCTGAAGTCCGACAGGAGCGATACATGGGACGACACCCCAAAAGGGGACCGCACGCATCAATGATCGCGGCGTCCACGACTCGCCCCCAACAATCAACTGCGATCCAATGCATTTTTGCCGGTGTAATATCTCTTGGATCGCTGCCTCTGTGTGCAGGGTGCACTGCGATGGATAGCTGCACGTACCCTGAAATATGTGATCCAATGGAGCGTTTAAATTCCATGGCATGCAGCGTCCTACTACTTTACCTGTTCATGGCCGCCGGCCGCAGCCTACTGTGGGCTGGGCATGCATGTCAGTGTAGTGTAGAGACTAGAGAGTGGTGCACCGTGGACGTGGACGCGTACGTACGTAAGATTGTGAGGGGGCGCAAATGCATGGCTCAAAGACATGGAGTGACGTTGCCAGCTCCATCGCCTCTTGCTTTTGTTTTTTGTTTTCTTGTCAAAGAAACAAACAAACAAAAAAACAAACGGCGAATTGACACTGAGTCATGGGGCCACAGGACAGATAGACAGACCACCGACTTAACCGTGCTGAACTCTCAAGTCTGAACGTACCGGAAAATTAGGCCCCGAAAGCGACCGGCGGCATGGAACTACTGGAAGCATGTATGTAGAGTACGTACGCATGCAGCAGCGAGGTGGCCGGTGTGGTTTGAAGCCGAGACCAGAGAGTATTTGCAAGTTTGAACTTATGCATTTGGCCTGTTACTACCTCTACACCATCTATCTATACGCGATGTGGTATATATCGACTCCTCCCGCCCGAGCCATCCGATCGAGTACCCACCCACTGGCCGGACTCTAGTGATGCATCAACCCATCATCTTGCATTTATCTCTTACATACTATAAGAGATTTCTGATCTTTCATGGAGCTGGCGGGGACGTCTTATATATTATGTCGATCTTGGACTGGGTGGACGTACGCTGCCATGTGTGAGTTTTGCAGAACGTCGCAGCTACCTACTACATAGGTGAGCTAGCTGTGAGTCTGATCCCTCTCTGGCCGTGGATTCGTGATTCAGACTGAAGCGGTGAAGCTACTAGGTACAGTAGTACTCCCTCCGTTCCATATTAGATGACTTGCAAATAGATGTATCTTAAACTAAATGTAGTCTAGATTCATCTATTTGGAAGTCATCTATTATGGAACGGAGGGAGTAGTATTTGCTTTACTAATCCATGAAGAACAGCAAGCTACTCCATATGACGAGGAGTCAGGCGTGCGCAGATTAATTGCTTGAGAGTCGCAGCAGCTCTGTACGTATTACCGAAGCTGGGGATAGATGGAGCTCACGCGAACGAAAGTATAGCGTGTTTTGAAGCGAAACTCAAATCATTTATTCATTAGGTGGCATGTGTTGAGCTGCTAATCGTCGGGCTCGGGCAGTTGTTTGGAGGGGAAGCGAGAAGCAAGTGTAGTGCTCCTTCCATTCTATGGCCGGGTCGGGTCAATATTCAGATTTCAGAGTTAGGTAGGAGCTGCATGCATGGATGGAACAGGGAGGCATCTGCCATTGCCATTGCTTGTGATGGGCATGGCAGTCCAACTCCAAATCCAACGGTGCGAGGAACAGAAGAGCCAGAGGGAGTATGGAGGCGGCATGCATGCAGGTCCGAGCGAATCCATGGCGTCTGCGTCGGACGTGCATGACCCACGTAGGCAGGCCCTGCACCGGCGGTCAACTATCCTGGCCACTCGCATCGCCTCCCTCACCATGCCTCCTCCTACTGCAAGTCCGTCCATCGGACCGGACCAAGGACGACGGCCCTCTCTCCCACCCACCTTGAGCCTCCTCCGCTCTCTCAGAGGCAGACATGGCCGGCCATGTTTCACTCCTCTCACGCCCAAGTGGCACGCTCCTCCTGCTGTCCTGCACACACACCGTACGTTCATGCCTGCACGTCGCCACCACCTCTCATGGGTTCGCGAAGCTGGGACAAAAACAAACTGCATTTGTCATGGCAGCAGACGCATTTACCAGCACAGGCCAAAAAAAGCATATGAAAAATTGCCTTCCCGAGGAAAAGAGGAGCAGCTTCATTCGGGCTTGGCCATGCCGGAGACAAGGGAGAACGGAAACGGAGGCGCGCTCCTCTCGCACACGCACACATGCCATGCATGCACGTATGTAGAGGTGGCGAGGTAGCCTTCCGGGTCGTGGCCCCTGCCGTTCCTTTCGCATCCAGGCCCTTGCTCTGACCCCCCCCCCCCCCCCCCCCCCCGGGTTATTGCTCATCAACAACAATCCAACCTTGTGCTGCACGTATTTCTTTCTCTTCTCCACTTCTGTTTTCGTATATTTCTTCTACTCACTTCGTCACAGTTTATAGGACGCACGCGTATCTTTAGGCCGTCAATTCGATCAAGATTAGACAAAACATATATAATAAAAAAAACATATCATCGTAAACTTAAGATGGTATATTTCCGAATGATATCATTTTTATAACATATATTTTCTATTATGTTAATCAAATTAACAACTCAGGTGCACGCACGCGCCCTGTAAACTTTGAAGGAGGTAGTACAAAAATTCGCATGTTTCGATGCAGATTAAACATGAAGGTTGGAAGTTATCCTTACAATCAAAAATACTAGGTTGTCGTGATTTTTTTTATTGATGTGTTAATAGAATCGATATTGTTAAAGTAATAATTGCAAAGAAGTGTGTAGTGCTTGATATGTTGCTAAAACTCCTCCAAATCCAACGAAAAAAATAAAAAAAATGATGCAACATGTAATGGTTATTTCCTCTTTTTAACTCAATATGAGTAAACTCGTAGAATAAAAAGAACGAATAATATGTCGTGTACACTTTCTTAAAAATCACGACGAGGAAAACAAAAAGTGACGCGAGGTACCACACCAAATCCCATGATTAGGATACCTAGGGTAAAACTAGACCGGTATAAATGAAGTTGTTCTATAGTTATTCAACGCAGGCCAATGATAACATCATAATTTTAGGCCAGGCTTTCACTTTATTTCTAATGCATGCACAAACCAAACAACACTCACGCATGTCTCATCAGGAACATCCAGGAGGCACAAAGCACCCAGGAAAGCAACCGAACAAGCCCCGGGAGTCTAATTGAGCACCAACTTGTTTGTATTGGACCACTGAAATCCTGAATCCCAGATCTATACGTGTCTCTGGATCTTCATACAGACATACATACATACTATCCGGTGAGCAGGAGGCGGTGGTGGTGGGTGGATGAAATTGAATCCATTGCCGCTCCTCCAAGATAAGGGGAGGCAGATTCTTGCTGCTAGATGCCTTCAGATAAATGAAGGTCGTCGTCGTCGTCTCTGTTCGTTTCATTAGAGAGAGAGAGAGAGAAGAGTGTGCTGGAGGAAGCAGACGAGACGACGATGGTCCTGGCCTCGTCGGCGTGGGCCTGGCATGTCCAACGCACGGCCCCGACAGCGTCCCTCTCGCCGACGTCATCCTTCTTTGGCCTATCTATCTTTCGAGAGTAAATCAATCAATCAGTCAATCAAGGTTGCTGTCTACTAAACCAGGCGTCTACTTCACCCAAGTTCTTGTTTAGTCGCCAACTTACTGATAATAGCCATGACAATTTGCAACGAAGGTCCACGCACTCATCGAGATCTGGAATGATTCTATACCTCATACGTGTGCAGCAGGAGAGTGCGCAGGGAGACTAAGATAAGCCTCGATTCGATTTGATACGTGTGTCCATTAGTTTAGGGCGGCATAATCTCTAGTAATTCTGTACATGTGATTACAGCATCATGATGCAGGCCACCGCCACCACCTGACCGCACTATTTTAATGGATACGTGCATTATGCAGCAATCTCACAGTTGCCCGTTGTGGACTTGTCCCTTGTGCAACTTTTTGAAATTGAGCAAACACACAACAGTTTTTCAAATTTCTCGACATTATTGATAATAAATAATTTCAAAGAGTATTTCGCAAACATACAACACTTTTCCCATTTCCAAATTTCTTTTATTGCTTCTCTTTTTCATTTTTCTTATCATGTTTTATTTTTTCATGTAGCTTTATTATAATCCATGTTTCATTTCATTTCTATTTTACTTTATTCTCTTTTCAGGGTTTTTGTTGTGCTCGTCTTTTAATTTTCTCCTTTTCTTTGTTTTTATTATAACTCTTATTTTTTATTTTTGGTCAATTTTAAAATTTAGCATCATAGTGTTATCTTCCTTTAAAAATTATTCACATTTTTTAAGTTTAACTCTTTCCTACAAATAGATGAATATTGGAAGTTACAAATTTAGTCTTAATATGTCGAATGTTTGTCCCGGATACATGACTGTTACTTCTACGATATAAAAATAATATTTTATTATTCTTAGATATTTATTTGTTGATTTGTTTTAAATTTAAAAGATTTTCTCCTTATGTAAGCACTTGAATATTTTTCTATGGCTATTTTGACATCTTGGATTTGTAAGAAAACATGTGATTATTTATACAATAAATACTTATTATGTTTCTTCCTTTTAAATTTTATCTTTTCCACTTTTATTTCATTTTTATTGTGGTTCTTTTTCCATCTTCCGTAAGATGCATGCACATTTAAAAAAATCTCTTTCCTACCATGATAATGCACCGGCCGATCATCCTCAATTTTGGGTAGGGACGTGGGCAAGCTAGAGACGGTTGGCCGATCATGGTCTGTACCTTTTTTTTCGGAGAACACAGTACAACGCAGACGCTCACATACACGAGCATACACTCAAACCTATGAACGCGCACACAGACTCTACCTCTATGAGCATCTTTGCAATACTGAGCACGGCACATCATTTTGGAATTAACGAAGTCACCACCTCGTCTTCGACGGAAACGTCTCCTCCCACTGAAAGCATATCGCCGGAAGTCTGGAATAAATCCAGAAAAATACGAGCACCAGTGTCAAATCTGGAATTTAAACTCTGATGGACTGGGGATACCACTATCCCTCCAACAAACTCAACCACAAGCTGATTCTGGTCCGTACGAATGTGTCTCGTGACAATAATGCGCAAGTCAATTTATAGTGTACCAATAATTTGTCCCAGCATATATAGGACGCTCCCTTGGGTCGTCAATATGGTGCATGTGGTAGCATGGGATCCATAACGATGCGTGCATTGCATTGCATGGGTCCATCACAAATTCAATTCTACCATGCATATGCATGACTCAGGAAACACGCAATTTATTAAGAGAGCGTGCATGAGAGAGAGGCGATGTATGATATGTTAGGGTCAGCATCATAGTCCAAAGGACCTCGAAGTTTTTTTCGAAAAAGTGTGTCCCGGTATCTGCATCAATTGATGCACACAGCCAAAAGGACCACGAAGTAAACTAAACCGGTCCTAATTAAGCAACGAACCCGTGGAAATCTAGTAATCATAGGACCACTGAATTCTGGAGTTGCGGATCTATACGTGTACGTGGACCTTCAGACAGAAACTAGACATACAATCCAGTGGGTGGATGTTTATGAGGTTGAATTCGCTGCTGCCATTAGTCCAGGTCAGGCTGCATATCCTCCTCCAAGATATAAGATGAAGCAGATGCATGCTTTCAAAGAAAATTAGGAGGTGTCGTCTGGTCTCGATCGCTTGGTTTGATTAGAGAGAGAGAGAGACAAGAGAATGGTGGAGACGCGCGTGGGGGAAGCGGACGAGACGGTGATAGTCCTGACATGTCCAACGGACGGGGCCCTCCAGCTCCAGCGTCGTCGTCTCCCCGACATGATCCTCTTTGGACTGCACCGCACACGTCCTCCTCCAAGCTAGCCCCCCTACTCCTACACACTAACAATCGACAAAATTCTCTTCACTAAGAGTAATTTTAGCAGATGCACTATTTCCTTGATCCGTATAAACGAGACGCGGATCTCCGTAAACTAAAAATAGAGCACAAAAACGAGCGAGACGGAAATTTCGAATAGTATAATATACAAATTCGAATAGATCAAGTTCGCGCTACAAATTCTACGACGGAACATCGCTGAAACTAGAGATACAAGAAAAAAAACACATAGTAGGGGGACATCAGAGGTCGTCAGGAGTCGCCGCTACGTCGCCACCTCACTTCTTGCCCAGGCGATAAAGTTAGCAGTCAAAGGCGGGCACCATAATGACCTCCGCCAGCTCCAGTTCGTCCTTGGCCACCGCAAGATGCTTGGCTGCACCCTCCTCGCGGGCGTCGAACATCATTTTGATGGTCGTGAGTTCACCCTGCGCCATGTGGTGACGATGCGTAAACAGCTAGAGAAGCTCGTGAGCGCATGGAAGCGCACCCACGCGCCCGATGCGGGACAGGCCGCCACAGGCCGGGCATACACGAAGCGGTGAGGATCGACCAGTGGCGCGTGGGATGAGCGGGGCGGTGGGAACTACCCACTTCGTGGTCGTTCCGGCTACGCTTCGCCACCAACCACCCTCGACGGAAACCACGATAGCTGCATCCGCCTAGCCCTGGTGTGGATTTTGCAGGCCGTTCGTAAAAAAATTATGCACCAGACGAGATTTAGCGCATTTGTTTTAACCGAAAAACCTTATGTTCATCAAAACCTTGTATATATACGAACCGACGATGGGATGGAGCGTCTACTAAAATTGCTCTAATACCACCCAAAATTTGCAAATCAATCAAACTACTTCGTTGTCTGCTAATACTAACAAAACTGAGGCAATCTTTGATTGCCTTGACAATTTCCAACGAAGGTCCAAATTCTTTTTTTTCTTTTTTGCGTAAACCGAAGGTCCAAGTTCAACGTAACCTTGATTGATTGATCCTCGGCTAGCTTGTCCACGATGACATCTGGAACAATTCTATACGTGTGCAGCGGCAGCTGGAGCGTGCGCATGGTGATTAAGATAAGCCTGGATTGGGTTTGATACGAGTGCCGATTAGTTTAGATCGAGCAGCATAATCTGTCCTTCTGTACGTGCATTACGGCATCTTGATGCAGGCCACCGCCACCTGACCGCATTACTTTATCTATAATCTTGTACTACCGGCCACACACTAATTTAATCCTGCGTACACAAGTTTCCAAGACGAATATATCGATCGCCAAAAACAAATCTACAGTGTACCTTGGTCAAAGGGGACTTTTTTTAACACTATACTAGTATATGTTTTCGTCAAAGATTAAGTACAAACACAATGCAGGAATATTTAAGATTTCCCAACAAAATCAGTGCTCTTTTATGGGTGTTTCATTAGTCTTAATTTTGGGCTTTGGATTTTGTTTATAAGACCACAAAAATCTAATTTTACACAATTGGCTACCAAAAAAAAGATGTTTTTTTTCACTTACAGGCTAAACTCCAAAAGCCAAAACAATCCCTGTCCTATATACCTAAATAGTTCATTCTCATTAATTCTATTATCTTAACATGCATAGATGCTACCTCATCAAAGGTTCATCATAATATGCATGAAATCAAGCTCTTCATTGTTAGTTGATTCCATGAACAAATCCATTTCTTTTCCGGGGACATGCACAATTCCATTTCACCACACATGGCACCTCATGAAAGGTTCATTTAACATATGCGTGATTTTTTTATTATATTATATCACTTATGTATAATAAATATTTTTAACTATACGGTAATAAACTACAACATGTAACATATATGTTTTATTTTTAATTTATATATTATTAATTTAACTATTTATGTTTTATACAATCGATCATTTAGAATACTTCCATCGTGTCTAAATATAGAGAGTTATAGTATACTCGAACTACCTATATTTTGATACGAAGAAAATATATTGCAATCCCTGCCGAAATGCACAGGGTATCCTCTAGTTTTAAGAATGTCGCAAATCAATGAGTCTTTTGTATGACAAATCAATAAACCTGGTCATGATCAGTGAGAGTAACTCATGTATCAAGTTGCCATGGTGCGTTGGGTGTCAGACAATGTGTACGGCCGCCTGACCATGCATGCAATTTAGACGAGCCTTCAAACACGTGCCCGACGAAACTATTTCCTTTTCAGGCGTCCTGCTTGCACCGGCCGCTTCACCAACCAACATGTATGTACTGCACGATGCATCAACTAGACGTGTCGGAGCCGTCCCAAAAATAATCAGGTTGCGACCGGCCGGGCCCAAAGCCGACGTGTCTACAGTGAGCCATTTGTATGTAGCGCTGAGAAGAAATGACATCAACGCTACTCCTATGTTCCCGTTCTTCTAAATAAATGGGATATTTTCTAACCAGGTCTTCTTTTTATATATTTTGTATGGGTAACAGATTAGACATCCATTACTTTTCTGAAGAATAACAGGAGTAAAAAAGAGAAAGTTTTGACCCTCTTCCAGAATGTACTATACTGTCTGCCACTACAAGTCTCCAAGCGGACGTACGTGTAGGGTCAGCCCAGCTAGGTCGATCGAGATCCAGCGGGAGGAAGGAGACGAGACGATGGAGGACAGGGACGGGGGACATGCATGTATGTCGTTTACAGCGGCTGCTATCAAATGTTTTGTTTGTAACGTCGCCTTGCCTCATCGATCGTTATCATCGGGTGCACGGGTATGCATGCAACGCCACCATTGAAATGCACGCACCATGTCCTGTTCCTCCTGTCCACCATGCATTGCATTGCATGGACCAGCATTCATTTTGTAGATATCCCATGCATGTCAAACGATAATGCCAAGCACTGTGTGTGCCCGTATCTGTGGTGTGCTGTAGCTTACATGCACGTACGTACACCAACAAGAATGCAACGACAGCACTGAAATACATAAAATGCTCATCGATCCATCCATTATGATTTGTTCCTCTGGGCATCGGGCAACTCAACCCTAGCTGCCGCCGCTAGGAGGCAAGCAATCCGGCGCCATTTTACGGCAGCTCTCCTCCACCGACAACTTCTTGGTCGTCGATGATGAGGGGAGTTGTCGGATATCACACGTGCAGTTTCGTCTAGCTCGAAGGTTAGGGTCTTTGTAGTTTAGGGTTTCAACAGTTCGATGTATTGGCTTCAGTGAAGACGACCGCGGTGATGAATAAAAGTACTTCGGATCTTCTCATGAGAAGGTGTTCCGCTCTATGGTTGATGATGGATCTTGATGGCTATCTGTTTAAGCAGAGATGGTGTGGCGGCGACGACTTCCGTGTGGTGGACATGTGTCCTCGGGCTCCACCGTTGCAGTGGCGTTTGCTCCAGCACCGGCGTGGAGCTTAGGAGGTACTCTTGGAGCATATGCAGATTATGATCTGTGTTGACGGCATCTGAAAAACAACAGATCGTGTGTGCTGGGATCCTGGTTGGTGGTTTGCATATATGGTTTCCTTCTTCGACATTTTTGTCGAGCGGGGGTGTCAATCTGAAGCTCGATGGCGTGTCCAGGGTGTTGCGTTGATATGATTCGTTCAACGGCAAGGGCTTGACTTTTGGTGAGCCACCTTGAAAGTCCGTAAAGCTTTATATCAGCGTTGCAGTCGCGTCGAGCTCGGGTAAGAAAGTGATCCATCGTAGATGCATTGTAGGGTTCCCCAAAAATAGGAATCGCCCCAATACCCGAAAATTAATGGTGAGCATTACACTTCCGAAGAGAAGGAGACGGTACCTAGGCTGGGCACATGTAAAAGATGGTGTCATTTGAATGTGTGCTTTAAATTTGGATCTAAATTTTGTAGGATATATAGGCAAGGTTTTGATGTGATAGGTCATGGACCGGATCATTGAGTAGTAACGAACAATAATCCATAGTGGGCACTGCCCGTGCGTGTCCACCTGCATGTGGTCTATAGATCGGGGTGAGACGTGTACGTGTGTGTGTTGGATGAGGGAGGGACCGGCCGGCGGCGTCGGAGTTTGTTTGTGGCGACGTCTGGATCTGCTCTGCTCTGCTGGGCTGCTGCACATACCGCACAGCATCTCTGTCGGTGCATACAGGGGTGGCACTGCGATTGCTGCACGCTGAAAAATCGTTGGATGCAGTGCACTGGAGAGTATGATTTGTTCCATGACGTACATGCAGCAGGGTGCAGCGTCCTAGTTATTCATCGCTGCTGCCTACTATACTATAGGGTTTTGGGTCTGTCGAGCTGGGGCGTGTTCATCTAGCCGGAGCATATATGCATCCATGCACATCCTATTTGGCCAGCAACCCGAGCTTCATCAAGCTACTATTCCTGAAAATTCTAGAAAGAAATACCGTTCCTAAAACCAACTCGGACGCTAAGGTGCAAAAGCTATATAAGTAGCTAGGCCTGAAACGGACGCGGTTATTTGGCTCTATCGCTCTCTAATGAATAGTAAAATTAAAACTAATGATAAAAAAATTCAAAAGATTCTGAATTTTTTTGTGGATGATCACATTAGTGTGGCATACGTGCTTGCCAATTTTGATGTCATATGGTGCAGTGGTTCTTCCTCGGTGAAAAAAAAACAAAAGTACGTATGACGTTTTGCTACATTTGAAGGCATCATTTGGCGTTCGATTTGCCTTTTTTTCACAGGCCAAAATACTAAAGCTTTTCACCTGAAATTTTGCATGTGTCATTTGGGTATGACAATCAACACATATTTTTTTATCAATTTTTTTCGCATTGACAAAATATACATTTGACACGCAGGTACACGTGCACCCAGAGCCAAAGGGAATATCGTGAAACAATTTCAGTTTTTTGAGTCATGCATGATGCATACTTCAACGACATGGTGATTGGTGGGAGTACAGCAAGAGCATGATAAGGTGACGTTGCCATCTCCATCACCACTTTTAAGCTGGAGAGAAACAAACAATCGACGATGAATTGATGACACTCAGTCGTGGGGCCACAGGACAGACGAATTGACTTTTTTTTTTGAGGGGTGACAGATGAATTGACGACCCACAGAAAGAGAAACAGATCGTCGATTCCGTTCGCCTGGGGCCGTGAATGGGCCGTATGCGAGGATGATGAGATGCTGACGGTATGATTTTTTATTTTTAGACGCTCCCTGTCTGTGTTGTGGGCCTACTGGCAGGCCCATTTGGCCCCGCACACTCACTCTCGTTTCTTCCTGTCTGAAAAAACGAAAACAAAAACAAAAGAGACATAAACATCTGTACCTCGCGTCCTTTACATCTATCGCGTGCATGTTTAGTCCATGTACGTACGTCCGTGGTCTTCGGATTAGGCAGGCCGATTATCATGTGTCTAACAAACTAAATGATATCCCGCGCCTTGCTGCGGGAATTGGTATGTTAAGATGAATAAAATTTAATTATGTAAATTTTAAATATTTAGATTAATAACAAATGGATCAAAATTTTGAAAATGCATACAATTTATTATATTTGATTATGTTTAGTTATAGTTTTTTTAATATAAGTATAATAAGAGAATGAAAAATATTTTTTCATGCATAGTCGTTGTTGAGGTGGGCCTTATCCCATCCGTAATTGTGCGGTGATATGGCATGCTTGTATGTTAAGATAAATAAGTTAGTGTGAATCACATGAATTGGTCGTCTTATATTTCAACAAAATTTAATTACGTGAATTTTAAATATTTAGATTAATAACAAATGAACCAAAAAAATAACAACACATATAACTTACATATTTGATTGTGTATATTTATAAATTATTTTTTGAATATAAGTATAGTAAGGAATAAAAAATATTTATCCATGCATGCATGGTTGCATGTGGTGGTGGGTCTTGTCTCATGCATGGTTGCATGTTGAGGTGGACCTTATCCCAATCATAATTGTGTGATGATGTGGCATGCTTGCATGTTGAGATAGATAAGATAGTGAGGATCATCTATTATAATATTATAGATTATTAGCGGTAGCGGGAACCCAAATTGTAAAAACGGATGCATGGGTGGCTTTTTTTCTTACAAACACAGCACAAATAGATCCTCACATACACGAATATACAAATACTTCAATGATATGCACACGCACACCTTATAAACATCTTCGCAAGACTGAATCGGTACACCATCTTAAAATTAACGAAGTCACCATCTCATCTTCTAAGAAGAATGTCTCCTCCTACTGAAAACATATAACTGAAAGTTTATGAATAAATTCAAAAAAATGTGAGTGTCACTGTTAGATCTAAAATTTAAACTCTGATGAGTTAAGAATATAATTATCCACCTAACCAATTTAACTTGGCGGATACATGGGTGGCTAAATCAGTCGGTACGATCAATTTCCTGTCTGCTCCGCGAGCAAGGAGGGGGTGCTGCATCTGCATCTGCACTGGATACTCGTACACGTACGCACGGTACGGTGAGTCAACTTACCTAGTACCAACGTCCGTGCCAAGCATCACACTCCATCGTGCGCCCGTCCGTCCGGTCCATGATTCAACTCGAGATTTCATGCAATGCACGGCAGTAAGTTGACCGTCCATGTCACCGGCACGGCATAGCACGGATGGCACGTAGATGATGGCACCGTGCAGATTAATTCCTGTGTTTCTGCAGACTCTGAACGTACTGGAAGCCTCAGAAAGCGACCGGACAGTAGTAGCTGCACGGCGGCATGGAAGCATTCGTACGTACGCAGCGACGATGCCTGGTGGTGTGAAGCCCTGAAGACGTACGAGATCAGAGACTGCACTCGCTCTCTGCTTGTCAACGGATTTATTCTTTGCAAATTAACTTATGTATTTGGCCGCTTGTCTATAGTCCAGCTAAAAGATCACTACTGCATGCTACTACGGCTAACGTAAATACAGCCAGACGGTTGGATGAAAGTCCTTCAACGTTGACCACTTACAATAGAACTGATTGGTCACCACAGCTAGCTTCTTCACCGATTCATGTTGGTGCTGATTTCGGCATCACTTTCTTTGGGATTACGTTCATCGCCTGCAACTAACCACCATGGTTGGGATCCCCGCGGATTTCACCGAAGCATCATCCATATCGATGGTCTCGGATAAGATAGTCAGCAACGACATCTATGATGGCGCATGCAAACGGCAGCTTAGAGGGGGATCAAGTATGGAGGTGGGCGGCGTTATAAACACAGGAGGAATGCAACCAATTTGGTGGGCTAATCAAGCTAGGGTGGATTTGGGATGGATCACATATGTTGGATCCGACGTGGCGAAAGACTATGGGTGCGTCTAAGGGTCCTCATATCGGCCTCATATATGGACTAAGTACCGGAAGTGTTGGTCAGCCCGGATGTTCTGCGTGAGTTTGTTGGTTCGACTGGATATATTTTTTTGTCCAGACAATGACCAGTTATGGTGGGCATAAAACCCAACACACAAACCCATATAGCCCGAATATGGAAAACATGTACTCCCTCCGATCCATATTAATGAACTTAAGTTTTTCTAGATATACATGCATCTAGTCTAAATACTTAACTAGATACATACGAATCTAGACAAAGTTGAGTCCATTAATATGAATCGGAGGGGGTACAACAAATTAGGTAGCAGTTTTCGAAACTCAATTATTAAATTCCAAGTTCCAACTAACGCACAAACTGCCTCTTAACTGTATGGTCATTCACGTCGATCTCGAAGGAGAGGAGAATGCCACATCGGTTCTTGCTTAATTCGCTAGGACACAAAAGGAGCGAAAACGCCTCTCTAACTGACCATCGTTAATTATAATTCCCTCTGCCAAATTGGGTAGCAGTTTTAGAATCTCAATTTGTAATTTTTTATATTATTTGAACAAGATTGTCAACATGTGGAAAAACAAAATTCAAAAAAATGTTTTAAATACATGTCATATCTACAAGAAAACAAATTATTCTTTTTTGATGGCAACTTATAATTATTTTAATATGGCCATTTTATTATTATGGATCATGAAATTTATTTATTAATTAAAATATAACTCTTAAATTTATGGACAATAATAGTTTGATCGTGGTAAATATAATTTCTACATATAAAATTTAGTTTTCGGTCATCACAAAATTAGTTCTACGGCATGTCAATTTTATTTTTGAACCATGGAAAATTTATTTTTTAACAATAGCAAATTTCACCAAAAAGAATTCATTATGGCAAAATGTCATGACAAAATTACCATCGTTAATTTTGTCTGGTCACGTAGTAATTATAATTATATAATTTTTAGTATAGTCTCATGAAAATTTTATAAAAATAATTTTAACTATTTGTGTGAGACTCTACATTAAATTGGTCTTTTCACATTGTTGTATCAATTGTAATGTTTAAATAGTGTTTAATGTAATCACATACTGATTTCATAAAAGTATTTGAATTTTTTTGTGCATTGCTATACATATATTTCTCAAGGTGGATCTTTTACAGGGATAAATTAGTCTCATGGTAATTTTCACAAATTTTTAATTCCTAGTTTTACAATAATCACGATAACTGGGTTATTTTGGGCCCAAATGGAGGGCCATTCGTTGGCCGCTACGGGTGGGATCGTAGCGAAGCAGATGGCTTGCTTGTTCCCCTTACTGAAATTGATTTTATACACCCTGGTAAATATTTATCCGCCGCCTACATAACCGTCCGATGAAGGTAGGTAGAATTGTTTGATCATTCACATGTACACAACTGTAAGACAATCATCCTTTGCAACAGAAGCTCTGTTGGGGTGGAGGCATTGTGACAGAGGAAAAGACGGTTTGTCCGCAAGAGAGAGTTGCACCGCATTGCAACAGGATATCTCCAACAGAGAATCTGTTGCAAAGGGTATTGCTTGGTTCCGGATGAACGTGGTTCAAAAACATCGTAGGATCATCAGACCATCTGATTGTCATGATGGCGGCGGATGCGTGCGTGGAAATCAGTCGATTGAGGGGAATTTTATTCCTTATTATTTATGACATTGAAAATTTAGTTTACCATAATGGAAAAAAAACATTGGACCATGATTATTTTTTGACAATGACAATTTTTTTGAAATGTTATGGAAAAGTTACCATTGTAATTTCTATTTGGTCAAACAGTAATTCTAATCTAAAAATAATGTTTGATACAGTATCATGGCTATTGTATAAAAGCTATTGTAATTGTTTTGCATCAAACTACTTTTTTTGGCGTTATGAACTTTTACAACACAAAAATAGTCTCATGACAAATATCAAATATTTTTTTCGCATTAATCACGGCACTGAAGTATTGTGCAGTTTAACTAAAGGATGACAATTTAGAGCAACCGTGTGCTCTGAATTGCTACGCGTTTATACTACAGTTGTCATGCGAATCGTTCTCTCTTACCATTCTCTCGAGCGAACGTTGGCTCCGTCTATCATTAGGGTTAACTAAAGTGTCTTTGAAAGTTGCGTTGAAGCTGCGATCGTGGCAAACCAGATGATTCGTTCGTGCGTTCGTTCTTCCGTTCCTGACGATAAAGGAGTGACCGACCGGAGATTATTCATACGGCGGTGTGGTGGTCAGAGACGGAGCCAGCAGGGGGCGAGCTGGGGCCATGGCTCCGCCCATGCTGAACAAAAAACTCAAATCACACCTATTAGATATTAAAATTTGAGGATTTAGTCTCTAAATTTGTGTATATGGCCCCCTCCAATACTCTACACGTTCCATTGGCCCCGTCATCTAAACTTTCTGGCTCCGTCTCTGGTGGTGGTGTGGTACTGACCGTCTCCTCCCGAACCATCGTCGTAGTAAGTACCCAGTGGACACTCTCGCGGTCGTGGTGCATCCATCAACCATCATCTCGCGGACTTACATTTATTTTTGACTTACTATTATTGTACTGTACCACATCGATGGATCGATCATGGACTGGCTTACTGGTCGCACGCTGCTGCTGCTGCCATGTGGAGGTGAGTTTTGCAGCTTCGTATAGCTGAGCAGAGCTATATAGGTATAGCTATAGCTGAGTCTGATCCGTCTCTGGCCTTGGATTGGATTCGTGGTTCAGACTACTGAAACTACGCCCGGGCCTGCATTGCATTGCATTGCATTGCTACAACAACACTAGTAGGCAGTACAGTACCTTCTCTACTGCTACATACTCCCTCCGGTCCTTTTTACTTCGCGTATTAGATTTGCTCCGGTCCTTTTTACTCCGCGTATTAGATTTGCGTCAAGTCAAACTTTACAAAGTTTGACCAAATTTGCACTAGAAAATATCAACATCTACAATACCTAATATATATACTATGAAACTACATTTTATGATGAATCTAACCATACCAATTTGGCATTGTGAATGTTTATACTTATTTCTACAAGTTTGGTCAAAATAGAGATACTTTGACTTCGGACAAAACTTATATGCAGACTAAAAAGGACCGGAGGGAGTACTAATCCATGAATAACAGCAAGCTATGTGACTCGATGGTGGAGTAATAGTGCAGACTGCTGGGGTGAGTCGCAGCTTTGTGTCGTCGGCAAAGCTGATACAAAGCTCAGGAACGGATTGTAGAATATGTATATTAGGCAGACTAGGATTTTCTATGGTTTGTTTTCTAGTTTGTGAGATCTCCTGATCCTTTTCATGTATAGTGGATATGGTTGTGAACACACAGCCCATATACTCTATATATATGCTACGGCATGAGATCAATACAATCACGGTTGATCCAATCTCTCTCTAACATGGTATCATTTGCTCACTCCCGATTCTAACATAAAACGCTTCCGCCCCTGCCGCTGGCAACTCTTGCCGCCGCCCCCACTCCTCCTTCCTAGCATCCGCCGCCGGCGTGTCTTCCCTTGCACCGCCGCCGTCGCATCCTTCTAAGACTTCTGCGCGTATACGTATCATCAGAATCCATCCACGTAGCTGGTTGATCCATCCACCTTGCTGCTTGATCCATCCACCTGCTTGTACCAGCCTCGATCGCCAGCCACGCTGCCGCCTTCTCATCCCGGCAGCTGCAGCTCCTCTTACCAGGCCGCCGTTGCATCCCGCTCACCCCCTGAAGCTCGAGGAACGCCGGATGAAGACCATAAAAACCCACGCGCAGCACGTCGCCCTCGTCGCCGGGACCACCCGCGGCGTCCCTCCTGCGCCCCCGGCACAGCCTCGTCCGCCGGCGCCACCCGACCTCTTCCCGCAGCCGCCCTCGCCTGCCCCTCCTGCGCCCCAGCAGCAGCAAGGCGGGGGCCGCAGCAACCGGCGCGGCGGCGGTCGACGCCATCAGCAGCAGCCCGGCGGGGCACCACGTCCGCAACAGCAGCCCACACCCGCCTTGGTTCGCTCCCCAGTACCCGTGGACGTGTGTGGTCCACGCCTACCACATGCCACGTCCGGCTGGCCACCAGGCCTTTTTCGCCGCGCCCCAGCCGACCGGCGTCGGCTACGCTCTACCCGCCCCGGTGCGGCGGCCTTGTCGCTCCCCCGGCCACCCAGCCGTGGGATCCCGCTCTTCTGGCTGCACTCCACTCTGCTCCGTCGCCTCATGCTTATGGTGGTGGCGGTGATTGGTACATGGACTCCGGTGCCACCGCTCACATGACCTCGTAACCCGGTAACCTTATCTCCTTCATTCCAGTTCATACTTCCACCCGCATCACTGTTGGTGACGGTTCCCCCCTTCCTATTACTCATATTGCTCGCACTTCTTTTCTTTCTACATCCAAACCATTAACCATGTCTAATATTTTCGTGTCTCCTAACCTAGTCAAGAATCTTGTCTCTGTTCGTCTTTTTACTCATGAAAATCCTATCACTGTTGAATTTGACAAACTCGGTTTCTCTGTGAAGGACGAGCGTACCCGGATGGTCATCCGCCGATGTGACAGCCCCGATGCTCTTTAACCAGTGCATCCCACATCGTCTACCACCACTCCAGTCGCCCTTGCTGCCGGTGTCGATCTCTGGCAAGCGTGTCTTGGTCACCCCAATGCCACCATCCTTCGTCGTATTCTTCAGAGTTTTTCTTTCTCATCTAATAAGTTAAAGGAACACACTTGTGAGGCTTGTCGTCTAGGAAAGCACGTTCGTCTTCCCTTTAGTGCATCCACCCACATTTTCACTTTTCCTTTTCAACTACTACATAGTGATATTTGGACATCTCCAGTTGCGAGTAATACAGGCTACCTTTACCATCTCGTTATTTTGGATGACTTTTCTCATTATGTGTGGACTTTTCCGCTTCGTCGTAAATCCGATGCCTTTGCCACCCTAACCTCTTTCTACTCTTATGTGTCCACCCAGTTTGGTCGCCCCATCCTAGCCCTCCAAACTGAAAACGACAAAGAGTTCGACAACGCTGCCGTTCGTGATCTTCTCGCATCCCACGGCACCGCCTTCCGTCTCACCTGCCCCTACACCTCCTAGCAGAACGGTCGTGTCGAGCGCATCCTTCGCACTCTCAACGACTGTGTACGCACCCTCCTTTGCCACGCTCATGTACCCCCTAGATTATGGCCCGATGCCCTCGCCACCGCCACTCTCCTTCTCAACCTTCGTCCGTGTCGACCCCGTTGGAATTACGCCCCTCACCATCTTCTTTTCGGTACGCCCCCCTCCTACGACGGTCTCCGCATCTTTGGGTGCCTCTGATACCCTAGCATCGCGTCCACCACACCTCACAAACTCGCACCACACTCCCTCCCGTGCATCTTTCTTGGCTATCCTCCCAACACCAAAGGTTACCGGTGCTACGATCCCGTCTCCCATCGTGTGATCACGTCGCGACACGTGTACTTTGATGAGGCTGTTTTTCCTTTCCACCAGGTACCACCATCGGCGACACTCTCCGAGGAGCCACCCACCGCTCCACCCGCCGCCGCGCCACTCGCCGGAAGAGGTTCCCGGACGCGACCCCTACCCGCTTCCACAGAGCGGCGCCTGCCTCCGGCACCCCTGACGCCGACTCCCTCCGTCGCCTCCCTTGGCGCCGTCGAGGTCGAGTCTGCCTCGGTGTGACGCCCCCAAAATCAGACCGTGTACAGTAATCATACACGCAAGGTACACAATCAAGATCAGGGACTCACGGTGAGATATCACAACACAACTCTACAAATAAAATAATACAAGCTGTTTAATACAAGCCAAGGGCCACGAGGGCTCGAATACAACAACTCGAGAGCACATAGTCAGCGGAAGCAAAAGTATCTGAGTACAGACACGAGAATACAAGGATGCCTTAAGAAGGCTAGCACAAAATCAACACACGATCTAAAAGGCAAGGCCTCCTGCCTAGGAACCTCCAAATTACTCCTGGTCAAAGGGGAACTCGACGTCGTAGAAGGCATCGGGGATCTTCATGTTGCGGTGGTCGCCATCGGGGATCTCCTGCTCCTGGACTCCAAGGCTCCAACGTCGACTGCAGCGGCCGATCAGGCAAAACAATAAAGGGAGAAAATAAAGCAGGTGAGTATCTAGTATACCCGCGAGTCTTACGTCCGCTACTAAGCATTATGCATTGTATCAATGGAAAGAAGAGGCTGTATATAGTGGACTGAAAGACAGAAAACAAGAGCAAGGGTAAGAAGCAAGGCCTAACGAAGACTAGCATCTTCCGACGAGGTCTTGCAGCATGAGGTAAGAATCAGCCAACAGTTTATATAAAGCATAAAGTAACAATGCAGCAGAAGTTGCTGCAGCATTGTATAATAATAAGTTATAATAATTAACAATGCCTCCGAGTTCACCTCCTCGACATCCCCGCGAGGAAGAAAACCCGGAACCATACAGTTTAATAATAATAGTTTCTAGTGGTAAGATCCAGCTTCAGCATAAAGCGTCCTGTTACAGTGGACACGGCTATTCGAATAGATTAATCTTTCCTGCAGGGGTGCACTTGTGTTACGCTAAACGCACGGATCTCCAGGGTGGCGGGAACCTTGTTAGGGAACGCTCCACCGAGGCTATCCGACACTTCATAGCCCATCTTTCGAACTCAACAGAGAGGTCATCCGCCGGACTATATCCTATGTACGCGGGGCTTTGGACCCTAACCCCGACGTACTCCTGCACGGTGCGAGGCTGGCCGGTGAAGTTAAATCAAAGCAAATACACATAAGACACCACCGCGCGAGCAAATAAGACAACACCACTTCCCGGCGCAGGCCGCGGTACTGCTGACGTCTGAAGAGTCCTCGGACGACACACGAAGCAGAGGAGCCCATAACTCGTAATTCCCACGGGTAGGTAGTGCGTACATGGCATATAGCCAACTCAAGACATCCACTGAACCATTTAGCATTTTAATTAACCTGCGTGACAACCGTTATCATTGCCTCGACTTAACCG
The DNA here is from genome assembly GCA_950022295.1 of Bromus sterilis. Taxonomy (NCBI): domain Eukaryota; kingdom Viridiplantae; phylum Streptophyta; class Magnoliopsida; order Poales; family Poaceae; genus Bromus; species Bromus sterilis. The sequence continues at coordinate 335,785,648 of OX465599.1, read as the reverse complement.
ACCCGCGGACAACGACAGCAGCCAGGACCACCAGTACATCGGTGCCTGCCCTGTCGTCCCACCAAGTCACTGCGGTTACCAACAAGGTGAACCGTCTCCTTACCTTGTCTCGCGTGTGCTCCTGGAGGAGCTCGACTTTCGTAGTTTGGTAACTCTCGCGGCCAACGATCAGGGGCCAAGCACACCGGTACACTGGTCGTACCCTCCCTGTCGTCCCGTCGCAATACCACTCGCGGGCACCGTCGGGTCGCCCGACTTCTTACCTTTAAGGACACCAGTTGGTTTGAGTTCCTACCATTAAGTGAAACCAGGAGGAATCACCCTCGATGGTACACTTGAGCTGGCTCGACTGAGACATCAGCGGGATGAACTAAAGAGGTAAACCTCGTATCATCCCGGTGATGCTACGCTACTGAGCCGACGAGAGTGAAATACGAGTCAATTCCACTCGTAAGTCAAACTCGAAGTGACTCGGCAGAGTCTCGCCGTTGTAGGTTCCCTAGGGTGTCTGCATTGATCCGTACCTCCTGCAGTTGTGATATATCGTTATCGCGATCACTCCCAAAGTGATCACGACCCTCTATTCTAAACCTAGCTAACAATGCGCAGGGTTTACTGCTGGATAATGCATAAGTAATAAATAGGCAGCATAGGATAAAGGAAGGCACATCAAGGGGCGACAAAAACAGGCTATGCAATTGAATAGGATTGTAACGTAGCAGCAGCAGTAACAATGCCTAGTGCAAGAAATGTACGGAAAGATAGGCGATATATGGGGAAGAGAATGGCTCTGCTTGCCTGCAAGCTCGACGGTAGGGGTAGGGTCGTCGACGAAGTAGTCGTACTCAGCAGCGGTGTAGTCGACGGCAGCAGCGGGGTCTACCGGAGATTAAGGGGGGAAGAAACAGTAAATACACAGCAAGCATATACAAACAGATGCATGTCATGACAAATGAAATGTTAACGGTGTTCTAACGCAGTGCAATGCAATATGCTCGGAGCGGGAATTCATCTGAGGATGAACTATCGGCTCCGGGTGATTATCGGACAAGGTGTCCGAAGGGGGGAGATATCATGCCGGATGTGTCGTGGATATCCGACACATGTGTGGGTGGTGTATCCGGGTTAGTTGTTCTATTCCGAACAACTTTCGTGTTCAAAATAAATTCATCCGGGTACTTTAGCAGTACCGGACAATTTATCGGACAGACGGTCCGGAGGGGGGGGAAACGGTTCGACGTTTGGCATGTTAGAGGGGTGTGGTGGGAGTATGAGTAACGTATTCGTAATCGTGGATCCGTTCTGAGTAACTTTCGTATACAAAAGTTTTTCATCCGGACAACTTTTATCGGTACCGGGAATTTTCGACAGACGGCCCGAAGGGGGAATGTCGATATTCGGTAAGTTAGAGGGGGTGGTGGACATACAGATAGCGTATCCGTATTCGGTATATTTTTCTGATCAATTTTCATGTATAAAGTTTTTGAATCTGAGTTACGGTTTAAAAGATATTGAATTTTAAAGTTTTAAATCAATTAAATCAATTTCTGGAATTTTATTTATTATTTAATTAAAAATTATCCACAAGGGGTTGACCAGGTCAAACCTGACCAGTGGGACCCACTGGTCAGCCTCACAATACTAATAATTCATTTTTATTAAATTTATTTAACCACTGGACCCACATGTCATTGACTGATATAAAACTAAATTCAATTTTAATTAATAAACTGACAGGCGGGGCCCAGGTGTAAGCCACACAGTGCTAATCAAACTATTTAATTAAGTTTAAAGGACTGGGGCCCATCTGTCATACTAATAGTTCTCTATTTAAATTAAAACAGAGGGTTAATTTGGTGGGGCCTATATGTCAGCCAGAGAGGGCTTAACTTAATAGTTTTCTCTTGTTTAATCGACGCTTAATTAACAGGGACCTGGCCCACAGTGAGTGACACATGAGGGGGTTAAGTTAGTCCTAATGATTTCCACGTCACCACTGTAGACGCCGGCGACGAGGGGCTCCCGGCCGATGACCGTGCGCTCGCCATAGGCCATGGGATCCGGCGGGGATGGTCCCGTTCGAATCGGCGTGGAGCCGCGCGTCGTTTGGCGGTCGCGGAATAGAGGGAGGTGGCCGGAGTGGCTGTCGACACAGAGCCGTGGCGGCGGCCGTAGCACGGAGAGGCCAAACGGCGTGTGGGCAAGTGTGGAGGTGGCCGCGGCCAGGGGAGGTGGGGAACGTGCGTGAGCACGGCTAGCCGCGGCGTGGCACGCGTACAGGGGTGTCCAGGGCACGGCCTAGCCCAGTGCGAGACAAGCTCCGACCATGGCAAACTCGGGTGGGTACAGTGGAAAAGGTCGCGGTCCAGTGCACGGGAAGAGGGGAACCGCAGAAGAGCTCACCTCGAGCGAGTTGGGGGTGGCAGTGGGCTTGGGGGAGCACCGGAGGCGACGTATTTCGAGGTGGGAGACGGCGACCGACGATGGAAGGGCGGCCCGATTTGCGGTCAGCAGTGCCTCCCGTCCCGATTAGCTCCACGGGGTGAAGTGGACGACGAGGAGGAAGAGTCCAGACAACCTCACTCGTCGGGAGGAGGCCGTTGGCCACAGAGGCGCACGCCGGCGCGGCCGCTATACCACACGGGGGCGACTGGATCGGCAGAGAGAAAAGAAGGGCGCGAGGGGGAGAATGGTTAGCGGTTAGGGTTCCCACGGGGTCGGGGACGCCTTATCCAGAGGGGGGGCAGGTGTGGTGGGGGAGGGAGCAGGTGAGCTCGGCCATGGCCACAGTGGCCGCGGCCATGCCGCCGACGGGGTGGGGTGGTTGGGGGGGAACTGGAAGGAGAGAGAGGGACTGGGGGTGGGCTGGGCCAGGGGGCCTCGGGTGGCCTGTGCCCAGGCGAGATATAGGTCTTTTATTTTTCTTTGTTTTTGTTTCTTTTAAATTTTCTTTACTGTTTGTATTTAGTTTAGTTACTTTATCAAACTGTAAAAACATGGGACTGGCCCCAATATTAGTGTTATATATTATAGAATATTAATAAGAGTTTCATGATTTATAAAAAATCATTTGATATCTTGTTTTCTTTAAAAGGTATTAAAAGCCACTGTTTTGCTACTGTTTTTAATTATTTATAATATTAAAATATTTTAATAAAACCCCAAATCACTTTTATTATGGCCTACAGATTATTAGGCATTTTATAAAATTGTTTCCATAATTTTTTAGTTCATTTAAAATTCCCACTTGTTTATTTTATTCCATGGCAATTTAATAATTCCCAACTATTGTTTTTATTTTAAATATTATTCCTTTATATTACTATACCATTTTAATAAAACAACCATTGCTATATTATCATGGCCTAAGATTGCTAGGCATTTTATTTGATATGTTTCATTAACTTTGGTTTAACTATGATTTCCATTTATATATTAATTTTCAAAACAATTGTGATAACCCCACAACATTGGTTTCATCATTAACATTGACTTGCGCTTATTCACATGGCTAGTTGGATTTGGTTTAACCATGGCCAAGTTGATTGACATGTATCCACAATCCTTGAAGCAAGATTTACAATCCACATTTATTTGAAAATTTTATCAGGGTTGGAATTTCAATGAGTTGTGATCAAAGGTGCTCAAGGCTTGATCATCAACAGTAATGATCACTAACAGTGGAATCACTGTAGTGATTACTGTTACTGATTCTGAGGGTGTTACACTCGGGTGCCTCCTTCGCCTCAGCCGCCGGCGCCGACTCCCTCGGCGACGTCCCCTCCGCCGACGACTCATCGGCCAGCTCCGCGGCCGCGGGCTTGCCACCACCCTCGCCCGTCGCCCCGCCAGTTGCACCTCCGGTCGGCGTCATCACCCGCGCCCGGGCGGGCGTCCATCGCCCCAGTACACGCTACTCCTCCGACGAGTATGTGTGTGTCGCCTCCACCTCGAAGCTTCCACCAGTGCCGTCTTCCGTTCGGGCCGCACTTCGTGATCCTCATTGGCTGGCGGCCATGCGCGAGGAGTTTGACGCGCTGCTCCGCAACCGCACTTGGCAGCTCGTTCCGAGGCCACCACGTGCTAACGTCATCAGCGGCAAGTGGGTGTTCAAGCTCAATACACGACCGGATGGCACCCTCGAGCGCTACAAAGCACGTTGGGTCGTTCGCGGTTTTCGACAGCGCGCGGGCGTGGACTTCACCGACACCTTCGCCCCGGTTGTCAAGCCAGGCACGATTCGCACGGTGCTCCAGTTGGCGGTCTCTCGCGCTTGGCCCGTCCACCAGCTGGACGTGTCCAACGCGTTCCTGCATGGTCATCTTGCTGAGCAGGTCTACTGTCAGCAGCCAACTGGTTTCGTCGACACCGAGCACCCCGACCATGTGTGCCTGCTCTCCCGCTCTCTCTACGGGCTGAAGCAAGCACCACGTGCGTGGTACCAGCGCATCGCGGCGTTCCTTCAGCAGCTGGGCTTTCGGTCTACCCGCTCCGACGCCTCGCTCTTCGTCTACCATCATGGAGCTACCTGAAGGGAATATGCCCGAGAGGCAATAATAAAGTGGTTATTATCTTATTCCATGTTTATGATAAATGTTTATTTTCATGCTATAATTGTGTTAACCGGAAACGTTAATACATGTGTGTTTAATAAACAGAGAAAAGGTTCCTAGTAATGCCTCTCTTTATACTAGCTTGTTGATTAACGGATGATCAAGGTTTCCTGATCATGAACATTGGATGTTGTTAATAACAAGGTCATGTCATTGGAGAATGATGTGATGAACATACACCCACAGTAGTTATAGCAATACGATCATGTCATCAAGTTTCTATTGCCGTATCAAACTTTCACGAAGTAACCCTAATCCTTAGACCATGAGATCACGTCAATCACTGACACCGGAAGAGTACTTTGATTCCATCAAACGTCACACCGTAACAGGGTGATTATAAAGGTGTCGTTGGGTACTTGGAAAGTGTTAGTTGAGGCTCGTGGATCAAGAGTGGGATTTGTCCATCCAGATGACGGAGAGATATACTCTGGGCCCTCTCAGTGATATCACATTGACATCGCTTGCAAGCACGTGACTGGCTCACGAGGATGTTATATCACGGAACGAGTAAAGAGTACTTGTCGGTAACGAGATCGAACTAGGTATGGATGATACCAAATGATCGGATCTCGGACAAGTAAAATATCGCGAGACAAAAGGAATTGGTTACCGAGTAATGGTTCACACGATCACTAGTTCATCGTTGAGTAAGTGGGAGTCATCATGGATCTCCAGATCCCGCTGATGATTATTGATCAGAGAAGAGTCTCTGTCATGTCCATTTTATTCACGAACCGTAGGGTGACACACTTAAGGATTCATTGACGCGTTTGAGTGGATACGGAACGCCAGAGAATATACTGGACAGCACATGGACTGTTTTGATAAAACTGCTGGAATAGTTTCGGTATATCAAAATAGTGCAAGGGGATAATTGTTAATGTGTTCATTGAATGAAGTGTTCATCAATGAAGTACTCATTGAATGAAGTGTTCATTAATTTGAGTGACATTAAACAAGATAATTAAAAGTGTTTTAATGTGATAAACTCTTGGAATTTTGAGTGGAGAATTATGGAAGTTATGGGAATAATGTGTGACCCTTTGTTTTTGTGAGTGGGGAGTCCACCCACATGATGAGGGGAGAGGTGGGGGCACCTCTTGGGGCGTGCTACCTCTTGGGGGCTGCCTCCCCCTCCTATATATAGATGGGTGGAGACCCCTCTACACACTAAATTCCTCCATCTCTCATATGCCCTTTGGTTGGCATCTTCCTCCCCTTGCTAGCTGATCCAGTTTCACGAGTACGGTGCTTAGGCGAAGCCCTGCTCAAGATCTTCTCTACCACCACCACCACTATGTTGTAGTGCTGATGGAGTTCCCGAGGATCCACTACTTCCGCTGCCCAACTGGAGCAAGGGGCGGAGGTCGTCGCTGATCCGTACGTGTGACCGATTACGGAGGCGCTGCCCGTTTGTGGCGCCCATCTTCATCACGACCTTGAGGTCGGCAAGTGATCGACTACATCACCCACGAGAATCGTTCTCGTTAAAGCTTTTTGGTCTTCGAGGGTGAGTCCTTCTCAAACCGTTACAAGTTATCACCTAGATGTGATCTTGGCAGTTGCAATCGTAGGAAAAATTTTGTTTTCTATGCAACGAACCCTTCACTACCACGGCATACTTGCTTTTATACGTCGACGACATCATCCTCACGGCCTCCACGACCGAGCTCCTTCAGCAGCTCACTGTTCGCCTTCGTGCCGAGTTCGCCCTCAAGGACTTGGGCCCCCTGCACTACTTCCTTGGCATCGAGGTAGTACGGCGGCCTAACGGCTTCTTCCTGCATCAGCAGAAGTACGCCCACGAGCTTCTCGAGCTAGCCGGCATGCTTAACTGCAAGCCCGCGTCTACGCCCATCGACACAAAGGCCAAGGTCTCTGCTCTTGAGGGATCCCCTGCACCGGACGCCGCGTTCTATCGCTCCATCGTCGGCACCCTACAGTACTTGACGCTGACACGACCCGATCTTCAGTATGTTGTGCAGCAGGTGTGTCTTCACATGCATGCCCCACGTGACTCCCACTGGACATTAGTGCGCCGCATTCTTCGGTACATCCGCGGCACTATGTCCTTGGGCCTCACGTTGACCGCCTCGGCCTCCACCGACCTCGTCGCCTACTCCGACGCCGACTGGGCTGGCTGCCCGGACACTCGCCGCTCCACGTCCGTTTACTGTGTCTACCTCGGACCGTCCTTGATATCGTGGTCGTCTAAGCGACAACCCACGGTTTCTCGCTCGAGCGCCGAGGCAGAGTACCGGGCCGTGGCCAATGCGGTTGCTGAGTGCTCGTGGCTTCGTCAGCTTCTCCAGGAGCTGCTCTGCGACATCCCGAAGGCCACCATCGTCTACTGCGACAATGTCTCCGCCGTCTACCTCTCCGCCAATCCGGTCCATCATCGCCGCACGAAGCACATCGAGCTCGACATTCACTTGGTCCGCGAGCAGGTGACCCTTGGGCGTGTTCGAGTTCTTCACGTTCCCACTGCCCAACAGTTCGCCGATGTCATGACAAAGGGCCGATGAGTTGATTCAGAGGCAGACATGGTGAGCCACGTTTCACTCCTCCCACGCCAAAGTGGCAAGCACGCACACACCCTAGTAGTAAGGGCATGCATGCAAGTCACCACGATGAATTTAAACACCGAGCCGAAGCTGCGACGGAGAAAACAAAAAAAAACACCAGCCTCCTCCAAAACAGCCATTCCAATTGTTCCTTCGTGGCAAAAACAAAAAGAAGAAAAAAAAGATATGCCCAGACACGGAGAGGAGACCAGCCTCAGCCTCTCAACAACTCTCAAGTGAGGTTCCCCCGCAAAAAAAAAACTCTCAATTGAGGAACGAAACGGAGGCGCGATCCGCGCACACGTGGCATGCACGTGTGTGGAGGTGGCGAGGCAAGCGTAAGGTGACGTCAACATCTGTACCCTGTAGGCTCCCTCTCTTTTTTCTTTACATACATGCGCTTTTTTCACCGCCTTCTTTTATTTATTTGTTTATTTTGAAACAAACAAACAATGGCGGCAGGTCCGGCACCTTTCGCACCCAGGTCCCTTGCTGCGCCCCGTTATTCCTCTCATCATCAACAACAAAACCCTCTCATTTACTACTACCACCTTTGTGCAGTACGTATCACCAAAACATTACTCCCTCCGATCCATAATAAGTGTCGCTCATCTAGTACAAAGTTTGTACTAGTTTAGTACAAAATGAGCGACAATTATTATGGATTGGAGTGAGTACATATTTTTGCTACACACATTCATCTAAGCGACAAATGTTTTTGTTTTTTCGGTCGGAGAAAATACACTACAAAAACGTTTTGTACTGTGATACGGAGGGAGGGAGGGAGGGAGTGTTTCTCTGACTCTGCACGACCATCTTTTTCTTACGCATAATCAACAATTTCTTTCAGTTTTAACATCTTATTTCCAGCGCTTTTTTTGCACGAATGCAAATGGTACGCATGTATAGGTGATGTTTTTTTTAAAACATTTTGTTATCTTATTTGCGTTTTACCGAGTTAGTACGAAGCTGTTCCGTAGATTTTAAACTTACGGCCCAATTAATAACTCAAATATAATTAGTTTAAATCATGTCCTAGTTACGTACCAGTTTATGTGTGTTTGCGTATATATACATATCTAACCGTTGGTGCTGCATTGATGATGGATGGAGTTGCTCTTGCCCGTGCCATCTCAGAACCAAAGCTGCTCATGCCCCTAAATGTCGGTGAAATAACTGGGATTCTAGCTGCTAGTGTAATTAACTAAACATTTTCACCAAAAATAAAATGAAGTGGCATGAAAGGAAATTGCACACCGGAGCGAATGAAATCACGGAGCTGGCTACACATGCATGAGATTGGCGATGTCCGTTTTAGTTCCCATGTGCCTATGAACAGTAAATTTCAAATTAATAATTACCAAAATTTATAAATTTAGACATTTTCAAAACAAAAAAAATGCTAGTGTAAAAATTTGCGTAACAGGATTGCAACGTTTTATTGGTTACAAAACAAAATTAAGTGTGACATTTAAAGGTGATATTTGGTGTTTTACTTCCTTTTTTTGCATAGCTCAATATGTTTAAGCTAGCTTTCCTCCCTCTGTTCAGGTAGCATTTGCGCATGATGATGAACACTTTTAATTTTTTTAAATAGGTTTATTGCTTACGAGCATATCCTCCTAAGACCATATACAATGCAAGGTGCTTAGAAGAGGTGCTTAGAGAAAAAACCAGATTATTCTCTAAGCACTGGTGCTTAGATGTAATTGGTAGACGCTTAATTAGGCACCTCTCCTATAGAAATAAGCACTAGTGCTACAAAAAAGGTCGGTTTATCTTGCTAAGCATTTTCCTAAGCACCTTGCATTGTACAAGGCCTAAGAGCCGATTTTGATTTTCGATTCAAGAAACCGTTCTTTCCATCCACCATCCCATCCTTACCTAGGTGAGCGGCGACTGCAACCGGTTTGCCCTACTCTTGGGCAACTCTAAGGTTTCTCTCGCCTCCCGTCCATCGCTTAGACAACGGAAGGGGACAAGGACACATATCTTTTGTCCAATGATGGCCGAGTTATGAACAAATTTAAAGTTTATCTCCAATCGACTATGACACAAATATAGTTCTTAAGGGTGAGATGTATCCATTTGCGGGTCTAGCTCGGTTTCTCTATCGTACAGAGCAAGCAGAGTAGTTGTACGTCTTGGTCGTCATGGTTTAGTTTCGATCGATGAAGGTTAGATAACCTTGGCATCATCGGTTTGCGTGTGAAATTTTCGTTTTCCAACTTCGTATGATCACAACTAGTGCATAATAGACGCCCTTTACGGTGTTTTCTTCTCCAGGACAAGGGTTCATCATGCAAATCACTAAAGTAGATTTATTCTATTCTACATCGATGATTTCTCAACGATTGATTTTACAATCTCTTATGTTTACACAAGTTTCCCCTCCTCAGACGGAGGTCCAAAGGTGACAACGAGATTTGAGCGCGGCGGAGCACCAATGGTTGCAAAAGAGAAAAAAAGACTTCTCCACACTAAAGATTTGGTTGTATTTTTCATTTTTTCTAAGGGTTATGTTTATAAGATTTTTTCCTAATTAATATATGACATTTGGACTTTTAGCAAAAAATATCTACATCCACTCCCCTCGCTTTCTCATCCCAAGTCTTGTTCATCTCTAATTACACAAGGAATCGTTAGGGCCCAAGCCCGAACCCATCAAACACTTATCGAAACTCTTTGTGTGCACTCCCGGCTACTCACCCTCACCGCGTCATCGTCCCTCTTGGATCCATTTGATGATCTTTTTTAGATCTTTCACCGCCAAGGGAAAAATGGCACTCTATTTCTTTGCTAATTGCGCTCTATAGCATATTGGGAGAGCCAACGCTTAATTTTGATGATTTTTCTTGTTGTGGAACTATTTACGAAATAGCATTTTATACCGCGCTAAAATGGGATAGCTTGTAGTGCGCTATTTCTGTAGCAGCCCATCATCCCAAAGACTTGAGTCTAGCCTAGCTATTTCATATCGATATATTTTTTCAAATTTTAGACACTTTGGTTGCACATGTGTTCTTTTTGATTCTACGACATTGTAGCTCTGTGTTTGCGAATACGTTGAACATTTGTACGTTTCAGCAATTTGAGTACATATGGATCAGAAAAGGTGGACATTAGAATTAGAATGAAGTGAAATTTATAAACCGCAACAAAACCAAAGATGTAAACGGACAAGAGGATAAGTGTATTAAAAGATTGGTCTTGGTAAATGACATACGAAACTAGAGAAAGAGGATGAATGCACGGAGAAAGTTCGAGTAGGCCAGCGAATAAGTGTATGCTAAAATTGGTCTCGGTAAGTGACATGCGAAACCGGAGAAAGAGGATGAACGCACAGAGAAAGTTCGGATAGGCCAACGAATAAATGTATGATAGAATTGGTCTCGGTAACTGACATGCAAAACCGGAGAAAGAGGATGAACGCACAGAGAAAGTTCGGATAGGCCAACGAATAAGTGCAAGCTAAAATTGGTCTCGGTAACTGACATGCGAAACCGGAGAAAGAGGATGAACGCACAGAGAAAGTTCGGATAGGCCAGCGAATAAGTGTATGCTAAAATTGGTCTCGGTAAGTGACATGCGAAACCGGAGAAAAAGGATGAGCAGACGGAGAAAGTTCGGATAAGCCAGCGAATAAATGTATGATAGAATTGGTCTCGGTAACCGACATGCGAAACCGGAGAAAGAGGATGAACGCACAGAGAAAGTTCGGATAGGCCAACGAATAAGTGCAAGCTAAAATTGGTCTCGGTAACTGACATGCGAAACCGGAGAAAGAGGATGAACGCACAGAGAAAGTTCGGATAGGCCAGCGAATAAGTGTACGCTAAAATTGGTCTCGGTAAGTGACATGCGAAACCGGAGAAAAAGGATGAGCAGACGGAGAAAGTTCGGATAAGGCAGCGAATAAATGTATGATAGAATTGGTCTCGGTAACCGACATGCGAAACCGGAGAAAGAGGATGAACGCACAGAGAAAGTTCGGATAGGCCAACGAATAAGTGCAAGCTAAAATTGGTCTCGGTAACTGACATGCGAAACCGGAGAAAGAGGATGAACGCAAGAGAAAGTTCGGATAGGCCAGCGAATAAGTGTATGCTAAAATTGGTCTCCGTAAGTGACATGCGAAACCGGAGAAAAAGGATGAGCAGACGGAGAAAGTTCGGATAAGCCAGCGAATAAATGTATGATAGAATTGGTCTCGGTAACCGACATGCGAAACCGGAGAAAGAGGATGAACGCACAGAGAAAGTTCTGATAGGTCAGCGAATAAGTGTATGCTAAAATTGGTCTCGGTAAGTGACATGCGAAACCTGAGAAAAAGGATGAGCAGACGGAGAAAGTTCGAATAAGCCAGCGAATAAATGTATGATAAAATTGGTCTCAGTAACTGGCATGCAAAACCGAAGAAAGAGGATGAACGCACGAAGAAAGTTTGGATAGGCCAGCGAATAAATGTATGATAAAATTGGTCTCGGTAACTGACACGCGAAACCGGAGAAAGAGGATGAACGCACGAAGAACATCCGTATTCCATTAGAAATGTATAGTTGGAGTCCAAACTCGCGTGTTTTGAGGATTTGAAAGACCACGGAACCGTTTCTAAAGGTGTACGCAACCATAAGTGCACCACACTAATGCGGGTCTAATTTCCACCTCATTGAAAGGTTTTACCACATATGTTTCGTCCAATTTGCATCGCAAAGCCTGAAACACAACATAGCGTGACACCGCCATCACCACCATTCCACCAATTACAAATTCAAAATGCAATGTGTCTAGGTATAAAAACAGCCTGAAATTCTGACCAAGCTCACCATCCTACTACTACATTGTACAACTAAATAAAACCCAAGCACATCTGCAAACATAAATAGTAGAAGAGGAAGATTTTTCATGACACCAAATTCCCCCAAGGGAGCAACCCTCCATTCAAACCGGGACAAGGACCAGGAGATGAGCCTTAAAGGGCGCCCCATCCACAAATAAGGGCATTACCAAGGACCCCTTTCCAAAACTGCCCAAAAGATAAAGCTGCAGCAAGAAGCAAAATGGAAACCCACCCTGCCCTCCCTTAACCCCATCCCCTCCGCCCCTCTCTTGGTCATATCCATCCATCTTCTTCAACCCCCAATTCTCCAATTCTTGCTCGCATTTCTTGTTCCTGCCGGCAAATCATGTAGGGAGCGGAGTAATTTCAGTTAGAGCTCGGTGTGGAGTGAGGAGCGGAGTGATTTCGGTTACTGGAGTGGAGTGTGGAGTGGGAGCTGTGTGTGTGTGGGTTTGGAGTTGGGAGGGCGGCGATGCAGTCCGGGTACGGCGGCGTGTCGGAGTTCCAGCAGTTCATCATGGACGGCGGGTTCGCCATGGCGGCGGCGCCGCAGCAGCAGCAGGCGCAGGCGGCGGCGGCGGTGGCGGCGGGCGGGCAGGAGCTGGGCGCGCCGTTCAGGTACCAGCCGCTGCACCACCACGCGATGCAGCACCACCAGCAGCAGCAGCATCCGCCGCAGATGCCGCCCCACTTCGCGCACTTCGGAGGGGGGCCGGCGGCGGCGGCGGCCGCCGGCGGGATTCCGTTCACGCAGCAGTTCCTCAACCACCAGGCGGCGGCGCATCACCAGCAGCAGCACCACCATCTCCAGCTCTTCCACGAGCAGCAGCACCACCACCACCACAAGCCGCAGCCGCCTGCGCCGGCGCGGTGGGCGCCGCCGCCGCAGCAGCAGCACCACCAGCACCAGCACCCGCACCCGCAGCAGCATCACCATCTGGGGCTGGACGTGGAGTCCGCGGCCGTCCCGGAGACCTCCCGCGCCACGTCTGTCGGCGCCGCCCCTCCTGGGGTCCCGCCGTTCCTCGCCGCCGCCATGAACTTCAAGCTGGCCGTCGACCCCGGCGGCGGGAGCGGCGCCACGGACGACGCCATGAACGACGGCGCTGGCGGCGGCGGCGCGGGAGGCAGCGGCATGATGCTCCACGGCGGCGCTGGCGGCGACGACGAGGCCGCCACGGAGAGCCGTCTCCGTCGGTGGACCGGCGAGGAGGAGACCTCCATCAAGGAACCCACCTGGTACCCTTCTCCCCTAACCAACCACTGTTCCTTCCTCCTACTACTACTAGTAGAATTCATTCATCCATGGCGCCGTGCACATGTCAATTCCTCTCTCCGCTGCTCGGATCCACTCATGGCGGACATGGAAAGGGAAGGGGAAAGGAAAGCGGTGGGGAAAAAGATTGCATCTTTGTTTGCTCTGCTTTGGATGCTCGGGGGTGGGGAGCAGTCGAGCAGAGCACGGGACGAGGACGAAGCAGCAATAATAGGGGCATGATTGAGAGAGACATGGACGGAAAACAACGCACCTGAAAGAGAAGCCTCTGATGGCGATGATTCCTGCACCCCCAAACTTTTCTTTCTTCTTGGCCCCCTTTTAGCCCCCCTCCTCATTACATCACTCAAAAGAGAGCCTCTTTTCTTGCTTTGCATGCACAAATATGCCAAATTGTTCCTCCATCGGTCGCAAAATCGGTCCAAATTGTGCAATTCTTGCTTTTGAGTTTGATTTATGAGTTGAATTGGTGCTTGATTTGTGTAGGAGGCCGCTGGACATCGACTACATACACAGCACGAGCAGCAGCAGCAAGAGGAAGGAGAAGGTGGCCACGCCGGAGTCGCCGGAGCCGGTGTCCGCGGCGGCGAACTACTTCAAGAAGAGCGGCGGCGGTGGCGGGGACGACAATGCCGGGGCTGCGGCGTCTGCGGGCGGGGGCGGCGGCAACTACAAGCTGTTCAGCGAGCTGGAGGCCATCTACAAGCCGGGGAGCGGCGGTGGCGGCGCGGGGCAGACGGGCTCCGGCTCCGGCCTCACCGGCGACGACAACGCCATCCTGCCTCCGCCGTCCATGGCCGACCTCCCTGGCGCGCCCGCGGCTGCCGTGGACGCGCCGCAGGCCAACACCTCCGAGACATCCGCCGGGGAGGACGCGGCGGCGGTGCTCCAGCCGCAGCAGCCTCCGCCGTCGCAGCAGGCGCCGGTGGGGGAGGCGCGCCGGAAGCGGAAGCGGCGGCGGCAGGAGCAGCAGCAGCAGCTGAGCGCGTCGGCGTCCTTCTTCGAGCGGCTGGTGCAGCGGCTCATGGAGCACCAGGAGGGCCTCCACCGCCAGTTCCTGGACGCCATGGAGCGGCGGGAGCGCGAGCGCGCGGCGCGCGACGAGGCGTGGCGCCGGCAGGAGGCGGAGAAGTTCGCGCGCGAGGCCGCCGCGCGCGCCCAGGACCGCGCCAGCGCCGCCGCCAGGGAGACCGCCATCATCGCCTACCTCGAGAAGCTCTCCGGCGAGACCATCACCCTGCCGCCGCCGCCGCCGGCCGCGGCCGACGACGCGACGAGCCAGGACGCCGTGGGCAGGGAGCTGGTCCCGTACGAGTGCGACGTGTCGCTGCCGCTGATGAGCTCGTCGTCGCGGTGGCCGAAGCACGAGGTGGAGGCGCTGATCCGGGTGCGGTCGGGGCTGGACAACCGGTTCCAGGAGCCCGGGCTGAAGGGCCCGCTGTGGGAGGAGGTGAGCGTGCGCATGGCGGCGGCGGGGTACGGCGGCCGGAGCGCCAAGCGGTGCAAGGAGAAGTGGGAGAACATCAACAAGTACTTCCGCAAGGCCAAGGAGAGCGGCAAGAAGCGCCCCGCCCACGCCAAGACCTGCCCCTACTTCGACGAGCTCGACCGCCTCTACTCCCGCTCCGGCCATGGCACCGCCGCCTCCTCCTCCGCCGCCGGCAACACCAACGCCAACGCCATTACCAACGCCGACGACGCGGCCAACAACAAGGCGAGCTCGGAGTTGCTGGACGCGGTGGTCAAGTACCCCACCGACACTCACTACGGCACACCTCCAGGCTTCCCCAAGGACGGCGGCAATGCAGGCCACGAGGACCAGCACGACGGCGAGGAGGACGATGACATGGGCAGGAGGTCGGCCGAAGAGCATGGAGAAGTCGCCCAGAGCCATGGCAACCACCAGCACGACGACGAGGACAACGGCGACGACGATCATTAGACGGCCGGGGAGCTTGATTAATTAGGACTGCATGATGCTTAGCTAGCTAGAACGGATCCTCGACGTCGACGAAAAATTTCCTTCTTTCTTCCTTTCTTCATCTTGCTTCTGCTTGTTGTTAGCTGCTACTATGATCGATCAATCACTTACTTGTTAGTACTGCTGCTGCTGCTGCTGCTTATATCTACAAGAAGATTAGTTCAATTTAATAACTTCCATAATCACTACTAGCTGTTCTAGCCCCTACACATTTTTGTAACAATTGTCACCGGTTATTTTTAAATTTTTTTGAAGTGTGAGGACGTGTGAGATGGTCAATGGCGGCAGCAGATGTGTCGGCAGCCGCATAATTTCCAATCATTTTTTTACCTTGTACGGCCACAAGAAAAAATAGTGAAGAAGCTGCTGGTGGTAGTAGTACTAGAGGGAAGAGAAAAGAAATAATAGTAGAGAGAGAGAGAGATAAGAAGATGGTGCCACGGATATATATTTAAATCACACTTGTCTTTGACTGTCTGTCTGTGGTCCCCCTTGATCTAGATATAACTGTGGGCACTATGCTCAAATCTCATTGCAAAACCTTGGCAATAAAGATCTCTACCTTTGTAATTCTGCCATACTTATAATCTATACCTACCAAATACGGTAGAAAAAAGGTATACATGTGAATGTTCACCAGTTAGTCTTATGAAGCTTAGTGTCGATACAGGGCGAAAGAGATATGTGTATCGTATATGGGGAATTCGGAGGAAGAAGATGGAAGATGGATGATGGAGGGTGAGAGAGGAGGAAGAAAGATACATCGATGAGCTTAGTGTTGACTAAGGGCGGGATATGAGGGGATATGAATCAAGGTGAAAAGGTGTAATTTTGGTGCGCTGGTGCTTCGGAAGGTCGTCTTTAGGGATGGAGGGTCGATGAGGAGGTTCGCAAATGCGACGGGTTGGGGGAGGGGGATAAGGGGAGAAAGCATTATTGGAGTAGGCATTTAGCCGTCTTCGTACATTGGTCTAAAGCTTTGATAAAATAAATCCGAATCTATGATATGTGAACTACAATATAGTACTAACAAAAGTGTGGCAAGCTTAAATGTGACAATTAAATCAAATATGAACCTAAGGTGTTGTGTGGTATGTAAGAGTGGCGGACTTTAAGCTAGGAACCAAACAACTTCTACATGTGTCACGCCATAGTGTTGTCTAAACAATTATTTGGTTTAGAATTTTAGGCCACTGAATATCTTGTGTAGTACAAGTCGCTTATTGTTGTACGTCAGCTTTGGACCCGGTTTGGCAGACTTGATGAATTTTGGACGGCCCCCCGACAGTCGTAAGATGCAACAGTACTAATTGATAGAGTGGTCCTCGAGAGAAGGACGTGAAAGCTCAGGCACGTACGTACTGCTTCAAACTTGTCTCAAATGTGTATGTATATGTACATACAAACAGCTGTACGTACGTACGTACGTAGCACCTACAGATCTAGCTTGAGAACCTGGTCAGTCATAGCCTTACTGTACACATTATGGATATTTATTACTATTGATATTCATTTGAACAATTCAAAATAGTATGCATATCGTTGATTCGTTGTTGTGGCAAGGGTGATCATCGATAATATCTGATCGAGCGAGAGGGTGACAAGGATGGGCTAGATGGCGAGTCGAGTGCATAAGAAGGAAGAAGTCGATGAGATGGCAAGTCGAATGCATAAGAAGGAAGAAGTCGAGGAGAAGCTAGGTCACAACATCAGAAGAGGAGCAGGAAGGGATGAGGAAACAGAGGAGGAATGCTTGGCGTTTGAGGATCAATGAGGTTGAAGAGCTAGGAAACTGGACAACGTTTTTGATGTAGTGACAATCTAAGTAATGTGGCATTTTGACTCTCAGGTGCAAATGCTTTCATGGAACAATAAAACCATTTAGATAGCGAAAATAATCAAAATTTGATGTTTTTTTGTGGTGTGAGGTGCCTATGTATGCAAAATTTCAGGAGTTGGAACTTTTCAGTAGCTCTCCGCAAAAAGGAAAATTTTAGACTAATGGAATTTTTTGAAAACATCACTATTCGAAGTTTTTTTTTGCTATGAGCTCATCTGATGTCATTTACCCACAAATCTTTACACGCACCTAACACACTCAAGCATCTTGCATTCAAAAAGATAACAATTTTTTTATGTTTTCTATAAATTTTTTACTGTTCATTGATGTAGATGAGCTTGGGTCCAAATTGAATTATCAATCGATCGGGGGAAGGAATGCCTGATCACCACCTCCTTGTACAGGTTTCACTTATTCTTCGAATTAGGGCAACGATCGTATAAGACTCACTTGTGTTTTAACATTTTTCGTACATATATGCAACACAGTCGCACTCATGGTTTGTCAAAAACATACTCCCTCCGTTCCTTGATATAAGGTGTATAGTTTTCTTAAAAACGTCAAACATTTTTAACTTTGACCAAATTAATAGCAAAAACTATCAACATCTATGATATTTAATAATTACAATATGAAAATATGTTTCAGGATGAATCTAATGATACTGTTTTGGTATAATTTATATTAATACATTTATCTACAAATCGGATCAAAGTTTACTAAGTTTGACTTTTTTAAAGAAACTATACACCTTATATTTAGGAATGGAGGGAGTATTTCATTTATCATTTTAAGCAGATACACATAACAATATGTTTATGTACGTTTTGTTTTAATGTGGCAGCAAATCGTTGTAGAAAAACCCTGCATCATTTGGCAACATAGAAACCAACATCACTATAAGGAAGAAAATGGAGGCAAGCATTTGCAGCAGCGCGGAACCAACTCTGCAGCATAAATCCAACATTTGCAACACAAATATGGGAATCCCTCACCCTGAGTATGTGCAACAAACCAAAAAGAAGAAGAATATAAGGAGAGAGGAGAGACTCTGGCGGGGGAGAAGGTGAAGAGAGGGAGCAGGTTTATGGGAGAAGAACCTTGGAGCAGGGAAGCGAATGCAGGGGAGACTATTTATGTGGATGGCTCACTGATTGTTTTGGACGGCCCTGACAAGTCGTCTAGCGGAGATAAATGAATCGTGCAGTACACTCACGTATTGATTGACGAAGTGCCCGGGCCCTGCCATTGCAAAAAATGGACGGCAGGAAAAAAAATGGTTTCAACATGTACGTGTTTGGAAACTCGTCTCACCGAATGTGTGTCGCCCACGAGGCCGAATGAAGCTATAAGTGCAAATTATACTTCCTCCATTCGCAAATATATGAAATGATTTTATTATAAATTTAAACTAAAACCATATCATCTATTTGGGCATGGAGGAAGTACTTTTGTAAAGCCGCGCAAAGTATAGTTATACAAGGCATTTGAACAATTCAAGTTGCACGTGTGCAAGAAACCCATTATTTTGTTTTACTTTTTATATCTATATGGCTACCTAAAGCATCATCGTGCTAACCCAAATATAAAGTTTCAAATATCATGTTTTTTTTAACAAACGAGAGACCTTCCTTTCTGATTTTACATAATTAATGAAACCAAACAGTTGGACAAGGCCCAACTTTGACAACACTTTGACAAATATCTTGAGCGCTTGCAAATTTTCATCACCATATTTATTTAAAAAACTTTGTTTTTTAATATACTATTCATCAAGAAGCACATGAGCTCCAGATCGAATAATTCAAAGCCTTCGACAAGGACACTACTAAAGCAAAACCAACCTAGCAAACCTATACAAACTTAGTAAGCTTTTTCGCAAAAAAAAAACTAGCAAGCTACAAGCAACAACACCTACCCAGTAAGAGGCTAAACTGGACATTATTTATGGCATGTCGCACGAGGGCTAAAAGTGCCAAGAATTGATCACACGGAGTTAGAAACAGGGTCTCTAGACTAGAGTCCATGGCAAGCAAGTAATAAAACCAATTATCAGGTGCACATGAGTCCAAATAACACTAAGACTACGCTGGAAAACAGAAACCGTTCCGTCGTCCCCCCTCCTCTCTCCCCTCCTCCTTCCCCCGTCGCTTTGAGAGTCGCTGCTCTAGGTCCGGCCCGATCCGGCGCCCCTTCCGGCGGCTGCGCCGCCTGGAGATGGCAAAGGAAAGCTGCTGGCTCTCATGGTCATAGTAGTTGTAGGTTGTCTTCAAGTTTGCCCTTTGTAGCGTTGTATCTATGCCTTGTGCCACTGGTGCTTCCTAGCAGTACTGGTGGTCCATCGGCTCTCCTCGGTGTCCGGGATCCATGGAGGATGGCGACAGTAGAGGTCAGATCTGATGGGGGTAGACCCAATAAGCTAGCTTTTTGCAGATTGGCTGGTCTTTGAGGAGAAACTGAGATTTCCTTTGCCTCTCTTCTTGGTGACGAGGAAGGGGAATATCCGCGGTCTCCTCTCGACGGGCGAGTGGATTTGCAGTAGGGGAGCTGGGAAGCAGCTCCTGGGAGTTCTTCCACGGTGGTGCTGTTCTTGCCGCCGCCCTCAATGGTCGTCAGGCGACTACTCCCTCTTTCTCCGCCGAGCTTCGAAATCAGCCGGCGTTTGAAGACCAAAAACCTCCAGGCCTGCGTGCCAAATTGGAGGCCTTCTGGACTCGATGCAGTTGGCTCCCGGCGCTGCGCTCCAAGTGGTTTCGTCCCCAGAGGCGTTGTGCTTGACTGCATCGGAGTTCTCACCGGTGGTGGGCAAGGAGCTGGACCCGATGGCTTTCTACCAGTTATTTCTAGGGTCTTTTGTGCTAAATCTAGGGACTGGATTGTAATTTCCTTTTTCTTTTGGTCCCTTTTGTATTCTGTTACCGTGTTTAATGAATGTTTCTAGGTCCCTCTGGGACCGTCCCCTGTTCAAAAAAAAAGACTACGCTGGAAAACCGTTGGGAAAGAAGAAGGATAAGGAAATCTCCCAACACCAAGTAGAAAGTCAGCCATAGATTCAGCGCACACCTGGGCTCTAACATGCGACACCCTGTAGATCTCATCTATCACCTGCTCTAGCAGCCTTGCTCCCACGTTAAACACCCTTCGTTTTTCCTCTTTTATCTACAAGACATACCAATCACATATCTGGGAAATCACCAACATGATCATAATCATTGGATTCAGATTGCATTTTCTGTCAAAAATAATATCATTTCTACGTCAACATATAAAGCAAAAGAGAGAATAAATACCAACTAGCACAAGTTTCTTATCCTTTTTTTGGAAAGCTATTACTCATGCTTCCCGTTTATCATGAATAATTTCTTTTTAGCAGAAGTTTTGATTTTCCAATGGAGTTTTTGGAAAGCTATTTTGAGTGTATATTAGTTTTCTTTATAAAGACCTATTAGACATTTTCCCGTTTGCAGTCAACATTCATTTAATCCCATCTTTATTTTCAGAAAGCTCAAACTTCTGACATCTATTCTTTAAGCTCTCCCAAAGATCAAGAGATTCCCCAAATAAGGTTCATCTGAATGAGAAACCCTCCTAGCCAATTCTAACGACATCAACTACCCAATTATTTTTATTAACGCAAATATCAAAGAATTTCGGATAAGCTAGCTTAAGTGGTTTATCATGAAGCCAATAGTCCTCTCAGAATCTGGTAGTCTTTCCAATTACCCAGATTTTTTTTGCAATTTTTATAGAATATATCTTAAGTCTCAGTAGAATTTTCCAAATTTTTTATTTCCCCACTTTTGGCTTTATCCCAGATATGCATTCAAGACCAACCATTTTTTTCCTCATGAATAGTAGGCAAGGCAGCAACTATTGGCCTTTCTTCTTCCAAAGCTTGGACTTTCTACATTACAGTTTACAAATCAAGTTCAAAATTATTTTTCTCCCCCAAAGACACACAATCAATGGCACCAGAACCTCCACTAGCAGTAGATTTAGAGAGTTATGTATTCTTGTTATTTTCTTCACATTGAGCAAGGGATAAGCTACCCAGTATAATAGTTTCATTCTCATCATTTGATTTGTGTTTCTTCCTTCCATCCCTATTTAGATCTTTAGCTTAAGCAATGTCTTTGCTATTGTTAGGCCTATTATATTATGAGAACCATCCCTGTTTCACTATAGTTCAAATATCATATAGTGTGCAAGAAACAATTGATTTGTAAGATTCTCCCAATGGAGGAATAGGGAAAAAAGAGAATTGTGCCTGAAGTTAAATGTTGTCTTAAAGTTTGATTGGGTTCATAAGTCCACTTTAAAGAGCTTATTTTTTATCTGCAATTTACCTAATGAATTAGTAAGTTATATGCCAAGATACGTTTATCAATTTAGTTCCATAACTCTATAAATAAAAAAATCAAATTGGAATCCAATGATATATTTTCAAAGCATGTAACTCATATTTATTACTCAAAACTAACCTAGAAATTTGAGGGGACTAATAACCGGTACATATGAAATATTTATTTGTCTTTTGGACAAGCTAAGGCGCCATCTTATACAAGTTCAAGTACAATTTACACCATGGATTAGTTACATAGCCATGCAGATTGTAGTGATAATATAAGAGATTATAGTGTCACACTCGCCCTATCATGCTTGTTTTCTGGTCATGATTTAACTCTCTTTCATACACGATCTATTACAATTGACTCGTTATACGTTTTATCTACGCTGCTCTGTTATTAAATTGTGACTATGTTTTTAACTATGATTGTATTCATTATGTTGATATGGTCTTTTTTTTAGTGGATGATATGGTCTTACTTGATGTGGTATGTGATGCTTGTGACAGAGAGTTGTAAGTTGGATCGTTGTGATGTTGTTACACGCGCCACGATATTGGTACTAACAAGACACAACGATTATCGTCTAGTAGGCCCATATCTGCTCAAGCAGCGAAGCTCATTCTTTTAAATGGCCCCCATCAAGAGCCATCCAAAGTTCCAAGTCACCAAAACCCCACATTCCTAGGGATCTTAATAACTTGGTAGATTGCATGGCACTGGCCATCTTTGAGAGTTGGTCATGTCAGTGGGATCTTTATATACACGCGTCGAATCAGAAAGCTAGTCGAATTGAGGTCAAGAGCGAAGAAACGAGATAAATTATACCACAAGTTATTTAAGATGATTAATGAAAATGCAAAGTAGAGTGTATTTTTGCAACTTAAGGATCCAATTCCGCGAAGCAAACTGGTCTGCTTAGGAAAATACCTAATGACCAAAAGGTTAAATTTTTTATATAAAATTACTTTGAATTAAATTAAATGAGCCCTAAATATTTCCTAGAAATGCCGAGGAGTTCCCAGGCATTATATTTACACAACTACCGTCAGTGTCAATAGAAATACTACTGAAAACACAAATCAAACCATTTGACGTACACAACACCTGATTTGTTTTTCGGAATCGATATATTCCTCCTGGGAACCTGTGCACACGCAGGAGTAATTAAAATAGTGCGGTCAGGTGGCGGTGGCCTGCATCATGATGCTGTAATCACACCAGATTATGCCGCCCTAAACTAATGGACACCCGTATCAAATCAAATCCAGGCTTATCTTATCTTACTCCCCTGCGCACGCTCCAGCTGCTGCCGCTGCATACTGCACACGTATGTAAGTATAGAATCATTCCGGATCTCGATGAGTGCGTGGACCTTCTTGGTTGGAAGTTGTCATGGCCATTATCGTACGTTAGAACTTCCCTGAAGCAGACATCTGGTTTAGTAGACACTACACAGCAAGCTTTGATTGACTGACTGATTCATTTACTCTCGAAATTGCCAGCGTGCGGCGCAGTGCGAGAGATGGATAGATAGTCCAAAGAAGGGTGACGTCGGCGAGAGGACGCCGGCGGGCGTTGGACATGCCAGGCCCACGCCGACGAGGCCAGGACCATCGCCGTCTCGTCTGCTTCCTCTGTCTAATGAAACGTAGCGAGACGACGGCGAGGGCTGCTACTGATCTTCATTTGCATTTCGTTTTCTAAATTTTTCTGAAGGCATCTGGTAGCATCTGCCTCCCCTTATCTTGGAGGATATGCACATCAGCTCATGCAGCCTGGCCTGGAGCGGCAACGAATTCAATTTCATCCACCCACCACCACCGCCTCCTGCTCACCGGATAGTATGTATGTATGTATGTATGAAGATCCAGAGGCACGTATAGATCTGGGATTCAGGATTTCAGTGGTCCGGTACGAGCAAGTTGGTGCCCAATTATACTTACTGTTTTGGACGACTTGGGCACACAATGCATGCGTTCGTTCAACAATCCCGGGGCGCGCTTGTTCGGTTGCTTTCCTGGGCACTTTGTGCCTCCTGGATGTTCCTGAGACACATGCGTGAGTGTTGTTTGGTTTTTGCATGAGACATAAAGTGAAAGCCTGAATAACTATACAACATCTTCAATTAGACCGCGCTACTTTTACGCTTCCCATTTTTAGGGCATCTCTAGCAGATATGTCATATTTCGGTACCGCAAAAAAGTGTTTATGGGCAGTTTACAAAAATATTTGCAGTACCGCGCGGTGTCTGATGGAATAGATATTGCAAACCTGTACTAGAAATTACAACAATTTTCTGCAAAATAGTATAAAACCCTAGAAAGCAAAACATAGATTATGATTGGGTCCTTTATTAGATTGAGAATAGATGAATTTGGACACGCACGAAGGAGACGCTACTGCTGGGCGCGTTGTTGCCTATGGGCGTTGGTCCCCGACCTTCTCGCCTGGCTACGTTCTGGTGCTCTTCAACCTGCTCGGCATCGACTCCGCCCCGGTTGCACCGCAGCACACGCCGGTGGGCCTCAGCTTGGCCGAAGGTGGGGTACGGCGATGGTGGAGGTGTAGCAGGAAAGAAGTTTTATCGGTACCAACCGTTTCTCGTGAGATACGTGGAGCGGCCAATTGGCAAGTGCTTGTAGAAGTAGGAGCCGGGAAATTGTCGATGTAGATTGAAACGATGAGTTGATGTCCCCTCTCGATGTCTGATTGGCTGAGATGAGATGAGAGGGGTCCCTCGCATGCAATCGCTGGGCAGTAGCGTAGGCTAGGGTTCGTCGTTGTCGTCACCGCCGCTTGCTCAGGCCAGGAAGCCTTCATTGTCTCTCGAGTGATTGTTGCTTTCCTTTTCTGCTATTGTATTTTTTTCTTCAAAAATAGTGTTTAACTAATAATTACACCCATAATTTCATCGACCTTTATACACATGAGAAGTCGGTCACTCCTCTATTTTTGTTGATAAAAGATAGACTCCTCTCCGATTTTATTTTAAAAAATCACAATGTCTTAGTTTAATGTTGAAAATTTGCACAAATCTTGAAGCAGACTATTAACCCGGCCTCGTGTTTAATGTGCATCGGAATATGCAAACTTTTGTAAAGGAAATGTACGGTAACAAGGAAAAAAACTGGAGAAGAGAAATATGTAGTACAGCACAAGGTTTGTTGTGGACGAGCAATACCGGACCACAGCAAGCTTGAAGGAAAGCCTCCGTTTCCGTTCTCCGCCTGTGGCAAAACCGAGCCTGCTCCTCTCTACATACTACTCAGCACGCTGCATTTTCAAAACTAGATGATACCCCGCGCGTTGCTGCGGGAATATTTAAGAAAAAACATATAAGAAAAATGGTTTTTTGAAATATGAGAAAAAATATTAAGTGTGATATAATTTGATTATAAATTCTTTTTTGAAATCAATACTGTTTAGAGCAAAAATGTAAGAATTTCGATGAAAACCCAAAAAATGAGTATGATTTTTGTTTTGTTAATTTATTAGCTTGATAATATATGGTGAGAGACAATATGAGATGAAAATAATGTTGAGTAGAGATAGTGGAGACATCTCCACCATTGGCTAAGCCTAAATCAATAATATCAATTATAGACGTGTATAGAAAAATAAAATATGAGATAACTCATAATTTGTTTTTTATAAAAAAAAGTCTCTTATAAATTGTGAGGCTAAGTGCAAAAAAGGTTATTATTTATTTAGGTTGCATTTGCATGCAATTAATGGAAGCATGTGCATGCATAGTTAGTGGATTTTTTTGCATGGTGGACCTACTTGATGATGTGGATAGCTTGCATGTCAAGATAGATAGGTTAGTGGGATGAACTATTTAGGTATTATAGATTTTCTTCCGCTTATGTCTTTTATTCGTTGTTTTCTCCCTCCCGCGAACACTTCTTCGTCTTGTTTGAATCCTTCGCGGTGGCGACATGCATGCATGTAATGTATCCATGCGCTCTCCCCCACCCACCCCGTTCCCCTTCTCCCAGCTTTCTCTGGTTGTGTTTTCTTCGCCGCCGGGCCGATCCAGCGCCTCTTGCCAGACTAGCCGGCTGGAGGTGGCAAATGAGAGGCCCCAGAGTAGATGTAGGACGCTTTTTAGTTTGGCGCTATGCCGGGAAGCGGCGGTCAGGTCTACGGCCTCAGATCTGGCGCAGTAGGGTGGTGCTCATCCTCGACGTGGTGCTCCAATGGATGGAGCCAGATGCGCTGAGAAGGAGGACGGCCACAGCTTCCATCAATAAAAGGCCCGCATCTGCTCTTCTTTGTGGGTTTACTTCTCTGCCTCATTTCCCTTTTTCTTGCCGTGGTGGTGGTGGGAGGAAAAGGCGTGCGGGAGGTGCTCACGGGGCTGGAAAAGATGTTTCCCCCAGCTTGTTATTCGTGTTCCTGGGCGACGCTAAGACAAGGAGCATTCGATCTGGTTTCTGTTGTTTATGGTGGATGGCGGTGCCAATCGAAGATGTTCCAGGCTGCCTAAATAAGCTCTTTCTATCCAATTGGATCTCGTGTTCGGTGACTCTTTTTCAAATGCATCTTCTGCTGCTCCTTCTTAGCCATCGTGGTGATGGAAGAGGGGCGATTTTGGATGTTGTTCAAGACCGAGCCGCTCCAAGGCTTGCTGCTACTTCTTCATCGAGTTTATTCTCGGCGGTGCTTCATCGGCATGAGTCCGGTTTGCCGTCGACTCTTCTGGCCGAAAGGCGGCCATCGTGTGCCTTGACGCTTCCGGTAGCACGCCGGCGTCAGCATTGCTTGTACCTCCTGGCCGTCACGCCAAATGGGAGGCCCTTCAGCCCTGGAAGCTCGGCGTTCTTCGGCTCCATTGCCCCAAGTGGTTCCGTCCCCGGCGACAATGGTGCTGGCCGTGACCAGTGGCGGATTCGACGCAATCGCAGTGATCGAGGACCTGATCGCGTTTCTTCTCGAAATTTTAGGGTCCTTTTTGTAACACTTATGCCCTTGTTTTCTCTTTCTCTTTTTGAGAGGGGTCCTTATGTAATCTGTATCACTGTGCCAAGTTAATGCAGCTGGGTCTTGGAGACCCTTTACTTTTCAAAAAAAAAAAGGGCCTGTTTGGTTGAAGACTAGCCTCGCCGCACTAAAGTGTGGCAGCTGTGGCACGCCGTAGTTGCGGCGAGCAAAATGAACGCCACAGTTTGTGGCGAAGTTATCTACGGGAGAAACGACTGCATACTGTGGCGAGCCAAAGTCTGTAAAAATCCAAACAGCAACCTAGTAAAGTGTGGCGTGCCACGCTGTGGCGTGGCAATTGATGGCCGGCAACCAAACAGCCTCAAAGTATCCATGCGCGTGTGTGTGCAGGAGGAGGTCGCCACTTGGCCGTGGGAGGGGTAAGACGTGGCCGGTCCGGCCATGCATGGGTCTGCCTCTCAAGTCTGAACCTCCCTCCTCAAGGTAGGTGTAGGTGGGAGCAGGGCCATCGTCCGATGGCTGTGCCGCCTGGACGGGCTTTGCAGAGGAGGAGGAGGCCACGTGTTCCAACGTGAATGGATGGGAGAGTTGACCTCCGGTAGGTACATGGAGCCCTGCCTACAGATAGATTTCCTGCACTGCATGATGCTCTCTCTCTCTCTCTCTCTCTCTCTACAGATAGATTTCCTTTTCCATCTATGTCTCTGACGGACGGCGCATCACAAGCGATATATGGGGAATCTCATATACTCGTTCCATCCATCCATCCAACCATGAATGCATGCATGGAGGACGCAGCAGCTCCTATCTGACCCTGGAAGCTGCAACGGAAGACACCCTCTGAGTCTGAGGATTCATCACGTTCATCCAAACCATAAACAAACATCCCACACCTGCGTCTGCCTCTCTTATTACACACGTACGCACCATCGCTTTAATTCTGCGTCACTCTAATCCTGTTGTGCTTCTCCATCGCTTCACTTCTGGATCCCCCAACAGAAGCAGCAAGCGTGCATGATCCGTTCCTGAGCTTTCTATCAGCTTTGCCAACACAAAGCTGCGACTCACCCCAGCAGTCTACACTCCGCCCTGACTCGCCGGAACAGTATTACTACCTAACATCGAGTCATATAGAGTGCTAGCTCGCAGTTCTTCATGGTAGAGCAACTACTGTGCTGCTAGTGTTGTTGTAGCCTGCAATGCAATGCATGCAGGCACGCGGGTAGTAGCTTCACTAGTCTGAACCACGAATCCAAGGCCACAGAGGGATCAGACTCACACCTATAGCTATAGCCTATAGCTCTGCACAGCTATACGAAGCTGCAACACTCACACATGGCAGCAGCAGCAGCGTGCGCCCAGTCAGCCAGTCCAACATCGATCGATTTGGTACGTACTATAACAGTATGTCAGAAATAAATGTAAGTCCTAAAGATGAGATGATGGGTGCCGATGCACCACGAGAGTCACAGATGATGGGTTGAATGACCTCCGGTCGTCAAAGCAAGGGTATACTCCCTCCGTCCCATAATTTAAAATACAGAAACGTCTTACATTATGAGACAGAGATAGTAGTATGGTATGGCCGGCTAGCCTTTTGTATGGTGATCACAACATTATGTTTTGGATCGCAACTGGAATCGGTTGTCAACTCCCGATGGGGAGAGGGGAGAGGAGTATTCGACATGGTAGTTCGTTCGTCATGGACGGAGGAATGAACCATCACAGCTTCAGCGTGACCTTCAAAGACCTTTTTAGTTAAACCAAAGTATAGTCCACTTTACCGTGATTAACACAAAAAATAAATCGAAAAGTTATGAAATTTGTCATGAGACTAAACATGCCATGAGACTATATGAATCATCATTCAAACGTTAGACTTACTTTGTGACCAAAGAAAATATAAAATGGTAAATTTGCCATGAAATTTCGTTCAATTTGCTATTGTCAAAAATATTTTTGCAATGAGCGAAATAAACAAATTTACCATGGTGTATAAAATAAATTTCACGAGCGAGCCATCGGGTTCGTTACAATCTCAATCGTAGCACGACAACCACTAATAGTCATCTAGTTGGGCCAAAAAGAACTCAATTATCGCGATTAATGTAAAATTGAATATATTTTTTGAAAATTACTATGAGACTAAAATTTCCATGTAAAAGATTCAACATGACAAATAAATGTATAGCTACATGCAAAAATTGTAAATGTTTTTATGAAATTTCTATGTGATCATATGAAACACTATTTAAGCTTTACAATTAATGGGTGACCAAGGAAAAAAACAATGTTAGTGATAAAAAAACATTTTTTTTTGTTAAAATTTCCATGGTCTAAGACTAGAGACAAGCGGCCAAACACATACTCCAGTTAACTTGCAAAGAATCCGCTGACAAACAAACAGAGCCAGTGCGGTCTCTCATCGATCTCAGTCTTCACAGCAGCCAGTGCAGTCGCTGCGTACAGATAGATATGCTTCCATGCCGCTGTGCAGCCAGCAACTGTCCGGTCTCTTTCGGTACGTTCAGAGTCTTCAGAACCAGAGGAATTAATCGGCACGGTGCCATCTACAGTACTACAAACCGAGGGTGGACCGTCAACTTATTGCCGTGCATTGCATGAATTTTCGAGTTGATTCATGGACCGGACGGACGGGGGCACGATCGAGCATGATGCTTGGCACGGACATGGACGCTGGTACTACCTTTGTTGTCTTTTTCATAATGTAAGATGTTTTCATAGATCAATTTAAACTTCAAATACGTTTTACATCATAGGACGAAGGAAGCACGTTAGTTGACCAACCGCCCCTTGCTCCGGGACTAGACAAATTATCGCATGAAATCGATCATACTGTATAACTTTCTGTTTTCAAAATTTTATCAATCTAAAAAAAATGCATCCATATTTGTAGATTGCGTAGCGAGAACTATAAACATTGAAACAAACCGAATATGTGCCGTTATCATTGCTCATTTCTCACTGAAACTTAATGTAATAGACAATTAAAAAGTTTTCTTGTTATTACCTTAGGCTGCTCATAGCGGAAGCTAACTTAGACTAGTTGCCATAAACTGCCGTTGTTACTATTTTTATATTGTATAGTGTCATATGAATAGTAATATAAAGAGGTTTGTTATTGCTTTCGTAGATTCATTTTGCATTAAGAATCGGTATGTGATGGTAACATATTGTGTCACTACATTTGCTTCTCTTCTCAATAATTATTCACCACATCATTTTTTTTGCCTATGTGACACCAATGTTACTACTTATATTTCTTCCACTATGGCTAGTCTCATAAAACTACATTCCCAAGCACGTTGTTGTTGTTGCCGTCAGCCTCTCTCTCTATTGTAGCGTACGGCCCATTTGCACGGCCGTAGGCCACGCCCCGGAGTGCAATCGATCTGTCTCTCTTACTGTCAGTCCATCGTCTGTCATGAGTTTCTCAAAAAAAAAATCATCTGTCCTGTGGCCCCAAGACTGAGTGTCAATTCATCGTCGATTGTTTGTTTCTCCAGCTTAAATAAAGGTGGCGATGGAGGTGGGAACGTCACCTTATCATGCTCGTGCTGTACTATGCGTGCTATACTCCCACCATGTCGTTGAACTATGCATCATGCATGACTCAAAAAATGAAATTGTTTCAAGCGTAGCTACTTATATACAGCTTTTGCACCTCAGCGTCCGAGTTGATTTTAGGAACAGTATTTCTTTCTAGATTTTTTAGGAATAGTAGTTTGATGAAGTTCGGGTTGCTGGCCAAATAGGATGTGCATGCATGCATGGATGCATATATGCTCCGGCCAGATTAACACGCCCCAGCTCGACAGATCCAACCTTAGGTATTGTAGGCACTGCGGCCATGAAGAGGTAGGACGCTGCACCTGCTGCATGTCATGGAACTAATACTCTCCAGTACGTGCACTGGATCCGATTTATCAGGGTGCAGCATCGCCTCGTCTCGACCCATAGACCACATGCATGCAGGTGGACACGCGCACTGCCCACCATGGATTATTGTTCGTTACTACTCAATGATCCGGTCCATGCCTTGGTGATGGTCCTGACATGCTTAGCGTGGGAGCTTGCATGCAGGACATGCATATATTGCAATCGCATGGCCTCGACCCGTGCAACCCATGATTGATTACGCCCGCGCATGGTTACAAAACATTTGGTGACCGCCGCTTTGATGGCATCTGTTCCCCTGCTCGACATGCATCCCTTATTCCATTTGACGCCTTCACCCCACGGTTGCACTTTGATCGTCTACTCTAACGGAAGGTTAGCAGGTCATACCTCCCTTCACATGCTCTCATGTTCTCAATTTTAAAATATCACATTGGAATTTTTCAGAAAATTATGAATATTCATGAGATATGACCTGCTACATGAAAACCTAGCTTATCTATAAATCCTACTAAACTTATATGCAAATTCAAAGCACGCATTCAGATGATACAATCTTTTACACGCTCCCAGCCTAGGTTCCGTCTCCTTCTCTTCGAAAGCGTAATGTTCACCATTTTCGGGTATTGGGGCGATCCCTATTTTTGGGAAACCCTACAATGCATTTACGATGGATCACTTCCTTATCCGAGCTCGATGCGGCTCCATCGCTGATATACAGATTTACGGACCTCCAAGGTGGCTCACCAAAGGTGAAGCCGTTGCCGTTGAACGAATCAGATTGGGGCAACACCCTGGACACGCCATTGAGCTTTAGATCTAACACCCTCACTCGACAAAAACGACGAAGGAGGAAACCATATCTACAGACCACCAAGCACGAGCCCAACGCACGATCTATCGTCTTCCAAATGCCATCAACGCACATCATAATCTGCATCTGCTCCAAGACTACTTCCCAAGCTCCACGTTGGCGCTGGAGGAAACGTCGCCGCGACGACGAAGCGCGAGGACACATGTCCACCATAAAGATGTCGTTGCCGCCACACCACCCTGCTTGAACAGATAGACATCAAGATCTATCATAAACCACAAAGCAGAACACTGTATCATGAGAAGATCTTGAGTAATTTTATTCATCACCGTCGTCGTCCTCACCGAAGCCAAGATATCGAAAAGTTGAAACCCTAAACTACAGAGGTCCTAACCATCGAGCTAACGGAACCGCACGCGTGAAATCAGACGACTTCCCTCACCGTTGATGATAGAGAGGTTGTCCGCGGAAGAGAGCAGCTGAAAAAAGACGCCGGATTGCTTGCCACCTAGCGGCTAGGGTTGAGTCGCCCGATGGCCCACGCGAGAGGAAAACTGAAAGCCTTTCAAAGGAATAAATCATAATGGATGGATTGATGAGCATTTCATGTATTTCGGTGGTGTGGTTGCATTCTTGTTGGTATACGTACGTGCGTGTAAGCTACAGCACACCACGGATACGGACACGCACACAGTGCTTGGCGTTATCGTTTGACATGCATCGGATATCTACAAAATGAATGCTGGTCCATGAAATGCATCGTGGGGAGGAGGAACAGGACATGGTGCATGTATTTCAGTGGTACCCTTGCATGCATGCCCGTGCACCCCATGATAACGACGAGGCAAGGCGACGTTACAAAACCATTTGATAGCAGCCGCTGTAAACGACATACATGCATGTCCCCCGTCCCTGTCCTCCATCGTCTTGTCTCCTTCCTCCCGCTGGATCTCGATCGACCTAGCCTGACACTATATACGTACGTACACTTCCAGGAGAGGGTCAAAACTTTCTCTTTTTTACTCGTGTTATTCTTCAGAAAAGTAATGGATGATGTTTAATCTGTTACGCATACAAAATACATAGAAAAAAGAATGGATTGGAAAAGAGCACATTTATTTAGAAGAACATGAACATTGGAGTAGCGTTGATGCATGTCATTTCTTCTCAGCGCTACAAACAAATGGCTCTTTGGGCCCGGCTGATTATTTTGGGACGGCTCCGACACGTCTAGTTGATGCAACGTGCAGTACCATGTTGGTTGGTGAAGTGGCCGGTGCAAGGAGGACGGCTGAAAAGGAAATAGTTTCGTCGGGCACGTGTTTGAAGGCTCGTCTAAATTGCATGCATTGATGTATACTAACTGCACGTCGGCCGTACGTCATCGTCTCTCATCGAAGTTTACTAGCTGCACATATATACACATTGTCTGACACCCGAACGCACTATGGCAACTTGATACATGACTTACTCTCACTGATCATGACCAATGGCGGAGTCAGGAAAACTGAATGAAGGGGGCCGAATGTTGTTAAACATTGTTGGGGAGGGCCCATCCAAAAAAATAAACCATTTTGACAAAAAAAATTCATTAAGAACAAGTATATTAGGACTAGACCAGTTTTGTTAAGGGGGGCCAAGGCCCCTGCCAGTCCTCCCTGTCTCCGCCACTGATCATGACAAGGTTTATTGATTTGTTATACAAAAGACTCATTGATTTACGACATTCTTAAAACTAGAGGATATCATGCGCATTGCTGCAGGATGGATTGCAATATACTCCCTCCGTATTAAAATATAGGTAGTTCGAGTATACTATAACTATCTATATTTAGACACGATGGAAGTATTCTAAATGATTGATTGTATAAAACATAAATAACTGAATTGATAATATATAAACTAAAAATAAAAAGTACATGTTACGGGTTGCAGTTTGTTAATGCATAGTTGAAAATATTTATTAAATTTAAGTGATATAATATAATGAAAAACTTTTTCATGCATTTTAAGTGAACCTTTGATGGGGTACCATGTGTGGTGAAATCGAATTGTGCATGTCCACGCAAAAGAAATGGATTTGTGCATGGAATCAACGAATAATGAAGTGCTTGGTTTCATGCATATTATGGTGGACCTTTGATGAAGTAACATATATGCATGTTAAGATAATAGAATGAGTGAGGATCAACTATTTAGGTACTCTCTCCGATCCATAATAAGTGTCCTTCATTTTGTACTAAGCTAATACTCCATCCATTCCTAATTATAAGGTGTATAGTTTTTTTTCAAAAAGTCAAACTTAATAAACTTTGACCATATTTGTAGAATCAGTGAGTAATATAAATTATACCAAAACGGTATCATTAGATTCATCTTGAAACATATTTTCATATTATATTTATTAAATATCATAGATGTTGATATTTTTTGCTATAAATCTGGTCAAAGTTAAAAAGGTTTGATTTTTTTAAGAAAATTATATACCTTATATAAAAAAACGAAGAAGTACAAACTTTATACTAGATGAGCGACACTTATTTTAGATCGTAGGGAGTATATATGATAGGTATTGTTTTGGCTTTTGGAGTTTAGCCTGTATGTAAAAAAAATCACCTATTTTTGGTAGCAGATAGTGCAAAATAAGAATTTTGCG
Organism: Bromus sterilis; assembly: GCA_950022295.1. Taxonomy (NCBI): domain Eukaryota; kingdom Viridiplantae; phylum Streptophyta; class Magnoliopsida; order Poales; family Poaceae; genus Bromus; species Bromus sterilis. The sequence goes on along the minus strand of OX465599.1, from coordinate 335,751,850 downwards.
GTCTTATAAACAAAATCGAAAAGCCAAAAGTCAAGCCTAATGAAAACTCCCATAAAAGAGCATTTTTATTGTTCGGAAATCTTAGATATTCCTGCATTGTGTTTGTACTTCATCTTTGACGAAAACATATACTTGTATAGTATTAAAAGAGTCCCCTTTGACGAAGGTACACTGTAGATTTGTTTTTGGCGATCGATATATTCCTCTTGAAAACTTGTGTACGATGGATTAAAATAGTGTGTGACGGGTAGTACAAGAATACTGATAAAGTAATGCGGTCAGGTGGCGGTGGCCTGCATAATGATGCTGTAATGCATGTTCAGAACTACAGATTATATATATATATATATATATATATATATATATGCTGCTCTAAACTAATCTGCACCCGTATCAAATCCAATCCGGGCATATCTTAATCTCCATGCACACGCTCCAGCTGCCGCTGCGCTGTAATCGATAGGTGCATGGAGAAGCTAGCCGTGGATTCAAAGATTGCTTCATTTTTGTTAGTGGTATTAGCAGACATCAAGTAGTACTTGTTCGATTGATTTGCAAATTTCAGGGGAGAGAATTTGTGGATTGTGAGTGTGTAGTTGGAGCAGGGTGGGCTAGCTCTAGCTCTAGCTTGGAGGAGGACGTGTGCGGTGCAGTCCAAAGAGGATCATGTCGGGGAGAGGAGGACGCTGGAGCTGGAGGACGCCGTCCGTTGGACATGTCAGGCCCATCCATCGCCGTCTCGTCTGCTTCCGCCACGCGCGTCTCAACCAGTCTTTTGTCTCTCTGATAATGAAACGAAGCGATCGAGACCAGACAATACCTCCTAATTTTTTTATTTTTTTTACCAAAAAAACTTCCTATCTATTTATCTTCAATCATGGTAGTACAACGAATACCAAAAATAATAAAAATTACATTTAGATTCGTAGACCACCTAGCGACGACTACAAGCACTGAAGCGAGCCGAAGGCGCGCCGCCGTCATCGCCCCTCCCTCGCCGGAGTTGGGCAAAACTTGTTGTAGTTGACAGTCGGGAAGTCGTCGTGCTAAGGCCCCGTAGGACCAACACACCAGAACAGCAACCGTCGCCGTTGAAGAGTAGAGTAGATCGGAAGGATCAAACCTGAAGACACACAAACGCAGAAAAACTATGACGAGCTCCGAGCAAATCCACCATTGATAAATCTGCCGAAGACACACCTCCACACGCCCACCGATGATGTTAGACACACCACCGGGATGGGGGATAGGCAGGGAGAACTTTATTTCATCTTCAGAAATCCGCCACCATCTCATCTTTCTGAGCAATAAACAAACCCTAACAAAATTTAGAAGAAACATCTAAAACGATGCCCTCCCACCGACAACAACCGAGATCTATCGCGTCACCATGGCCCTAAGGCCACGGAGACGAGGCGGATCAGCAGTAGCGCCGGCGGGAGGCGGGAGGAGGCGGCGGCGCGCGAGGGGAACTGGCGGCGGCGGCTGCGCGTGCGCGTGCGCGTGAGGTGAGTCTATTCTCCAGCTCAACAAACGTTTACCTCCTAATTTTCTTTGAAAGCATGCATTTTCTTCATCTTATCTTGGAGGAGGAGGATATGCGCGCAGCCTGACCTGGATCTGGACTAGTGGCAGCAGCGATTTCAGATTGTATATCTGCGTCTCTGTCTCAAGGTCCACGTAATAAACATATAATGGTCCTACCCCAATGATTTAGCAGTACAACATTTCCAAGATTAGTTGCTTAATTAGTTCAATACGTGGCCCTATGACACACCCATCGCCTGCACTCTCATGGACCCCTCTTCCTTGTAGTATTAATTAAATTCGGGTTTCCCGAGTCATGCACACGCCGTACGCAGCGTACTAACAACGTAGTGTAGCACAAGAGCGTACGTACGTGAGGAAGAGACCGACACACTTGAATTTTAGATGGACCCATGCATCATCATGCGTGCACACATCGTTATGGAGGACGCAAGGGAGGGACCGTCCTACACTGCATGCTAGACAAATTATTGGTACACTATAAATTGACCGACGCCACACATTATTGTCACGAGACACACATACGGACCATGTCCGGCCAACCGTCTCTAGCTTGCCCACGTCTCTACGTACCCAAAATTAAGGATGTTCAACCGATGCATTATATATCATGCTAGCTAGCAAAGTGTCGCCGGAGATGCCGCTTGATGCCTAGAGACAATGGCGACGGTGAACGGTGGGTCAGCAGAGGGGTTCCTATTGGCCGCTTTTAAGGAATGAGTAGGGGTTGCTTCTCCTCTGGCAAACTTAAGATACAATTTCTACAATGCTTGTATCTTAGCACGTAATTATATGCATTTTGCTTATGTGACATAGTATTAAATGAAGAAAGAGAGGGAAGTTGTATCTTAGCTAAGATACAACCCTTGCATGTGGTCATATGCAAAAAGCATGATTAGACCAATCACATTTATGCATGTAGCTAAAATCATTAAATAAGATACAATCTCCAAGAAACAATGCATTGTGAGGATTGTATCTTAAGTTTTTATTACTCCTATGATATTGTGCTAAGAAACAATGCATTGGGAAAGCCCTTAGACCAATTATATTTATACATGGAGCAAAAATCATTAAATGAGATACAACCTCTAATAAACAATGCATTGTAGAGATTGTATTTTAAGTTTTTATTGCTCTTATGATATTGTGTTAAGAAACAATGCATTGGAGAAGCCAAAATGCACGTATGAACCTAATCTACTTGGGGGACCGGGCCAAGAGGAGGGTCACGCAAAATTGCTGAAATATTAATGAGCTATTGATATCACGACTGTCCTTGGTCCATGAGAGAGGAAGCAATTGGCAAATGAGAAGGGCACACGAGGAGAAGGGCATTGAAATCCTGTTACATCCGGCTGAGAAATGACATGTCTCTCACGCCCACCACACCCCATACAAATTCATTGTCTTGTCTTGAATGCATATACAAATATGATGGGGTACACTCCCTCCGTTTTAAATTAAATGGTTTCTTTTTGTCCATATGTGTATTTTAATAAGTATACAAATAAAAATCATCTGATTAGGAACGGAGTAAGTGCTTTATTTATTTATTTCATCACATAAAGTGATGGAGTAACTTTATTCACCGTGAGTAGTGCGGTGGCCTGCTGCTAGTCTTGTTAGCCCGATCTCTTTCTCACTCGATGAACACTCAAGAACAATGGACAGGGGAGGTTTTGGTGCCGCTTAAAGTGTTACGGCTTTTCTCGTTCTTCTCCTCTTTACTCAGCGAAAGGTAAAGTTTTGGAGCTTGTTTTCTCTCAGTTTGCGTTCGTGTTTGAATCCATGAGAGCTGGTGGTGACATGTATGCATGGACGTACGGTGTGTGGTGCGTGCATGCAGGAGGAGCTTGCCACTTGGCCCTGAGAGGTGCGAAAACGTGGCCGGCCGGTCCGCCCTTGTGTCTGCCTCTCAAGTCTGAAGCTCAAAATGGGAGAGAGGGCCGTCGTCTAAGCCTTCCTAACTTTTTGTGTAGGCTTTTCAGAGAAGCTGTGGGAAAGGCAGCTTCTGAAAAAAGCCGTAAGAAAAACTGTCCTTTGGTCCGATACGATGGCTCTGGCCGGACGGGGTTGCAGTAGGAGGAGGCATCGTCAGGCCCGTACGAATGACCAGGAGAGTTGGCCGCCGGTACAGGGCGCGTGCCTAGCTACGGGGGTCGCGTCCGACGGGACGGGCTGAGCCTGAGCTCATGGATTTGACGGCGCATCACAAGCCATGGCAGATGCCTCTTCCATGCAAGCATATGGACGCATGCATGAAGTTAGCAGCTCCTACCTGACTCTGACTATTGACCCGACGCGGCCCTGAAAGGCTGCAACGGAAGACGGACCACGGCAACCTCTAACGATTCCTTCCTGATCAATCAAATGGATAAACAGCTGCGTTTGGCTTAGACAAGTACGTTTTCTGCGTCTAATCTCCTGCTTCTTCTCCATGGCCTTCAGGCTCCGCAACACCCTTTTTCCAAACAAGGATCTGGCCGATCGACCACGTCTTCTGTTTCTGTGTGACTGTCTACCAAAAAACAAGCAAGCAAGCGTGCATGACGTACAGATTAATTAGCAGCTCAACATGCATGCGCCCTAATAAAATGACAGCGTGCTGATATAACACAAAGCTGCGACTCCTCCGCTCCAGTCTCCAGCAGTCTGCACGCTGCATGCCCCGACTCGCCGGACCATCCACCAGTCTCTCTACTAGCTTGCTCTTCTTCATGCATTAGTAGTAGAGCAAAGTACTGGCGTGGTAGCCTGAAATGCAATGCCAATGCATGCACGCCCGAGAGTAGCGTGCAGTCTGAACCACGAATCCACGGCCAGAGTAGCAGCTATACCTATACCTATAGCTCTGCTCACCCACACGAAGCTGCAAAAGTCTCACACATGCATGGCAGCAGCAGCAGCGAGCGCCCAGCCAGTCCAAGATCGATCGATGTCAGAAATAAATGTGAGTACGAGATAGATATGAGATGATGATGGGTTTGAGATGCACCACACCACGAGAGTCTGTCCACTGGGTGGGTACTCCGACGATGATGGGTCGGGACTCGGGAGGAAGGAGACGGTATCACACCACCACACCACACCGCCGTATGAATGATCGACCTCCGGCCGGTCACAGCACCGGTATGGTATGGTATGGTATGGCCGGCTAACTAACACTAGTGGACAGACCCCCTTTCGTCCAGCCCAAAAAAGGCATCGCTTCCGGTTCATTTTCGAACCGGGACCGATGCCGGGCAACGGTCCCGGTTCGTCTGGATTGGGCAACGGTCCCGGTTCATGTGAGGCAACGGTCCCGGTTGTTGCCACAAACCGGGACCAATGCTCTGGCTACCAACACGTGGCGCACTGCGAGGCATTGGTCCCGGTTGTTGGCAAAAACCGGGACTGTTGCCCTGGCTATATAAGCCCCCAACCAGCACTTTGCCATTTTGCCTAAATTTTTTTCAGGATTGTGTTGGGGTGGGGTGGGTGCTAGATTTTTTTTTCCTTTGATTGCACACCAGGTGTTCGACGAAATGTCCAGCCACACTTAGGTCCTCAGAACACCGTATCCTCGGCCGAGGTTAGCAACCTTATCTTCTCCATCTGTAACTGATACAAAAATATTGCACGTGTGCATATATAGTGGTCTTTTCACTATTCACGAAGTTATTGTAACGGTTAATTATATGACGCAGATCGAAGCACGGATGCGATGGATGTACATCGATCGACGCGGGTCCGAGCTTATTACAAACCTGCATACATTTCTCAATGTGGCTAATGCAAACAAAGTGGATAATTTTATGCCTTGTCCCTGTATTGACTGTCGGAACGTGGCGGAGTACTCTTCCTCGAGAACACTTCAAGGCCACCTGCTTCGGAGAGGTTTCATTCCCGGATATTATTGTTGGTCCAAGCACGGAGAAAGATGGGTTAGGCAGGAAGACAATGAAGAAGAGGAGGATGATGATAGCTATCCTATGTCCCCTGAAGAATTCGGTGACACTGCAATGGAAGACAATGAAGAAGATGGAGCTCCTCGAGGTGACAATGAAGAAGAACAACGGGAATCGGATGAGACCGCTGATGGTCTTGGTCGGGTCATCTCTGATGCAAAGCGAGACTGTGAAACGGGAAAAGAGAAGGAGAAGTTAGAGACCATGCTAGAGGATCACAAAAAGCCCTTGTACCCAAATTGCGAAGATGGCAGCACAAAGCTCGGTACCACACTGGAACTGTTGAAATGGAAGGCAGATTTTGGTTGTTCTGACACCGGATTTGAGAAGTTACTGCAAATAATGAAGTCGAAGCATCCACCGGATAATGAATTGCCCGCGACAACACACGAAGCAAAGAAGGTTATCTGCCCTCTAGGATTAGATGTGCAGAAGATACATGCATGCATTAATGACTGCATCATGTACCGCGGTGAGTACGAGAGTATGGATAAATGCCCGGTATGCACTACGAGTCGGTACAAGATCAGACAAGATGACCCTGATGATGCTGAGGGAGATGACGAGCCCCCGAGGAAGAGGGTTCCTGCTAAGGTTATGTGGTATGCTCCTATAATACCACGGTTGAAACGTCTGTTCAGAAACAAGGAGCATGCCAGGTTGCTGCGATGGCACAAAGAAGACCGTAAGAAAGACGGGAAGTTGAGACACCCCGCTGATGGGACGCAGTGGAGAAAAATCGAGAGAGGCCACTCAGACTTTAAAAATGAAGCAAGAAACTTATGGTTTGGTCTAAGTACAGATGGCATGAACCCTTTTGGAGAGCAGAGCTGCAGTCACAGCACCTGGCCTGTGACTCTATGTATCTACAACCTTACTCCTTGGGTGTGCATGAGCGGAAGTTCATCATGATGCCAGTGCTCATCCAAGGACCGAGGCAACCCGGCAACGACATTGATGTGTACCTAAGGCCATTAGTCGATGAACTTTTGGAGCTGTGGGCCAAACCAGGTGCACGCGTGTGGGATGAGGACAAACAGGAGGAATTTGACCTGCGAGCGTTGCTTTTCGTAACCATCAATGATTGGCCCACTCTTAGTAACATTTCAGGACAGTCAAACAAGGGATACAATGCATGCACGCACTGTTTAGATAAGACTAAAGGTATATATTTGGATAAATGTAAGAAGGTTGTGTACCTCGGGTGTCGTCAATTTCTGCCGCCCAATCATATCGTGAGAAAGAAAGGCAAGCATTTCAACGGTGAGGCAGATCACCGGAAAAAGCCTAAGCTCCCTAAAGGTGCTGATGTATTTGGTATGGTGAATGACCTAGAAGTAATCTTTGAAAGGGTCCTGGCAGTCAATCTGTTCCGAAAGACGTCGTTACCGGACACGCGGCCATGTGGAAGAAGAAATCTATATTTTGGGAGCTACCCTATTGGGTAGACCTAGAGGTCCGTTCTTCAATCGACGTGATGCACGTGACGAAGAATCTTTGCGTGAACCTGCTTGGGTTCCTGGGCGTGTATGGGAAGTCAAAAGATACACCAGAAGCACGGGAGGACCAACAACGTATGAAAGACCCATACCACAGGCATACTGATAAAGGGCGTCTAAGCACCTACGCTCTTACCAAAGCAGAGAAGGAAATCTTTTTTGAATGCCTTAGAAGTATCAAGGTCCCGGCAGGCTTCTCGTCAAATATAAAGGGAATAATAAATATGGCAGAGAAAAAATTCTAGAACCTCAAGTCTCATGATTGCCACGTGATTATGACGCAGTTGCTTCCGGTTGCATTGCGGGGGCTTCTACCAGAAAATGTTCGAGTACCCATTGTGAAGCTATGTGCATTTCTCAATGCAATATCTCAGAAGGTAATCGATCATGCAAGTCTGGAAAGGCTACAGAAGGATGTGGTCCAATGTCTCGTCAGTTTTGAGTTGGTGTTCCCCCCGTCCTTCTTCAATATTATGACGCATCTGCTGGTTCACCTGGTCGACGAGATTGCCATTCTAGGTCCTGTATTTCTACACAATATGTTCCCCTTCGAGAGGTTCATGGGAGTTTTAAAGAAATATGTTCGTAACCGTGCAAGGCCAGAAGGAAGCATCTCCAAGGGCTATGGAACAGAGGAGGTCATTGAGTTCTGTGTTGACTTTATTCCTGACCTTAAGCCGATTGGTGTTCCTGAATCGCGGTATGAGGGGAGACTGAGTGGAAAAGGAATGCTAGGAAAGAAAGCAAAGATATTTCAGGACGGGCATTCTTTGACTCAAGCACACTACACAGTTCTACAAAGTTCTATCTTCGTCCAACCGTATATCGAGGAACACAAGAATGTTCTACGCTCCAAGTTCCCGGGGGAGGATGACCAATGGATTCAAGTCAAACACATGGAGACTTTCAGCACTTGGTTGCAATTACGTCTCATGCATGACACCACTATTGGAAATCAACTCTACTTGTTGGCCGCGACACCGTCTGAGACTGTATTGACTTTCCAAGGGTACGAGATAAATGGGAATACATTTTACACGGTCTCCCAAGATAAGAAGAAAACCAACCAAAACAGTGGTGTCCGCTTTGATGCAACAAACGAGGATGGTACAAAGGACACATACTATGGTTACATAGATGAGATATGGGAACTTGACTATGGACCTACTTTTTAGGTCCCTTTGTTTCGGTGCAGTTGGGTCAACATGAATGTAGATGGGGTAAAGGTCGACCAGCTGTACGGAATGACAACAGTGGATCTCAAGAATCTTGGTCACACAGACGACCCATTCGTCCTAGCCAAAGATGTGGCTCAAGTTTTCTATGTGAAGGACATGTCTTCTAGACCAAAAAAAAGGAAAAACAAGGATACGAATACATCAGACAATGAGCCCAGGCGTCACATAGTTCTTTCAGGAAAAAGAAACATCGTGGGAGTCGAGGACAAGACAGACAAGTCCGAAGATTACGATAAGTTTCATGAAATTCCTCCATTCACAGTGAAAACTGACCCAACTATCCCATTAAGCAATGAAGATGCTCCGTGGTTACGGCCCAAGAAGCGATCATAACCAATGTAGGAAACAAGTGATGTGTAATAATGTATTGAACCATTGGTGATTTTTTTGTGATGTTTGCAATTAGCCAAGTCAAAACGGGGGAGGGGGGGCATGGCCGGTGATAGCTAGGTGTGGAATCTTGCAAAACTCTTTGTAGATCTCTGATGAAATGAGTACTTGTATACAGCCCAACTGTGGCTCGTGAGTGCAGGCCAATCCGAATGATTTGTACTAGGTCGATGAACTGAAGGATTTCTAGATATATCAACAAAACACACGGTTTCGCCTGCATACAGCCCAACCGTGGCTCGTGAGTGCCCGCACATCAAATGCACCGTTGGGCGTATGCAGGCCAATCCGAATGATTTGTATTTGGTCGATGAACAGAAGGATTTATAGATATATCAACAAATACACGGTTTCGCCTGCATACAGCCCAACTGTGTCTCGTGAGTGCCCACACATCAAATGCACCGTTGGAATCTTGCAAAACTCTTTGTAGATCTCTGATGAAATGAGTACTTGTGCACTTGGAAATGTTTTTTTGAAAAAATAAAGAGCAATCTATCAAGCACTTGTAGTTCAAATTTCACCCCGTTCCAGCTGAATTGGCGGCAATTTGTCTTCTTCAGCAGAGGTGCATAAGAAACATTTTACATAGAAACTTTTGTAAATTGTTAATAAAATATGGTATAGTATAATACAAAAATGGGTTGGTTCAAATTGACATCAAATATTTGGTAGATCCTTCACAAAAAGACCCTACTTTTGGCACTCGGAAAATGAAAAATGGATTTTTCGTGCAACGGAAATGAAAACTTCCTTTGGCAAACTTGTTGGCCATTCAAATATACACACATATGCAAAATATGAGATCATTTGGGAAACTATCCTTTGAAATGAGCTATAACTTCGGCCATTTGGCTTGAAAGCCATGAACCTTCATACTCGATAGCCCATTTTGAGAAGACTTTTTTAATAGTTTTGCATTATTCCAAGTTTGTTGGTTTGTATGGTTACTAGGACATAAATTAGGATGAAACACAAAGGTTTTATATTTTTTTGATTTTTTTTAATTGTTTAAGCACCGATTTCAAAATGCGATCAAAACGGGGGAGGGGGGCATGGCCGGTGATAGCTAGGTGTGGAATCTTGCAAAACTCTTTGTAGATCTCTGATGAAATGAGTATTTGTGCACTTGGAAATGTTTTTTTAAAAAATAAAGAGCAATCTATCAAGCACTTGTAGTTCAAATTTCACCCCGTTCCAGCTGAATTGGCGGCAATTTGTATTTTTCAGCAGAGGTGCATAAGAAACATTTTACATAGAAACTTTTGTAAATTGTTAATAAAATATGGTCTAGTATAATACAAAAATGGGTTGGTTCAAATTGACATCAAATATTTGGTAGATCCTTCACAAAAAGACCCTACTTTCGGCACTCGGAAAATGAAAAATGGATTTTTCGTGCAACGGAAATGAAAACTTTCTTTGGCAAACTTGTTGGCCATTCAAATATACACACATATGCAAAATTTGAGATCATTTGGGGAAACTATCCTTTGAAATGAGCTATAACTTCGGCCATTTGGCTTGAAAGCCATGAACCTTCATACTCAATAGCCCATTTTGAGAAGACTTTTTTAATAGTTTTGCATTATTCCAAGTTTGTTGGTTTGTATGGTTACTAGGACATAAATTAGAATGCAACGCAAAGGTTTTATATTTTTTTGATTTTTTTTGAATTGTTTAAGCACCGATTTCAAAATGCGATCAAAACGGGGGAGGGGGGGCATGGCCGGTGATAGCTAGTGCTACCAACCGGGATCGATGACCCTGGTGCGACGTGGCAGCTCCAGGCCCCTCCCCACCCAGGCCAACGGTCCCGGTTGGTAGCACTAGCTATAATACCCCTCAACCTCTTCTTCCTCCCCCAACTCCACCAAATCCCCCAACCTCTTCTTCTTCCCGCGCGGAATTCACCGTCGACGCCGGCAGGCTGCCCGCCGATTCGACGCCTTCGTCTTCTCCGCGCGCGTGGCCGCTGCTCCGCGTCGCCGCCGCCGGCCACCCTCTGCTCCGCCGCGGCGCCCCGAGACGACAGCTTCATCGTGTGAGCCCCCTTCCCGTTCATGCGCGCCTCGCCTATGCGTGGCCACGCCCCCCCCCACACACACCCGCGCCTCGTGTGCTCCTGCCTGGCCGGCCGCCGTGCCCGTGCACAGGCCGCCGTGGTGCCCGCCACGGCCAGAGCGTGCATTGGCCGCGCTCTGCTTGTCCACGGGCGCGCTCTTCCCACCTTGGCCACACCCCGCGTCCCACCTGTGCCGCAGCCGCGCGCCCCCTCGCCGGAACGCGCCTCCGATGGGTCGCCCGCCGTGCCATGGCTCGCCGCCGGCGGGTGCGTGGTTAGCCTGTGGCTAACAAGGCACTAACCCCCCCATGTATTAACTTAAACAGAGAACCCCCTCGTGTGAATGACATGTGGGCCTCACAGTCATTTTAATTAATAAAATGGTGTAAGTAAATTATTAGCTGTGTCACTGACCAGTGGGACCCACTGGTCAGTTAATTAAAAATGATTATTAATTCATTTAATAATAAATAAAAGAATTAATAAATAGAAATTGATTTAATTGATTTTAAAATGTAATAAACTTGTTTAATTAATATATTTTAATTCGTAACCCGGATTAAAATAATTTATACATGAAAGTTGCTCAGAAAAATTCAATGAATCCAAATACGGTACCCGTATGTCTACCACACCCCCTAACATACCGAACATTGAACCGCCCCCCTCCGGACCGCCAGTCCGATGAATTGTCCGGTACTGCTACAGTACCCAGATCAATTTATTTCGAACACGAAAGTTGTTCGGAATAGGTCAACTCATCCGGATACATAACCCACACGTGTGTCGGATGTCCACGACACCTCCGGCATCACCCCCCCTCCGGACACCCTGTCCGGTAATCACCCGGAGCCGGTAATCCATCCCAGGATGAATTTCCGCTCCGAGCTTGTTGCATCGTACCACGTTAGAGTAACGTTTACAATTCATCTGTCTTGTCTTGCATTGATTGCTATTGCTTGCTGTGTATTTACTGTTTCTCCCCCTCTTTAATCTCCGGTAGACTCTGCGCTTTGCTAGTCATAGGTTAGCTAGCGGGCCGTGATCACTTTGGGAGTGATCGTGGAACTATATATATAAACTGTACAGGTACGTTCATTGCAGAAACCGTCATTAGCTTACTACGACGTCGAGTACCCGACTGACCAGGAGTAGTTTCGGTGGTTCCCAGGCGAGGTCGCCATTAGCGCCGAGCTTATTGCATCGTTTTACGTTAGATCACCGATTGCATTTCATTTGTCATGCCTTGTATTGTTTGCTATGATTGCCGTGTATTTACTGTTTCTCCCCCCCCCCTTTAATCTCCGGTAGACTCTGCTGCTACCGTTGACTACACCGCTGCCGCCTACGATTTTCATTATAATAGCTTGCAATTCTTAATTTGCAGATACTATGGATCCAATATTTAATAGAGATGAAAATGAGGAAAAGTTGCTTCACGATGTGATCAACGACAATGAAGGTCAAGATGTCACCCGCCGGTTTCTGAACGATTCCGGTGAGGGAGACGAGTCTCTCCACCGAGAAGAAGCATCGGACGGGAGATAAGTCGGCTCCGGCTCCGCCTCCGGCGGAACCTTTAATCTCGAAAACACCGGCGAGGTTGATTAAAATGTTGTTAATTAAAATGCAGTTGTATATGTACATGCATATATTAAAATGATGTGATGGATGATTATGAGGAGCTGAAGCTGGACCACCCTGCAGGTGAAGATGGGGAGCTGAAAAAACTAGGAGAAGCAAAAAAGGGGAGTGTTCTATGGCCAAAGGAGCACATCGTGCTTCCAGATTATGTGCCGCCAAGGTCACCCACTCTTCAGAAGAGCAATCCACCTTCGCCGCCACGTGACCATTCTTCACCGCAACCATCGCCTTCACCGCCTCACCACTCTCCGGCTCAGCCGTCTCCACCGTCGCCTCAGGCATCTCCACTGTCGCCTCAGCCGGCTCCATCTCCTGAGCCTCAGAGCTAGAAGCGGAAGCGTACCTATACTAGTAGGGGCAGCAAGAAATCACCGAAACGTAAGCGATCACCTCTCCCAAAAGTTCCTCATCAGAATATGAAGAAGCTACCCGGAGAGATGACACCTGAGGAAGTGGACGTGTCCGTAAAAATGTCTTATGAAAAGTGGAAGATTGATGTGGCCAACAAGAAGAAGCCGATAGAGCCATTGTTCCCGCGCACCCCAAAAGATCACGCCGCGTGCGCGAAACTGAAGAAGAAGCTTCACAACCCCGTACCGCTCACATCAGACTATGAACTCTCTATTACAAAGTCGGCTGAGGCAAAAGAGCGGAGAGTCGGAAAAGAGATTGCCCAGCTCGGACTACAGAAAGAACAATCGATCGAACCGCTCGAAGTGCACACTTGACCGCGCCCCCAGCAGCATCAGGTCGATGTGTATGATCCGAACAAAGATCCAGAGTTTATAAGACAGTACGGAGCAAAAGCCCAGGCAGTAGGATTGTCTATTACTGATTACCTGAGCCGTATGGATGAGTTCAGGAACGACGAGGAATTCGTACCGGCATACCAATACCAACACGGGTATCCTCTCGTCAAACCCGAGCTAGTCAAGGATTTACCAACAAAGATGCGAAAATTGCATGACTGGTACATGGAAAAATCTGCTAAATCCGAAAACTGGATCTACGCTAAATTTCAGAACGAGCATTACGGGCATGGACAAGGCTTCGATCTGATTGAATTCTCAGAATTATTTCAGTTTTACAATGAAGACGCCATCCACAAATCTATCGCCAGTGCATATTGTCTGTAAGTACCATTAATTTCAGTGATCAAGCCTTTCTAGCTCAGTTCATTCGTTTCATGTACAATCTTACACTCATCACTAAACTAATTATATATGCAGAATGAAGATTCTCGAATGCAAGAAAGGACAAATCTATGACATTGAGTTCGTTGACTGCCAGTTCGTTCATGAAATAACTCTCAAAGAGAAGCCCAACCAGACAGAGAACAACTTGTTGCAATCGTTGACGTATTTCGGCACAAGAAGGGAAATACTATTTCCTTACAACTTCGAGTGAGTGTTACTGTCTCGCACACATTCTATTTTGCTTGCTTGGTGTTAAGCGTATAATTGACTCTTTATGCGTGTGCAGCTTCCATTTTATTCTGTTGATCATTGTTCCGGACGAAGGAGTAGTAAAAGTCATGGACCCGGGACGCAAATCTATGAAATCATGGGAGGACATGCAAGCATGCCTCCAGAGGGTTTGGAAACGGTTCACCGCCAAAACACCGGGTCTTCCGGCAAAGCTTACATTTGAATCACTGAATGTAAGTACTACTTGCTAGATCCGTGCATCTTTTTGATTATAGTTTCAGTATAATTATCATGCGGATTATAATATTCATTGATCTCCGTTCTCGTAAAGTGTTTGAGACAGGGACCTGGGAATAACTTATGTGGATATTATGTCTGCGAGTTCATTCGCCAGACGACCAAAGAGACGGCCGCAACCCGAAACATAAGGAATATTGAAGTACGATAAACAACATTCAATACTTTAATTTATTGCGTTAAATTGTGTTTAGTTTCATTCATATATATTGGTCCCTTTCTTTTAATTAGATCGAACGAATGCGGGACGGTCTTCTACCACGAGAACGCGTGCGAGCAATTCAAGAGGAAATCGCCGGATTCTTATTAGACCATGTCATAGCTCCGACCGGAGAGTTCTTTCACCCTCATTTTTTGGAAGACAAGCGGCCAAGGACCGATGTAAATTAGATCGAACTCGTGTGAGTACCGTTTGTGTAATACATGTTCGACCAAGCACGAGGAATGAGATGGTGTATATGATATATTTGTGACGATAATGTGTAATATATATTGTGGTTCCTTCATTGTTGCTTTAATATATATATATGGTACCATTTAATTGAATACAAAACGGAAAATAAATAAATGAAAAAAAAATCAGAAAATAAGGTTAAAAAGGGGGGCAGTGGAGCCTCTTCGGTCCCGGTTCTTCCTATCAACCGGGACCGATGACCCCTCCCCCCCTCGCTGCGCGCCAGGCCACGTGGAGCCTCTTCGGTCCCGGTTCGTGGGACAACCGGGATCATCATTGGTCCCGGGTGTGAAACCGGGACCGAAGGCCCATATGAACCGGGATAATATGGGGGTCTGTCCACTAGTGTAAATTTGCAATGAGCGCTCACACCATTTTGTTTTGGATCGCAATTTGGAAGAGTGGCATTCAACAGGGTAGTTCGTCGGGGACGGACGAACGAATGGATCATCTGGTTCGCTACCATCATGGCAGCTTCAGCGATATCTTCAACGGCCTTTTAGTTAAACCGCACAATACTTCAGTTACCGTGAGTAATGCGAAAATAAATAACCTTGAAATTTGTCATGAGACTAATTTTGTCTTGTAAAAGTCCATCATGCCAAAAATATTTATAGAGTTTCAATCAAAACAATGACAATTACTTTTTATAAATTATCCATGAGACTATATGGAAAATTATTTAAACATCAGAATTACCGTGTGACCAAACAAAAATTACCATGCTGTAAAACTAAATTTTCAATGATCGAAAAATACATTAACCATGGTCTATAAATTAAATTTCAGTGAGGGAAACAAGCGAGCCCTCAGGTTCGCTAACATCCCAGCCGGTAGCGCGACAACCGCCAATAGTCCTCTAGTTGGACCCAAAAAGAACCCAGTTATCGTGATTAATGTAAATTTGGATATTTTTTTTGAAAATTACAACGAGACTAAATTTTCCGTGTAAAAGATCCATCAAGGCAAAAAAAGTATAGCTACAAGCAGAAAAATTGCAAATATTTTTATTAAATTGCTATGTGGTCATATGAAACACTATTTGAACTTTACAGTTGATGCGTGACCAAGGAAATTATTTTACAAAGTTGGTCATAAGGAAAATTATTTTCTTGGTGAAAATTTTCATGGTCTAAAAATAAATTTGCCATTGTCCAAAAATAAATTTTGCCATGATGTAAAATAAATTTATCATGGTTCGAAACTAACATAAATTGGCCATGATCTATAAATTGAAATTTCCTTGAATGCAAAGAAAAAGTAAAATTTCCATGATTCATAAAACATAAAGTTTGTCAAGTTTAAATAATAAACATATGCAGTACTGATATTTCAGCTGGACTAGAGACAAGCGTCCAAATGCATAAGTTAAACTTGCAAAGAATCCGCTGACAAACAGAGCCAGTGCAGTCTCTCATTTCGTCTTCACAGCACCAGGCATCGTCGCTGCTGCGTACATGCATGCTTCCATGCCGGCATGGCGCCGTGCAGCATCTGTCCGGTCGCTTTCGGGTCTTCTTCAGAGACAGAGGATTTAATCAGCACGGTGGCATCATCTACCATCCGTGCTATGCTAACGGCGGACGGTCAACTTATTGCCGTGCATTGCATGAAATTTGGAGTTGATTCTTGGTGGATCATCATCGACCGGACGGGCGCACGATCGAGCGTGATGCTTGGCACGGACACGGACGTTGGTACTAGCATGCATGCAGTGCAGATGCAGCACGTACCCCTTGCTCGCGGACAAGTTACCGGATGAAGTCGATCGTACTACTGCATAATTTTTTGTTAAAAAAAACTTTCAGTCCATCCAACATCTAACACGGTATTACAAAAAACAATAAGAATTGCATTCATGTTTGTAGATCACCATGAGTTACACACTAAGAAGCTTAACGGGGTCATTTTAAAAATTGACTTTGAAAAGGATTATGATAAAGTGAAGTGGTCGTTCCTCCAACAAACCCTGAGAATGAAAGGTTTTTCAGAGGAGTGGTGTGCTTTGATCCATAGTTGTGTTTCGGAAGGAAGCGTGGCCGTTAACGTCAATGATGAAATCGGACGCTTCTTCCAAACCAAAAAGGGATTAAGGCAAGGTGATCCTTTATCGCCCATATTGTTCAATATTGTGGCTGATATGTTAGCGATCATGATTAAACGTGCCAAGCTAGACGGCCAAATTGAGGGAGTAGTCCCACACCTAGTGGATGGGGATTATCAACCCTTCAATATGCGGATGACACAATTCTTTTTGTGGAACACGATCTAGATAAAGCTGTGAATCTGAAATTAATATTATCAGCATTCGAGCAATTATCCGGATTGAAGATTAATTTCCACAAAAGTGAATTGTTTTGCTTCGGTGAGGCCCAGGATGCATCAGCTCAATATGCCGAGATATTCGGATGCGAGCAAGGTCAATTTCCTATTAAGTATTTGGGAATACCAATACATTATAGGAGACTGACTAATGCGGAATGGAAGCACGTCGAAGAACGCTTAGAAAAAAGGCTAGCTAGCTGGAAAGGGAAATTGTTGTCCATGGATGGAAGATTGGTACTCATAAATTCAGTCTTAACCAATATGGTACTGTATATGATATCATTCTTTCATCTACCTAAAGGGGTCTTATATAGATTGGATTATTTCCGATCGAGATTCTTTTGGCAAGGGGATAACAAAAAGAAGAAATATCGACTGACCAGGTGGAATGTCGTTTGCCGTCCGAAGGACCAAGGGGGATTGGGCATTCATGACCTTCAGGTCAAGAATTCTGCGCTCCTAGGTAAGTGGCTATATAAGCTACTGACTTCGGATGGTGTCTGACAAACACTCCTTAAGCGAAAATATATCGGCACAAAAGCGTTATCTCAGGTTGTATGGAAGCCGGGAGATTCACATTTTTGGGCTGGTCTCATGGCGACAAAGAAATATTTTTATCGCTTTGGGGTTTTCAACATTAAGGACGGGTCGGAGATAAGATTTTGGGAGGATAGATGGCCAGGTAATGCCACACTCCGAGATCAATATCCGGCGCTATAGAACATTGTGCGACATAAGGGAGATACGCTGGCCACGGTCATGCAAGAGCCACCCCCTAATGTTGCATTCAGGAGAGACTTAATCGGTCCTAGACTAGCGTCTTGGAATGCCTTGTTAGATCGGTTAGCGTTAGTGCAACTGTCACAAGGCCATGATGAGTTTCGATGGAATCTCAATAGGAATGGAAAATTTTCTGTGCATTCTATGTATAGGGCGCTTGTCCAACCTGAAATACCAGTCGATAATAATTATAAAATATAGCAAATGAAGATACCTCTAAAGATTAAGGTCTTTGCATGGTATTTTCGAAAAGGTGTCATTCTAACGAAAGACAATCTTGTCAGGCGCAACTGGCAAGGGAGTAAGAAATGTGTTTCATGTGCTCATGATGAGACAATAAAACACATTTTCTTCACTTGTAAGATTGCACGTTCTATTTGGTCAGCTATCCAAATGGCTTCAAATTTATATCAACCCACATCCGTTGCTAATATCTTTGGCAATTGGCTTAACGGGATAGATAATAAACTTAAAACCATTCTGAGGATAGGAGCGCTCGCCGTAATATGGTCGCTCTGGCTTTGTGGAAATGACAAGATCTTTTCTGATAAAAATTTCACTTGGTTGCAGGTTCTTTATCGATGCACGGGTATTCCCCGTTAATGGTCCATCTTACAACGGGTGGAATATCGAGGCCTTTTTATGGAGGCGTGTGCACGAATGGAAGCGGTGGCGAGGGATATTTTTATCCTACATGGGTGGCCGCGTGATCTACGCATAGAGCTGCCTTGAGTGGCGATAGTTCTTTTCACTTGTAACTTGTCGTACGCTCGTTTGCTTTTTCCTTTCGGTGACTTTACGGCTGTGTGCATCTCAGCTATGCAGAGGCCGGGTGTACTTGCTTAAACCTTTTGAGTAATAAAACCCTTTATCCAAAAAATGTTTGTAGATCACCCAAGGATGATTACAAAAACTGAAACAAGCCGAATATGTGCCGCTGTCTTTGCTCATTTCTAACCGAAACTGAACGAAACTTATTGTACTGTAATAGACAGTTAAAAAGTTGTCTTGCTATGGCCTCACAGAACCACAACCCCATGCGTCCATTTTAACAATAATAGGTAAATATTTGGTAGCAAACGCCATTTTTTTGTATGATGGGTGCAACTGATTCTTCACCGTTAGTTCCTTCACATGAATCGGAAAGTAGAGAAGAATATTATACTCCCTCCGATTCATATTAATTGACACACACTCAGTACAATTCTAATATTAATTTTTTGTTAATCGATTTTACTGTTCACCCGAGCTCATATGAGCTCGGGATCAATTGCTCTGCGTCCATGTAAAAATATACTACTTTGTTGATATATGGCCCACTTGACAATCTCACAATATGCCTAGGAGCACGTGTTACAGCCGGCTGTTAACTATTAGCCCGCTTCTCTTCTCTCTCTTCCAACTCATCCAAAATATTGCAGAAATTCTTCGGTACGCCCACCCTAAGGCAATGTACGGCCGCGATCTGATCTTACCGGTTCATCGCCAGGGGCAAGATCGGCAGGGGTAAGATGTTAGGCGAAGCGCGCGTCGTTGCTTATTCGGGGCGGTACGTGCTTTGCCACGTGCGCACGCCACGTGGGGCGAGAGAACGAGCCATTAATCGTCCGAGCGGCGGTCCACCCTCCCCCCGTCCACCCACCGCGCCATTACTCGCCCCTCCCTCTCCCAATGCTCGTCTTTAATCGGATCCGGCGCCGCATCGCGGGATCTATCTCGCACTCACACATATCGCCTTCCCCTCCCCTCTTCCGCCGCCACACTCCCCCTCCCCTCCCCTGCCCCGACGCACAACAGCGATGACTCGCCCCGCGTTGACGGTCGAGCAGGCGGAGGAGCTCGCCTACTTCCGCATCCCCGCCCCGACTGACGTCCGGATGCCTTCCGGCCGGAATCTGAGCGTCGGTGGGGTTCCGGTGGCGCCGGTGCCGGATGTGGGTACGTACGCGTTCCGGCGCGCCGTGGCGGGGTACCGGGCGGGGCTCACGGCGGCGGAGCGCGCGCAGCCGCAGTTCGCGCCCAACGACCCGTCGTGGGTGGAGCGTCTGGCTGCGAGGCGCGAGGAGCTCCTTGCCGCGTTCGAAGGCCCAGTCGCGCCGGTGGCGCGGAACCGAGATCTCCGCCACGAGATCTGGGACGGGTTCACGTACGAAGACGTGGTCGCTCCTTTCCGGGTGGGTGCAGGCGGTAACGGCGGTGGACGGGGGCGGCGGTTGGGGTGGATTCGGCAGCGGTCGGGGAGGTGGCCGCGGTGGCGGCGGCGGTTGGGGTGCTGGCTGGGGCGGTGGACGCGGCGGAGGAGGCTGGGGCAGTGGTCGCGGCGGAGGCTGGGGCGGTGGACGCGGCGGCGGCTGGGGCGGTGGGCGCGGCGGAGGGCATTTCGGTGGGCATGGCCGCGGCGGTGGTGGTGGCGCCGTTTTCGGTGGCCGCGGCGGTGGTGGTGGCGCCGTTTTGGGCCGCGTCGGTGGTGGCGCCGTTCTCGGTGGAAACTTTAATTTCTTTACCATGGAAACTTTAATTTTGTATCATAGCGATTTAAGTTTTTTAAGGTGGAAAATTTTCACAATTTGTTTTCCCAACATAAAATTTAATTGCGAATTCGCCATTGTATTTTTGTACCGCCTAGCAAATGTAAATTTTTAGAAGCGTTTTATATGGTCTCATGGCAACTATATATTTTTTGGCAATTGTTTTGTGCATAGCTATATGTTTTTGTCATAATTAATATTTTTAGATGGGAAATTAATTCCATTACAATTTGTAGAATTTTAGGATTTTCATTTTTTTGGTAATGATGATGGTAAACTGAGATTTCTTTTAGCCCAATTTATTAGGACCATGGGATCGTGCAGAGGCTAAGAGCGATCTTAGGGAGACACTAGAACTAGTCTACCTCACTGACGATATTTTAGCAGGATGAGAGTGACCGAGTCTGAGAGAGAGGACTCTATTATTTTTCTTGAGATGGAGAGATAGGACGGACACTCGTAAGTTGTCAAGGACGAGAGGTACAGATGTTTATGTCTCTTTTTGTTTTTTGTTTTGTTTTTGTTTTTATATTTATTTTTATTTTTATTTTTTTAGACAGGGAACGTGAGTGAGTGAGTGAGTGGGGCCAAATGGGCCTGGCGGTAGGCCAACAGAGGAGGAGAGACAACAACAACAACAGGGAGAGCGCGTCCGGGCCTTTCTCTATAGTAGCATATGGCCCATTTGTACGGCCTCAGGCTCAGTATCAATTCATGTATTGGCCCTGTTTAAATTCATGGGTTCGAGTTAGAGTTGTTAGATTGTATCGAACTAACCCAAAACATTCAAACATGTGGATTAGAGTTGGTTAGATGCATCTAACCCATCCAAAAAATCTAACCCACCCAAGATGTGCTGACTGGGTTAGAATTAGGTACGGCCGATAAAAAGTTACTTTTCTCTTTACCTTCACCATACCAAATCCTGAATAAAGTAGTAAAATAATTAAAAAAGATATATTTATTTATTGTCAATTTAACCCCATCATCCAAACACCTCTTTGGTTAGAGTTAGTTTATGATTAGTCTAGAATTAGAATCTAACTCTAACCTGCAACCGAGTTAGATTATCCATTAAAGGTGGAGATGGAGCTGGCGCTGGCAACGTCACCTTGTGCTCCTCCTGTACTATTTGCTATACTTCTACCATGTCGATCGTTGAACTTCACATCATGCATGACTCAAAAAAATATAGGTGTTTCAAGCCTAGCTACTTATCTAGCTTTTGCACCTCATGCTCTTACATCAAAAGAAATACATCTGAGTTGATTTTTGTAACAATACTTATTTGCGCAGTGCCCCCCGTATGCACAGGCAAGGATACATGTTATGCGGTATGTATGTGCGGAGCAGATCAGATCCACAAACAAAATCCGACGCTGCCGTCGGTCCCTCATCCAACACACCCCTCGGCTCGGCTCGATCCATAGACCACATGCATGCCGGTGGTATGTGCCCACCATGGATTATTGTTCGTCACATCATCTTAATGATCTGGTCCATGCGTGGTGTAATGGTCCTCTCCTGGCATGCATGCATGGTGGGAGCATGCATATATTGCAATCGCATGGCGTCGACCCCTGCAAGGTGCAACCCATGGTTGATTACGCTAACGCATCGCATGGTTACAAAACATTTGGTGACCGAAGCTTGATTGATGGCACGTGTCACTGCATCCCTTCATCCATTTCAGGACTTGATCCCTTTTACATGCATTCATATTCTTAATTTTAAAAGATGACACGTATATATGGTGTCCCTGGCTCACTCTCCCGACCATCTATGTCTCATCCTCTCTACCCAAACAATCTCCCCACGGTCTTCCAATACGTCGACGACACTCTGATCGTCGCTCAGGCTTCGAAGCCTAGCGCCATCACCCTAAAAAATATTTTGGACAATTTTTGCACTCGCCACCGTACACCCTCTAAAAACCACGTTTGTACCCCTTCATACCCTAGACCATCTCGCCACCTTCATCGCTGATGCTGAAGCTCCCAACATGGACGGCCCAAGTGCACTTTGCTCCTTGCTGAAAGAAGAACGTCCCATCGGCCATGACTATGTTGTTTTAAATCTACCCCTCTAGGCCACCACCGTCTAGTTCCCCTCGCCAAAAGGTGCACGCAAAAATCGATGCATCCTCTCACTCCATATTGTCGTGCCATCGCGGATGATATTGGCAAATCGATAAATGACATAGTTATCGATAAATATATGGAAACGACAGGAAATGAACTTTGGCCCTTCCCACCACACACATGAACTGATTTCTCGCCTTTTGTCCATAGCAATACACGAGTACTGCGGCGAAAGTCCATGCTCCATAATTCTCTAAGTTACTGTATTTTTTCATCTATACCACATGTACACAGTACAATGGTACATTTTCTTCAGTTGCAATGCACGTGCAAATTTTTTTTGAGATCCAAATAAAATTAACTAGCATTGGGGACTAGATTTCGTGTGGTGATTAAAAGGAATATTATATTTAGACAACTATTGACATTGTGTGATATTATATTGAGCCTCCTCCTCCATTGGCCAGCCGACGTGCCGTGGTCACCGCCGGCCTTTGTCGACCTTAGCGGCGTAGACGACGGCAAAGACGACGGCGACATGGACGATTAGGAGGCTGGAAGAGGCCCAGTGGTGAATTAGATAGTAACGTCACATATTCAAGACAAAGTTGCTTATGTGACATGTAGTTAATGAAGAGAGAGGTGTTTGTGGTAACTTAACTAGTTACTGTAACATTACACATACTAAAACAAAATGAGTTTATAGCCTAATAAATAAGGTCTTGTATATCACATATATAGTATTACCCATTGTCAAAAATAATAACATAGACTCGTAATTACTAATTATGCATTGTGACCAGCCTTACAAAACATTTGATAGCAGCCGCTCTAACGACATGCATGCATGTCCCTCATCCCATCCAACGTCTCGTCTCCTTAAGCTGGATCTCGATCGACCTAGGCTGACCCTACACGGACGTACACTTGTAGACTTGTAGTGGCAGACAGTATAGTACATTCTCGATGAGGGCTAAAACTTTCTCTTTTTACTTCTGTTATTATTCTTGAGAGAAAACTGATGTTACGTTCAATCTGTTACTCATACAAAATGTATATATAAAAAAGCGGCTTTGTTACAAAGTCTCAGTCGATGCTATATTTGTGAAATTTTACATTAAGATTGATGCAAAACTTTATTTTTTCTTTTTTCTTTTTTCTCTCTTTCATGTTATGTGACATGACTGAGACTTCGTTAAATCTCAGGCGACTAAGACCTAGCCACACCCATAAAAAAGACCTGATTAGAAAAAATCTCATTTATTTAGAAGAACAGGAAAACATAGAAGTAGCGTCCCATTGATGTCATGTTTTCTCAGCGCTACAAACAAACGGCTCACTGTACGCACGTCGGCTTTGGGCCGGCCGGTCGCATGCACCTGATTATTATTTTTATTTGAATGCTGGTCCATGCAATGCATGTTGCATGTATTTCAGTGGTGGCGTTGCATTTGCATGCAATGCACCCCATTGATAACGATCGACGAGGCAAGGGGGACGGTTACAAAACGTTTGATAGCAGCTGCTATAACGACATGCATGCATGTCCCCCATCCCTGTGCATCATCTCGTCTCCTTCCTTCCTCCCGCTGGATCTCGATCGACCTAGCCTGGCCCATATGTAGCCTAATGAAACAACCCTAAAAAGAGCACTGATATTGTTCGGATATCTTAGATATTAATTCCTGCATTGTGTTTGTACTTCATCTTTGACGAAAACATATACTAGTATAGTTTTA
This sequence comes from Bromus sterilis, assembly GCA_950022295.1. Taxonomy (NCBI): domain Eukaryota; kingdom Viridiplantae; phylum Streptophyta; class Magnoliopsida; order Poales; family Poaceae; genus Bromus; species Bromus sterilis. The sequence continues at coordinate 335,727,885 of OX465599.1, read as the reverse complement.
TGCCCCACATGTCATATATACCTAGAAAAATGTGGCAAGTTTTCCTTAGGCAAGCTAACATGTGGCTAAGAATTTAAGCACCTCAAGTGAGGCAAGTGTGGCAAATAGTTTATGGCGATATGTGGCAAAGTTAGGTGCAAACCAAACAGCCCCTTAATCTCCTTGCTATGGATCAGTACCGTAGCAAGGACCATTGAAACTTTATCTTTTCTTAAAAAAAACAAATTACTTCAAAATAATCCACGTACTTGCTGAAGATAGTAACAATTATTATTAATTCAGAAGTACACATGAACATATATAGACACGATACCATCATCTTTATAAGTCCCTCTAGCGCATATCATCGATAATCAGATGCACGCTCTAAGTTGGCCCCAATGGCCAATTTCAATGCTTGGACTTCTTCAAGCTCACCACCATGACAGGGCACATGGCCTTCCCCTTCTGCTCAAGGTTCTCCGCGAGGATGGAGGTATACACCATGAACAGCTCGTCGAGGATGCCCTCACCAAAATGGTTAGCGATCAATGGCTCAATACCAGCCCTTATGATCTTGGCGATGTTTTGAGCGCTGCTGAAGCAATCGACAACAACATCGCCATCCAAGTCATCATGGGCATCCCAGTTTGACTCAAAGAGTCTAATATCTTCGATGTCGAATAGACCTTTCTGCTTGATGACAAATTGTGTCACCTCATCCACTGATGGCGCGTAGTACGGCATGTTGAAGGAGCTTAGTTTCCTCTTTTCCACACGCCCCTACAATATATAATTCAAATGTGACTGTTTTGTTTTTAACCGTCAATGTAATCGCATTATTAGTGATAACATCTGTATTCTTTCGGTACGGTTGTCGCTAATTACTAGTCATTCCGTAGAGTTGGACAGTCGTTGTGCATGAAATGTAATGTACCTTTTGGACTAGGTGTAGGAGAGCTTCGGAAAGCACTTCCCAGACACGCGCCACACCCCCGTGCGATGGCAACTCTCCCCGCTTCCGGCCAACAAATGTTAGTACCATACGGCCATCGGATACAAGTTCTTTGTGCCGCAGTGTCAGGAACAACTCAAAGTCCTTTTCAAATTGTTCTCGGAACAGTTCTACCACAACTTGAGGAGTAGCCTTCCCAATGTAGATGTTGTCACCGTTCACATAAGTTCCATTTGAGAGATCATCAGGGACCTAGATAATTACACCATGCATGCATGCATAAAAAGAACAATAATTTTCCTAATTTTGCATTCATCAAGTACATCAGCCGATTCTGTAATCGAATAGGGTCATGCATACCTTGGAGCGCCATATGAGACAGTGCGATGAGTGGAACAGATGGACGCTCTGGCAGGGGAAGATCCTAGTGTACATGGATCCAGGAAGTCCGGCGACGTAGCACGGAGTCACTGCCTTCTCCTCCTCGGTGGCGAGGCTATGAAGCTGCTCGTCGAGCGATCGGAAGACGAGGTTGAAGTCATTGCCTGGCAGATCATTCAGAAAGAACATCACCTCCATGGCGTGGTTGTTGTCTTCCCGGACATGGGATCTGATCGTGCTCATCACCTCGGAGATGACGAGCAGCGTGTTTGGTCCCGACGAGCAGCCAAGATCAGCCGCGACCATCGTGCTCCCAGGGGAGAGCGAGTTGAGCACCTTGTTGACGGCCTTCTGGAGATCGGGGAAGGTCTCCATTACGGTCTTCCTCTGCAAGAAGAACATCAACGTTTAGCCCGGGAAATAGCAGTCTTCATTTTATTATGTGGCCGTGAAATATATATAAGCATCTATATGGACACGAACTTGGTAAACAGAATTGGCGGCGTAGCTGTTCTTCCCGTCGCCAGTTGCCATGTGTAAGACCCTTTCCACGGCCATGGCCTTCGCCGGAGCGCAGTCGCCGGAGAGCATGAGCATGGAGGCCGGAGTGGCAAGCGCGGAGGAATTGACCAAGGACGGCGAGGTGAGGCCACGGTGGAGGCGTTGAGTGCGGAGTCGCGTTTGGAGTAATGGTGGGGTGTGGCAGGAAGCTAACAGTGAGCTGCTTCTAGGGAACATTGCCATATATTGTTTGGCCTGAGAAGAGAACAAGTGGACTCGGCTTCACGGATCCTTGGGGTTTTGCACGCAACACCAAGGCTCCTTTTATAGGAAAAAAATTGCATGCATCCCGGTTGCAAATCTCCTCTTGTACAACCCCCACTAGATTGTACTCCGTATTCATACACATCCACCCACTAGATTGTATTTATGTCCGAGTTTCTGTTTGAAGGTCCGATTGATTTCCATGGTTAGTTTCTTAATTCAGACCGGTTTAGTTCACCAAGTGGTCCTCTGGGCTATGGTGCTGACCTTAACATATCATCCATCGCCTCTCTCATGCACGCTCTCTTACGATAATGAGAAAAGATGAGCACAACAAAAACCCTGGAAAAGAGGATAAAGTAAAATAAAAATGAAATAAAAAATGGCTAATAATAAAGCTACATGAGAACAAAAATATGATAATAAAATTGGAAAGTGTTGTCTGATTGCTAAATACTCTTTGAAATTACTTATAATCAATAATGTCGAGGAGTTTGATTGTTGAATGTAATCAAGCTTTTAAATTGCGGGAAAAACGATTTCGCGGCGGCTGATTTGGGACGCTAAAAACGCAATTGCGTGAAATTGCGGCTGCAAAAGCATTTTGCGGCAAATCAATAAAACATGTAAAAAATAGCAATGAGCACTGATATGTCAACAGACATAGTTAATTTTGCAGTATAAAATGGTCTGACACACATTACATGATTACAAGCACCAAACTAAAGGTCTTACTCTTACACTCTTAGGCTAAACTTAAGTTCTCAGACTCACAAATGACATAACATTAACATGAATCATGATAGATAAGTTAAAGGTTCAGTCAAACAAACTGACCATCATCTCATTATCAAGCAAAAGGATCTAGTTCAGTCTTCACTCAATTAGAACCGGAACCTACAGAAGATGCAAAATCGAGTTCCATGTCATCTTCTGAACCAGAGGAGGCAGATAACAAATCTTGAGATGTTGTAATAGGGATCAGCTTTCTCTTCTTTTTCTTCTGAAAGTTCTGCCTCTCAAGTATTGGATTCCTTGCTGCTTTTGGCGATGGTTGTGGTATAGGTATTTCTTCTTGTAAATGGTCTTGTAAAACAACATCATCCACATTTCCATTGATCCATTCATTGTCAGCATCTTCTAAAACAACATCAGCTACCTCCCTCTCAATGGGGTCCCTTTTCTTGTGTTCTTTCTTGTTCTTCAATCTAGAGTTGAACTTGATGAAGACAAGGTCTCTCATCTTGTCATGCAGTAGCTTGCTGCGCCTTTTCGTGTGAATCTACAAAGCAACCAATGCAAAAATCAACCAATTGAAAAGAACAGTGGTGGAGCCTTGTGGTTCGAATGCAGAAATGAACCAATGCAGAAATTAACCAATTGAAATCAACCTTGCTAAGCATTTTGACCCAGTCCATTGGTGTATAATTATGTACGTGCAATCGAATTAATTGATACGTACTCTGTACTTGCAAAGCTAGCTAGCTACTAAATTAACTTGATTGATTTTACGTACAAAGTAGCTGTCAACTAGAATCAGGTTGAGTTGTATGAGCAGGTTCTGCTTGTTGTTGCATCTGCATGTATATGCTTTTATACTTCATTAGATGGATTAGGAGCTGAGGAGAATCTAGCAAACCTGATCAAAGACACTCCAATTCCTCTCACAAGCTGAGGAGCTGCAAGTCAAGCCAAGGATCCTTATTGCCAATGTCCTCAGATGTGGTGCGCTTTTCCCATGATTAAGCCACCATGTAGCTGCAATATAAAAGGCGAGAGGAGTTATGTGATGCAAATGATGTTTGAGAATTGAGTTAGGTATTTGTTTCATTTACAAGTTTTTGTTTCATTCACCTGGATCAAAGTATTTGTTTTTCCTCTGACGCACTGCAATTTCTCTTGCAAATGACCCTTGGCCTTCCATGTATATGTCAATGTCAGTGATCATTGCATCTTGTAAGTCAGGATCATCATACATCTTTGTAATGCAGTTTATGAGCCCATCTCTAAAAGTACCATCCATCTCAATTTCGACTTTGTTATCATAATAGTAGTATGGGTTCAAGTAATATCCAGACAAATGAAGCGGTGTCTTTAGTTTATTGTCCCACCTTTTGTCAATTATGTCATTCACTTCCTGAATACGACCCATATCATTTTCAAACCTGGTGGCAATGTCTTTCTTTGCTTCAATCATGCAACCATGTATGAAGCCCATTGCAGGTACATCACTGTCCATCCTACGCAACACATTGGCCATGGGTTCAAAGAAATTGACAGCAGTTTCTACTCCTTTCCAGAAAGCATCAGCTCGCACTATTTTAGCAGCACACTTCCCTTTTGCCTTCTTTAAGTACCCCCACTCATTCAGTTCCTCTGACCGAAATAACTTCTGCAGTGCACTCTTGTTGTCCAGCAGACTCCTCAAATTAAGATATGCAGTTGCAAATCTAGTTACTCCAGAGCGCACCAGATCCTTCCCTAAGACGTTCCTCATCAATGCCAACACTCTTGTGTGAGAATAAAGGAACACCGTCAAAGATCTACCCTTCAGAATTGTTCTCTCAACTATTGGCAATTTACCTACATCTTCAAGCATCAAATCGATAGTGTGGGCTGCGCATCCAGACCAAAAGATCTTGGGGCGCTTTGCTCTCAGCATAGCAGCTGCTGATAGATTAGCAGCTGCATTGTCAGTCACCACTTGAACCACATTTTTCTCACCAATGTCCTCTATGCACCTATCAATAAGCTCAAATATGTATTTTCCATCTTTCTTGACTTGTGAGCAATCCACTGAATCCAGAAACACCACTCCATAGCCACTATGCACCACCAGATTCATAACCCCCCTACCTCTTTTATCTGACCATGCATCTGTCATCACACTACAACCATTAATCTCCCATGCTTCTTTATGTCCAACAAATCCATCCTCCACCTTCTTCTTAGCCTTCTGCAAGAAAGGTCCACCAATTTCATATGGAGTTGGAGCTCTCAGGCCTCTCCCAAATGCTCCAATTGCTTCAACCATCAAATGAAAGCTTGGAAGCGTGGCTGCATTATGTGCAATAGTAGCATCATAGAAAAACTTGCATATGTACTCACAAGCAATAACCCTCTTAGCCTCTCTCTCCTGAGTGGTCACCTTGCTTTGCACATTTGAAGAATATCCCTTTGCATTCCTTGCTGCTAAAATCTCCTCTGGTGTTTTAGTGCAAAATTTATCCATACTGCCATAAACAGGTACTTTTCTACTAGAACTAGACCCTTCCAAACCAGAAAGTAGAATAACTGGATTGCTCAAGATATCACCCTCATCGCATGACCCATCAGAATTCCCCAATGTAACATCTTCTAGATTTTCAGCAGTAGCCCTAGTCCTCTTTTGCTTTGCCTCATCTTTTTTTGACAACAACTTTCGTATCTCCTCCTTTACATCAGCTGGAACATTATTGCAACAAACATCGCCTTCCTTTTTGAGGCATGAAAGGTGGTGCTTCATTCTGGTTATACCACCTGTGCCCACATAGCTACAGAAATTGCATTTCAGATGTGCCTTCATATTTTTATCAGGCATTGTGCAATACTTCCATGCTGGGTCGGCTGATGGAGGTGCAACAGTAGGTGCTGCAGAATCAAATGTGCACCATTTCAGCATACAACATAGTAAACTGCAGAATCGCATTGGGAAATATGCACAAGCCAAAACAATCATGGGAAAGTCGCAAGTACAGAATCAAATCAAGCTAAAGTGCTAAACTAGCAAGTAGCAACTCAATCATACATGGGCAAACTCATCTCAGAATCGCATGTAGCCATGTACAGAATCAAATCAAGCTAAAGTGAACTAGCAACTCATTCAATCAGGGGAGACGGAAGGTGTCACTTGCCTGGCATTGTTGGCGCTGATGCATTGCCAACTGGGTCGGTGGAAGCTTGGGTGGAAGACATGGCCGAGCAGCCGCCGCGCCGTCTTCCCCTCGCCGAGTCCGAGCCGCCCTCCCCTCGCCGAGAAACTGCCGCGCCGTTTTCCCCTCGACGAGTCCGAGCCGCCCTCCCCTCGCCGAGCAGCAGCCGCGCCGTCTTCCCCTCGACTAGTCCGAGCCGCCGTCCCCTCGCCGTGCAGCCGCCGCGCCGCCCGCGCTGCCGTACCCCTCGCGGAGCAGCCGCCGCACCGCTAGGGTTCGTGTTCGTGTGGAATGGACGACTGCGGAAGAAATGAGCCAGGGTCGTTGTATCTCTAAGCATTTTGGGCCGAGACTCAGTGGGCTCCACTTTTGGGCCGAAATAAAGTGAACTCTCGCGAAAATACTGGGAACGAAATTGCGTTTCGCGGCATTTCGCGGCGCAATTGCGCCGTTTGCGGCAAAAACGCAAATAGGTGTTTCAAATTGCGTGACCTGCTCTTAGAAGCAATTGCGCCGCAATTGCGTCAGTTTCGCGCGCAATTTAAAACTTTGAATGTAATAATAGTGAGCTACTACTGATTTGAAGATTGTCGTTGGTCCCTGAGAGAGAAAGCAATTTGGCAAATGGCAAGGGCACACGAGGAGAAGAGCATTCAAATCCTGCTACATCCGGTTCACAAGTGACACCACATCCCGTACATGGACGCATTGTGATATGTGAACATGTACTACAGTGATGGTGGTCGATGATGGCTGCGACGCTATTTGGCTTCGCTTTAAGAAGGTTGCTGCCCTACCAATAATTCAGCTGCAACAGCAAATGCAATAGTTAGATACTCTATAGTTTTGTACAAGCAAATGAACCTACAATAATGTACAAGTTTCATGGTTCACCATCCGTGAGAGTGTGCATGGATAAATTAACTAGTTTCTGTGACGATCCACACATTAGTTTCTGAGTCAGAACGTAAGTAACGTGAACAGTTTGAAAAATTACTTGCCATGGATAAATAACTAAACGTGCCATGGCAAAAACAATGCTAGTTTGTGAAATCTATATTTATAGTTGCCATGAAAATAAAAAGGAGAATTAATTGCCTCGGCAAAAAAATATGAAATTATTTGCCATGGCAAACAAAAATGAAATTACTTGCCATGCCAACAATGACATGCACCATACAAACAGTGGATAAATGGCGGTTCAGAGAGGAGGGCTCGTCGGAGAGGGTTCTGGGCAACTGCTTGATGACGATGGGCCGGAGGCGGTGGCCGGGCGCGGGGAAGACGAACCTGGGCTCCTGCTTCCCCTTCCAAAAACTGGAGCACGAGGATGATGGCGAGGTGGCCGCACATCGCGTGCCGCGACCGCCGCATTGTCGCCTCGATAGGAAGGAGAACACGCGGTGACGGGTCGTGCTACTCCTCGTGAGTCCATCGCCGGGCAGCCGGTCCTCCTCAACCAGTTCTCCTTCGCGCGCGAAACCGAGTTCGATGGCAGGGACAGAGTCAGTGGCGACGGGAGCACGGGGAAGGTCCACGGCGCGCTCTGCTACGTACTCCTCTTTCATCGGTTTGCAGCCGGCGTGGCCCGTAGGTGAAGCCGCGCCTCGTGGTGACCGTCGCCTGAGAGGGCGGGGCGGGCGCCGAGGTCGCCGGCTGGGAGTGGCGGGGCGGGGGCGAGGTCGTCGGATGGGGAGGTGTGGGTGCCACTCTCGCTCGCTTTCTTATGGATAAGGTCGATCGGGCTGGGCGACGAGGGAACTAACGGAAGAAAAAAAATGACGCAGACTGTGCAGCAGGGCAGACTGGTCTAGGCGAACAAACAAATCCATGGACGCAAACATAGACGCAAATACATGGACATAATATGCATGCACAGGCAGCACAGTGATAGTGTAGTTACTATGCCCCGTTCGTTCAACTGGTTAATCGATCAGCTGGTCTAGGCGAACTGCCGACTCGTAACAAGTTCATATCGGCCCCAGAACGCTGGGTCTACATGGCCTGGACTGGCATCATTCAGCCTCAATTTATTTGTTCTGGGGTCCTCCTCTTGGGTGGCGCATGGACTCGCTCGTTGCAACCTCAGTGCATACCGACTCTTTTTTATACTCCCTCCGATCCATAATAAGTGTCGCTCATCTAGTACAAAGTTTGTACTAGCTTAGTACAAAACGAGCGACACTTATAACTTAGTACTAGATGAGCGACACTTATTATGGATCAGAGTTTGTATCTCTCTTTTTATGCTGTCGAGTTTGTATCGAATATTGTGTAGGTGTCCGGTTGGCGTCTCGTCGTTGCAACTGGGCTCGAGGCCGTGTGGTGAACGTCCATCTCGCTCGTCACAGTAACCTGGGATCGGCATCATTCAGCCACATTTGTTCTGGGTCCTTTTGGCGGGGTGGTGCACGGCCTTGCTCATTACAACCTCAACATACCAACTCTTTTTATATTTATTTTCTTACGTAAATTCATGTCCCACAAAAATATTTTTTATTCGATGAAATAATATTCATTTGTATTTATCAATAAGGACATGGCATCTAGCTACAACAAGATCACTACCAGTCTACCACTATCACATGCTCAAAGATCCATGTTTGTGTTCAATCAACACTACAACATGCTTGCACATCAGACCTACCTACAATGATTCAGATAAGAGGGTGAATGAACTCATAGATGCCATGGACGCAACTTGGGGTCGAGGAGGACAGGGAGGATCCTTGTCGCCGTCGTCTTGGACCACCGGCCGGAGAAATGAATGTGCCCCTTACCTGGTCGGAGAAGGGGATGCACGTCATTGGGAAAGCTCGAAAGAGAAAGAGAGTGGTGGCGGGGGAATCGGCGGTAAGGTTAAGGGGGGGTTTATAGGGGGCGATTGAATCAACGGGAGGTGACCCGAATTCCTCCAGCCGCTTTTTCGAAGACGCGCGAGCTCGCGCCATCTCATGCCCGCGTGAGCTGGAACCCGGGGTTCCCCTCCCCAGCATCACCCCAGCCCGGCTAGCTGGAAACTGAGGATTTGGGCGCTCCCATCGAACCTGGCTTGGAGGTGCTTTAAATTTCATGTCATGCGGGTCTAACATTGAAAGGTAGCTACCAAACAGTCTGAATTCTTCTTCCCGGGGCCTGGTTGGGTTGGACACGAGCACGTTCATAGCGATGTGTACTACAAAAATAATCCATGGCTGGCTATGTTGGCAAATACCAAGTGTCGGTACAACATCCACTACAAAACTGTATCAAGAAATAATTTACAAGGAAAAATAACACTAAAATAATCTAGGAGTATTGCTAAGAAAATTGCTGTAGGCACGAGAGCAGGTGGGGCAATGCATTATTTCCTTGTAGAAATAAGGCAACCGGTAAGGCCTAGTTTGGCAGCAAAGTATTTTTAAAGTATTTAGAGAATACTTCAGTTTTTCAAAATAATGAAGTATTAAATACTTTAAGATGTTTGGGTTCAATAATTACTGTGGTTTTAAAACTGAAGTATTCTCTAAAACTGTGGTTTTTTTGAAGTATTTGAGAAAGACGTCAGACCCTGTTTTTTCAAAAACCGAGAAATGAGAAAAACTATGGTATTTGTTAGCCAGGTGGTGAAATACTTCGATTTTAAAATACTTCAGTTTTAGAAAAACTTTGCTGCCAAACTAGGCCTAAGTATTCATCCCCCTTGGGCTGCTTAGTGGTGCACGACCTCGCCCGCTGCAACGTTTTATGCCAACTCTTCTGTATAATTTTCTAAGTGCAAGTCTCATAAAATCTCTTTCTATCAAATGAAATAAACAAGTAGTAGTATTTATTGCCATGCAAGACACATAGTAGTATTGCATTTAACATGATACGGTATCATAATATGATGCTACATCCTCTTTTTCCTCATTAAATTGTTTGTCACCTCATCAAAATTGCTTAGTTGACATCTATGATACTACGTACCTATGATACTTCCGCCTAAGCCGCTAAACCATTGACAAATATAGCAGAGAAGTTATGGTTTTTCAGTTGAACGGAATAATGTCCTCTAGTACCTCCTGTAGGTATGGAACAGATTAAAGTACTCGTTCAAATTTACAAGGCACAAAGCAGCATACGGAACAAGCCGGCCGGCATCAAACAGGCATGCCGTAAGCTCAACACGAAGGCGAAAATGTGCAGTTCCCAGGTCGGACCTAGAGTACAGGTGTGTCATATGTAAAAGGGTGTGGCTAGGTCTCAGTCGACTGACATTTAACTAAGTCTCAATCATGTCACATAACATGCAAGAGAGAAAGGAAAAAAGAAAAAGAAATGCATCAATCTCAACGTAAAATCCCATGGATATAACATCGACTGAGACTTAACGAAGTCTCAGTCAACTGAGACTTAGCAATGCCATACGCAGAAATGTCGGTCTTCAAGGTTTTTTGACCTAAAAACACAAACAATTCATATTGAAACATGCACGTCAACATAGCCCTAATTTTCAAAAGAAACGACGATTAGGCTTAGTATCTCATTTTTATCTATTGTAACTTGCTCCGTAGCCTGTGGCGGAGCTTGAGCTTGAGCTTGAGCCCCCGCCAACCACGCCCGAGCGAGAGGATGAGGAGCCCCGCCGTTGCCAGCGACGACCGGGTTTTACCTGGCCGCGCCCCTGGTGGCGGCAAGGGAGAGGAGAGGGGGAGGTGGGGAGGTTGGAGGGGGCGCCGGTGAGGCTCTCCCCGTCTCCCCGCAGGCGGCGGCACGGGAGAGGAAACCCTATCTTGGACTGATTTCTCTTTAGTAGATGTTATATCGATACTTTTTCATGTCATCGCACAAAAAGATACTTTCCGAGTTTTCAATCATCATCGAACAAAAAGAGATTTCTTTGACGGTAGATGTTATAGCAGCATCGTAAATGTCGATCGATTTCTTTGTGGTAGATGGTATATCCGTCGATTGCGGATATTACGATGCTTGTTCATGCCATCACATGAAAAGGAGATTTTCCACGACTTGCATCGCCAACTTATAAAAATGATTTTGCGAGGCTTGCATTACATTTAACTTCAAAAAACAAAAGAGTTGGCATACACCGAGGTTGCAGCGAGCGAGGCCATGCACCACTAAGAGTTTCTATCAGAGTGGAGACCCCCAGAACAAAGTTGGCTGAGTGATGCCATTCCAGGCCCTTTTTGGCCCGGCTTCTGGGGCCGAAGTTTTTACTTGTTACGATGTTCTTTTCTAGAAGGCGGCGGCGACGGGGATGTTCGATCACGGCCTCTAGCCAGTTGCCGCCACGGGATGCCAACGCTTTGGCCCTCCGGAGCTGGAGAAATAGGAGCGCGCCACCACGCCCGGCCGATAGGTCAAACAAGAGATGCGTATATATGCTGGTGAGACCAAAGCTCGGTTAGCGGTATGGTATTATCCTACCTGGTGCAAACAATGCTAAGCTTGTATGCCCCGATCCATCCAAAAGAAAAAAAAAAGACACGGCACTTCACGTAGCACAACCGCAGGAACAGACATGAGAAATAATGTGCTTGTAGAGCTCGACAACTGCCTCCGGGTCGCTCTCGCAACTCCGGAGCCCTCCCCGCCACCCCTCAGAGCTCACCGCCGCCACCTTTCCTCCCCTCGGCGTCGTTGGATGAGGCCAGGCAAAGTTCTGCGGTTGACGGAGGAGGCGAGGACGCGCGTGCGTTCCACATCCATGCCCCATGCTCCTTTCGGGGATCCAAAATCCACACGTTTGCATTTTTGCCGCCCTTCTCGTGCGTCGTGTGGTTGGTTGGTCGTGGCTTGCTGCTGCTCTTCGGAGCTGACGCCAGGCTAAGCCGACACTGGCATGACCGCACGACGATCATCCCTCCTCTCCATCCCATCCACGTTCCTGGAGGTCCACAACGACTGCTCTCACGACTCGTCTTCACATCGATCTGCACTGGCCTCCCTCAGCCTACCGCTCGTGATGCGGTCGCTTGGATCCTCCTTGCGTAGTCTCGCCGGGAGCCTCTTCGGGACCGACGCAACCGAGCACCACTCACAACTGCTTCGCGCCAGATCTGCGGGGTCGGGGTGACCACCGTTGTGTGCCACTTGTGGACCATTATAGTCGTCACCGTGGCGTAACCATCAATTTTCAACTCTTTCTGACTTCATCTGTGCGGAAATTAAGTTTTTTTTATAAAAAAGAAGGGGCTCACCGAGGTGGTACGGTGTCGGCTAGGGGACGACGCTGGCGATCGACAACGGTGAGGACGGGGATGATACTAAAACCTACAAAACATAATATAATTTCAGCTCAAATTTCATATAAATAAAATAAAATCCCTAACTTAGGCATTTCATCGAACACCTTGCTAGCACTAGAAAAATAATACGAGTTAACTAGCAAAGAGATGAGCTAAATTAGGAACGCCGAAAGAAAGGATGATATTGCTAACCCTTGGATAGATGGATGTCGTTAATCTTGTTAAAATGGTGGACAAAAAATGAAGATTTGTTGAAGTGTGAGAGGTGCAAAAAATTTAGAAATGTGAGACAGAGAGGAAAAAATGAAGGATGAATCGGGTGGGGCGGGGAGGGATCATATGGAGGCACCCTTTAGTACCGGTTCTCCACATGAACCGGTACCAAAGGTCCAGCCCTGGCCCCACCCACCGTCTGAAATTTTGGCCGAAAACATTTAGTACCGGTTCCTAACTCGAACCGGTATGAAAGCCCCTAATGAACCGGTAAAAAAGCTCATCGCCCCCGAACCGGTACGAATGACCCCTTTAGTACCGGTTCGAAAGGGAACCGGTACTAAAGGCTTAGATGGTTGCCCCATTTTCTACTAGTGTATAGCTAAATATCAACACCCTCCGTCTTAAAATAAGTGTCGCCAATTTAGTAAACTTTAATACAAAATTATACTAAGTCAACACACTTATTTTGAAAAGAAAGCAATAGTATTTAATATCATTTGATATAGCTTAAGATATAATACACTAGCATTGTCTTGTGTCCAAGCAATGTTTGAACATGTAATCCCTTCATCAAATTAATGAAACCATCTCGTATTAGAGGTTACAACACTCAATCCAAGTAAGTATAAAAACATCAATAGAACAAAAGAAACAACACTGCATGCTTTGAGAAGATACCTCTCAGCACATGCTCCACATTAGATTTTCCAATTAATATCGTGTCCTTTGAAATGACACATGCAAGAAAAAACATCTCAATTTTCATGCTCATTGAGATTAAGTTTTGTGTGTCATTATACATAATAAATTTGTGATTAAACTTTTTCCACAATAATCACGGCCGGCCAAGAAGATCAAGCTACTTGTAGCTGCTAAGATGGAAGAAACCGCTGCTTGCGGCGGCGGCACCGTGGTCGTTCCTCTTGGTCTAGGATAACCTTGAGAGCGTGACCATCACAAAGCATTCCATCGAGAGCATCTAGAGCATCATCCAGGTGAGCATGCACTGTCGACATGGTTACAAAACCGAAACCGCGGGAGCGCCATGTCTTCTTGCAGTAGACTACCTCAGCGTTGGACACTTTGCCGTGGTTGCTGAACAAGAATTCCAGTTGAGAGCTATCCATCGTACGAGGCAGATTGCGCACGAACACCCTGAAACAGGGCTCGTGATGTCTTATTATGTGAATAATACTTGTTGGATCGATAATTGGAGTTGTCTCCTGTTTTTGTTGCTCTTGTTCCGGAGCCGTCAACGACTTCTTAGTGATTTCCTGATTGAGCAAAATTAATATCAACTTTTTTGCGCTGCATCAGTATGAGATTCTTACATAGAGTACAAGGATTAAACTCTTATATATATATATATATATATATATATATATATATATATATATATATATATATATATATATATATTAACAAGAGTGGACTTTTGTAAGCATGTGGTTAGTCATTGCATCTGTTGAAATGTCTTATAAATGTTTACCTGAATTGGAGAGATAGCGGGTTGGGGGACGAACCACGAGCACTTGCCATCGTCCCATCCTTGAGGCAGCCGCTCGATGAATTCGGCCTTGCCGTCGATGAGGTTGTACGAGGCTAACATGTTGTCGTAGCCGAAGTAGGCGCACCCACCGGAGATGCCAAGCTGCGAGGCATCTAGGGCGAAGCTGGTGGGTGATCCAAGAAACAGCACACGATCAGCCAGACTGAGGCGGTCTTTTATCACCCACCCCATCTTCTTCTTCGGGGCCGATGATGGCTCCACCTCGAAGGCAAGCACCGACACCGAATATTCCACCGGGAGGCTCTTACTCCTACCATGAATTGACACCCACAATAGTTCACCGTAGGATTCAAGGACGTAGTTGTACTGGTGGCCCAACCAGTTGTTGCACGGCCTCTCGAGAATCACGTCGCCGTTATTAACACCAACGTCATCGTCTAGTGTGATGACAAGACATACGCTAGACTTAGCAAAGACCAGGATCCTCCCGTCGTGGTACGCGGCACAGAACTCGCGATGGTCGGGCCTGCCCGAGCTCCCGAGGGACCTATCCACCAGCGTCCACTTGGTGGTGTCGCCGGAGCGCAGGAGAGCCGCCTTGAAGCTGGCCGTGCCGCTATGGGCGCCCACCTCAGAGACGCTGTAGAGCAGGATGGTACCGTCGCCGTAGACGATGCCTTGGCCGTTGTTCTTGGCCCACCGGTCGTGGAAGTTATTATACGGGAAAGGCGGCATCTGGGTGACTTGTCCCGTGAGAGGATCGTGGAGGCTAGGGCACAGTTTTTCCACGGTGAGGTACCGTACGCCGGCGCCGTCGGCCTTGCACACCCAGTTCCTACGGGCCGCCGCGAACGGCGGCCGCGGCCGCTGCGTGCGGTAGCTCGACTTGGAGAGGATGCACCTGAACCAAAGTGGGGTCGAGTTATCGCCGTCCAACGCGAGGAGCCACGGCGGGAACTGCCGCGGCTGCGCGTCCAGCGATCCACGCCATGGCTTGCACACGGCATGGAAGTGCACGAAGTCAGCAGCGGCGTCCAGCCGTCCGGCGATGTCCCGGGCAACGTCCGGCGCCAGTCCCTTCCACCGCGTGGGCTCCATGGCGGCTGCTGGATCGATCTAGACGGGAGCCGTATTCCCTTGCGTTTGACCTAGTCTATACCTAATAATAAAGAATGGTACCGTCATGACATTTTTCAAAAAAGCCCCTCACGTTTCAATAAATAAACCCGCAGTCCATAGTTTCTGGCAAAAAAAAAAGGTGAATACGTTGCGCTACGTGGGCCTCGGCCCATCTTCCGCACGTCGCGCCTGGGCAACAAACGAAGCTGGGCCATCAAATGGGCCCAGCTAGTTTCTACTTTTATTTTCGTTTTTTCAGAATGTATTTTCTTTTTTAACAAAATAAAATTTTCGAGGATGTAAACGCAGTCGCTCGCGTGCTTTCTCTGCACTAACACTTTTCATAAATTTAAAAAATCTTTGATTTTAAAATAATCATATATTTAAAGAAAATTGACTTAAAAATAATAATTATTTTGAATAAATTCAAACTATAAAAGTTATGTGTAAATAATTAAACACATTTAAATGATCCAATATTTTAAGTCGCTCGCGTGCTTCCTCTGCACTAACACTTTTCATAAATTTAAAAATCGTTTGATTTTCTTAAATAATCACACATTCTAAAAATGATTTGCACTTAGAAATAATAATAATTTGTATAAATTGAAACTAAAAATGTTTATTTTAAAATAATTTAACACATTTAAATGCATAAATATTTTAACACATTTTAAAGTATGAAATATTTAATAAATACATTCGAGGATTTTTATACACTTTTTTTATATATGAAGATTTTTTTGGGCCGTAGCCGCTGAAAAAATACAACCAAGCAAATTAAATGGATGGTCACTTTGCCCTTCTTATTAAAATTATATAATGTTAAATGCATTTTCTTAAATTTGTTGTAATTATTTTTAGCGCTTCAAAATAAAAAAAAGTACCCCTTATCTCTTCTTTTAGAAAAATAAAATATCTCTCATTTTATTTTAATATATTATCTTTTTTCTTAAACATTTTTCCATCGGGTGTGACTTATGTTGCTTTTAATTCAAAATCCTATATGTATCTAACTCACCAAAAAGTGTACGCACAATTTTTTTTATGAAAAGTGTTCACACGTTTTAATTTTTTTATATTAGTTTAAATGCGTTTGCGCTTTCATAAAATATATAAAGTTAATTTTACATAAAACATAGGTATTTTATCATAAGATTTAAATTTTCTCCCGTTGTTTTAAGCAATCTTATTTTTATTAAATAATATTGCTTCAAATATCCCAAAAAAATGTTCACAGGAATTAATGTTTTTGTTTCATTCATTACAAAATTCTACATGTAGTTTATCATAAGATTAAAACTTTATTCCATTGTAACGCACGGGCATTATCCTAGTGTACAATAACACGAACAGGTCACGAGTTGCTCAATTATTGACGTACGGGTTATGTTTGATGGTGTCATTCAATTAATTCAAAGATTGGACAGTGTACGTATTCATCATACAGGGAAACTATATTCGCTACCCATCGGTTTCAGTACGGACATAGACAAGTTTTGTTTATTGTTATTTCCAACATGCTTTGCTGCCGAGCTTTGCTACATCTACCTAAAATTAGAGCAAGTACAATAAAATGATGTAGGCGGGCTATAAAACATAAAATACTATATTTTTAATGAGTTGGAAGAGAGAGAAGAGGAAAGAAAAAAGAAGCGGGCTATTAGTTAACAGCCGGTTGTAACACGTGCTTCTAGACACTTTGTGTAACTAACATGTGGGCCATATATCAAATAAAATAGTATATATTTACATCTATATATTGTACTTGTTGACTAGTATAAGATTGACTATAAATGACAAGGCAACACCTTATAGTCAGCAGCTGACTATATTATTAACCATGCTCTTCCAGTGGAATGGATTTAGAGGGTGCAGGCAAGCAGTCCGTAAGTGTGTGTATCATTTTATAAGTCTAGCATTTTTGCTTTGCTGCCCCTTTAACTCATTCTAGAAAATTCCTGGTATCTCAGATTGTAAAACACCATACTTTGGTCTCTCGCCCTGTATATATGTGAATTTTTGAGATTGCTTCCCCATATCCCCGATGAGGTACCCTGTATATATAACTTAAGTGATTTATGCCTTTCTGCACCGATGTGTCTTTATTTTGATTTCATTGTTTCCTCTTATCACTTTCATTATTGTTTTATCATCCTACGTATAATCAATCTATGTGATCAAATGTTGGACGAGTATATGCAATATTGAGTTATAACTTATCAATATGTTTTGTATAAGAAAATCTTCATGTATGCCAGAGCCATATAACATAATTAATATAGAACAAACAAATTTTGCATGCAACTTATTAAGTTATATGGAAAAATTTCATGGAAGTCACAAAAATATGACACTTTTTAAAATGACTCACTTGACATATCAAAATATCCTATGCGAGTTACAATGAAAAAACAACTACATGACAATCAAATTGAATGTTTTCAACATAAATTCAAAATAAATTATATATAACCATGAACAAAATATTAATTTTACCCGAATGTGTTTGTGGCATAACATCAATGGATTGTGTAGAGCTATAAAAAAAGTTGGAGCAGGATAAATAATGTGAAAGGAAGAACCGAACAACAAAGGAAACACAAAGAGAACTTAAGATGGAAAACAAATTTTTGTGAGACTTGCATTTACGTAAGAAAATCAATATAAAAAAGTTGGTATGCTGAGGTTGCAACGAGCAAGGCCGTGCACCACCCAAGAGGGGACCCCAGAACAAATGTGGCTGAATGATGCCGATCCAGGTTGGATGTTCGCCACATAGCCTCGTCGAGCCCAATTGCAAGCACGAGACGCCAACCCGACACGTACACAATATTAATTCGATACAAACTGGACAGCATAAAAAGAGATTTTGCAAGACTTGGCATTTTACTTAACAAAAATAATACAAAAAGAGTTGGCATTTTACCGAGGTTGCCACCCAAGAGCCTTGCCCACCTCACCTCCATAGTCACTTCAAGCACGAACCAAACCAAATGGAATCCTAGACAAACCAACCTAAATTTTTGGAGAATTTCTCAAAAACTAATCAAATGAAGGTGCTTCCCTATGCAGATCATGGCCACCTTGGCTTGCCAAAAGTAAGGAAAATGCATGGATGCGCTCTCCTCACATGTGCCGGCATTGGTCGTGCTCCTGCCTGCTGCCTAGGGGTGCAGATCACGCTCGAGAAGATGAAGACTATTGTGTCCACATATATACGAGGAGAGAGACGGAGAAGAGAGAGAGAGAGAGAGAGAGGTCGCGGTGTGTGCTCATGGTGGCTTGTGTTGAGATGGAGTGGGCCAGTGAAGGGCAAGACATATCCCTTCCTGCATTACGGCGAGCTAGACCTCCAGTGCATGCCTACAATTAAATAGAGCTCGTGTTACATCGCTGACGTATTGTTCTCCTGCATCAAGGTTCCCTCGATATTGTGTGTGGCATGATCTATCGATCTCTGGGGCACCCCACCGTTGCACATGTGATATATCCTGTTTGGTAAGAGATTTACTACCGACGATGTCAATCACATGTTTTCCTTTTGAGAGATTTGATGACTCCCGATGAATGTCAACAAAATTATCTAGACAGTTCAGTCCAAACATTTAAAAAAAGGAAAAGTTTAATTTACATCCCTAAACTCTTTCGAAAGTATAGAATTGGTCCCTCAACTTTAAAAAATATAGAATTGGTCCCTTAATTTTTACAATCGGTTACTTTTATTGCCCCGTGCCGCTTCAGATGATTTTATCACTACGTGGGCTGCTATAAAAAAAGAGGAACGGAGAAGGTTGCGCGCTCTCTACGACCCTCACCGCGCTCCCCTTCATCACTTATATTGTCGTCTCGTTGACGCAAAAGCAGAGCATCAGCATTGCACGTTTGTCCATAATGACCACGTCATATGCATATCGTACTTTGTCGATGGTACGCGACAAAGGCCGTATGCAGTGCATAACCTTCCTCCACTCTTCTTTTTTATTTATAGCAACCCATATCAGTAGAAAATCATCTCAAGCGGCACAAAGGACTAAAAATATCCGATTTTAAAAGACGAGTGACCAATTTTATACTTTTGAAAGTTGAAGGATCAATTCTATACTTTTGAAATAGTTTAAGGACCAAAAATATATTTTTCCTTTTTTAAAACGATTAAGAGATCCATGCATGTTCAAGTATCCCTTGGTTTCAGACCGTTCACATTAGTTTTTGACTCAAGAAACTGATGTGTGGACGTCACAGAAACTAGTTAATTAATCCATGCACACGTTCACTTCCTGGTACAAAACTACTCCATCATTTTCATTGATGATGAAATAAAAAAAGTGTACTCCATCATATTTCTATGCAGTCGATCGAGAGGAGAGAATGAACTTTATTCGCAAAAAAAGAGAGGAGAGAATGATTTTGAACGGGGATGTGGTGGGCGTGAGAGACATGTCACTTGTGAGCCGGATGTTGCAGCAGGATTTGAATGCCCTTCTCCTGGTGTGCCCTGGCCATTTGCCAAATTGCTTCCTCTCTCTCTCTCAGGGACCAACGACAATCTTCAAATCAGTAGTAGCTCATTAATATTTCAGCAATTTTGTGTGACCCTCTTGGACCGGCCCCCCAAATAGATCCATACATGCATTATGCAAGCAATCTCATAGTTGCCCGTTGTGGACCTGTCCCTTGTGAAACTTACCGTGTGTCAATTCATCAAACTCCTCGACATTATTGACTATAAGTAATTTCAAAGAGTATTTAGCAAACATACAGCACTTTCCATTTTATTATCATATTTTTTTTTCTCATGTAGCTTTATTATATTAGCCGTTTTTCATTTCATTTTTATTTTACATTATCCTCCTTTCCAGGGTTTTTGTTGTGATCATCTTTTCTCATTATCATAAGAGAGCGTGCATGAGAGAGGCGATGGATGATATGTTAAGGTCAGCATCATAGCCCAGAGGACCACTTGGTGAACTAAACCGGTCCTAATTAAGAAACTAACCATGGAAATCTGGTAATCATAGGACCACTGAGTTCTGGAATTGCCGATCTACTACGTGTAGGTGGACCTTCAAACAGAAACTCGGACATAAATACTACAATCCAGTGGGTGGTTTGCAACCGGGATGCATGCAATTTTTTTCCTATAAACGGAGCCTTGGTGTTGCGTGCAAAACCCCAAGGATCAGTCCACTTGTTCTCTTCTCAGGCCAAACAATGGCAATGTTCCCTAGAAGCAGCTCACTGTTAGCTTCCTGCCACACCCCACCATTACTCCAAACGCGGCTCCGCACTCAACGCCTCCAGCGTGGCCTCACCTCGCCGTCCTTGGTCCATGCCTCCATGCTCATGCTCTCCGGCGACTGCGCTCCGGCGAAGGCCATGGCTGTGGAAAGGGTCTTACACATGGCAACTGGCGACGGGAAGAACAGCTACGCCGCCAATTCCATTTACCAAGTTCGTGTCCATATAGATGCTTATATATGTACCATGCGCAGATATATATTTCACGGTCACATAGTAAAACGAAGACTGCTATTTCCCGGGCTAAACGTTGATGTTCTTCTTGCAGAGGAAGACCGTAATGGAGACCTTCCCCGAGCTCCGGAAGGCCGTCAACAAGGTGCTCAACTCGCTCTCCCGTGGGAGCACGATGGTCGCAGCTGATCTTGGCTGCTCGTCGGGACCAAACACGCTGCTCGTCATCTCCGAGGTGATGAGCACGATCAGATCCCATGTCCGGGAAGACAACAACCACGCCATGGAGGTGATGTTCTTTCTGAATGATCTGCCAGGCAATGACTTCAACCTCGTCTTCCGGTCGCTCAGCGAGCAGCTCCATAGCCTCGCCACCGACGAGGAGAAGGCAGCGTCGACCCCGTGCTACGTCGCCGGACTTCCTGGATCCATGTACACAAGGATCTTCCCCTGCCAGAGCGTCCATCTGTTCCACTCATCGCACTGTCTCATATGGCGCTCCAAGGTATGCATGACCCTATTCGATTACAGAATCGGCTGATGTACTTGATGAATGCAAAATTAGGAAAATTATTGTTCTTTTTATGCATGCATGCATGGTGTAATTATCTAGGTCCCTGATGATCTCTCAAATGGAACTTATGTGAACGGTGACAACATCTACATTGGGAAGGCTACTCCTCAAGTTGTGGTAGAACTGTTCCGAGAACAATTTGAAAAGGACTTTGAGTTGTTCCTGACACTGCGGCACAAAGAACTTGTATCCGATGGCCGTATGGTACTAACATTTGTTGGCCGGAAGCGCGGAGAGTTGCCATCGCACGGGGGTGTGGCGCGTGTCTGGGAACTGCTTTCCGAAGCTCTCTTGCACCTAGTCCAAAAGGTACATTACATTTCACGCACAACCGCTGTCCAACTCTATGAAATGACTAGTAATTAGTGACAATCGTACCGAAAGAATACGGATGTTATCACTAATAATGAGATTACATTGACGGTTAAAAACAAAACAGTCACATTTGAATTATATATTGTAGGGGCGTGTGGAAAAGAGGAAACTAAGCTCCTTCAACATGCCATACTACGCGCCATCAGTGGATGAGGTGACACATTTGATCATCAAGCAGAAGGGTCTATTCGACATCGAAGATATTAGACTCTTTGAGTCAAACTGGGATGCCCATGATGACTTGGATGGCGATGTTGTTGTCGATTGCTTCAGCAGCGCTCAAAACATCGCCAAGATCATAAGGGCTGGTATTGAGCCATTGATCGCTAACCATTTTGGTGAGGGCATCCTCGACGAGCTGTTCATGGTGTATACCTCCATCCTCGCGGAGAACCTTGAGCAGAAGGGGAAGGCCATGTGCCCTGTCATGGTGGTGAGCTTGAAGAAGTCCAAGCATTGAGATTGGGCATTGGGGCCAACTTAATTAGAGCGTGCATCTGATTATTGATGATATGCGCTAGAGGGACTTATAAAGATGATAGTATCGTGTCTATATATGTTCATGTGTACTTCTGAATTAATAATAATTGTTACTATCTTCAGCAAGTACATGGCTTTTCAGCTGTCCTCCTTGCACCGGCCGCCTCACCAACCAACACGTACTGCACGATGCATCATCAACTAGACGTGTCGGAGCCGTCCCAAAATAATCAGCCGGGCCCAAAGCCGACATGCCTACAGTGAGCCATTTGTATGTAGCGCTGAGAAACTCTATGTTCCTGTTTTTTTTTTTTAAATGTGAACTTTTCTATCCAGGTCTTCTTTATATATATCCTCTCCGTTTTTAATTAGATGACTTCCATGAAAGTCATCAAATTTAAAATCGAAGGGAGTATTTTGTATGAGTAACAGATTGAACAACATCCCATCATCTTTCTGAAGAATAACACTAGTAGAAAAGTGAAAGTCTTGACTCACGTCCAGAATGCACTATACTACCACTACAAGTCTACAAGTGTACGTTCGTATGGGTCAGGCTAGCTAGGTCGATGGAGATCCAGCGGAGGAAGGAGACGAGACGATGGGGGGCAGGGATGAGGGACATTAGTTTTCTCTAAAGAATAATAACACAAGTAAAAAGATAAAGTTTTAACCCTCATCGAGGATGTACTATACTGTCTGCCACCACAAGTCTACAAGTGTACGTACGTGTAGGGTCAGCCTAGGTCAATCAAGATCCCAAAAAAAAAGAGACGAGACGTTGGATGGGATGGGGGACATGCATGGGCTGCTATCAAATGTTTTGTAAGCCTGCTGGTGTCACAATGCATAACTAGGAACATACACGTATTATGAGTTTATGTTACTATTTTTACAATAAATAATATTATATATATGGTATGCAAAGTCTTATTTATTAGGCTATAAATTTATTTTGTTTTGGTATCTATAATTAATATAAAAGTAATTAGTTAAGTTATCACAAACACTTTTTTCTTCATTAACTACATGCTACATAAGCAACTTTATCTTAAATATGTGACGTTACAATCTAATTCACCGATGGGCCTCTCACAAGCCTCCTAGTTGTCGACGTCGACGTCGTCTTTGCCGCTGTCGACGTCGCTAAGGTCGACGAAGGCCGGCGGAGACCACGGCACGTCGGCTGGCGAATGGTTTTGGGACGGGGACCGGATCATTTATGTAGTAACGAACAATAATCCATGGTGAGCACATACTGCGCGTGTCCATGCATGTGGTCTATGGATCGAGCCGAGCCGAGGCGTGTGTAGGTACGTGAGTGAGTGCCGTGTGTTGGATGAGGGACCGGTCAGCAGCGTCGGGTTTTGTTTGTGGCGACGTCCGGAGCTGGGCTGCTGCACGGACCGCATAGCATGTATCCCCCTTGTGTGTGCATACGGGGGGGCACTGCTGTCTGCGATTGCTGCATCCTGAAAACTCGGATCCGGTAGAGAGCACGAGTTCCATGACATGCAGCGTCCTGCTTAAGAGCATGGTTAATAGTATAGTCATGTCATGTATAGCCAACCTTAGAGCATGGTTAAAAACAAGTATAATAGGATGACGTAGGCGGGCTGTAAGACATATACTATAATATTTTGGATGAGTTGGAAGAGAAAGAAGAGAAGCGGGCTACTAGTTAACAGCCGGCTGTAACACGTGCTCCTAGGCATATTGTGAGATTGTCAAGTGGGACATATATCAACAAAGTAGTATATTTTGGATCGCGATATTCACCGAACGTCAGGTCGACAGCGTGTGGCCCGAACGAAAAATGTTCGATCAAAAAGTGAGTTGAACCGAACGAATACGTTCGGTAGAAAATTCCCTCCAGCCCGAACGATCTCATGCATGGAGCCGTAGCTTTGCCATGCACGCACGTAGTTTTGCCACGCATGTGCAGCTCGCTACCGTTGCAGCAGCTTGCCGCGACGGTCGTCGTCCCTCGATGCAGCTCGACGCCATCATCGTTATAGCTCGCCAATGTCGCCACGGCTTGTTGCCGTTGTAACTCGCTGAAGCTTGTTGTTGTCGTCACTCGCTACGGCGAGCTGCCGTCGTCGCTCGCTACGCCGTAGCTTGCCGCCGTTCGGCAGCTCGGTGCACGCACAACTCGGCGTAGCTCGCCATGCACGCGCAGCTCGCTGCAGCTCGCCACCGTCGCCACGCATGTCGTTGCAGCTTGCTGTGGGCATCGACGTCGTAGCTTGCCGCCGTCGTCGCTCGCTGCATCTCGTCGTTTTCGTCATTGTCGTAGGTCGATCAACTTGCCGCTTTCATCATTGTCTCCGCAGCTCGACGTCATCGTTGGCGTCGTCTTTATTGGCGTAGCTCGCGTAACTTGCCGCTTTCGTCATTGTCTCCGCAGCTCGCCGCTATCGTTGGCACCATCGTCTTTGTCGTAGCTCGACACTGTCTCCTTAGCTTTTAGCCAACGTCATCATCATAGCTCGCCGTTATCGCCGCAAAACTTGTCGTTGTCGTCGTAGATCGACGCTGATCACCATCGTCGTCGCATCCATCATCGTAGCTCGTTGCCGCTGCCGCTGCCGCCTCCATCGTCGATGGCAAATTTGTCATTTTACTGAAAATAGCCATTCAAAATATCATATCTCGTGTATAAGAATTGCCATGTCCCACTACAAATAAGAATTGTCATGTCCCATAAATATACGAATACCATGTTACACATAATATCATGTCCCCTCATATAAGAATTGCCATGCGATACAAATAAAAATTGCCATGTCCCATATATAACGGATATCATATCACGCAAGTTTTTCTCTCATAATCTACAAACAAGAATTGCTATCTCACACAAAAAAAGAATTTGTCATCTCATTCTAGTAAAAATTGCCATGTCCTATCAGTAAGAAATTATCATGTCCTGTCAGTTAGAAATTGTCATGTCCTACGAACAAGAATTGGCATATCGTACAAACAAAAATTACCATGTCGTACCAATAAAAATTGCCATGTCCTATTAGTAAGATTGTCATGTCCTACTAGTAACCGTCGAAAATTTACCATGTTTTCCGTACAAAATAGCCATGTTCAGAAATTTTGAACAAAAATTGCCATGTTTCATAAAAAATATCATGAATCACATGTAAGAATTGACATGTCCTGTCAGTATAAATTGCCATTTCGTACGAACAAGAATTGCCATGTCGTACAAACAAAAATTTCCATGTCTTACCAATAATAATTGCCATGTCCTATGAATAAGAATTTCTATGTCCTACCAATAAGAATTGCCATGTCTGATGAATATAAATTGCCATGTCCTATGAATAAGAATTGGAACAATGGCGATTTTGTCATGTTCTACTAAAAATTGCCATGTCTAACAAAATAAGAATTGTCATGTCCTATAAATAAGAGTTACCGCGTATCACCCCCCCCCCAACATCGGATAGCTTCTCGGGATTCACGAATCGTCGTCGCAACTTTCTAGGATCCTCCATGTATTACTACAAATTGTCATGGTCGTATAGTTGATTCGCCGCAACCGCAACACCACAACACCGACAACCGCTCCACCACAAACCACATCCCCATCCCTCGCCGTCGCAGTTGAGGTGCGCCGGAGAATCTCCCAAGAACCCATCATACCGCGCACCATCACCCACCCCCTCTTGATCGTCGGATATCTTCCCGGGATTACACTGGTCGTTGATGCAACTCTCCGAGGTCCTAACCGATGAGTAAAAAAAAGTCAAAGATACAATTGCAACTCGCCATACCGTCCATCATAACCCCCCTCACCCCCTCACGACCGGATATGTACTCTACGCAGCTCTCCGGGGTGCTCCCCGATGAGTGAAAAGTATCTTAAAAATAATGGTAGCTTTAAATCTAGCGAAAAAACAGATGAAATTAATCATGGCAAATTTAGTGCAAACACCATGGCAATTTCAGTGTAAATAGCATGGCAATTTTTGGTTCAAAAAAAGTTGTCGGAACATATCGATATGGGGTCTAGTTTCGAAGATCTCGTCGCAACGAATTTAATGGTACAAACGAAATTTTGAACGGATTTTTCATTTAAAAGATAAAACTTTTTAAAGTTTGAAAAGCCTAAAAGCTGCACTAATACGTAATGTGCCAGTGGGCAATGAAGACTGTGGCGTGCGGACGGATGTTGTTTCACCGAACGACTCCATACTGATGACGTAGCAAGTCAGCCTTGCATCAGGATGCGTGCATTGCACCAATGACAGATGCAACGTTCGGGCGGAGATGGGCTAACCTGACGTTCGGGGCATATCATTATCCTATATTTTTACATGGACGCAGAGCAATTGATCCCGAGCTCATATGAGCTCGGGTGAATAGTAAAATCGAAAAAAAAACAAAAAACTGAATTTTTTTGTGGCGAACATTTGATAATTTTTTGGTATGCTTGCAAAATTTCATCACAAAATAACATCTGTTAAATACACAGCAAAAAAACAAACGATGCTCCAAAATGTTATTTTTTTATAGCATTTTGGAGCATCGATTTTTTTTTCTGCGTAATCCACGTATGTTATTTTGTGATGAAATTTTGCAAGCATATCAAAAATTTGTCAAATGTTCGCCACAAAAAATTCAGATTTGTTTGAAAAAAAATTGATTTTTTTTTATTTTACTGTTCATCCCGAGCTCATATGAGCTCGGGATCACTTGTTTACTTCAAATTTTTACATGCAACTATTGTACTTATTAGTTATAAGGTTGGCTATATATGACATGGCAACGTCTTATAGCCAGCAGCTGGTTATACTATTAACCATGCTCTAATAATATAGCCAACTGCTGGCTATAAGATGTTGCCATGTCATATATAGTCATCACTTATAGTCACTCATACAATAAGGTTAGCTATAAGGTTGGCTATAAGACTAATATTTTTTTTCATCTTTTCTCTATCTTTTTATTCACATTTATTGTATTTTCCTAGGGGTACGCATATAGCTAGGCTCTTGCATTAGAGCCTACTCTCCTTACTTTTTCATGTCTCTCTCTTTCACATAAGCAAAAATGCCATGTAAGCAGGCTATAAGTCCACTATAGTACTTGCTCTTATAGCCAACTAGTACAATGGTTAGGTATGAATATGTACTAATTTATTGATACATGACCCACATGTCTATCTCACAAAGTGCCTAGGAGCACGAGCTGCAGCTGGCTACTAATCTGTAGCCCGCTTCTCTTCTCTCTCCTCTGTTCTCTTCTCCACCTTATCTCAAATATAATATTTTAATACTTACAGCCTGTTGACTGTACCTTGTTGTACTTGCTCTAAGGCTATTCTTGCCGCAGCCTAAATTGAGTGGGTTTGTCCCTGTCACTCTGGCCGCAGCATGCATCCATGCATGCACGTGCTTAACTGGACACGATCGATGTACCGAACTACCTATATTACTATATATGCACCGGTCCATACGGAGTGCAGCACCGGAAATGCCTTTTGAAGCTCGGGTTCACTGGATCCCTTTAAATTTGAATTCGAAAATTCATCAAAATTCATATTTCTATGTTTCAAAAAAAATTGAAAAAAGTACAGATATACATAAAGGTATAACTCACAAGTGTGTAAATTTTTAGGACAAAATACATTAAAATGAGGGTTGTGAAAAAAATAACAAATCTGAAGGCTGTTAACACATGATACTATTCATCCTCCCAAGCCATGAATTTGTCTTTTTTACACAGGCCTCAATTCAAGGTATTTCATCATGAAATTTTACACACATTTACATTACATCCTTACATACTTGCATAAAAAATTTCAGATTCTTTTTACATCGGAAAATTTGAATTTCGATTTTTTTCAAAAAACCGGGCTCCAAAAATGCCTCACTCACCGGAAATGCCTTTTGGAGCTCGGGCTCACTGGATCCCTTTAAATTTGAATTCGAAAATTCATCAAAATTCATATTTCTACGTTTCAAAAAAAATGAAAAAAGTACAGATATACATAAAGGTATAACTCACAAGTGTGTAAATTTTTAGGACAAAATACATTAAAATGAGGGCTGTGAAAAAAATAACAAATCTGGAGGCTGTTAACACATGATACTATTCATCCTCCCAAGCCATGAATTTGTCTTTTTTACACAGGCCTCAATTCAAGGTATTTCATCATGAAATTTTACACGCATTTACATTACATCCTTACATACTTGCATAAATTTTTCAGATTTTCTTTACATCGGAAAATTTGAATTTCGATTTTTTCAAAAAACCGGGCTCCATGGAGCCCGGGAGCCAAAATGCCTCACTCGTGCAGCACGTGTTAGTTAATCATGTTTTGGCCTTCTAATAGTTCCTTTGTCACGGTTTAGAAGACAGAGTTAAACTTGTGTGCGTTTTCATAATAGACAAGGTTTAAGGCACGAATGCAGTTACTCTTATTAATTAATACTACTATTTCACTCATATATGCATGTATCCTCTCAATTTTTTGATGCATGCATGATATGAATGTATTTATTAATGCTACATCTCACAACCAATCGGTGACTATCTTGATCTCAGAGATTTTTCTAGCGTGCCTTCTAAACTGTGACGGAGGGAGTATAAAAGAAAAGAGAGAGACAGACGTTGGGACTCCCACTTATAATTTGTCACCAAACCTAGCACCATGGATCCATCATCCATGCATGCACGGATAGCTTTTCTTTTACTAAAATGCTGGCGACCAGAAATACTCGTGACTCTACTGCTCACTCTGTTAGGCAAACACTCGCAAGCCTTGTCTCAACAAGCTCCCTCCACACCATGATGTTCCACCGCAACAAGCTCCCTCCACAACATGGTGTTCCACCTTCCTCGCTCCTCCAATGGTGTAGCTCACGATCTTGGTTCATCAGACCATGCGAAGAACACTTTCTGCAGAGTTTCACTGCTTTGGACATGCTCATACCCCCATCTTCTTGTACCAATTTAGCTATGATCTCTGCTTTTAACCCTCCGGGTTTGGTTTTGTTATTCACGCTGTACACTATCTTTGATCCAATAAAGTTTACTTTCACGTTAAAAAAAATGCATGCATGGAAATCTGTTGTTTGGTCACCAGGCCCGGCTGCATCAACTATTATATTCCTAAAATTTCCTAGAAAGAAATATTGTCCCAAAAATCAACTTATCAAAAAAATTCTAGATAAGTTTCTAGGCTTGAAACAATTCTATTTTTTTTAGTCGTGCATGATGCATAGTTCAACGACATGGTAGGACTGGTACAGCACGAGCACAAGGTGACGTTGCCAGCTCGATCGCCACCTTTGAGCTGGAGAAACAAACAAAACAATCGATGAATTGACACTGAGTCATGGGGCCAGAGACATAAAGACTGGGGCCGTCTCTAAGGGCATGTACCATGGGAGCAGCAGCAAGGTGCTGCCCCCGTACAACCACATAGGTTTGGAGAGCTAGAGCCATTGCTCACACCTTTCATCACCCAACCCACATGCTGCTTCACATGTTCTTATTTGCGTCAGTCTTTGCTATTTTTTTCTCAGTTTGCCACACCTTTTTCTCCTCTCTCATTTTCTTTTCTAGCTTTCTTCATCGAAGCAGCTGGCTCCTCTGCAAGCAGCACCTGCCACTTTGAAGCTACCATTTTAGAGTCCGAACCTAGCTGGCATGTGAAGCACCCGTCTCAGGGCTACGCATTGGCCATGCCCTAATTGGGCAGTAGTATATGCCTGATTCTTATTTATTTTGCCATCTTTGAAGAAATAAAAGAGAAAAGTGGGAGATAATGGGATTCGGAACTATGACTCCCATAAATAATGTGCTAGCTTTTAAGAAATAAAAGAGAAAAGTGGGAGAAACTGGAATTCGAAACGAAGACTCCCATAAATTGCAGAAGGAATAACCAAGTGAACTAATCACATGTTTAAGTAAGGTACACGTCCGCACTCATTTTATCTTAGCATGAACTAAAAAAATGATTCTTCCTACGGTTTAAATTAATTGACGCACATTTAGTATAACTTTGTACTAAAGTTGTATTCAGTGTACGTCAATTAATATGAATTGAAGGAAGTATAATATTCTTCTCTACTTCCCGATTCATGCGAAGGAACTAACGGTGAAGAATCAGTTGGACCAACCATACAGAAAATGGCGTTTGCTGGCAAAGATTTACTCTCTCCGTTTCAAAATAACTGTCTCAACTTTGTACTAGCTCCAGTATAAAGTTGTACTAACGCTACGACAGTTAATTTGGAACGGAGGGAGTACCTATTATCAAGATGGACACATGGGGTTGTGGTTCTGTGAGGCCATAGAAAGATAACTCTTTAACTGTCTTTCACAATAAGTTTCGTTCAGTTTCAGTTAGAAATGAGCAAAGACAGCGGCACAGATTCAGTTTGTTTCCTTATTGTTTTTTGTAATACCGTGTTAGATGTTGGATGGACTGAAAGTTTTTTTTCAACAAAAAATTATGCGGTAGTACGTACATCATCTTGAGATTAACGAAGCAATCACCTCGTCTTCGACGGAAACGTCTCTTTTCACTGAAAACGCATCACCGAAAGCCTTGGAATAAATCTAAGAAAATGCGAACACCATTGTCAAATCTGGAATTTGAACTCTGGTGAGCTGGGATACAACCATCCACCTAACCAACTCAACCACAGGTTGATTCGCATAAGTACTCATGGTTGAGGCGGCTAAAGCGTGTATTCATCGTGGTCATCTAGCGGCCGTGGGTTCAGGCCTCCCCGAGGCCCCAAGCAAGCGCCTCATCGGATTTGGCGAATGAGGAGCGACACGCTTTGTTATCTCGCTCCTTCTGCGTGTTGGCGGTTTCGACGCTTGCAAAGCCTCCCGAGTTGCGTCTAGGGACATACACAAATTCACGTTCGATGATGTAAAATATTTGAACGTTCGAATCAAATGTGTACAGAAGATTTAAGGGTTTCGCGTTGAAAATACCTTTAGCCCTTATTCATCCAAGATGTCAACCACCTACTCGACAACAGATACTCACACATATATGTGTGCTACGACGGATGGGTTCGTAGTGAACGCGATTCCTCGCTTGTTCTCTTCATACAAAATTATTATATACACCATGGTAAATATATTTTCCACATTGAAATTTTAGTTTTCGATCATCACAAATTTAGTTTTACAGCATGGAAATTTTATTTTTGAACCATAGAAAAAATATTTTTGATAATGGAACATTTCACAAAAAATAATTCATAATGAAAAAATGTCATAGAGAATTTACCATTGTAATTTTTCTTTGGTCACACCGTAATTTTATTGTTTAAATTATGTTTCATATAGTCTCATGGAAATTTTATAAAAAAATAATCGTTATTGTTTTGCGTCAAACTCTACGTTTTCTTTGCTTGATGGACTCTACGTATTGGTTGGTTTAACTAAAAGGCCGTGGAAGGTAGCAAACCGGATGATTCATTCGTTCCTCCGTCTCTGACGAACTGACTACCCTGTTGAATATATCTCAAAACAAAACAAAAAGACTACCCTGTTGAATATATCTCAAAAAAAAAAAAGACTACCCTGTTGAATGCTCCTCTCCCGTCTGGAGCTGACATAATGGTTTGAGCGCTCATTGCAAATATAGTTAGCCGACCATACCATACCGGTGCTGTGACCGAGCGGAGGTCGATCATTCATACGGCGGTGTGGTGTGGTGGTACTGTACGTCTCCCTCCTCCCGACCCATCATCGGAGTACCCAGAGGTGGACTCTCGTGGCGCAAACCCATCGTCATCTCATATCTATCTCGGACTCACATTTATTTCTGACATGGATCGACCTTGGACTGGCTGGGCGCACGCTGCTGCCATGCATGTGTGAGACTTTTGCAGCTTCGTGTAGGTATAGGTATAGGTATAGGAGAGGGTCCATCCTGAACCGAGCGACGGCTGATCTGTGCTATCCCACTCACGGTTCCACGCGAAGAGATCCGTGCAGAATCTTTATTATATCTAGCATGAATTGCAATTACAAGCAATACCACAGGTCGACGCCTAGGCTCGGCCATCGTGCATTAATTGCGCTGGGGCAGAAACGCTTGTCACCAGCCTCACGGAACGTCGCTGTCCGACCGACGTTGTACAACATTGATGATGATTTTTCTGGTGGCCCACGAAGGACCGGTGAGAGTAGATGCAGTACATCAATAATCCCTCCAAGTTGGGCGAGTTTTCTGGACGGAAGGGGGCATTCCTTTCATCGCCATGGTTCTGTGCTCATCGCACTCGATCTCCATGCCCATCGACTCGAGAAACAGGTTCTCTTCTTTTCTGCTTAATATCCGGTTCGGTGCTGTATAGATCTTTGGATTCATTGAATCTTATTTCCTTCTTTCTATGAAATGCAGATCGAATACATCGATAGCGGAAACACTCTCTGATCTGGTTACCACGGTGGGATTTCGATCCCTCTCTCCTGTACCAGAATGCGTTACGTTTGAGGAAGTTCTTACAGCAGATAGTTCAGAGTTTGATGAACTGTGGAGGTGCCTTCCTCCGCGTGAAGTAAGAACTGGATCTGTCGGCCTGCCAGATGTTGAGTACCTCGAGCATGGTCCGGCTATTGCGTTAGGCGGCGACCCTCATGAGACATTCATCCATGGCAGCGACACCAACATAAGAGTTCTTGAAGGAGGTACGGACCCGGGGGAGCACCAAAGGATGGAAAAGGAGGTACGGATTGAATCTCAGTTCCAGTACTCATCTTCTCGTCTTCCTTTCAAAAAAAAATCTTCTTGTCTTGTGTTACTTAAGCAAAATGCTTGTATGATTAGAAGATGTGTTGTCCATATGTTAGTTAATGATGATGTGCATAAGGGATACAGAACGTATTGCAGAAATTGTTTAACAGCCCACATTTGTTTGTGAATTAATTGTCGAGCTGCTGGTGGAAATTACAATACTTACCAAATTTTAGCGGTGGAAACATTACGGGAAATTTATGAGGATATGGCTTCTTACATACTCCCTCCGTTCCAAAATAACTGTCTCAATTTTGTACTAGCTCTAGTACAAAATTATACTAAAGCTAAGACGGTTATTTTGGAACGGAGGGAGTATTTGCCTGGTGTACCAATTTAGTTAGTTTTGATTGTGTCCAGTGGGAGTACAATATCTTGTTTACAATTTTCAATAACTAGAACAATCAACTAGATAGTGTGCAGGAACTGTGTTTCTTCATGACTAAATGTTTTGTGGAATTCGTTTTGATTGTACTGAAGGAATGTTTGATTATAATATATGTTTGTTTTTTTACAAATACTCAGTACATATTGCTAATTCATGTTTCTCTACCGCTGTTACAGGCCTAGGCGTCCAACTATACCAGATGAGCTGTGGATTAATGTGGTCCATGTACCTGCTCTAAAGGCGGCAATTAGGGGATTTTCTCAGAGGGAAATGGATGTTGTTGTCAGCCCAAAGATTGGTCTCAATTTTGATTCAGTGGCTGAAGCGTACGAGTTCTACAACCTCTAATCCTGGGAGTACGGAATTGAGAGTACAATCACAGAACGCAGCACTAGTGTACCTAAAATCAAAAGTTCCTACAGTTGTATTGAATTCTCATGTGATTGCTAACAATTTCATTACAATGTCCTAGAAAATCAGTATAGAATAAAATGTATATAATTCTAGGTATTTTGTCGTGTATATGTGCAATCCTTTCAAAAATAAAAGAGACCAATGTGAAAAATCTTTAGGACAATATTTTTTGTTTGAAGATGACTCCGCGACGGTAGCTCGATGACGGCACGAAAACGACGCGACACGACAACGGCATGGCTTGGCGGTAAAAATTTTAAGGTAGTTCGATGACGGCACGACAACGATGTGACATGAAAACGACGCGGTGAGGCGGTGAAAATTTTACTTACGGGACAAAAATCATCCGCAAACATACATGATGTTGAAGACTTTTTTTGTTCGAAGACAACACTGTGATGGTAGCTCGATGGCGGCACGACAATGATGCGACATGACAATGGCGCGGTGAGGCGGTGAAAATTTTACAGTAGTTTTTATTGTGCCAATATTTTACGGGACGAAAATCATCCCGCAGACGTATATGCACTGGTGGAAAAAAGGCCTTTGGTCGCGGTTCGCAACTGCCATTAGTCGCGGTTGCGCAACCGCGACCAAATAAGCGCGACTAAAGCCCCCCACCTTTAGTCGCGGTTGCTTAAGAACCGCGACTAACGGCCCGTCCACGTGGGCGCCAGGCGGCCGTCGGGGCGGAGGACCTTTAGTCGCGGTTCTTCTGGACAACCGCGACTAAAGGCCGCCACAGGTTTAGGGTTTTAGCCCCCCCCCTAAACCTGTTTTCTGTTTAATTTGTATTGTTTTATTTCTTTTGTGCTTTATTTTAATTTTGAAGGAGTTTCACATATTCTACGGTACTACATACATGCATATGAATGTACAATTTCAAACAAATTTGAAATTAGAACCAAAAAGAATTCAAGAGGAATATACAATATATATTCAATATCATCGGATGACCATATACAATTTTGAACAAGTTTCCATACATAATTTAATGCATATAAAGTTCTACGTCCTCGTAATGGTGTTCTCCTTTAGGATGGAGGACTTCCCTGCTCAGCCATCCAGCTAGTTCCTCTTGAAGTGGTCGGAAGCGAGCTTCTGGACTAAGCATCATCCGGAGGTTATTCCTCTGAGCATTGGTATCACTCGGAACCCGCTCAGAGGTGTATCTCCGGATCATCTCACAGACATAGTATCCACATAGATTGGTCCCCGCTGGCTGAATATCCCCAGCATTCTTAGCCTTTGACCTTTTGAATTCTAGCTCTTTTTTGAATTCACCGACCTTTGTATCTACGAACCGTCTCCAAACCCTACGAGGCAAAGAAAATTAAATGAACAAGAGAGTTATTAGTTACTTGATATTAGGAAATGAACGAAATAGGCCGATCGATATAGAGCGCAAATGAATGAAAATAATTACTTCTGCAGCATTCTTCTCATGCCGCCCCAAAGCTTTGGATCCATATTCAGAGAGTCGTGGATGAGACATTCTGAGGTGTTAACTTTAATTACTAGCAGAATCCAGTGGAACCTGCGGACACGATACATGCACAGTACGTCATGCATAACTCATCGATTAGCCGGCCACATACCATGCATGGAGTAAACAAAAGAGAATGTGCTCAAGACAGAAACACTCACCCAAAATGGTAAGGAAATAGAATATCACTTTTGAGTTCCTGCTTTGTAAGAAAATGCCACAGGTCTGCCTCCATGTCGGCGGGGTGATGCTCCAACACATGTCCATTAACGATGTGTGGGTCAATGAACCCAACATCATGGATGTTCCTTACTCTGCATTCCTTAATCTTCATTCTGCATGTATAATAGCGGACACAACAATATAGTTAGGACATATATATAGTGCAGGCAATATGAACGAGATGGGGTAGAAATAAATCACTTACAGAACGTAGCAACTGATGATAGATTTGTCGAGCTCGCGCAGATTGAAAAGCTGGAACAATTCACTCAGTTCAATTTGTACATAGTAATGTTTGAAGTGATGCTCATGTCTAACTTCCGCATAAATATATTCTTTGGCGTTTTTATTTTTTATGTAACCCTTGTACCATTTCAGCAGACCTTTCATTTGTGGAGGTAGATCCTTTTCCTGCGCAGGCTCGACGAGAGGCCCATTCTTGACATATGTAATTACTACCTCCTTCACTGGCGCCTCATCAAGGCCTAACAGTTCACGAAGAGTAATACCTAAGTTGGCCGCTTGTTCTCTGGCACTCGTTACAGTCAATCCCTGTGCTGCCGCAGCTTGTATGATCTCGGGGGCATCCGGACCGGCGGCTTCCACTATAAGCGGGGCAATCGATTGTTTACTTTGTTCCCCGAGCTGGGCAACTTGTTTCCCGCTTTTTTTACTTTCGGCCTTCTCCCGCTCTTTGTTCTCCTTGAACATGAGTGCCTGCCTGCGAAGTTCACGTGCATAGTCGTCAGGCAGATTCTTCGCGGCTTGGGACGGTGTGCTCAAAAATGAGTTAGCCCACTTCTTTTGCTCATCAGAAAATACTGGCTTGGGCTCGGGCTCTCTTTTCTTCTTGCAGTTCGCCTTCCATTTCTCCAAATCAGCAGCCGCGGCCGCGTCGACTTCCTCGGCACTACGTTCCCAAGGCCTTGTGGGGAGAGGCTTCAGTGATGGCTCCGGTACCTTTGTGGTCTTAGGTACATAAGGGTCCGGGTTAATAATCCAGGACTGCTTCTGCTTCTTTGCCGGAGGTGGATTGGGGGACGGCGTCTGATCACCCGCCGGACGAGGACTGGGGGGCGGCGGCTGATCACCCGCCGGACGTTGTGGACTGGGGGGCGGCGTCGGCTGACGTGACGGAGGTGTAGGTGAACCGCCACCACCACCGTAGGGGGGTGGTCTTGTTGTCCTTGGCGCCTCGCCTGGAAACTTGATAAACTTCTTTTGCCATAGAATGAACTGGCGCTTGACATCTCCAAGTCTTTTCTCCCCTTTAGGTGTAGCAATGTCAATGTCCAGGTCCTCAAACCCTTTGACTATGTCCTCCACCGTGACACGAGCATAGCCAACTTGAATGGGGTTGTTGTGGTGGAGTGCTCCAGGTAAACATGGTAAAGCACTGCCGATGGCTACCTTCATGGACATGTTCCCGATAGGATAATACAGATGACATTCTTTCATCTCCTTTATATCGTCCACGGGGTAGCGAGGAGGCTCCGGTGCAGTAATTTCGACCGCCAGAGGCTCCGGTGCAGTAATTTCGATCGTCGGTGCATCTGCACCAGCCGGTGGGGCCTCCGTGGAAGCCACGCTGCTTCTCCGCTCCTGGCTTCCGAGATCCACTGGATGATCTTCATGCTGCGCCCGAGCTGCATCTCTTTCGGCTACTAGTACATTCACGGTTTTCTTCAATACATCCATTTCCGATGCCAACCGCACCACAACATCTGCTTCCCGATCCATCTTTCTCTTACGGCTTCTGTAACCGTACGGGTCATCGTTCTGGGGGAACCCTATTTTCCACGGAACGTGCCCCATGCCTCGTACACGTCCTCCGTGTTCAGGATTCCCGAGGGCTTTTGTCAGCGCGTCGTTCTCTCTGTTGAACTTGATCTTCCCCTCTTGAGCATCCCTCATTGCGTTAATAAGGGCTTGGGTGGGTTTAATTAGTTTTCCCCGGTAAACACACTCCCCTGTCTCTGGGTTCAGCGTTCCCCCATGCCCGTACCACCAGCTTTTGGCCCTTGGGTCCCATCCCTCCGTACCTGGACGGATTCCTCGCGCCCTCAGCTCGTTCTCCATCTTCTCACGCCTAGGCTCCCAAAGGCGATACCCTCCTGGCCCCATAATATGATAGTACTCCTTCTTAGCCGCATTTTTCTTATTTTTTTTCGATATTTCAATGAACTGCTCCGATTTCTTTTGCTTCACAAATTCTGGCCAATCATGTTTCAGTTTCTCATATTGTCCTTTGAAATCCGGAGTCTTGTTCTGATTGACAAAGTCATGGGCTAGATTTTGCTTGAATTTCCGGAATGCGTCGGCCATCTTATGAAGAGCGAACCGTTTGACTAGCCTCCTCCTCTCCTTGTTTGCCTCAATCTTATTACCCTCCTTATCGAATTTGTTGTATTCCGGAGGTAGAACGAAATGTTCCATAAGCTTGTTGAAGCAATCTTTTTTTGTTCTCTTATCGACAAAACTGAAACCAACACGTGCCTTCTTTGGCGCATTCCACTCCTGGACGATGATCGAGACGTTGTCTCTAACAATGGCTCCGCATTGGCTGATAAACTTGGTGGCGTTCTTGCGGGGCTCCAGCGGCTTGCCGGTTGCTTCCTCGACAACCTCGATTGTGTATGTTTCTCCTGGTTTCAACGTCTTGGTTGCGCCACGCTTTGACGACGTACTCGATTGTTTCGACGATCCGGCCGAGGGCTAAAATAAGAAAGAGAGTCGCGCGCGTTAGTACACACATATTTATTCAAATCAGTTAGTTTGTATCACCAGAGGCGCAATGTATATATATACCTCGGCGCCGGAGGTGGTTGCTACTTCCATTTGAAGATCGTCGTTTATCGACGTTTCTTCGGCATCATCTTGCTGACGGCGCCCTTCATCTTCACCGTCAAGGTTCAGATACGAAGAGATATCATCTTCTTCTTGTCCGGTCGGCACATATAGAATATCGCCGTTTATGATGCCGAACATATGGGCTTCACCGTCCGGATCATAGTTGTCCATAATCGGGTCAGCTCTATCGTCCGCCATATGTCAGTCCTGAAAACATGTAGTAAAAACAAATTAATTGTGTATATGCATTATCACATCTCTTCTACATATAAACAGAGAGGGAACCATGGTTCATTTCCCCGTTATTTATGCGCCCCTTCTCACATCCTTCTTATTGGAGGGAACAAACAAAAATTGAGTGGGGCGATTTCCAGGTACCGCCGAGTGATCCACATGAAGATGGGTTTGTGATCACCAGTTTCACCGTTAGTTTCTGCCTTTCTATATGTTACTTTCTCTCGTCTCATAATTCATAATATAAGATATTTTTTATCGTTATGAAAGTGTCAAAAAACGTCTTATAATATGCTATAGAGGTAGCACCAAATATGCACAGCGAGAAGCCAATTCAGAAAACAGTATTTGTATCATTGAAAAGTTAGCCGACACACTGCTCTAATCAGCAGGGGCCATCCGTTTTTGCACACTTGAGCAGTGATGAGTTTCTACTCGAGGAGGCAGACGAGGAGACGACGCACGCCGCCCGGGTTCCCGTGGATTCGGAGTCAAGCGACGGCGAGCTTTTTGGGACGGTGGCCGCGCGCGTGGGGGGTATTTGGCGTGCCCCAGGCCATATACCTCGACTCGGACGGTGCGGCGACGGCGAGGTGCGGCGACGGCGAGGCGCGGTGACGGCGACGGCGAGGGCGGAGAGCGGCGCGCGAAGAAGACGAAGTGTGGAGCGACCGGTTCGGGAAACTATTTATAGCCCCACCCTTTAGTCGCGGTTGGGGAGGAGAGCCGCGACTAAAGTGGAGGAGAGCCGCGACTAAAGGCTTTTCGTTCCCGCGCGCGCACAGAACTTTAGTCGCGGTTGGGGAGGAGAGCCGCGACTAAAGGCTTTTCGTTCCCGCGCGCGCACAGACCTTTAGTCGCGGTTGGCGAGGACAACCGCGACTAAAGGTGTTTTTGAATTACTTTTTGTTAAAAATACAGAAAAAATCAGAAAAATAAAACTAATTCAATTCAAAATTTTAAAAATAAAACTAATTCAATTCAAAATTTTAAAAATACAAATAATATATCAAAAAAATCAGAAAAATAAAACTAATTCAATTCAAAATTTTAAAAATACAAATAATATATCAAAAAATTCATAAAAATAAAACTAATTCAATTCAAAATTTTAAAAATACAAATAATATATCAAAAAATTCATAAAAATAAAACTAATTCAATTCAAAATTTCTTCCCGGCCGCCTCTGTCTTCTCGTTGGCCCCCTCTTCCCGCCTCTGTCTTTCCGCCGACCCCCTCTTCCCGCCTCGTCTTCCCGCCATTTCTTCCCTGTCTTCCCTCCTCTTTCTTCCCGCCAATTTCTTCCCGCCTCTTTCTTCCCGCCACTTTCTTCCCGCCTCCTGTCTTCCCGCTCCCATTTTTCCCGCCATTTGTCACTACATATATGTAGCCCGGCTTGGCCAGCATTATCACATCTCTACAATCTCTCATCACTCTCTCATGGCTTCTCGAGTCAATTGAATCATTCGAAAATGGACACCAAACACATCACGGGTAATATAATTCACATGATCCATTCAACAAAGTTTGATACAATAAATTATTACACATCATTTCTTTCCTTGTGTCCCTGCTTGCTTACGGTTGTGCCGTATCCATGGAGCATCCTCATCATTTAACTTAATGCTTGGGTCGGTGTTCACTTTGAAGGGCGGAATTTCAGCAAACATATTATAATCTTCTGACATGTCTGTCTTGTCCTCCACTCCCACGATGTTTCTTTTCCCTGAAAGAACAATGTGGCGCTTTGGATCATCGCATGATGTACTGATCGTTTTCTTATCTTTCCGTTTCCTCGGTTTGCTACTCATGTCCTTGACATAGAAAACCTGAGCGACATCTTTCGCTAGGACGAATGGTTCGTCAAGGTAACCAAGATTGTTGAAATCCACCATTGTCATTCCGTATTGCTGGTCCACCTTTACCCCACCTCCTGTTAGCTTGAACCATTTGCACCGGAACAAAGGGACCTTAAAGGAGGGTCCATAGTCAAGTTCCCATATCTCCTCTATGTAACCATAATATGTGGCCTTTTGCCGATTCTCGGTTGCTGCATCAAAGCGGACACCACTGTTTTGGTTGGTGCTCTTTTTATCTTGGGCGATCGTGTAAAATGTATTCCCATTTATCTCGTACCCTTGGAAAGTTGTTATAGTCGAAGATGGTGTCTTGGCCAACATGTACAGCTGATCTACAACATGATCGTCATTCATTAAATGTTTTCTCAACCAACTGCCGAAAGTCTCCATGTGGGCCTTCCTAATCCAGGATTCAGGCTTCCCCAGGTTGTCCGAGCGTTAAATATTCTTGTGTTTCTCAAAGTACGGAGCCACCAAGCTGGAATTGGTCAGAACTGTGTGGTGTGCTTCAGTCAGAGAATGGCCGTCCATACATATCGTTGATTTCCTTCCGATCGTGCCTTTTCCACTTAGTCTCCCCTCATGCCGCGATCGAGGAAGACCAATCGGCTTAAGGTCAGGAACAAAGTCAACACAAAACTCAATTACCTCCTCATTTCCATAGCCCTTGGCGATGCTTCCTTCTGGCCTAGCACGGTTACGAACATATTTCTTTAATACTCCCATGAACCTCTCGAAGGGGAACATATTGTGTAGAAATACAGGACCGAGAATGGAAATCTCTTCGACTAGGTGAACCAGGAGGTGCGTCATAATATTGAAGAAGGATGGCGGGAACACCAACTCGAAACTGACAAGACATTGGACCACATCGTTCTGTAACCGTGGTAGAACTTCTGGATTGATTACCTTATGAGAGATTGCATTGAGGAATGCACATAGCTTCACAATGGCTACTCGAACATTTTCCGGCAGGAGCCCCCTCAAAGCAATCGGAAGCAATTGCGTCATAATCACGTGGCAGTCGTGAGACTTCAGGTTTTGGAACTTTTTCTCCGCCATGTTTATTATTCCCTTTATATTGGACGAGAATCCAGACGGGACCTTCATACTGCTCAGGCATTCAAAAAAGATGACCTTCTCTTCTTTGGTCAGAGCGTAGCTGGCACGACCTTGAAACCATTCCGGATGCCGGTCATCAGGGTCTTTCAAACGTTGCTGGTCCTGCCGTGCTTCCTTTGTATCATTTGTCTTCCCATACACGCCCAAGAAGCTCAGGAGGTTCACGCAAATATTCTTCGTAACGTGCATCACGTCGATTGCAGAGCGGACATCTAGGACTTTCCAATATGCTAGCTCCCAGAATATAGATTTCTTCTTCCACATGGCTGCGTGCCCGTCAGCTCCCTTCGGAACTGATTGTCCGCCAGGACCCTTTCCAAAGATGACTTTCAAATCCTTGACCATATCAAATACCTCAGCACCAGTGCGTTCCGCAGGCTTCGGCCGGTGATCTGCCTTGCCGTTGTAATGCTTGCCTTTCTTTCTTACTGGATGAATTTTCGGAAGAAATCGACGATGCCCAAGGTACACGTTCTTCTTACAATTTGGCAAATGTACACTTTCAGTCTCATGTAAGCAGTGCGTGCATGCATTGTATCCCTTATTTGACAGTCCCGAAAGGTTACTAAGAGCAGGCCAATCGTTGATGGTTACGAAAAGCAACGCTCGTAGGTCAAATTCCTCTTGTTTGTGCTCATCCCACACACGGACACCACCCCACAGCTGTAAAAGTTCATCAACTAATGGCCTTAGGTACACATCGATGTCGTTGCCGGGTTGCTTCGGACCTTGGATGAGCACTGGCATCATAATGAACTTCCGCTTCATGCACAACCAAGGAGGAAGGTTGTAGATGCATAGAGTCACGGGCCAGGTGCTATGGCTGGAGCTCTGCTCGCCAAAAGGATTCATGCCATCCGTACTTAGAGCAAATCTTATGTTCCTTGCGTCAGTTGCAAAATCTTTGAACCATCTGTCGATCTTTCTCCATTGCGTTCCATCTGCGGTGTGTCTCAACTCCCCGTCCGACTTACGGTCCTCTTTGT
Source organism: Bromus sterilis (assembly GCA_950022295.1). NCBI lineage: Eukaryota > Viridiplantae > Streptophyta > Magnoliopsida > Poales > Poaceae > Bromus > Bromus sterilis. The sequence goes on along the minus strand of OX465599.1, from coordinate 335,685,558 downwards.
GCCATCGCAACAACTTGGCATGCTCTTTGTTCCTGAACAGACGTTTCAACCGTGGTATTATAGGAGCATACCACATCACCTTGGCGGGAACCCTCTTCCTGGGTTTCTGGCCTTCAACATCGTCACCAGGGTCATCGCCTCTGATCTTATAACGCAATGCAATGCATACCGGGCATTCATTCAAATTCTCGTATTCACCGCGGTAGAGGATGCAGTCGTTGATGCATGCATGTATCTTCAGAACCTCTAAACCTAGAGGGCAGACAACCTTCTTTGCTTCGTACGTACTGGCGGGCAACTCGTTATCCTTTGGAAACATATTCTTCAACATTTTCAGCAAGTTTTCAAATGCCGAGTCAGCTACACCTGCCTCTGCCTTCCATTTCAGCAAATCCAGTGTGCAGCCCAGCTTTTTCAGACCATCATCGCATCCGGGGTACATCGCCTTTCTGTGATCCTCTAACATGCGATCCAAATTCTCCCTCTCCTTTTCAGTTTCGCAGCGTCTCCGTGCATCAGCAATGGTCCGACCAAGATCATCAACAGGATCATCACGTGCCTCTTCTTCACCTTCCCCTTCACCTTCAGCATCCTCCATGAAAGTATCACCGAAATGAGCAAGATAGCTTTCATCGATGAAATCATCCCCTTCTTCATCTTCTTCCATTATAACCCCTCTTTCTCCATGCTTGGTCCAACAATTATAGCTTGGCATGAAACCGTGCCGAAGCAGATGCATGTGAACATCTCTTGAGGAAGAGTAACCGTTCTGATTCTTACAGTTAACACATGGACAGATAACAAAACCCCCCCGCTTGTTCGCATTAGCCACTACGAGGAAATCTTTCAAACCCGTAGTGAACTCGCCGGAGAGTCGGTTACCGTACATCCATTGCCGATTCATCTGCATTATTATAATATAAAATATATAATTAACCATCATGCATTTGTTAAACTAACTAGCTACAAACAATATAAATTAAACAATGAACTACACACATGCATATTTTATCAATGACACATCAAAGGTTCAAGTTGCTAACCGCGATCGAGGAGTGTGGCTCCAACACTTCATGTCATGTTTGTTTCATGCTCTTGGGGCATTTCATCAAACACCTTATGTGCATAAGAGGAACCAAAAGCAAACCTACACCCACTTGTGAAGAGAATGGCTCCAAATGGCTAAGTGTTGGCTGCTGGATGGGTATATATAGGGGAGGGGCTTTAGTTGCGGTTGGCCTGGCAAACCATGACTAAAGGTGCCCGAAGGCCTTTAGTCGCGGTTGTCCTGGCGAACCGCGACTAAAGCCCCTCACGTGCACCAGCTGGCCACCGAGCGCCCTGGGCCCAGGCCTTTGGTCGCGGTTCACCTCCAGAACCGCGACTAAGGGTCCCATTAGTCGCGGTTCCTACAGCTTCGCGACTTATGGGGCTGGACGGAAGCCTGTTTTTCCACCAGTGATGATGTTGGAGACTTTTTTTGTTCGAAGACGGCGCCGTGATGGTAGCTCGATGACGACGCGACAACGATGCGACATGACAACGGCGTGGTGAGGCGGTGATTTTTTTTGGTAGTTTTTATCGCGCCTATATTTTACGGGACCAAAATCATTCCGCAAACGTACAGAATGTTGAAGACTTTTTCTTGTTCGAAGACGGAACCGTGATGGTAACTCGGTGACGACGCAAAAACGATGCGACAAGACAATGACGCGGTGAGGCGGTAAATTTTTTATAGTAGTTTTTATTGCGCCAATATTTTACGGGACGAAAATCATCCCGCAAACGTATATGATGTTGGAGACTTTTTTTTGTTCGAAGACGGCGCCGTGATGGTAGCTCGATGACGATGCGACATGACAACCGCGCGGTGAGGCGGTGAAATTTTTTCGGTAGTTTTTGTCGCCAATATTTTACGGGACCAAAATCATTCCGCAAACGTACATAATGTTGGAGACTTTTTCTTGTTCGAAGACGGCGTCGTGATGATAACTCGATGACGACGCGACAACGATGCGACAAGACAATGGCGCGGTGAGGCGGTGAAAATTTTATAGTAGTTTTTATTGCGCCAATATTTTACGGGACGAAAATCATCCCGTAAACGTATATGATGTTGAAGACTTTTTTCGAAGACGGCGCCGTGATGGTATCTCGATGACGACGCGACATGACAATGACGCGGTGAGGCGGTGAAAATAAATCGGTAGTTTTTATCGCCAATATTTTACAGGACCAAAATCATTCCATAAACGTACAAAATGTTGGAGACTTTTTCTTGTTCGAAGACGGCACCGTGATGGTAATTTGACGACGACGCGACAACGATGCGACAAGACAATGGCGCGGTGAGGCAGTGAATTTTTTAAAGTAGTTTTTATTGTGCCAATATTTTACGGGACGAAAATCATCTCGCAAACGTATATGATGTTGGAGACTTTTTTTGTTCGAAGACAACGCCGTGATGGTAGCTCGATAACGACGCGACAACGATACAACATGACAACGACGCGGTGAGACGGTGAAAAAATTTCGGTAGTTTTTATGGCCAATATTTTATGGGACCAAAATCATTCTACAAACCTACAGAATGTTGGAGGATTTTTCTTGTACGAAGACGGCGCCATAATGACGACGCGACAACGATGCAACAAGACAATGAAGTGGTGAGGCGGTAAATTTTTTACGGTAGTTTTTATCGTACCAATATTTTACCTAGTCATCCTCCCAGTACCAAATGTCGCATGCACCGTCATGCTGTTGGGTCAAAGTTTGGACAAAAGAATATGGTTTAGTACAAAGCGAAAACAATTAGTCTGTCAACAAAACTTGACTTTTGCTTACCTCCTGGTTAGGACACTTATAAAACCTTTTGTCAGGGTTCTTCTCCGTGCTGGACAGAAACCATCTTATTCTAACACCTAGGCACCGGGGGCACATGATTAGCGGCAATGGAAGAGGTGGCTGCCGTGTTGGTCTGGAACTGGAGGGGGACATGATTGCTAAAGCGAGGGGTAAAGAGACGTTATACAGTGCAACGCTACTCCATGGTTACAAAAGTCTTCGCACTGTCAGAGACGTGGGGACGCTGTACTAGTCTACCTCTAGTTCTGGTCCACCTAGAATACATGAAACGTTTGGCTTATATACCATCCTCCAGATATAATAGCGATGACCTATATGCTGAATAGTTCTCCGGGGTACCGAATCTTGAAAACGCAGTGTCCGTCGATAGCGCTGGTACAGATGGACATGGGATCAGCGGGGCATTTTCCCACTGCACTAGCATATCTATATATGTTCTTTTGGGAGGGCGGGGGGGGGGGGGGGGGGGTGAGGGTAAACTTCCCTATCTTTAAAATTACTCCCTCCGTCCGGGTTTATTAGGCTCAAAAACTATTTTTTTTAGATCAAGGCACATATTAATTTGCTCACATTAATGACTTCATCTCATTCATTCTGCATCAATCCTCGTATCTTAGTTGAGCCTAGCTGACAAGAAGCGCAAAAATTATACAAGCTACCAAACGCCTCCTAAGTGTCCATTGCTATTATTTTCCGACATAGCGAGGCACGGATTGTTTGTAGTAGACGCTATATTGACATCTGAACTTTGCATTGTAGATATGTCTACACCTTTTTATTTCATCGTATAAAAAGATGTATTGCAAGATTTGCATTTTACTTACAAAAATAAAATAAAGAATTTTTATTTCATTGCATAAAAAGAAATGTTGCAAGACTTTGCATTTTACTTAAAAGAATAATAACAAAAAAATGGCAAACCCTAGAATCCTCTGTCCAAATGTAGCCATTAGCTTTTAATGAGACCACTTTAAGGCGCATGCATGCCATCAAGCACGGTGTACTGCATCATCCCAATCAATGCAGGCTACCAAGCGTCGAACACATTCATTTTTCAGATGCAGGAAAACCACATGCAGGCTGCCATTCAAAGTGTACAACGTGCTTTATTGCATGTATTACCCCAACATGTCTTACTTGAGCCTGGCTGACAAGAAGCACGAAAATGATGCAGGCTACCAAACGCCTCCTAAGTCTCTATTGCAACTATTATCGGACATTACGAGGCATGGGTTGTCTGTGTTTTTTGGCATGTATTAGAGCAACTCTAACGGCTTTGTCAAAACTTCAAATTTGCAATATGCACTTGGGGTATATGCGAGTTTGTGCTTGGCCTAGGAGGTGCTTGCAGGCGGTGGTCGTGCCCGTCTTGCGGGTACAAAGGTGGCTGCGTGATGCCGTTCCAGGCCCTTTTTGGCCCGGCTTCTGGCGCCGAAGTTTTTACTTGTTACGATGTTCTTTTCTAGAAGGCGGCGGCGACGGGGATGTTCGATCACGGCCTCGAGCCAGTTGCCGCCACGGGATGCCAACGCTTTGGCCCTCCGGAGCTGGAGTAACAGGAGCGCGCGAACGATGGCACGAACGAGCGGCGCGTATATAAACTGTTGCGAGCGAACGTCGGTTGGCGGTATGGTATTATCCTACTGGTGCAAACAATGCTAAGCTTGTATGCCCCGATCCCGATCCATCAAAAGGAAAAAAGGAAAAGACATGGCACTTCACGTAGCACAGCAGCAGGAACAGACATGAGAAATAATGTGCTTGTACAGCTCGACAACTGCCTCCGGGTCGCTCTCGCAACTCCGGAGCCCTCCCCGCCACCCATCATAGCTCACCGCCGCCACCTTTCCTCCCCTCGGCGTCGTTGGAGGAGGCTGGGAAAAGTTCCGCGGTTGACGGAGGCGGCGAGGACGCGCGTGCGCTCCACATCCACGCCCCATGCTCCTTTCGGGGATCCAAAATCCACATGCTCGCATTTTCGCCTTCCTTCTCGTGTGTGGTGTGGTTGATTGGTCGTGGCTTGCTGCTGCTCTTCGGAGCTAACGCCAGACTAAGCCGGCACTGGCATGACCGCGTGACGATCATCCCCCCTCTCCATCCCACCTTCGGATCCACGTTCCTGGAGGTCCACAACGACTGCTCTCACGAATCGTCTTCACCTGGATCTGCATTAGCCTCCCTCAGCCTACCGCTCGTGATGCGGTCGCTTGGATCCTCCTTGCGTAGTCTCGCCGGGAGCCTCTTCGGGACCGACGCAACCGAGCACCACTCGCAACCGCTTCGCGCCAGATCTGCAGGGCCGGGGTGACCACCCTTGTGTGCCACTTGTGGACCATTATAGTCGTCACCGTGGCGGTCAACATCCCGTGTGCGTCATACTCGAGTTATCCCTCCTTCAACCGGTCTGGCACTCGCCTACCTGCCGGTCTGGCACGGATGGACCGGGGCGACAGCTCGCCCTCCTTTCTCTGCTTCGTCCCACCGCATGTGTGGCTCTGGTACCACTACCACCACCACCACCACCTCGCGTGCTCTTCCGCCTCTCCACGTCGGTGCCTGAGGCTTTGCCGGTGTCCTTCCCTCGCAACTCTCATGCCTCTGTGACATCGACTTCCCGAAGGGAAGCACACTACCTCCGTGCAGCTCAGGCAATGGACGCCCAAGGTTGGTTGGGTCATGGGTGAATGCCTCCGTAGAAAGCCCGGCTTATAGTATCGGGCCTGATCCGGCCATGACCGCGTTGTTGGCATCGCCAACCTCCTTTGAGGCATGGCTTTGGGGTTGTTCACCCCCTAGCTGTAGTTGGGCACTTGGGCGGTTCCAAGGCTCCCAGCGAAAGCTCTATGATTGCGGAATCTATCGGCAACGCTTCCCCCTTCTTGAAGGCATCACATTGGAACATGTCCGCTCGCCATTCGTCCACCCCTACCCATGGTGCTACGACATTCGGTTGCTTGCTAATGGTCATCACATGACTTCAGCGACGACTTTATACATTCATGTGGAAACACCAGATCTTTGATCAGGGTATGTCGACGTGCGCCTGCGTCGTTTCCTTGTTGAAGGTGGTGGACTGAAGCTGGCTTCGGGGATGAAAATCCGGAGTTCAAACTTGTGTTAAACTCGTCATCATCGGCGTCGCGGCGATTCCTTGTTGAAGGCGTAGTCAAGGAGTTGTGTAATTATTGTTTTGATGTCGTCTTGCATCATAGGGTTAGTGGTTATCTGGTGAAGTCACTGTCGTGAGGCATGCGGCCTAGGATTTTTTTTTCTGAGTCGATGTTGTTCGGCTGCTGGATTTTGCATTCTTCATATATGGCTGCATGCATCATTTTGATGCAAAGGCCGGGGGTTATCCTCCTTTTCCAAAAAAATGCAATAAACAGAAGGGGGAGGGGGGTCACGACCCCCTTTGGCCTCCGCGAGGCTCCGCCAGTGCTTCCGTCACTAGAACTCGAAAGCATCCAACCAATAATGGAAGGGCCACGCTTCATGCATGCCCTCCCGAGAACGCGCCCACATCTACTGACTGATCCTTTGTGGTGGTGCCTCCCTATCTATCACTTTTAGAAAATATCAAAAGCTTTATTAACACGTCATAATGTTTACAGAAACGAATATGAAATCATCGGGCCGATGTCATCAAGTATGGAGAACAGTCCCTAGAGATAAAAGCATGGTTTACAAGATGATGAGCTTCCACGTTGGCATTTCTAAACTGATGAATGATATTACAATTATTGAAAGCTAAAGTTATTTCCATGATTTCATGTATGATAGGATCGTAACTCGTTGAACTCAATCCCTTTTTTATGTCATCTACCATCACCTTGCTGTCAAAGCCACATGAATATGTGTACATATAGATACTCTCCAAGAGACAAGGCCTCTATGACTTCTTGTGCTTCAAGAATAACTGCATCAACAATGTTGTTGGAAACAACTACACCACCCTCACAACTACTACATCAATACAAGACCGGCCCAAATAACAACAAGGCCCAACTTAAAAAAAACACAAGGGGCAAGTGGATCCAATGACCTCCCCCCCCCCTAAAAAGACTGGATCTAATGACAGAGTACTTAGCGTGCTTCATCTATGTGAGTGGGTACCCTGTGCTTGGCTAGCTTCGGATCATGTGCCAGGTGTGGTCTTCATCGACACTAGGAAAAAGGACTGCTGCTATCTTAACTGGGAAGTTTAAAAGGCTACGCGGACATGGTGTATGTGAGCCCGAGCTCACATGAGCTCGGGTGAACAGTAAAATTGGAAAAAAAATCAACTACTAATTTTGGTTGTCTCGACCTTTTTCAAAGGATGGAAAATGTTGTTGTTTTCAAGGGGATGACCATTGACATAGCTCTAGACCGATATGGTTTTACATGCCTCTTTCTGAAGAGATGTTGGACGATCATTATTGGGCACAAGTACACGGTGAGGAAACACGGTGAAGTACCCAGGTTCGGGACCCTCGCGATGGAGGTAAAATTCCTACTCCTGCCTATCTGACTATGAGGTGTATGACAGTACAGATGTGCTCCTTGATCTGTTTGAGAGGAGGAAGAAGAGAGAGTTGTATGCTCTCTCTCTCTCTCTCTCTCTCTCTCTCTCTAGTGTGGGGGAGTGGGAGAGAGTCCCCGTCTGCCCGTGAGGGACTCCCCTGGTGCACCTTATAAAGGGGTGCCCAGGGGACAAAGGGGTGGCCCAATGCTAGCCTACCACACTATGGGGAAGACAGACAAGACGTGGCTACAGTAATAGCAGCATGGCTACAGTGCGCGGCGGTAGTTGCGTGGCTATAGTGTGTGGTGTCTTCTCGTTGAGTCCGATGGGACGCCTGATGTTGACTTTGCAGTCTGCGGTCTGTAGCCTGCAGGGAGCAGTCTGTAGTCGGCCAAGAGCAGTCTGCAGCCTTCTCGGAGCCGTCTGCAGTTTGCCATGGAGCAGTCTGTCAGGCTTTTTTCTTCTTCCTGTTTAGCTTATTTTGCTTCTATTTCGTGGGGACTTTGGTATATCGGGGATCATCCCTTGACAATCATCAAGCAGGATTGCATTAATTTTATTGATGAAGTTTCTAGGGCGGGGTCAGTTTGGAAATTATCAATGGTTCTTTTATAACTCTGATCCCTAAAATTTAAGATCCTAATAATTTTAGGCCCTTGTCTTTAACTAATGGAATTTTGAACTTTCTCAACAAGTTGCTACCAGACATGTTGGAAAAGGTTATTCTCTTGTGCATTCACAAGAATCAATATGAGTTTGTAAAGTGTAAATCTATCCAAAACTGTATTGCTTGGTCCTTTGAATATCTACATGTGTCACGTTTCTAAGAAACCCATTGTAATCATCAAGCTTGATTTTGCAAAGGCTTTCTACACTGTGGAACATGAGGCCATCTTGCAAGTCTTACAACACAATGGTTTTGACATGAGATGGAGGGATTGGGTGAAGGAAATTCTTTCTTCGGGATCTTCTTCAATTTTGCTTAGTGGTAGACAATGAGTTGGAAAAAATAAGGGGCACGTTGTGGTCGACAACGTCGTTCCATGGCACAGACATTGCTGGGGTGGCAGGGAACGGTTGTTGATGACCGAGCTGCGTGGCGGCGAAGTTGTACGGCAGTTGCATCTTCACATGCCAGACCGGTGATTGCATCGGTGCTAGCGGCACCCCCCGACCCGCCACCCTTCTTAGTAGGTGGAGGGTGGCCAACCGCCAAAGCGGCTTGCTCCATCTTCCTCTTGACGCGGTAACACTCGTCTCGAGTCATCGAGTTGATCTTGCGAGCGGCCACCACCTTCGGATCCTCACATTCGACTATGACAACACAATGTATGGGTCCATGATGCGGTGGATGACAAAAAGGGCGAACACAATGGGTGAAGGTCGGCGGTATCGACTAGAGAGGTGGGAAAGCACGCGTTTTGGCATGGAAACAATGCGTATATAGTCAAAGTGTGGGCTCGAGATGCAACTTTGGGTGGGCCAAGGATGTCAAAGTCATACGTGGCAAAGGGCGAACGCGCCCACGACACCATGTTGGAGGGCAAGATTGATCTGGACACGTCAAGGTTTATGGCTTTTTAGTCGAACAGAAAAGTTATGCCAGCTTACCAACAAGAGTAAGCTAGAACAGAGTAAAAGGACTCATTCAAATTTATAAGGGCACAAAGAAGCAGCACGTACTCCGTCCGCAAAGAAGTAAGCTGAACAAGAAGGCGAAAATGCGCACTCAGTATGCAGAATTGATGCCCTTCGAGATTTTTGAACCCGAATGCTCGAACAACTTTGAAACATGCAAGACAACATAGCCTGAATTTTCAGGACAGACGATTAGGCAGCATTGAAGCAAGACACCTAGGGAAGGATCTTATCAAACTATTACTCTTTTGTCAAATATTCAGTACCCACATTAATAAGGTTAAATAAACCTCTGTACAGTATCACAATGTTCAATCTAACTGGCAGATTCAACATGCGCGCTCCACTTCAATCGCTTTCCTGGGAGTAGAACAGCTGCTTCAGAGCACGAGGCAGGTCCAGGACCATCTCCGCGTATGCTGAAAAAAAATGCACAGATCAGATGAGAACAAGCTCATTACGGAGTTGTATGCCTTAACCACAAAGAGGTGAGGCGACGGTTAAGAGAGGAGGAACCTTCTGGCAAGCTCAAGGTCTTCAACGCGTTCTCGGCATAGGAAAGGCGAGACGGTACAGGTTGAGCACGGCGGTCTGCTGCGGTCATTATTCTCTTTGCGGAGCGAAGGGGCCAAGCCAAGACCCTCGCTTGACTAGGCAAGGTCAGGATTAGATCTGAATACCGTATACTCACCGTGACCTTGCTGCTCAAGTCACAGGGGAGAGAAATTTCAGTCTCTAGAGCGTACAATATGCGGTTTCAGTACGTAATAAATGCTACAGATGATATTTAAGTATGAGTGTGATTGTAGTACAGCAAAATCTAACAGTAGAGTTTGACCTTACCATTCAAAATCTTCCAATGCAAACTCTATCAAGGTGTATGGAAGATTGTGGAACAATTCCCCGATTTGGTTGCCATAGAGCTCCTTGATAAGACGAACCTTGAACGTGGATTCAATAGAAAGCATTAGAATTGTTAGCACATATGTCGTCAAAGAGAACACACTGGATAGGCTCCTAATTTTAGGTTAGGGTAGTGCAAAGATGCCATGGTCCTTTTGGATTTTGGAAAAACAGCGGTAAATTGAAGTTATTTCCAACACAGATAGATTAACAGGTCATATACCAGTGGCCGTCTTTAAAGTATATGGAAATTTCCAGCTTTAATAGAAGGGATATGGATACGACACAAGTTTGCTTCACAGCTCACATGACATAATGCTTTCCAAGATCTATTTTTAAACAGCATGAGTACGTAACTGTAGCCCTATAATTCAAGCATAAGTATACAAGGTTTTGTTACCTGATTTCTTGCATTTCACAATAGATAATAATATAATAAAAGAAAGGTAGTGTGTACAGGCAAGTTACATCTGGGAGCAACTCCTAAATCTGATACTGACCTGTTCTCTCCTGTCAATATAGGACTGCAAAATTTCTTCAAGATGATCAATAAACTTCTGCAAGGAAAGAAGGAGCCACATCAGTAGATAGAACTATTTGAATAATTGCACGGTAAAAGCAAGGGCCCCATAAGGAAACTTTACGATGGCATTCGATGACAGGTGATCACTTTCTACTTCTCGAATCGGCAGAAAGAAAGGCAAGGTATGTTCAATCACAGTCATCTTTTCAAGGAACGACTTGCTCTCCAAAACACAATGATAAATTTCACAAGGCTCTCCTGCAAAATATAATGTTCATGTTATTTAGTGCGGAAAACCATGTGTGACTGCTTACGTTGATAACTTATGACACTATCATCTTTCTTTTTGATAAGTCATGCTTACGTTGTACTAGTATTATTCATAGTATGTCAGGGTTTGCACAATGGTATAACATATAAGTATGTTTTGGTCTGAAACAAACTACTGTCTGATTTGCAAAACATCGCGTTCGCGGATCTTACAAAAGCTTTGCATGGTACAGTTCAGACATTTCATGGAAAATATGAGGATTGGAAATGCTAAGCGTAATTACCAGCGAAGAATGTCTCATACTGTATACCAATTCTGGCACCATCCAAACAATAGATAACCTACAAAATACAAAATAATAGTTAGATTAACTGACGAAATGATAAAAGTAATTGAATACGGTGTGTTAGTTCAATCTAATATGCTATATCATGAATAGAATTTCATTTTAAGGAAGATAACAACATAATGCCATGTTATGAGGTAGATGAAATATGGTCTGAAGGCTAAATTTAGTTTTGGTGGTCACTTGTATGGTTGTGCCAATCCTAGGAAGAGAACATGAATGAGAAATTGTGACACAGCGCACCCCAACCCACACCAACACTATTAGTCTGACATTCATGTTGTAGCCAAAAGTGTATGGTGGACTGTAACGAAATGATCATAGAACAATATAATGCACCAACTACATCTCAGGTCCCAATTAACTAACCAGACAGGATACCTTATTTCTGATTCTATAAGTTGTCTTTGAATGAAACTGAGGGTCTGTTGGAACATTTGCAAGGTTGACCATCGCCTTCCTTTCAGCCTCTATATGGACCTGATCTATGAGATAAAGCAAACTTGTAAAATACTCAGAATTCACAGAACGAATGGTATAATTCATGTGGAATAAATATAAGAATAATATGGTGCTTCAGGTTAAGTACCTTCTCACGGATAGTGGCCAGCAAACCATCATTCCACTGCTCATCATCTATGGAAATCTCTACGAAAATGAAAAAGGCAAAGTGTAAGAAATGAGTCTGTAGGATAAATTCTGATTAGGAGAAGACCAAATATGTGCCATACTGGCTGCCTCATCACAATCCAACAATATGACAATACTTGCAAGAAATAGTACAAGAAAAAAATAGTATATAAAGAATCTGCCATGTTATCCATAATTATTACTGAACATTCTGTGTGTGTCATGTGACAATCAAGAAACAAGGCAACAATGTGCAAAGCAGCATAATTTTCTTAGCTCATGTTTACACAAACTATTGTTTAGATTTTTACGGCAAAGTACATCTACAAATTTCAGCATATATATGCGTTGAGGGTTGAAGTAGTACTAATCCTATTCATTCTATGAATTTAGTAAATAGCTAAGGCTTCTTAAGTTCCTCCATAATGAACTATGGTTCTGGTCAAATTGAACTCAAAATAATCATCGAATGGTCTGCGAGTGTGTTTTTGCAAAACTTTGGAGCCTTTGTGTGGGTTAGCAGGTAAATTAACAGTTTGATGCTAAACCTGCATTTACTTTTCAAATGGAAACTTGTAAAGTAAATAAAGGCTCCTGATATGTGAACTTTAGTTCTAGAAAAAATGCAAAACGAGATAGTATATGAATGGTAAGTTCCACATATTATGTGGTATTGGGAGTTGATGACAATCTTATTTTTCATGAAGGTAAACATCAAAGGTGCTGAAGCAAACTGTACCTTCAGTTTGTGCCACTCGTGCAGCCTCAAATTCTTTCTGTAGACGCTCAAAAATCAGCTTATCAGAATCCCTAAAAGAATATTTAGGTCATGCATCCACATATTTAAAAATAGCATGTGCAGAGAACAGTATGAGAACCAGTTATGACCCAAATATGATGCAGATCTCTAACAACGGAAAGGCCACTGCACTTCAGGAAAAATCATCTCAGATATGACCCAAATATGATAGGGATAAGATGATAAGAGCAGTCATATTTTACTTAAAATGTCATGCAGAAAGTAGTAGCAGCTTTCTGTAGAACACTTCATGCCTTAGGTTAGTGCCAACAACAGAGGTGCATGAACATCGCACTAGAAAATAGGCTCATTATGGAAGTCAACACTCAGCACTAAAGTCCTTAACCTTTTGGTAGTTTTAGATAGTAATTTCACTTAGACTTATTAGAAACATAATCTCTTCAGGATTGCAATATTTGTACTATAGTTCGGATAAATTGAAAAAATGCATTTGGGTATATGTTTAATTTAGATAAACTTGAGATCCTACGCCCCTTTCTTTTGCATGTATCATTTTCTCAACCACTATTCTTTGCTTCAATTTGAGCGCATCCATAGGAAGTTCAACGGTAAGGATCATTCAGAGATTTCAATGCAATTGTAAAGCTATTTGCAGCATAGAACTTTTCCAACAAAAAGGGCAAAGGAAATTGTAACTGTTTAAGCATCTAGTTTACACAAGGATGATCTCAGAGTCTCGCACATTGGAAACTGCTGAGAGGGTTAATGCTCTGATCAAGTATCATGTAAAAGAAACCATAAGTGTGCAAGAAATCAGCTAGCAGTTTGAACAGAGTTCTTGAAATTTTGTTTACGCAAATGTCACGTGCTAAGGAATCTGTACAATACTATCACAATTCGATAAACAAGTTGGCAAATTGAGTCTACATTCGGCAAGTAATTAGAATCCAAAAGCTTGGACAACAAAAAGAACAGAGGAAGGAGTACCTTGAGAGGCGCTCTTTCAGATCTTCATGCCTTTTGAGAACATTTGACACTACAAAATAAAAGGGCAAATATGGCTAAGATAGTAGGCTTCATAGAATCGATAAAATATGTGGGTAAGGGTTAGAAGGTTCCTCGAGAGTACAAATAATAGTTACAACTACTTAAAGAGTAAGGTTATTACGCCGTGCACGTGTGGTCTCAAGTTTTGCATCTTCATCTCGTACATAAGTCTGCAGTTAATGAAAGTAGAGGGGAAAGGACATTAACAGCAGCCAAAACATATACACCATGGTCTTACAAAACCAATCCATATGTAAATGATAGGATACCAGTTCTGATAATGAGTGTTGACGCCTCCTTAGTTGCTCACCATGCTGCAAAATATGATGGTGTTAAACTGAAAGAATCGGGAAAGTGCAGCTCCTGATGTAATAATTTAAAGCTTTGTCTGTTTAAGCAGATGCAATTTAAAGATTTCCGATCGCTTCCAGGAACTTAGATGCCTTAAATGAACGGCCGAATGCACAAGCCGCGGCCGGTTTAACCGAAAACAGAGCAACATTTCAGGAGAATGCGCATTGACATGTGACTGAATTACCAACTGGGCTAACTATCCAGTGCATTGGGTTAAGAACTATGTGTAGCCCCCCCAAGTTGCCCTAGTCTACTGGATCGCCTAAAGTTATGGTACCTTGTTATTATTATCTCCATGCAAGGAGGCAGCAAAGCTTCAAACCAGATTCTCCGTAGAGTGAAAAAGAAACAGGGGGGGAGGTGGGTTTGCGGCCGTATACCTCCGTGGGGGAGCTCAAGGCCAGGGTGACGGAGTGGTCCATCGGTCCGAGGCCGGCGAGGGGCGGATCTGGGTGGTCGCAGAAACGGCCGAGGCTGCGGACGGGGAGGATGCAGAAGGGCCGCGGCGGGGTAGAACGCGGTAGACGGAGGTTGAGGTGAGGAGGAATCGGCCGTCGGGGCGTCGCCGGTGGTCAGCTGCCGGCTAGGGGTGAGCGCCGCCGGTGTGTGTGAGGGGGAGGGGAGGGGAGCACGAAGATTCAGAGCGAAGTCACGCTGGGACTTAACTAACCGCACGCATCTGCCCTCCAATCTACATCGGACGGACCACGGTGACTCCAAGCCAAATCGCCCGGATTTGGCCGTTTTCAGTGCTCAGGAAATTGCAGCAACGGTTACCGTAAAAAAAATGTGCTGAGAAATTGCAATGTTAAGAGCAGAGAATTTCATTTCATGCTAAGCCATGGATTAGTTGCATTTCAATCATTCCTTTTTCTCTCTTTTTCCGTTTTTCATTTCATAAAAATACTCATGTATTTTTTTCTTAAAATTGTGAAAAAAATTAAACTCATGTTAAAAAAAGGTTGACTTAAAAATTAAAACCTTTTTGAATTCATGAATATTTTTAATGTTTCATGAACGTCTATTAAACTCGCGAATGTTTTTTAATTAGCAAACAGTTTTTTTCATATTCGTGACACGTCATATGCGCAGTTGCAATCATTGCAACACATGCGAAACCAACCATTTTATTTTTTCAATAGATATGTAACGAACATTTTATAATCATATGATGAAGATTTTTTAAAATACACAATCATTATTTTACAATACTTTATTAACATTTTCAAATATGGCATGGACATTTTTTCAAAAACGTGATGAATGTTGTTGTTATAATACGCGAGGAATATTTTATGGGTATGAAAGTGTAGTTTTCTTCATTTTATGCAATGCAGTATTTTTTCTATTTTCAAAAAAAACAAATTCTAATTAAAATGGAAAAAATCATGTATAAAAAACACTTTCGTTGATTTTAGAAATTAAAAAAAACTTAAAATGAACAAAAAAATGTAAAATAGAAAATATGCGAAACAATTTAGGTCATTTCCTCCCTCTCCTGTTGTGAAGAACAAGATTGACTAGAAAGTCCAACATGAGAAGCCTCTTATCCATGTTCATAGCAACAACTTAAAGATAACAAAAGCCCAAACCAACAAGCCTAAAACGACAACAACACAAAACTACCTCTAAAAAAAATACAACAGCGCAAAACAAAATAAAATAAAAATACAAACCCAAACAAAAGAGGCATCAATTATAACTAGGGACATCAACTGTAATATCTCAATCAACTGATCTCTTGGCACGCCTCTCCTCAATACAAGATCATACCTTTTCAAGATTCAGAGTGGGTTGTCTGTCCTCGTGCCCTCTATTCCTTTGGTTTCGATCGACGAGCATGCTTATTGATCGAAAACGCTGGGTTCAACTCCGGTACAAAGACATCGAATATGTGCGTAAGAAAACGAAGCTGAGGAAATATTATACTTTATTAATTTGAGTTGAGATGATATTTCTTTTAAATGCACGAGCTTGATTTTATATCAAAATTTCACACACACGCACACACACACAAAGTTTCTAAGGACCATCTTTCTTAGAACAACTAATCTCTAAAAATGCTGGGCTTAGCTCCAGCACTCTCCAACGGGCCTCTCTCCCTGCAGACCGCGATCCGCACGGCCCGCCAAGCTCCCGCGAAGCGGATAAGGCCACCGCTCCCGCCACGGCGAGCCGAGCTCAGCTCCGCTCCTCTCCGCTCCAATGGCGTCCGCCTGCCCGCGCCCCCTCTTCCTCTCCTTCCCCAAGTCCCCTGCGCCGCCGCTCGCCGTACCCTCCAAGCACCACCCCACTTCCACCGCCTCCGTCTCCCTCTCCACGCGCCCCCGCGCCGCCGCCGCCGCCTCCTCCTCCAGCGCTCCGTCCCCTTCGCCACCGCCGTCGCCGTCTCCACCCACCGACGGCGTGGGCCCCGCGGCGCCGACGCGGGGCGACGTGTACCTGGGCCGGCAGCTGGCCGCCGCGGCCGCGGCCGGCGCCCGCACGCGCCCTTCGGAGGAGGACGCCGAGAAGCGCCGCCGCCGCAAGGAGAAGCGCAAGGCCCTGGCCAAGAAGACCCCCTCCGGCGTCGCCTGCTGCTACGGCTGCGGCGCCCCGCTGCACACCGGCGAGGCGGGCTCCCCCGGCCACGTCGAGCCCGCCACCTACGACCTGGTAAGCAGGCATCCACATGCTCAGTTCTCTGCCACTTCACTCTGTTCATCGGCTTATCGGAGCATGGACTGGAAAAAAAATCCTGCGGTTGATGCCAAATCATACCCGGCAGTCGCCATGTTTGCTTGCTTGTGATGTAGTATGTGCACTACAAATTGAAGTTATAAGTGCAATTTGTCTCTCCCCTAAAAAAGTGCAATTGGTCTGTAGCATTACATAATTATTGGGCATGGTTACAATTTGCAGTTCGTCTATCTTCATTGTATGATTATTAGGCATGACATTGTCTTGTCTGTATCCCCTGTGAGCAGAAGAAGAGGCACAACCAACTGAAAACCGTGCTATGCGGAAGGTGCAAGCTGCTGTCTCACGGGCACATGGTGACCGCGGTCGGTGGTCACGGTGGTTATCCCGGGGGCAAGCAGTTTGTTTCGGCGGAAGAGCTGAGGGAGAAGCTGTCCTACCTCCGCCACGAGAAAGCGTTGATAGTGAAATTGGTAAACAATTCGTGCCATCGAACCTCAGTAATGGCAGCATACTTAGTTTTCTTGCTTGTGCCTTTTCTGGCACTCATTTTGTCTGCTATGTGTAGGTTGACATAGTTGACTTCAATGGAAGCTTCCTGGCACGCATACGCGATTTTGCCGGTGCTAATCCCATTGTGCTTGTGATAACAAAGGTGAATTTTGTACATTATCATGTTCTTGGTGCTGGTACTGCTGCCAGACAACTAAAGCTAGCTGTTCTGTAGGTTGATCTACTCCCTAGAGACACAGATTTGAATTGTATCGGTGACTGGGTTGTGGAGTCTGTTGTCAGGAAGAAACTCAAGTGAGATTTTCTTTTCCTGGGTTTTACTTTCTTCTGCAATTATTTCTTCAAATCTTTATCTAACATATAATTATTATTTTGCTTTGTCTGTCTAGTGTCCTAAGTGTCCATTTGACAAGTTCAAAGTCATTGGTTGGCATCACTGGTGTTATATCAGAGATTCAGCAGGAAAAGAAGGTCAGCTAGCTATCTAATTACGGTCTAGCTATTCTTGTTGGGTGCTCACTTCTCATGCACATTTCTGACTTCATTCCCATGGTTTCTTATCAGGCACGGGATGTTTATATACTGGTAAGCATTCTTCACCTATTAAGACCGAGACATAAATATCACATTGTGTTGTCCTGTTTTACAAATTGTGTTCCAAAATGCAATTCCTGCCTGTCATTTGTCTGAAATAGTACTCTTTGCATGTTCGAAAGGCCGATCGTCCTCTGCAAGTAAATAAATATTAGGGTGATGATCATATCTACTTCCTTTACTTTTCATTATGAATATTGAATGACTACAGTTAAAGCAATCTGAAATGTATAAGTAAGATGCCTGCTTATTGCCTACTGTATTTATACCTGACAATCTGATGTGTTCATACATCGTTGCAGGGTTCAGCAAATGTTGGGAAATCTGCATTTATCAGTGCTATGCTAAGTATGACCTTAAATTTTAGGCTACCACCCTTTTTGTGATTATGTGGCCTTTTTTTTTGTTCATTTGTATCTTCATGATGCTAATAGTTGGAGACTACTGTTGTAGAAACAATGGCATATAAAGATCCGGTGGCAGCTGCAGCTCAAAAATACAAGCCCATACAATCTGCTGTTCCTGGAACAACCCTAGGTCCTATTCAGATTGAAGCATTTTTAGGAGGAGGGGTATGCTTCTACTTTTTTGAAAATTCAGATATATATGCAAACTTTGCATGCCAACCTGCTGTACCATCATGATTGATGTAGCTGTCAGAGAGTGCAATATAATCTCTCCTGTACATTGCTTACATGCTAAACAAAATTCTTCTTGCATACAGGATAAGATGTCTTAAATCTCCACCCATAAGATATAATTAACATGTTTTAAACAAATATATTTAAAATCACATGCACTAGGATAAGTGACTATATTTTGCATTCTCCTGTCGATTCAAGTTTGGACCTTACTTTACATATTGTTGAATTTATGCGTGACAGAAATTATACGACACACCTGGAGTCCATCTTCACCATAGGCAAGCAGCAGTTATCCACGCTGATGATCTGCCTTCTCTTGCACCACAAAGTCGCCTAAAGGGCCGATGTTTTCCTGTATGTATACCTCAGTCTGTAATATCCATGTTACTTTCCCAAAATTTCCACACTAATCTTTTACTTCAGAACATAATGTTATGTTCAGGCTAATGATACAGATGTTGAATTGAGCGGGAACACGTTGTTCTGGGGTGGACTTGTTCGTATCGATGTTGTTAAGGTACCTAAGTGAGCTCAAAATGTTACTCGTAAATTAGCAGCCACTAAATGATAACCAATAAATCACCAGGCTCTTCCGCGCACACGGCTGACGTTCTATGGACCAAAGAAACTAAGTATTAGTATGGTCCCCACCACAGAAGCAGATGAATTTTACAAGGTATGCATCTGCTCCACAAGTTGGATTTTCTTCTACTTAGAAGTGACAATCTAGTTTTTCTTTAAATCTTTATCTTCAAAACATTATTAAATTTATGAAATGGAGTTTTAAATTATTATGGGCAACTCATGTGTATTATTTCGTATTTTGCTCTCCAAAAATGTGTTCATGTTCCTTCCTTTCACATAATTGCTTACTGGAAATACCTAGACATGTCATTTCTGTAATTAGAGAATGTATACATGCATGTACCAAGCATCAGTCACAGCTATTTGTTTATTTAAGCTTTATTCGTCTCAAGGAAAGAATCCCTTTTCACTTTCCAGAGAGAAGTCGGAGTTACATTGACTCCCCCAACCGGTCAGGAGAGAGCTGAAGGATGGTGTGGGCTTCAGGGTGTTCGTGAGTTGCAGATAAAATACGATGAGCTCGAGAGGTAATGTTTGCAACTAACAGTTACACAGCTTTGCCCAGCAGTCAATTTATTTGGCTAGTACCAGGGTATTGGTCCTTTGCTAATATGTTGTCTTCATGACAAGCAAACATAGACAACCATTCCCTATATGCTATTTTAGGAGCTGTTTTGTTTATGTAAACATCTTACATCCTGAATGCTCTATTGGATCATCTTCCTTGTGCAGACCTGCTAGTGACATTGCGATATCAGGACTAGGGTGGATCGCGGTTGAACCACTTGGTGTTCCATCTAGTGACCCCGATAGCAGCATCGAGGAAGAAGACGGTGGCAGTGGCGAGTTGCATTTAACAGTACATGTGCCCAAACCAGTCGAGATCTTTATCCGCGCCCCACTGCCCGTCGGTAAAGCGGCATCTCAGTGGTACCGGTACCAGGAACTGACGGAGGCGGAAGAGGAGCTGAGACCTAAATGGCATTACTGATGCTGCAGTTGCCAAATGCCCAATTTTTGTGTGCTAGTCTTTGTGTATGCTGCTGCTGGAGTAGCTCTGCGTGATCCAAATACGCCCTGACATTATGTTTCTTCGATGATCTGGTAGGGATGAATTCATAGTTCTAGCTTAGGATCAGCTGTTGAAAAAAAATCAGGAAACCTCGAGTGAAATGTTGTTGTGGTTACACTTGTTGCATATATATGAAACTATTTCACCTCATCTTGTAATGTTTGATTGATAGTTATTTTGAGTAAAAGTGTACCAAATTCAACTGTTGCGGAGTATGGTATCATGTTAGGGCTTAAATGGCAATGTTACTAAACGTGTCAGTTTCGAAGAAATTAAACAAAAGTATATACAGCCAACAAGAATGCGTAAATCTCACAACAGTGGAAAGTTTTTCCTTTTGCAATAACCATTTCATTCTCACCTTTTATGATCAGATGTGGCTAGACCATCTCAATTTGTATAGCTCGTATTGCATCGAGGACCTTTCATTTCTTTTGCAGCCAGATCCTAAAGGACACATGGGAAATGACTTCGACATGATAGAGTGAACCACATACCACGCGTCCACCAAGGCATCCCGCCGACGACTACGACAGGCCATGGCTGCCACTGACAAAGCAAGCATTGCTGGAATTGTGGAAAGTTGGATACTTGCAATTCTTAAGAGTCATGGGATAAAAATGTAGTCAACTTGTTTCGCAAGGGACATTTGGTTCTTAACCTATACACATAACTAGATGATACCCCGCGCGTTGCTGCGGGATTTGTTAAGAAAAAATTGAATGTTTTAAAACATGAGAAAATGTTTTAAACATATTTTAATTTGATTATAATTTTTTAAACAAATATTGCTTAGAGTAAAAATCTAAGAAAATTTGACGAAAAATCCAAAAATGACTGATATTTTTATTTTGTTAAACTATTACCTTGACAATATATTGGTGAGATGATATGGGATGAAAACAACGTTGAGTAGAGATAAAGAAGACATCTCCACCCTTGGCTAAATCTAAAACAATTATAGAAATTATAAATGTGCATAGAAAAATAAAAATATGAGATAACTCATAATTTGTTTTTTTTAAACGCCTACAAATCGTGAGGCTAAGTGCATAAAAATATTATTACTTATTTAGTTGCATGCGCATGCAGAGTTTTAATGGGAATATGTGCATGAAGAATTAGTGGAAAAGAGTTTTTGCATGGTGGACCTACTTGATGATGTGGATAGTTTGCATGTTAAGATAAATAGGTTAGTGGGGATGAAATATTATAGTATTATAGATTATAGATATGTCTAGGCTATCGGATCTAACTAGACGACTTATTTTTTTTCATATGTATCTCATATCCTCTCCTAGAAAATCACACACCCCCGACTTAGCTTCATGTTACGTGAGACCCCCCCCCCCTAACCCCATGTTACGGCTTAAGTGAGACCTCCCCCAACCCCGGTCATCCTCTTTCCCCACCACCCCCTTCTCATTATGACCCCATATCTTTCCATTATTTTCCGAAATACGATATATACAAGCCTTTCTTCACCGGCTTCATACTACTAATTCACATTAACTAGATGATACCACGCGCCTTGCTGCGGGAATTTTTAGCACGAAAAAGTAGAAGTTGAATTCGGAAAACTCATGTGGTATAAATATTCAAAAGTAGTAATACCCAAAAGGAAGTCAAGTATAAGGAAATGCAAACAAAGAGAAATTTTGACAAAAAGAATTTCAAACATATACTTTGGTTAGAGCAAGAATTCCATATACTGTTCTTATGTATAGCGATTAGGTAGCTAATCTAGTCTGATATGTTGCTCTTAAGAGTCTTAGCTAGAATCCATTCACTACTACCTAGGATAATTATCGCTACTACCTAGGATAATTAGCAAAGAACTGGTCATATTTTCATGCAGCATGCATACAATACCAGCGATGGCATGCACACACGCGTAACAACAACGATAGACATGCACGCGCGGTGCTCTCGCTGATGAGGCTGTCGAAGGACGTTACATTGCGGGTGGAGATGAGATCATAGATGAGGGATACGGGAGCGCATTCGCTGTTGAGGCTGCAGTAGGATATCGGGTAGGAAATCGTCGCGCGCGTCGCAAGCAACATGGACCTCTTCCGATGCGCCGCCATGCGCAAGCACCCTCAGTCCCTCAGTCACCGAGCCATCCTTCCTGCGCCGCCGCTTGTTGGAAGGGCGCTTGGCACCACTCCTCCCCCGTTGGATTCCTCGCCTGAGAGCAACACCACTGTGGGGAAGGTGAAGGTGCGTTGATCTTGAGTTCGTCCCCGCCTTCGGTCCTCAGCCTCTGTCGTCCCCTGTTGGCTCCTGGTCCTGGATGTTGTTGGCCTCTTAAACTACTCTGTCATGCCGCTCCCGTCATGTTGCATGATGAGTGTGGAGTATGGAAGGGGTCTATGGAGAAGAGGATGGGCCATGTTGGGGGATTAGTGTGTTCTGTTGTAGAGATTGGGAGAAAGGAGAAAAATAGTGGTGCCTTGTGGTGCTCTTCGGTTACTAATTATAATTAGTAAGTAGTAAGAAATAAGGAAAACAAAGAGTGAGAGGAAGAGAATACGAACGGGAAGGGTTAGATCCGGTGCGCCATGCTATTGAAAGCATCAAATGAATGATTGATTCATAATTCTGGTAAACAAAACGATTTTAAGAAACATTGAGACCATTGGGCTTCGGTGGTGCTCCATATGTATAATTTAAGGCTGGTAAAAACGGAGAGAGCCAGCATGCAAGTCCAGTCAAGAACTCAAGATGGTACCTAATAGAAATTGGTTAAATGGAAAATTAATAGATGATGTGACAGGTTGCTGAGGTGGATAGGCTGCATGTTGAGATAGACATGGTAGTGGGGATGAACTTCTTAGGTATATAGGATACGCCATCAGCATGCCACCACACCTCGTATCCATATCACTTTACCTATCCTTCTTCGTAGCGACGTGATGGGTAACTCAAACCATCTAATGACCCTTCTTCCCTTACCCTATGTCAATGGTGTAGCCTCAATCTGATTACACTTGTTGCATCTATAGTATGGAAAAATTTCACCGTCGTCTTGTAATGTTTGATTGATAGTTATTTTATGCAAAGAGTACCAAATTCAATTGTTACCAAGTAGGATATCATGTGGGTTTAAATGACAATATTACTAGCCAATTTCGAAGAAAGTAATAAAAAATATATAGAACCAAGAAGAAAATATTCATCTTACAAGAGTGGAAATATTTACTTTATTTGAAATGACCACCCACCCACATTATATTATTATATGGGGTCAAACAACATCAATAGCTAGGCACAACTCTTATTACATTCGGGACCTTCAAAAGAATTTTTTTTACAACCACACTGACACATGGGGAATGACTTCAACACACATAGAACGATACTGATTGGGTGCCACGATAGCGCCAACCACATACCACACGTCTACGGGGCATCCCACCGACGACAAGACCGACCAGGGTACCACTTACAAGGAGAGTGATGCTATAATTGTAAAAATTGGTATTTGCAATTCTTAAGAGGCATCAAAATATATAGTCTTCATGTTTCGCAAACGATCATTGGTATTTATGTGTGGACTATTGAACCTAACAAGGTTGCTCATTTAATCGTATATATTTCATCTCCTCTCCTCGAGAATCACACCACCACCTCAGTCTTATGTTACGTGAGCCCCCCTCCCCTGCGGACGTGTCAACCTCTTTCCCGCCATCCCCTTCTCCCCGTTATGACTCCACACCTATCCCACCATCTTTCTGAAACATAATATCTACCCGCCTTTCTCCATGCTCTCCGTACTAACACACATAAATCCGCGACGGATAGCTCAAACCATTGGACAAACCTCCATTCCTCGCCCTCCGTCACCCGAGTTGCCTCAACATACGGTCCTCCATTTTTCCATCTCTATAAGCATTTTAGAGAAAGAAAATCTAGGGAAGGCAACGGTTGATCCCAACCACCGCACCCCATAATCTCCTCGGGAAAGATCACCACCAAAATGAAACACGATCTCAACCCTATTTGTCATCTACGTAAAAGCACCATGGCGCGAAGATACATAAAGCGCCCCTCACTCGTGAAGCCCACATCCAATCGACTACTTACCCAAAGAATGATATATATATATATATATATATATATATATATATATATATATATATATATATAAAAGCCTAATTTTCATAAGCTCAGGTAGTTCACCTCCAACATTAGAAAACCTAATTTCCATAAGTTTAGGCATATAAAAACATAAAAACCTATTTTTTCCACAAAGAAAACGCCACGCCGGGGAGCCCCTAGACCGTTCTAGAAGAAACGGCGCCCAAGAGAACAACAAGACCACCGCAACAAGGAGTCTTCACACTCCTCACGACAAGTCAAATCAAAATCCATCCTTTTTTCTCTCCTCCTCCCTCCCCTCGCCTCCGAATCCCACCGCCGCGCCCTATCCCTGCCGCCGTTCCGCCTCCGCCTCCGCCTCGCCCTCCGACCCCTCCGCCCCCCACTTGCGTGCCCGTCTCCCCCGTCCCGCCGCCCCTCCCGCCGTGCCGTGCCGACCCCCCTCCCTCTACCGCCGTCCGCGATCTTGGGCGTCAGTTTCCGAGGTACGCGCGTCCTGCCACCCAGCGACCAGTCGAACCCTAGACGAATTCCGTGCGTCGGCACGCCGCCTAGATCCGCCGCTGGGGCCCGGTACCCCCAAATGTCCGGGCGTTCCTCCGAGCCGAGCGCTCGCCGGAGGAAAAGGCCCGACTTTTCCTCGGGGATCTTGTGCCAGCGGCGGGTGTAGTTGGTAACCCTAGGGAGAACTCCGAGCAGGGCGAAAGGCGCCGTACATCACCATTTTACATGCTTTGTACTCTGTATGGCGCCCGAATGATCTGCATCCGTTTTCTGTCGTTGCAGGGATGGCTGACGACAGTGCCAGCGGGGCTGGGGGTTCGAGTCCGGCGGTGAGAGACGGCTCAGATGGCCCGGAATCCACCTCCATCGAGATCAACATCAAGACGCTCGAGTCGCAAGTGCACAAGCTCCGCGTCGAGAAGAATGTAATTGTGCCCCAGCTTTTCTAGCTTGATCGTTCCGGTCTGTCTAGTGCTGAACTGCTCTTAAAGTGATAGCAATGCTATAGTTTTGTTTATGCTCAACTACTACAGTACCTGTTAATTGTCAGTTCATGCATTTTTAGTGGTAGACATGCTGTAGTTCTGTTTGTGCTCAACCACTACCTGTTATTTGTCAGTTCATGTATTTTTAGAGTCGCAAGAACGGATGCTATTATGTGTGGTGTTTTCGGATGAACTAATTGCCAGTTTTTTTCCCCTCAGGAGACTGTTCTGAACCTGAAGGAGAAGATCGTAGACGTGGCTGGGATTCCCGTGGAGCAGCAGCGGTTGATCTTTAGGGGAAGAGTCTTGAAGGATGATCACCTCTTGTCAGAATACCGTATCCTTTTAGTCTGTGCAATTTTTTCAATGCTACAAAGTTTATTCTTGAACCATCTGTATCTCCGCCTTGGTTATTACCTTGATGATGAGTCTTACTGAAGTTTTTCCCTGTGGCTAATGTTATATTGAAGTTGCTTAGAAATACGTACGGGAACCTCAAGCGTTGTAAGCTTTTGGTGTGTATTTATTAGTTGAGCTGTTCACTAGTAACCGCTGAAACAGTAGATTTTATCAAAGCTTACGTGGAACGATAGGAGGTTGTCATTGGTTATTGGTTTCCTTCATTCACATCATGATTTGTCAATGTTCAATTTTTTTTCTTGAACCATCTGCATCTCCACCCCAGTTATTACCTTGATGAGTCATACCGAAGTTTTTCCCTGTGCTAATGTTGTATTGAAGTTGCTTAGAAATACGTACGAGTACATCAGATCATTGTAAGCTTTTGGTATGCATTTATTAAGTTGAGTTGTTCACTGGTAACCGCCGGAACAGTAGATTTTATTGAAGATTACGTGGAATGATAGGAGGTAGTCATTGATTATTGGTTTCCATCATTGACAGCATGATTTTCCATTGTAAAAAAATGTTTTCTTGTGACACGTCATTCGTATACCTGTTCACCTCACACTTTAATGGATGCTTTTTAAGTTGCTTTCCTGCCACATTTAAACATGGATTTTATTGATTTCTCATGGTCACAACTCTGTTGTTTACATTTATCCTTTACAATCTAAAGATTTGGAAGATGGATATACACTGCATTTGGTTGCTCGACGCACAGCTGAGGGCCAACATTCTTCTGAGACTTCTAACACAAGCACCAATCCTAATGGTATGCCAGAGAATTCCTTGCTCTGACGCCTATGTTATCAGTCCTGATCCCAACAAATATTTGGATTCGCTTTTGTGATTTAGTATACATACTTGGTGCCTTATTCTGTGTTAGATTGTCAGTATTAAGTTTACATCTGTAGTACTGCACTCCCAAATTTCATGTTCTCGATTTGTACACAAACTACACTATATGCTTTTGAACATTCCGGAATGGATTGTTACTTTTAACACAAGGAGGGCTGAAAGTAGTTCTAGCTAGTCGTGGATGTAAATAGCCAGTGGAGTCTTTCAGGCTATTTAAAATGAAAGGGGTCTTGATTAATACTGT
Source organism: Bromus sterilis (assembly GCA_950022295.1). Taxonomy (NCBI): domain Eukaryota; kingdom Viridiplantae; phylum Streptophyta; class Magnoliopsida; order Poales; family Poaceae; genus Bromus; species Bromus sterilis. Next base: position 335,659,033 of record OX465599.1, on the reverse strand, counting down.
GGTTTATATGTTGCTTTAGTCTATGCAGAAGGCACTGTTGAAAAATTAGAGTTATATGCTTGTGCAGATAGTTTCTGCTATCTGATTATATTTTCTGTACCTTTGCTCATTTTAGAAGTAATTTTCTGTTGCCAAATTCAATTCATTTGTTATGATCTTTAGTATATTATGATTGGATGACAATTTGCTGGGACACATATTAATCACTAGAGCAATTTTGAAACCTTTTCATTTTTGTCGTTTCTGCAGTTAATGATGCTGGAAATGGATCAATGCTAGGAGATTACATGTCCAGGGTATGTACCTACCATTTTTGTAATGTTTAACATTGGTTACAACTTTTATCTATTTTATTTGTTTTTTTTCCACTCTGCCTCCCATTTAAGAATGGTTGGACATCGATTATAATTCTTTATTTGAGTTATTATTTGTTCTCTTCTAGGAAACTATAGATGTTATGGTTTCCGAGGGGGTGATAAATGACTTTGCTGGGGTATATGCTTTGCTCTAGTGTTCCGTATATTTTTTCTGCCTGATCATCTATTGCTTTACTTGCCCATTGGTATAATTCCTCTTTTCTGTTATCTTCAGACCGTTCGTGATATTCTTGGTAACTTCCTTGGGATGCCTGGTGGTGTGGCAAATGCTACGTTCTCGGTAATGAGGTTTCCTCAATATGCCTATCTAGGGTTGCTCAGATACGTCAATGTTAACTTTTCTTTGGTTGCTTAATTAGGTGCCATTAAACCCCTCACCAGATGGGGCAAATAATGGAAGAACTCAGCCAGGGAACCAGGCACCACCTGGGTTCTCAGTTCTCAATCATCAAATTCATGTGTCACAACTTCAGCCTTCTGGCACTATTCCTCGCAATTTGGTGAATATACTGTTATCATTTTCTTCCTCCTGTTTTGCCATCTGTATTTCGTTGATCTAACTTTAGAATTAATCATAGGTTATTCCTGATTCCATGACGACTCTTTTGGAGTATATCAATCGCATGGACCAAGTATTGCAGAACAATGGTATGATACTTCTTTTTGCAGCTGGTTTATTTGTTGCTTGTCAATAATACTAATATCTATGCTATTATCTATTGATATATAAAATAAAGGTGTTCCACCATCCACGGACTCTGACGCTCAGGAACCACCAACATCAGCATCAGATGATGCTTACTTGAACCAAAGATTTCCAAGTCCTGAGGTGCTGGCTTCAGTTGTTGAAAGAGCCCAACAACTTCTTGGCGGCAGTGCTTCTTCCTCTCTTTCTGTATGCTACTTTTCTCTCTTGAAGTTGTATTCTGCACTTCTTATATTTGCAATGCTTTATCTTTGACAGACATAGTATATTTCCTAACTATTTTCCCTGCTATTGTAGTCTCCAAGCCAATGTTACCGTTTGAATGCTATTTTAGACAATGCTACAAAAATCTGTATAAACTAAACATTTGAAATTTGCCCTTTCTTGCTCTCTGAACACTACACTCATAGGATTGTTGATGCTTTTCTGGTGTTGAGTTTCATGCTTTTGTTTTGGCAACTGATTATGCAGTGCTATGATACATTTTTTTCTGTTAAATTACTTTTTACTCAAATAATTTATTAGACAATGGAAGAGATATATATGCGAACTTTTGTGTGAACTTTTTTGTGACCTCCATGTGCTTGATTTCTGTTTCAGCATCTTGCACAACGTATTCAGAGAGATGCTGCCACTGATGATCCATCTGTGCGAAGCCAGATCCAGAATGAGTCGGCACAGTTGGGAGTAGCGATACAGCATTTGGGGGCTATGCTTTTTGAGCTTGGACGGACAATGATGACGCTTAGAATGGGGCCATCTCCTGTATGCATTTTTCTACCATGTCACTACTCACTATTACACAAGTGATTCACACGGTTTAGGTATCCTGAAAGCTTGTTCATTTTGCAGGCTAATGCTTTTGTAAATGCTGGGCCTGCAGTTTATATAAACTCCACAGGACCAAGTCCAATCATGGTTCAGGTGAAGTACTGTAATACTTATAGGTGTTGGTTTTGATGTGCTCTGCCACTCCAGTAACAATAACACATTAGTTCATTGTGCAGCCGTCTTTCCAGAGTTCCCCCCATTTTGGAGTTTCCAGCATACCGCCAGTTTTTGGTGTTTCTGGTCCATTTGGTATTGCTGATCCTTCTCGAACAAATGGTGCCAGTGTTCATGGTGGTAAGGTCTCCCACCGCAAGTACTATTTAATTTCTTGATTGATGTGAAAAATATCATATATATATATATATATATATATGAAAATGTAATAGCCACAAAGACAGTTTAATACCCTGGGTGATGAATAGCTTCATAGACTATTCGTCACCCTGGGTGAGGAATAGTTATTCTTCACCCCCCTCTGATTTGACATTAATACACCGTAATTTTACATTTCGTAAATTTGATCTAATTTCATACGTAAAAAAAGAACGCAAACAAATATAATCACCATAAAATATATTTTATGTTACGTAAAATTACAAACGTAAAAATAATGGGGTAAAATATACATAAAATGTAATTTTTTTGATCTTATGAGCTATATTTTTGTTTTTTATGTCAAAATTTATGTAGTGAATCTATATTAATGTAACTATTTGTATTACAAATGTAATTTTTTTTATGAAAGGTTCGTAAAATTACTTCGGGTGAAGAATAAATTATTCTGTACCCTGGGTGATGAGTAGCTTCACTATATATATTTGGGACATCTAGGTGTTTGGGCACCTTGATTAGCATAAGGTTATTGTGCAAACGGCAAATTATTTGGGACACCTAGGTGTTTGGGCACCTTGATTAGCATAAGGTTATTGCGCAAACAAGCGACCTTATGGTGTATTATCTATGTTTATCCCCCCACCCCCCTGGCACTGAAAACATCAAAATGACATTTAAACTGTCTTTGTGGCTATTACATTTTCTGAGTTTATAGGTGGTTGGTGCATCATAAATGGTGTCCTAATATGAGGAAGTAGATATTATGTTTCTAAACCTTGTTATTGACAGATACGTGGACATATAACAACTGTTTTTTTAATTATAGTGGTTTCCAAATGATATTAGTGTTCTTGCCATTTGATGTACTCAGTAGGGCGCACATGCAGCATGGGGACACAAACCGCTCGTATGCCTGCTGCGCGACGCTGCACATGTACAGCACCTCACGCACTGTTATAGTGGCCGGCCCCTCCATGCTTGCCGGTTAATTGGTTGCTTGCACCGTTGGCCGGCCGGAGAAAGCTAGATAGGTGTGATGGATGGCCTGCTGGAGCAAGCAAGAGAGGAGCGATGGATGGGGAATGGGTGGGTGGTGGTGGTGGTGGTGGGTGGGGGGTTGATATCTGTAGCCGGTGGTTTAAAGCTACAGTTCGCACTGCCAAACATGGAAGGAAACAGCATTGTTTGTTCAAACGCTCTTCCTTGGATCGATTCTGGGAACCACATTGAGATACTGTGTTCCATGTTTACTGTTTTGTGTTCCATCTCTTGGATGACAATCAGATAATATATGATGAAATGTGACCTTTAATTTTGAAGTCGCAATGAGTGTTTGTCACATTTTGATTTCCCCTGAGCTTCCTCAACTCTTCTTTTGTCCTGTATACTAGGTGCTTCTGCAACAAGTGGTCCATCTGCTGCTTCAACCACTGCTTCTGCAACCACTGCCAATGGGGGAAGCCAAGAAAGAAATCAAGGAGGCAATCCGCAGGCTACACGTGGATTGTCACCAAGGACTGTCGTTGCAGCTATTCCGGGCTTTCCAGGAAGGTCTTCCGTTGGTGTTATCGTTCCTGTTCAAATGAGAAGCCAAGTGGCAGCACATAATCAGTCAATTGGTTCTCAAGGTTCCCAGACTGCAGTGGGCAATGGATCTCAACCAAATTTGACATATGCTGTCCCACAAGCTTCTTCAGGTGGTGCTGTTTCTTCTTTAATAGCACAGATATCTGCACAGGTAGCAAATGCATTGGCTGCAAACCCACAAGCACTGGCTTCGCTTACGTCAGCTGCGCTGAACACAGCCGAGGGGCCTCACCCAACCACAAACAATGGTGCTGGCCCTGTAAGCTCCGTGACACCCGGAAATACACAACCACAAAATGAGCTTCCGGGTTCTCATCATGGACAAACTTCACTGAACATGCAATCCCATGCAACTGGCGCAGGTATTTCTTTTTGAAGTAGCGTAAGTTTTCTTCCCTCTAAGCAATATTTTACTGAATCATTCACCATTCCTGTTTCTGTTGTTATTGCTCTATTTAGGTACTCTGCCTTCAACTGCATCTGATTCCAGTTTGACATCACAAGATACCAGTACTATGAATGTTTCCAATGTTGATAGTACTCAACACACTGGGGAACTTGCAGCAGCTAGCTTAGCATCGGCAGAAAATTCTGAACTGAAGAACAAGCCCTCAGATGGAGAAACTGGAGAGTCTACTAAACCTACTGCTAGTGGTGGGTCTGGACCGCTTGGTCTTGGTGGTGGTCTGCAGCCTAAGGTATTAACCTATAAGTTCCTAGTGCTTAGTCCTACATTCTCAGAAGCTTTGTCGTTCGGTTTGCATTTTGTTGCTGTCAACGATTTGTGCATATTGTTCTAGGGCTTTGCAATTTGTTGTTGTCAGCTGCAATGTCATTTATTTTTATTTGAGAGAACAATGTCATTGATTATGTTAACCACACTTGCAGAGACGTAGCAGAGCAGTAAAGCCATCTGGGACCAGTGGTGATTCTGTTGAAGCCGTTAACACAACGTCTGTCCCCAGAAGCCAAGAAGCTGTTTTGATGGGACAGCAGGCTCTGCAAGCCCTGGTTTCAAGAAGTACCAATGTAAGCAGCGGCAGTGTTACGAGTCCTCGCCCTCCATCTTCAGCACCTCAGTCTGCTGCCGGAATGCCTCTGAGAAGGCCAGGTGGTGAAGGGCAAGTTGACATCGGCAGTATGTTATCAAGTGTTCTCAACAGCCCGGTGTTTGGCAATCTGATGTCAAATGTAGCTGCTCAGACAGGAATGGATTCACCAGCTGATGTCAGGAACATAATGGAAGACTTGACACAGAACCGCTCAGTGATGGACACCTTAAGCAGTATGGTGCAAAATGTGGATGCGCCACAAAGGGGCCAAGGTGGCTTTGACTTGTCCAGAATGATGCAGCAGATGATGCCAGTTGTATCACAAGTTCTTGGTGGAGCCGCACCTCATCCTGCTGGTACATATGCGCAACCTCGACAGAATGACGGGGAAGTAAATGACACTGTAGGTGTCAGAAGCACTCAGGTACGCCATCCTTTTTAATGAAAGACTAGTGGTTATGGCTAAAGTTTGTAGGTCAGTTCTAGTATTTAATCTATATGCCATGCTTGGACACCACCCACCAATTTAGGGGCTGTTTGGTTTGTGACTACCCTTGCCACATGTTGCAACAATATATTTGCCACACTTGCCTAACTTGAGGTGCTCAAATCCATAGCCACACTTTGGCTTGCCTAGGTAATATTGCCACACTTTTTATGTGTATGACATGTGGGACATAAAAGAATCTTGCCTTAGGTGTGGATGGAACCAAACACACACCTAACTTGGTCAAACTTTCTTAACATGAGTTATGGCAAAGTGTGGCAAGATGTGGCTAGGAACCAAACAGCCCCTTAGAGTTAAAATTTCTTGATGTTGAGAACAAGAAATATTTATGTTGCCTGAATATGTGATGCCCATTTTTTGGTCAGTGAAGTACTGGAATCCTTAAATCTTGTTCATACAACATGATGTGCCATGCTTGGACACCAACCATCAGTTTAGAGTTGAAAAATGTTAATGTCAGAGAACAAGAAATATTTATGTTGCCTAAATGTGTGAAACCCATTTTCCGGTCACTGAAAAACTGGAATTGTTAACATCGCTCATGATTTGTATTTCGTGGACAGATGGATCTTCAAGAAGCCCGTCAACACATTGAGCAACGTGATGCCCCTGAGGATATCTTTGGTGCTGTCCTCGAGACTGCTGCTCAGGACTATGGCGCAGATGAGGACATCGAGGTCATGCTTGAGGAGCTTGCCAGTGATCCAGAGCTTGCTGATGTATGTTCCCTACAGCCTCTAGTTTTTATAATAAGCTTTAGCCAAATTGAATATCCCCAATTTATGGTTTATACACATTGTTTAGTTGACCGTATAGAATGTAATTGTTGGTGAATGCTAGACAGATTATATTATACTCGTAATATGTAGTCCACTGAGTACATGGGTTTATTGTGACTATGGTCTATGATTTTGGCAGGAGTACATGAAGCTTCTGCTGGAGCAAGTCGGGGAGAGGGTGGAGTCGGAGTCCGAGGCCAAGAAGCAGTCCTGAAGCATGGCCTGGGAGTTGGTTGGTCGGTAATGTGGGTGGCACACATTTCAGGCGATGTGCCTGATAATGTGGTGAAAACCATACCTCCGGCTGCTGCACAGTGACTGGAAACCATACAAACTATTGACTTGTGGATGTAATTGTGTCTCCCTGACTGTGGATGTAGTTGTTGCCTGTTGTTACCAAATTTTGCTAGTGACATGCACATAGCTAGCTTTGGGGAACTGTATTTCTGGATTGTTTGTCTGTGGTACCGACAACATTTGTTCAGCAATATGATTTGTGTTGAACTCATATTTTCTGTCTTTTGTTAGCCTGCTTGTTGTTCAGCAATATGATTTGTGTTGAACACATTAAGCATTCTATTTGTTCCAATGCCATCAATGGTTTCCATTTTTGTGTGTCTACGCTAAATTACTACTCTACTCTGGAATAGATAGATACTAGAATTGTCTGATGGAAATTCATCTAAAATTCTCTCATTGGGTATGTTGTTGTATGGGCTGGCGGGGTTGTTCCTAGAACTGGTGAATCTTCTCGCATCACGCGATTCTGGCACCACATACCCTGGCCTTCTACCACCATGGTGGAATGACCCCATGTTGAAGTTGCTTTGGATGTTCATCGGCTGAGCTAAGTTAGTTGTTTTAGAGTAAGTTTTTGGTCTTGAATAGGCAAGGTCACCTAAGGACACATGCCATGTTTCATGTTCATCATTATGCATGAACCCTCCCTGGTTGTTCATGTTGTAGCGTGATTTCCTTCTTTCAGATCCATCACCAGATGTATTTGAGTTGACACTTCTCAGGGACAACCTATGCTTCTGAAATGAAGAGGTGGACAAAATAACCAGGTATGAGATGCATGGTCATGGGAAACAAATAACGGTAGACATGTGGAAATAAAAGAACTAAAGCTGGTGCATGGGGTCAACAACTCCTACAAAATGTGGATAATCTTCACATTTGAAGGGACAAAACTAATTAGAATTACATAAAAATTCATTATAGGAGCATTACTACAACTTTGACTATTATGTTGCATTGTTGCCCTCAACATAAAATTTTGCACTTATATATGATATATGAAAAAATGTTACTACGAATAATAGTAACACAAATAATTAAACTAAGAATAAAGGTAAAAAATAAACCTGTAGATGACTTGCGATACTTTCTCTAGTGATGTCATTCATATTTATCAGCTCCAATATCTTTTTTGGAGTAGCCTCTACAAATACGTAATAAAAATATATTAATGAGAAATATGGAGTAACCACAAGAATTGTGTTTACGAATGAGACACAAAATGTGAACTTTTACTATCAATGCTGGTTTGGTTGATAGCTTCTAGAAACTTGTTATGCAACTCATCTGTCCAGTCCACCCTTGGTTTCTTTTGGGTCTTGGATACGTGTGTGCTCCCTTTCTTCTCTTTAGAATCATCTCCACCATTAGTCTTATTGCATGAGTCCATACTCCTGGCAGAAGTTCCTTGCTGAACTCTCTGATCATCATCATCATCGCTGCTAATGTTGCTTATTGCTTTGGGATTTCTCCTCCTTTCAACATGCTGCCATACTAGAAGCATAGGGGAGATCTCCCCTTGTTTGAAAGCATGTTCTATCATCCACAAGGGGAGATCTTCAAACAAGGAGACCCGTAGCTTTGCTAAATATGCTCTAGATGTAGTCGAAGGACATCACATCTGACTTCTTCACCCATCACTATATTTAAAATCTTAGAAATATGAAGCGGACTGCTTAACTGATCGACTTCCAACCATACCGGTCGTGATCCCACCACAACCTAACCATTATTTGAATAGTTATCAGAAATCTCAATATAGTGAGAAAAGTTTTCAGTTCGATATGAGATTCGAGAGAGCTATTTCCTCCGTTTCAAATTAGATAACTTTCAATATGCTATATGTGTATGTAAACATGTACACGAATGAAAGTCATCTAATTTAGAACGGAGAAAGTAAATTACTTGATGAAACAAGATGCCTGCTAATTAATCTTCCATCACCATTTGGTTTTGATTTTCATGGAAATGAGCGCTCCTCGACCGTGGTTGCTGACACCATGCCGAAATCCGAACCCGTGAGCCTCAACGAGGTTCGGCGCCGGGCGTACCTCAAGAAACGCGCGACAGCAAGGGCGCGGGCGGAGGTGGCCAAGCCGATGCCGCCGTCGGGCAGCAACAGTCCCAACCACAGGTACGACGCATGCCCCTTCGCCTCGCCGGACGTGCTACCGACATGTTTCCTGTTACAACTTCACCCCATTAGGCTGTTCATAGTGAGGAGTAACTTAGATTAGTAACATGTACATGTTACTAGTCTATGTTACTATTGTCATAGTGGTAGTGTTATATGAGTAATAACATAGAGATGCTCATTTATTGTTTTGTAGACTTATTTTACGTTGGGAACCGCTATGTGTTGGTAACATAATACGAAACTACTTTGTGTCCGACACTTCTTACCCGATTTACAGACGATACTAGATCCATGGCTGTATGAGACTTTCTCCTAACCATTCATGTCTGTATGGGTAGCATTGTCGCAAAATCATCTCTCTTATTTAATTGCTTGCCACATCATCTTTTTTCCTATGTGGCATTTATGTTACTAATTATGTTACTCTCACTATAAGCAGTATTACACTTTTTTGGACTCGTCCAACACATTAAGCATTCTATTTGTTCCAATGTCATCAATGGTTCCACTTTTGTATGTATACGTTAAATTACTACTCTACTGCGGAATAAATAGATATACGTGTATGCATACTACAAAGATATGATCTAGCCATCCATGCATCGTATGTACTCCCTCTGTTCCTAAATATAAGTCTTTTTGGAGATTCTGTTATTTATGTAGTTCATAGTAGAATCTCTAAAAAGACTTACATTTAGGAACGGAGGAAGTACTTATTGTATATGTTGTACTGAGATACATTACATACACATATATTGTTCCCACTCTGATCGTTTGTTTGAATTTGCTTTGTGTGCAGGTACGTCGCTCTTAGAATCAGGGCGGAACCCAACCCTCTCCGCCGTGAAGGTGGCCATGGTGCGAGCCGGAAGCGAGCCGCCGAGGTGCTCGCGGTCGAACCCGAAGCCGAACCCGTGCAGAGCCGTGGCGAGGTGCGGCGCTGAGCATACATGAAGAAACGCGCGGTGGCAAGGGCAAAGGCACGGGTGGAGGCGGCGAAGCTGATGCCACCGGAGGGCGCAAACAGTCCCAACCATAGCGCCAAGACTGCTTCGCTCCACAGGTACGACGCATGGCCCTCCACCTCGTCGGACGCCCTCGTGCTACTGACATGTTTCGTGTTTTTTTAAGAACACAATACAATATAGACAGACACATACACGAGCATACACTTACCCGTATGAACGCACACATGCACATTCTACCTCTATGAGGGATACCACTGTCTCTCTAACCAACTCAACCACATATTGATTCGCTGCATGTTTCATGTTACAGCTTCACTCCATTACACATTTTTGGACTCGACCGTCCAACACACGAAGCATTCTCTTTTGTTTCCATGCTAGTTAATAGTCCCAATGCCATCAATAGTTTCCAATGTTTATGTTTATACATTAAATCTACTCTAGTCCGGAATAGTATACTACTCCTTCCATTTCAAAATAATTGTCTTAGTCTTAATACAACTTTATATTAGAGCTAATATAAAGTTGAGACGACGCTTATGGGATCATTTTTTAGAAATAGTGGCATGTTTACTTACTCAATGACACCTTTTGTAGCCTTACAATTTATAAGCATGTATGTTTGTTTCCATGCATATGCGAGACTGCCAATAGTAACGCTAGATTAACAGGATGATCTCCAGCACCTATGTGAGTACTACACTGAAACAGCAGTACGTTTCTGTTCATCCAATCACCCGCTGACACTAATGCCATTAATTTTTTCCATTGATTGTTTGTTTGTCTGTGTGTGTATGAGGACCACAATTGAATTTGTATTCTTAATAGAGATTTATTTGATGCATATCTAACCATCCATTCATGGGTAGCCATCATAGAGAGTATACTAGAAAAATACCTCGCGAGTTGTAGCGGAAATCTCTATAAGACATCTATAATGTAAATTGAAAGGGTTTAAGATGCATGTTAATGAAAGCGGATGACATGGAAAAATGATTGGTTACAATACACTGATAGAAAGAGGTCCATTTGTCCCGGTTCCACAAGCCCATTTGTCCCGGTTTCTATCATCCACAAGGGGAGATCTTCAAACAAGGTGACCCGTAGCTTTTCTAAATATGCTCTAGATGTAGTCGAAGGACATCACATCTGACTTCTTCACCATCACTATATTTAAAATCTTAGAAATACGAAGCGGACTGCTTAACTGATCGACTTCCAACCATACCGGTCGTGATCCCACCACAACCTAACCATTATTTGAATAGTTATCAGAAATCTCAATATAGTGAGAAAAGTTTTCAGTTCGATATGAGATCCGAGAGAGCTATTTCCTCCGTTTCAAATTAGATGACTTTTAATATGCTATATGTGTATGTAAACATGTACACGAATGAAAGTCATCTAATTTAGAACGGAGAAAGTAAATTACTTGATGAAACAAGATGCCTGCTAATTAATCTTGCATCACCATTTGGTTTTGATTTTCATGGAAATGAGCGCTCCTCGACCGTGGTTGCTGACACCATGCCGAAATCCGAACCCGTGAGCCGCAACGAGGTTCGGCGCCGGGCGTACCTCAAGAAACGCGCGACAGCAAGGGCGCGGGCGGAGGTGGCCAAGCCGATGCCGCCGTCGGGCAGCAACAGTCCCAACCACAGGTACGACACATGCCCCTTCACCTCGCCGGACGTGCTACCGACATGTTTCCTGTTACAGCTTCACCCCATTAGGCTGTTCATAGTGAGGAGTAACTTAGATTAGTAACATGTACATGTTACTAGTCTATGTTACTATTGTCATAGTGGTAGTGTTATATGAGTAATAACATAGAGATGCTCATTTATTGTTTTGTAGACTTATTTTACGTTGGGAACCGCTATGTGTTGGTAACATATTACGAAACTACTTTGTGTCCGACACTTCTTGCCCGATTTACAGACGATACTTGATCCATGGCTGTGTGAGACTTTCTCCTAACCATTCATGTCTGTATGGGTAGCATTGTCGCAAAATCGGGCATAAAGTGTCGTCTGTATAGAAGTTCTCAATATATTATGTTACTCTATTCATCTCTCTTATTTAATTGCTTGCCACATCATCTTTTTTTCCTATGTGGCATTTATGTTACTAATTATGTTACTCCCACTATAAGCAGTATTACACTTTTTTGGACTCGTCCAGCACATTAAGCATTCTATTTGTTCCAATGTCATCAATGGTTTACACTTTTGTATGTATACGTTAAATTACTACTCTACTGCGAAATAAATAGATATACGTGTATGCATACTACAAAGATATGATCTAGCTAGCCATGCATCGTATGTACTCCCTCTGTTCCTAAAGATAAGTCTTTTTGGAGATTCTATTATTATGTAGTTCATAGTAGAATCTCTAAAAAGACTTACATTTAGGAACGGAGGAAGTACTTATTGTATATGTTGTACTGAGATACATTACATACACATATATTGTTCCCACTCTGATCGTTTGTTTGAATTTGCTTTGTGTGCAGGTACGTCGCTCTTAGAATCAGGGCGGAACCCAACCCTCTCCGCCGTGAAGGTGGCCATGGTGCGAGCCGGAAGCGAGTCGCCGAGGTGCTCGCGGTCGAACCCGAAGCCGAACCCGTGCAGAGCCGTGGCGAGGTGCGGCGCTGAGCATACGTGAAGAAACGCGCGGCGGCAAGGGCAAAGGCAGGGGTGGAGGCGGCGAAGCTGATGCCACCGGAGGGCGCGAACAGTCCCAACCATAGCGCCAAGATTGCCTCGCTCCACAGGTACGACGCATGGCCCTCCACCTCGTCGGACGCCCTCGTGCTACTGGCATGTTTAATGTTTTTTTAAGAACACAATACAATATAGACAGACACATACACGAGCATACACTTACCCGTATGAACGCGCACATGCACATTCTACCTCTATGAGGGATACCACTGTCTCTCTAACCAATTCAACCACATATTGATTCGCTGCATGTTTCATGTTACAGCTTCACTCCATTACACATTTTTGGACTCGACCGTCCAACACACGAAGCATTCTTTTTTGTTTCCGTGCTAGTTAATAGTCCCAATGCCATCAATAGTTTCCAATGTTTATGTTTATACATTAAATCTACTCTAGTCCGGAATAGTATACTACTCCTTCCATTTCAAAATAATTGTCTTAGTCTTAATACAACTTTATATTAGAGCTAATATAAAGTTGAGACGACGCTTATGGGATCATTTTTTAGAAATAGTGGCACGTTTACTTACTCAATGACACCTTTTGTAGCCTTACAATTTATAAACATGTATGTTTGTTTCCATGCATATGCGAGACTGCCAATAGTAACGCTAGATTAACAGGATGATCTCCGGCACCTATGTGAGTACTACACTGAAACAACAGTATGTTTCTGTTCATCCAATCACCCGCTGGCACTAATGCCATTAATTTTTTCCATTGATTGTTTGTTTGTCTGTGTGTGTATGAGGACCACAATTGAATTTGTATTCTTAATAGAGATTTAATTGATGCATATCTAACCATCCATTCATTAAGGGTAGCCATCATAGAGAGTATACTAGAAAAATACCTCGCGCGTTGTAGCGGAAATCTCTATAAGACATCTATAATGTAAATTGAAAGGGTTTAAGATGCATGTTAATGAAAGCGGATGACATGGAAAAATGATTGGTTACAATACACTGATAGAAAGAGGCCCATTTGTCCCGGTTCCAGAGGCCCATTTGTCCCGGTTCCGGAACTGGGACTAAAGGGTCGTTACTAATGCCCAAAACCTTTAGTACCGGTTGGGCCACGAACCGAGGCAGATGGGCCTCCACGTGGCCGCCATGGCTTGCCCAGGCGGGAGGGCCTTTTGTCCCGGTTGGTGCCACCAACCGGGATGGGTAGTTTTTTTTTGAAATGGTGGGTGGGTGGGATACCACTGTCTCTCTAACCAACTGTGTTATAGTTGGTTATAGTTGTTTTGCAGGGGTTAATTTAGGGGTTTCATATATTGTTTTGGCTAGCTAATAAAAAGAGTTGTGTATTCTCTTATCACCATCTAGGAGAGAAATGATTCATCTCATATATATCATCATGATCATAATTAATATCCAACACACAAAGGTCCTTTGCTAGTTTAACTTAGTTAATATCAAACACAAAGTTCCATTTTCATAATATTATACCTCGACTCCTCATATATATCACCTATCAGACTGCTCATCCTCACAAGGGTAAATATAAAAAAACCAACAGACACCTTCATTTCCATAATGTAATATGGAGAAGACCTTGTCCCAATATTTTATATTCTTCCGAATCACTATCCGTTTCCAATTTTTTATTCTTAAGGAGCCACCATCACGTTCACTTTCAGTGGAGTAGTCAGTCTTGAAGAGCTCTTCCCATGGCCGTAGGTATCCACAACTGTAAGCCACAACTGTAAGATCGCCTCTAGAAGGCATCCATCTACGCACACATTTTTCGGGATTTTCTGTTGAAAACATATGAGTAAAATACTTAGTAATGTGGTATAGTTAATCTTAGGTCAAAAGATTTCTGAAAATGACGAAGTAGTGACAGAACAGTAAAAAATCTCACCATGATATAGTTTGATACATATACCGGCAACAACTCGATAACAAATGAAACATATGGAGTATAAGATTCGCTTGCAAAGCCAGTTACATCTTCAAGAAAGGAGATGTACTCATCTTGTTCATCCATGGTTAGCTCCTCAACGCCACCATTATAATTATAGAAAGCATTATCAAATATCTTGCGTACATCCATCAGAGCATAGAGTTAAACAGGCAATTATAACAAAGTTGTCAACTTGGGAAGCAAAGAAATAAGGAAAGGAAACAAGTAAAATTTGGTTAAGAAACTCACGTTGAGATAGAACCAGCTTCTTGTCGTCCACTAGCATCCAAATATCCTTATTTTTAAATACATCTCGGCGAGGTCCAAGATCAAAGGTTATTTGCATACCCTCCTGTAATGCATATGCCTTGCACAATGCATGCCAATTTGGACAAGCAAAATAAGTGCACCAAGATTTATTAGTGACATCAATCCTCAAAGTTATACCGTGTTTAGTTTGACTTGCTTTGTTTCATTCTTTTTCCACGAATTGAATTTAACAAAGACACATACTTGGCGTCTTGCATAGCATGGGATGCGCTAGTTGATTATAAAAAAATTACACGTCAAAACAAAAATTTAAGTGCGAAGCATGCTTAAATAAGAAGGATGATGTCGACGCAGAAGTTGTATATACCGTTATTTTTATGAAGTCACGCCTAAGCGCGAGGGAGAAATATCTTTATTCATCCCCATCCAACTTTGGATACCTGCTGTCGCACCGACCCAGTTATCGTCACAATAGGGGCACTGGACGAGTTGTTCATCGTCAGCCATTTTCTGTGTTCATATATAATTCAAAAGATTAGTTCGGTGTCGTCGTCGGCGTCGTCTTGAGCCAAATGGCGAGATGGGAACGACGACTGGAAGGCGGGGGATTATATATCAAGAGAATAGGTCCCGGTTGGTTCAAAGTTAATACAAAAAAAAATGATGAACTCGAATAAAAATGCAGCAATAATATTTTAAAACAAAGTTGCATAGTGCCTCATATTTGAAGTGCACACATAAGCGATTCTGGGATAGTGTGGCGACGAACCCAAGTATAGGATGAACAAGTTTCGTACTTGTACATATCACAAGGGTGCTTGGTCACATATATATCGAGTGATACAACGGTAAACAACATGACTAATACAGTAAACAACGTCGGGTGCGATGGAAGGTGGCCACTGTCGGGGGATTGGTACCCGGGTAGGCTAACCCAAGCGGAAGCAACCTTTCAAGACAAGGATGGACCGACTGGGCCGCAGCTGGGCCGAGCTGGGCAGAGGTACGGCCGATTGCTCCAAGGCAATCGACCATACCAAATGCCAGCAGTCGGCCCAGGCGCAATCGGTCCACCCTTCCTTCACCAAAGACGATCATCCGATTGGTCTGCAGCTAGGCCGAGGTTGATACCTAGAAGGCCGATTGCCTAGAGCAATTGACCTTGCCAGGAAACACCAGTCGGTCCAGGCGCAATCGGAACAACCTAATACCCACCCGGGGGTATGATTACGAGGTCATAAATGCCATATCCCGAGATATCTGGGTAGCAGGAAGGCCAAGTCATGTCAAAGATCTGGTGGAGATACGGTGTCGACCTCCCCGCCGATTCCGCGGACAGGCCGACAAGACCGCACCTCCTAGCTCCACTGTTCATTCCTAGGCTCTACGAGGCTACAGCATGGGCCGCCGCTCGTAGGCTCCGGATCACCCGGAGAGGAGCAGTCGGTGGGCCCAGGTCGATTAGAGGATGACAACTGGGCCCATTCGGCAATGAAGTTACCGAAGTACCCTGGACTCACCCTATAAGAGCTAGGGTACCCCTCCTGCGCGAGGGACGCCTCACTCTAGATCTCCATTAACTCATTTCCCCTTCAGTTCATTCACTGCTCGTAGTTACTCCTCAGGGAAGCAGGAGAGGACCTTGCCCACGGCGGCGGTGTTCTCCTTCCCCTGAGAAGATAGAGAAGCAGTTATTGTAGTCAGATCATTGATATACAAGAGACAAGCAGGAGTAGGGGTGTTATCTCTCCGGAGAGCCCCGAACCTGGGTACATCGTGGTGTCCTCACCGTGTTTGTGCCCAACCCGATTACGGCACCATCGACATTCTCTCCCTCGCGTCTTCCCCTCACTTTAGCCATCCCATGGCATCTGACGTCACATATCGACGACAGTTGGCGCCCACCGTGGGGTAGACCGAGGCGTCGACTGGAGTCAAGATCCGGACGGGATTTTACTCTGCATCAGGCGGTAGCCACGCCTCTGGCCTGATTCTAAGGCGTGGGGCAATCGATACTCAGTATGGCAGTCGGCAGGTGGCCGCTGTCCAGAATGAAGAAGATCCAGCGGCTGCAGGAGGCAGTCGAAAGATGAGACCAAATGTGAGACCCCCAGGGCAGATGAAGCCGAAGTACACGTTCGAGGATATGTTGGATGCACCATGCAAGTTGCACAGCACGCCTGGCAGGCCGTCTGCGCACACCACTCGGCAGTGCGACTTTGTGAGAAGGATTGCGAAGGGAGAAGCTTTACCACCTCCACCCCCACCACCACCTCAGAACAGAGGACCACCTCAGCAGCAGAACCAGTTCCCGCAGCAAGACGCGGCCTACATGATTTTCACCAGCGAGTCCACAGACAAGGGCAGTCGGAGAGCCCGAGCTCAAGAGGTTAATGCCACTATGCCGCCGATTCCCCAGTTCATGCACTGGTCCGAGTGTCCTATATCCTGGGACAGAGCAGATCATCCCACTATTTTGCCGAATCCAGGCAACTATCCGCTGGTGGTGGACGCTCTGTTTGCAGGACCAAGGTTTTCATGCAAGTTCTCTAGAGTGCTAGTTGATGGAGGAAGCACAATCAACATTCTGTACCGAGATACAATGATCAAACTGGGGCTCACAGAGCGGGACCTGGAGCGCAGTCGGACGACCTTCCATGGGATTGTTCCTGGATTGTCTTGCACCCCCATGGGTCGCATTCGGCTGGATGTTATATTTGGCACGGAAGAAAATTTCAGGAGGGAGCCGATTTGGTTCGAGGTCGCCGACCTCAGCAGTCCTTACCATGCTCTGTTGGGATTGCCGGCGTTCGCCAAGTTCATGATCAATGCACAGCAGACATACCTGAAGATGAAGATCCCGGGGCCAAACGGCGTCATCACCGTCACCGGGGACTTCAGGAAGTCCCTCGAGTGCACATCTGCTGGCAGCAGTTTGGCTGAGTCTCTAGTGGTTGAGACGGAGAAGCGTCAGCTCAGCAAAGTAATTGCAATGGCGCAAGCACAAAGCAAGAATCCGCTTCCGGTTGGCCCAGCAAAGAGAGTAGATGAGGAATCGGCTTTTCAGTCGGCCAAAGACAGCAAGAAGATCGCTCTAGATCCCTCCGACTCAACCAAGTTCGTTGTAGTCGGAGCTGGACTTAGCGATAAATAGGAAAGCGAGCTCGTCGAGTTTCTCCGTGAGAATCGGGACATCTTTGCATGGTCTCCACAAGACATGCCTGGTGTTCCGAGAGAACTCGCCGAGCATAAGCTGCACATTCGGCCAGGCTCGAAGCCGGTCAAGCAACCCCTGAGAAGTTTTTCTGAAGACAAGAGAAGGGCAATCGGTGAAGAGATTGCGAAGCTGCAAGCTGCAGGTTTCATCATGGAAGTGTTTTACCCTGAGTGGCTGGCGAATCCAGTCCTCGTCATGAAGAAGAACAAGACCTGGCGCATGTGTATAGATTATACTTGCCTGAACAAGGCGTGCCCAAAAGATCCGTTTGCTCTGCCCCGTATTGATCAAGTGATTGATTCTACGGCCGGCTGCGAGCTGTTGTCTTTTCTGGATGCTACTGCTGGATATCACCAGATCAAGCTGGCTGTGGAAGATCAGATAAAAACTGCATTCATAACCCCTTTCGGGGCTTATTGTTATATCACCATGCCGTTTGGTCTGAAGAATGGAGGTGCCACCTATCAGCTCACAATTCAGAGGTGTACTCATTCTCATCTCGGCAGAAATCTCCATGTTTACGTGGACGATTTAGTGGTAAAGTCGGCAAAGGGAGTCACGCTGTTGGATGACCTCAGGGAGACTTTTGCAAATTTGAGAACTTATCAGATCAAGCTCAACCCGGAGAAGTGCGTGTTTGGAGTCCAAGCTGGCAAGCTCTTGGGGTTTCTCGTTTCCGAGAGAGGAATCGAATGCAATCCCGAGAAGATAGCCGCAATAGAGCGCATGGAGCAGCCCAAAACCCTGAAGCAAGTACAGAAGTTCACCGGTTGCCTCGCATCTCTCAGCCGATTTCTCAGTCGGCTGGGTGAAAAAGCAATCCCGTTGTACCAGTTGATGAAGAAGACAGAGAAGTTCACTTGGACCCCTCAAGCAAATGAAGCATTCCGAGAGCTCAAGCGCATGCTCTCCACGGCACCGATTCTGGCTGCCCCGATTGAGAAGGAGCCTATGATGTTATACATTGCGGCAACCAATCGGGTGATCAGCGCAGTTATGGTGGTGGAGCGGCCTGAGAAGGACAAGGCACAGCCAATTCAGCATCCAGTATATTACATCAGCGAAGTGCTCTCGGCATCCAAGCAGAACTACCCTCACTATCAGAAGATGTGCTATGGAGTGTACATGGCAGCCAAGAGATTGAAGCCATACTTTCAAGCCCACTTGATCACCGTCGTCAGTTCGGCTCCATTGGCCGACATCATGGGAAGCAGAGATGCAACCGGAAGAGTGGAAAAATGGGCAATCGAAGTCGCTAGCCATGGCATTCAGTATGAACCAAGAACATCAATCAAGTCGCAAGCATTAGCCGATTTCCTGGTGGACTGGGCTGAAACTCAATACATGCCGTAGCTCCCAGTATCGGATTTCTGGCGAATGCACTTTGATGGCTCCAAGATGAAGAATGGCCTAGGGGCTGGAGTGGTACTCACTTCCCCAAGAGGAGATCAACTGCAATATGTGCTCCAGATTCATTTCGCAGCATCAAACAACGTCGCCGAGTATGAAGCCCTTGTGCATGGTATCAAGCTGGCCAAGGAAATCGGTACTCGGAATATTGAGTGCTTCGGTGACTCCGATCTGGTGGTACAGCAATGCTCAGGCACCTGGGATGCAAAGGATGCAAACATGGCGAGTTACCGATTCCTGGTACAGCAGATCAGCAGATATTTTGAAGGTTGCGAGTTCCATCATGTGCCAAGAGCAAACAACGAGGTAGCAGATGCGTTGTCAAAGCTCGGCTCCACAAGGCAAGCAATCCCACCAGGAATATCTTTGGAGCACATCAAGAAGCCATCCATCATACCATCCCCAGAGTCCGAGTCCATTTTCATCTCGGAGACAGATCTTGAAGCATTGAGAAAGGCAAAAGAAGTTCAACCGGCAAAGCCTGCAACCATGAAGAAGCAGTCCAGCGCCCAGGGTGTCTCGGCAACAGCACCAGGGGCTGCCGATTGCGAGCCAGGGGCTGCAGAGGAACAGAAGAAGAGCAAAGCCAAAGGGAAACAAGCAGAGGATGCGCCAGAAGGCACAACCTCCGAAGAGCCAATGACATCAGAAATTGCCGATTGCAATGATGAAGCTCCAGCTCCAGACGAGAAGTCGGCACCAGGGGCTGCTGAATGCGTGCCAGGCGCCGCAGTCGGCAATTCAGAAGCAGAGATAGAAATGGCAGACGTCCAAGAGGCCGAGATCCAGGAGGCCAGTGGTCAAGAAACTGAGATCCAAGAAGAAGTCCCACCTCAGCATGCGGCGGTAATGGAAGTAGTCAGTGCGCCATCATGGGCACAGCCTATTAGAGATTTCCTAGCAGATGGAATCCTCACAGAAGACTTAGCAGAGTCCAGACAGATCAGCCGCCGATCTTGGGCATACACAATAATCAACAATGAACTGATGCGCAAGAGTGCAACTAGTATCCTCCAGAGATGTGTTGAAGAGGACAGAGGCTTGGAACTACTCAGAGATATCCATCAGGGTGAATGTGGTCATCATGCGTCTGCAAAGGCCATCGCCAGCAAAGCTTTCCGACATGGTTTCTACTGGCCGACTGCACTCGCAGCGGCTGAGAATTTGGTGAAGTACTGCAAGGGCTGTCAGCGGTTCAAGGCAAGAAGTCATCAGCCAACATCGGCACTGAAGACAATCCCAATAGCATGGCCGTTTGCAGTATGGGGTTTGGACATGGTTGGACCATTCAAGAGAGCTCGAAGTGGCATGACACATCTTCTAGTGGCAGTTGACAAGTTTACCAAGTGGATTGAAGCCAGACCAATCAAGAAGTTGGATGGGCCGACTGCGGTTCGGTTTTTGGCCGACATTGTTTGCAGATACGGTGTGCCTAACAGCATCATCACCGACAACGGCACAAATTTTGCGAAGGGGGCGCTGGCTCGATATGCATCTCAGCAGGGCATTCGGCTTGATCTGGCGTCTGTGGCACATCTGCAGTCCAACGGTCAAGTCGAAAGGGCAAATGGACTAATCCTATCGGGTATCAGGCCCAGATTGGTAGAGCCACTTGAGAGGGTACCTGGAGCATGGATTGACGAGCTTCCCGCAGTACTGTTCAGTTTGAGGACTACTCCAAATAGGTCGACTGGATTCACTCCTTTCTTCCTGGTGTATGGCTCAGAAGCAGTCATCCCCTCCGACATTGAGTTTGATTCACCTCGGCACGCCCTGTACACTGAAGAAGAAGCCAGACTGGCACGAGAAGACGGCATCGACCTCAAAGAAGAAGCTTGTCTGTTGGCCTTGTCCAGGTTAGCAGTCTATCAGCAGAAGTTGCGGCACTACCACAGCAAGAAGATTCGTCCTCTCGCTTTCCGAGAGGGAGACATGGTGCTACGCCGAATCCAGAAGTCAGATGGGCAGCACAAGCTGTCCTCACCTTGGGAAGGGCCATTCGTTATCAGCAGAGCGCTCAAGAACAACTCCTATTATCTGATCGACTGCACCAAGGGCACTCAGCACAAGGACACGTCAGGAGCAGAGACGGAGCGGCCGTGGAACGCCGAGCTGTTATGTCCGTTCTATAGTTGAGCGGCAGAAACTTATGTAAGCCATTCGGCAAACAATCAGTAAAAGTTATCATGCCTCTGAAAATGAGCATTCGAGTACTTTTGTATAATTTCATTCGGAGAGCTAGCCTCAATCGGCAACGCTCAGTCATACCCGAGATGTGTATAGCACACCCGGGGACTGGCCGACCATGAGGTCAAGCAAATAAGCCATCGAGGCACGGGGACTGCAGGCTGGCACTCAATCGGATACCTAGCTCGAGCGCAAATCACTAAAAGGTTTGTGGCATTGAGAAGGGTTGCGATTGAGGCAGTCGGTAGTACAACTCCCCGGGAAACAATTCGAATTACGCCACCAAGGGCACATTCGACAAGACAAAGTTGTCGTTTGCGCTGCGAACCGGGGCATCAAGCCTGGTAGCGAGCAATCGGAGCCTACTGTCGCAGAATCCTTTGCGTTAAAATCTTGTCGTGTAAAGAATAGAAACTTATCGAACCTTGGCTAGTAGTCTATCGTTGATCCGATTGCAGACCGCATGACGGCAGTAAGGTCGGCACGATAGAAATCCCCAAGTGCAGCCGATAAAGGAAACCGACAAAGACGCAAAGTTGATCGCACAAATAATAAGCAAAAGCCAAGCAATCAGATTGCATCAGAAATAACAGGCCCGAGGCCGAATAAGTTCATTACATCCGAGTCACACCCAGTAGGTGTCGACAAAATTAAAATATGTCTTACAAACGGATAATCGGATGACAAAGTAGGATGAAACTGACTCAATATCGGCAAGCTGCAATAAGTAAAACAGTTGATAGCATGGCTCAGGAAGTCGGAGGCCCTGAGCTAGAAGACGAAGCGTTTGGGTCCGATTGCGCTTCAGAAGCTGTGGCACCAGTCTTCTTGGATCGGGGAGATGTTTGAGATGAGCCGCTGTCAGAGAGCTCCTCGGCCAAGCCAGAGATAGAAGGTGCATCAAGCGGATTCCCTCCCTCGTCGAGATACGGAGTGTACTCGTATGGAGAGAACCAGTTTACCATAGCGCTGGCTAGCCGATTGACTTCGGTGTAGGTTTTCTCAAGCAGATCAGAGGCGTTCTCACGAAGGCTGTAAAGTTGGGAGAGCTTCACCTGAGGGTACCAGCTCAGTACAGTTTGGAGAGCAGTCTCCGCACCAGTCCGACCTGCAGAATTCAGCAGGACGTCGATCCGACGGGGGATGGACTTAAGGAGAGTCCGAGTTTGTTCAGTGGTAGCATTCGGAGCTTCCCCTTTGTCAGAATCCTCTTCATCCTGCGTGTCAGCCTCGTGGGAACCGGCGGAGGGGCCAGCGGTATCCTTCATCTTCTGGAGGCCAACCTTGAGCTTAGTCGGCGACCACAGCTATTCAACAATCTTCAGGATACCGAGCTTGAAGGACAGGGCAACACCCTTGATGACAGGAATGCGGGCTGCAGTGCCAATCAGGTACTCGTGCCGAGTCCAGACGTGGTCTTCAGCTTGGCAAGTTCCTCCTGCGGCAACTGTATCTTCTCGAGATTTGGCTACGGCTGCGTAGGCAGCTGCTTCAGATTCAGGCCAAGCATCTGCATCACGAAAGGAAAGCATGAGTAGCAAGATAAAAGAAGAAAGCAATCGGAAGGTGCACTCGGAGATAGGGAGCACTCACCGCTAAGGAGGACGTCCATCTCGGTCATTGTCTCGCAGAAGCCCTTGGCTCGGCGGCGCAATCGGGTGTTCTCCTCATAGATGCGCTTTTCCAGTTCTTCAAACCTGGCGATGTGTTCGTCGCGATCTTTGCGAATGGCGTCGCGGGTGGCGACTGCTTCATCTCTTTCAATTTGCAGAGCTTCTCGGGCGGCAACGGCAGCATCTCGCTCGGCGAGGAGACCATCACCAGTAGCCGTCACAGCAGCTATGTCGGCAAGGTGTTTTCTCTCGAGAGCAGCCATCTCAGATCGAAGGCTTTGGATAGTCCGGTTCAGATCATTCTCTACCCCCTGCAGTCGGGTCACTTCTCCAGTGGCTTTGGCGAGAGCTGGACCATGCTAGTTTAGTTCTGCAGTGAATTCAGCAATTCGGCCCTGAAGGTCATCTACCATGGGAATAGAAGCTAGAAGAAAGCATGGAGATATGAGTACAAGAGTCATTGTCAATCGGAGAAAGAACAGAGATGATATAGAAGATACCTTTCAGTTTAGTAAGCTCAGCTGATTGATTGTTGACCTGCAGCTGGGCTTGGGCAAGGGTTCGGAGGCTGGCGGTGTAAGCTTCAAGGAGCTTCTCGAAGACCTCTCGTTTTTCTTCCATAACAGCCTGAGAGGAACAGCAAGACTGAGTTAGAGATACGGCAAAAAGCATGAAAGATCCGAACCGATTGCAACCAATCGGCCCGAATCTCGGGGAGTACACCCAGTGGGTGCGCTCGCGCGCACCCACCGGAAGGAAAGTCTCCCGATTGAGGAAGGTAAACGACAAAGCAAGAAGCATGAAAGATCCGAACCGATTACAACCAATCGGCCCGAATCTCGGGGACTACACCCAGTGGGTGCGCTTGCGCGCACCCACCGGAAGAAAAGTCTCCCGATTGAGGAAGGCAAAAGATAAAGCAAAAAGTGCTAAAGATCCGAACCGATTGCAACCAATCGGCCCGAATCTCGGGGACTACACCCAGTGGGTGCGCTGGCGCGCACCCACCGGAAGGAAAGCTTCTCGAGCAAGGGAAAGACACAAGAGGAAAGACATAAAAGTTTACCGTATGATGAGAGGTGAGCTGTTGGAGGTCCCGAGCAAGGGCATCGGCGAACGCATTCACCCGGCTCAGAGGGGTCGTCACGGGGTCTTGAGCACGGTGCGAAGCGTCAAGCTCGGCGCCGACATGACGGGCGCGAGAATATTCAGCCCGGAACTGATCCACCGAGCGCATAAGAATCTCCAACGCAGAGGAGGTCGGAGTCGGTGCTGAAGCTTGAATGGTGGCGGAAGCAGTAGTAGTGAGGACTGGTGGCATCGGCGTCACTGGAGGGCCAGAGGCACCCGGCTGCGGCGGCGGCGCAACCGGGCTAATTGGAGCGGAGGTGATAACAATGACTGGTGGCAAGGTCGTCGTAGTCGGTGGGGCAGATAGTACAACCGGGGGAACTGTGGTGACAGCCGGCGGTGCCGACACCAAAATCGGCGATGGGGTCGTCACCATCGGCGTGTCGGGTGCAGTAGTTGAAGCAGGAGCAGTTGCGGCAGGGGAGGCCGGGTTTGAGCGGCGTGGCGGAGACGGGGCAATCGGATCGACCGATTGCGTTCCTCTTCCACCAGGAGCCACCCGGTCCGCTGCGTTCTTGGAAGTTTTGGAGGCAAGGGTGGAAGAAGAGGTCTTCTGAGACGTCGCGAGGCGGGCCTTCTTGGCAGAGCGCTCGGCGTCCTTGGAGGAGCGATGGGAGGCAGTCGACCGTTTGTGGACGGCGGCAGCAGAAGCAGCGGGCGAGAGGACGGCGCTGGCACGGACTGGAATGTCGGCGTCAACATCGTCAAGCCCAATCGGCTCCCTGAAAGAAGATAGAGGAGGAGAGTCAGTATAAGCAAAAACAGTGAAATACAAGGCGTGAAGGCAAAAGAAATACCCGATTGTCCTCGGCGTGCCAGAAGGCATTCGGCATCGCAGCGGAGTGACGTTCAGTGGCGCCTGAGCAGTCGGCCTCCGGGTAGTCGTCTCCTGGGCTTGCTTTCCTTTGCTGGCAGTCGGCTTGGCCTTGGCAACCTTGCCGGGAGCCATACCAGCGGAGGAGCTGGTGGTCGAGGTACGCTTGGCCGGCACCTTGGGAGGCTTGGCACGAGGAGCTGCATCAGAATCATCAGCCTTTGAGACACTTTTGTCATCACTCCATTCGGCCAAAAATTGCTCAAGGGAAGGGTCAGGCGTACCCCCTTGAGCTGGCGGCCGGGTGTCGGTCTTCGGAGGGTTGGCGTCTTCGGTGTCATCGTCGTCGGCATCCATGGAGTCGGAGGATTCTCCGGAAGACTCGTCATCATCTTCATCATCGTCACCGGACTCGGCGGAAGGAATCTCGCCGTTGTACTCGAAATCGGCGGGGTCCTCCTCCGCGCGATCAGGGGCGTACACGCCAGCTTCCTGGCCGTCTTCCATGAGGTCGGACTGAATAAAGTGCTGGAAAGAAAACATAAGTGATCAGAGCAGTCGGAAGAAAAAGCAATCGGAAGAAAAGGCAATCGGAGCATACCACAGGCGGCTTTTGCTGGCGAGTGAGATAATCAAGCCCGAAGCGGAAGGGGTCAGGCAATGGGCTAGAGGTAATGGCCTTCACTCGGGCACAGATATCTTCTTTCTTCACCCGCCATGTGCAGAGCCGAGTGGGATCTCGAGGACCCGACATGTCGCAGAGGCGGTGCACTCGGCGCTGCAGGGGGAGAATCCGAGCTTGAAGCCAAGCGACTACCAGGTCGGTTGAGAGGATTCCTTATTGCTCCATCTGGGTGACTCTGGCAACCCGGGCATCGACATCGAGGTCTCCGACGCCGTGCTTCAGCGACCACTGATGCTTTTCAATCGGCTGGGCGAGGGAGAACTCGGGCAGGTTGAGGAGATCGGGGCCTTGGTCAGGTGACTTGACGTAGAAGAACGAGGTCTGCCAGTTCTTGCAGGACTGGACGATCTCGGGACTCTTGTACCTGGGTTTGCCGGCTGCGACGAGGCAACTGCCGCAGTCGGTCATGTCAGTCGGATATGTGGGTTCGCCGCCTTCGATGGTGGAGGGCACCACAGCTCCCGTCCGAGCAGTGTGAGCTCGGAGGTTCGCCGCCTTCGATGGTGGAGGTCTTATAACTTCATATACTTTAACCGAGGATTTGAGTGGATATATGTGTATATTTACTTGATAAGGAAGAAGTATGAAATGTTTGAAAATGTTCAAATAAATTTCAAGATGAAGTGAAAATCATTGTAACGAGAAAATAAGAGTTTATGATTGGATCATAAAAGAAGATTTTTGAGTTAAAAGTTTAGCAAATGCCTGAGAGTTTAGGAATCGTTCCAAAAACTTGCATTTCCCGAAACACCATAGGAGTATGGAGTGTTCGAGAGATGTAATCAAACCTTGTTTGACATGGTAAGGATCAAAGGTGTTATTTATAAAATTGCCATTATATTTTAAGGATTAAGCTTTAGAGACTACCGCTTTTCACTGAAAAGAGCGCCATCGAGATCCGTTGAAATGACACCATATGAGTTGTGGAATGGGATAAAACCCAATTTGTCTTTTCTTAAATTTTGGTATGCAAGGCATATGTAAAATGTTTACAACCAAAGTCGGATAAAGTGCGTCTTTGTAAGTTATCCCAAAGTAACCGTTGGGTATTCCTCCATAACACTAAAGACAAAAGTGTTTTGTGGCTAAGTGCATCAAGTTTCTTGAGAAGGAATTTTTTGCGAAAAGTTAAGTGGGAGGACACTAGAACTTCGATTAGGTTGTTGAACCTAAGCTTTAAGTGCTAAGTGGCGCAGCGCCGGAAAGTTTCCCGGAAGCGGCCGCAATGCTCTTGGCTCCCGTGTCCCAAAGGTTGTGGTCACGACGATCTAAGTTCCTATTGAACTGCGTAGTTCGGATAATCGATCAAATAGTAAGATTTGAGATTGAATCATTGTTATTTGATAATAATGGACCGACTACATGCAAAGAAGCAATGATGGGCCCTGACTCCGGCAAAATGGCTAGAAGCTATAAAATCCGTGATAGTTCCATACACGAGAAATCAAGTTTCTGAACTTGGAAGACCCTCTAGATACCGTGTTTGGATCTATAAAGAAACAGACGTGGATGTTCTCACATCTATGAAATATTCGACATATCGTTAAAATGGTTTACGATTATGTTCAAAGAGTTGGCTATGACAAGATTTGATCTTTCATAACGATATTTAGTCTGGACGGATTATTGTAGCAACCACTACATATGCTAGTTTTGGTATATGGTAGTTGAACAAACAGAACAACGTTCTTCTAATAGAATGGTTACCTAAGACGTGTACAGGACACGGTCCAAAGGGTTCTGTTAATTCAAAGGATGCTAAAATAGCATGCAAATTTCAATGGTTGAAATAAGAATTCACGGAGTTGGAATCTTCATCATGATGAAATTGTTAAAACGTTTAGTTTCATCAGAGATGGTGAAGATGCTTGCTTTTGCAAGAAATTAAGTGGGAGCGCTGAGACATATTTCTAATACATTATGTAGAAGACATATTGTTGATTGGAAATGATGTATATTTTATTGACACGGGTGAAGTTTCATTGAAAATTTGATTTTAATAGAAGATTTGGGCAAAACCAGTATATTGGGCTAATATGGTCTATATAGATAGATTGAGGTGCTAATATGGTTGGGCCGAAGTACATATATGAAATATTGAATAAGTTCAATATGGAAACGACGAGAAAAGTTCTTGCCGCATGGAAAAGGTTGAAGCGAGATTGAAGTGTTTTGACACTTGATGAGTAAAATCACATGAATGATTTGATCAATCATGTACACCATGATATGTACAATTCCAAGAATGTCCTATGCTCTAAATGTTATGAGCATATACCAGAATGATTCATAAGATGATCATTGGACAATAGTAAAGATATCCTTACGTGCTTTGGAAGGACTAAGAATATATATTATGTATGTTCGACAATAGTTCATTGTAAAGTGTTACATTGATACTAGTTTTGTCGCAAGATACAATCTAAATTTATCTCAATTTTGGCGGTATGTTAAGGTGGCAAAATGTAATGGAAGAAAGTTCCATGATAGATTTGGAATAGTTCCAAATGGATTTGGATGAGTTCCAAAGTTAAGACATTGTGACGAATACTACAACGAAAGGCTAAGTATATGACTGCTCTAGCAGCAGCAAAGGAGGGCATTTGTGTCAAGAAGTTTGTTTGACAAACTAGGTGTAGTTCCAAGCGAGCTAATACTATGAAGATCTATTGTACGACAATAGATTCAACATGTTTTGAGCTCAAGGGACTAAGGTCTCACCGGAGGACCAAATTTATGCAATGCCATCTCATTGGTGAATGAGTGATGCGTAGAGACGCAAAGAAATGCAAATACACACGGACCTGAAGTGTCAGATCTGGATATTAGGTTTACCACTAGCAATGCATATGGATAACACCTGAATGCCATAGGTGTTGGATGCGCAAGTACCAAACTAGATTATTGACTCTAGTGCAAGTGGGAGACTGAAGGGAATATGCCCGAGAGGCAATAATAAAGTGGTTATTATCTTATTCCATGTTTATGATAAATGTTTATTTTCATGCTATAATTGTGTTAACCGGAAACGTTAATACATGTGTGTTTAATAAACAGAGAAAGGGTTCCTAGTAATGCCTCTCTTTATACTAGCTTGTTGATTAACGGATGATCAAGGTTTCCTGGTCATGAACATTGGATGTTGTTAATAACAAGGTCATGTCATTGGAGAATGATGTGATGAACATACACCCACAGTAGTTATAGCAATACGATCATGTCATCAAGTTTCTATTGCTGTATCAAACTTTCACGAAGTAACTCTAATCCTTAGACCATGAGATCACGTCAATCACTGACACCGGAAGAGTACTTTGATTCCATCAAACGTCACACCGTAACAGGGTGATTATAAAGGTGTCGTTGGGTACTTGGAAAGTGTTAGTTGAGGCTCGTGGATCAAGAGTGGGATTTGTCCATCCAGATGACGGAGAGATATACTCTGGGCCCTCTCGGTGATATCACATTGACATCGCTTGCAAGCACGTGACTGGCTCACGAGGATGTTATATCACGGAACGAGTAAAGAGTACTTGTCGGTAACGAGATCGAACTAGGTATGGATGATACCAAATGATCGGATCTCGGACAAGTGAAATATCGCGAGACAAAAGGAATTGGTTACGGAGTTTTGGTTCACACGATCACTAGTTCATCGTTGAGTAAGTGGGAGTCATCATGGATCTCCAGATCCCTCTGATGATTATTGATCGGAGAAGAGTCTCTGTCATGTCCATTTTATTCACGAACCGTAGGGTGACACACTTAAGGATTCGTTGACGCGTTTGAGTGGATACGGAACGCCGGAGAATATACTGGACAACACATGGACTGTTTTTGATAAAACTGCTGGAATAGTTTCGGTATATCAAAATAGTGCAAGGGGATAATTGTTAATGTGTTCATTGAATGAAGTGTTCATCAATGAAGTACTCATTAAATGAAGTGTTCATTAATTTGAGTGACATTAAACAAGTGAATTAAAAGGAGTTTTAATTGGAAGACCTTTGGTTTTTGAGTGGAGGTTAAATGGGAGAAAGTGCCACTTGATTATGTGTGAGTGGAGACTCCACTAGCAATCAAGAGGGGAGAGGTGGGGGCACCTCTTGGGGCGCCTTGGGTGCTGCCCCCCTCTCCTATAAAAGGAGGAGGTGGAGACCCCTCTAGTCACTCATTCCTCCATCTCTCATATGCCCTTTTGGTTGGCATCTTCCTCCCCTTGCTAGCTGATCCAGTTTCACGAGTACGGTGCTTAGGCGAAGCCCTGCTCAAGATCTTCTCTACCACCACCACCACTATGTTGTAGTGCTGCTGGAGTTCCCGAGGATCCACTACTTCCGCTGCCCAACTGGAGCAAGGGGCGGAGGTCGTCGCTGATCCGTACGTGTGACCGATTACGGAGGTGCTGCCCGTTTGTGGCGCCCATCTTCATCACGACCTTGAGGTCGGCAAGTGATCGACTACATCACCCACGAGAATCGTTCTCGTTAAAGCTTTTTGGTCTTCGAGGGTGAGTCCTTCTCAAACCGTTACAAGTTATCTCCTAGATGTGATCTTGGCAGTTGCAATCGTAGGAAAATTTTTGTTTTCTATGCAACGAACCCTTCAGTGCCTCAAATATAATACAACAGCGGAAGATACATGTCTGAGTACAGACTACAAGCAAATGCCTACAGGCAAAGAGAAAAGCATCGATCCCATAACCACACGGGTCCAGGCCCTCCGCCGGGATCCGCCTAACTAGTCGTCGTCGAGTCTCCACGTGAAACGTCGATCACCATACCTGTTGTTGATCTAAACCCTGAAAAGAGTTTGGGGGTAGTATCATGAGTACAGAGGTACTCAGCATCCAACTGTAGTGGTCATCTGACCCAGCAAGGACTTCATCACTCGTCATTCTAGGACAACTAGTAGTTTACGGTAAGGAAGGGATAAGTGGTGAGGTTGCTGCCGCACTAGCATTTATGAAGTAGCTAACAATCTAGAGAGTAAGATAAGAAGCCAAGCATTCGATGAGGAATCGCCTCCAACAAGTCTTGCTATCCACCTACATACGCAAACATAACACCTATCATATCCTTGTTCTCCTCTTCGCATCCCGACGAAGAAGAAGCAGTCAAGGCACACACACGTTGATCAAGTTACATTAAGATTATCTCAGTTGATGTTGTCTATGAACAGGACGTAGGTCTCAAGTCGTCCATAACCGTGGACACGGCTTCTCGAAAAGATTTAACCCTGCAGGGGTGTACCAACTGCCCATTACAAGGCTCCGCACGCACGCCCATCTCTCTCAGTTGCTACCCATCACAGGCAACCATTTTATGATTTAGTTCCAAGAGATCCGAAACGACAAGTCCCTCTAGCTAACAACGAACAAATCCGGGTGGCCCCCGGTGAGTCGACATCCAACTCAAAAGCCGGCCGCGCTCTCGAATCGGCCTCTACCGTCTGGATGAGGTCGGATAGGTTGCCCAAACATATGTGGACAACCCCCTAGCTCCCTGGGGTGGACCAACAAAGAAACCATGTCTCCGCTGGCCCAAGTTGTTTTAAATAATATCTGCCAGGAGCGACCCAACAGACACACACACACGGTTTTCAAATGGTAAATCAGCTTGGGCCACCACTAGAAATGTTTGAAGCTAGGTAGGTAAGAAAAGGGGACCCCATAAAATCCCACACGCGGTTAGGCACGCTCAGTCTTAAAACCAATACCCGGAACTCGGATCCTAGGTGACTCGAATGGAACAAAGCGTCGGGGCGGGATAGCCTAGACCTTCCATCCTTCGTCGAATATAGTCAACATTTATAATAATCATATCATCAACAACAATATAATAATGTGATATCCCAAACCAAGGAGTAACAGGGTAACATCGTAGCATCCTAAGCATGCATACTAAGCAGGGGCTGAGCAACGAGCAATAGTAACATAGCAGTACAAGGTTTGCTGGGAGGGGACATGGCTGTATTGGTTTGAAAGAGGCTGTAAACATGTGGTAGGATCAAACATCGAACCTAACCTATACTAGCATGCAAACCGCTGGTTGAAATAGAATGGATCATAAGTAATTCAAGTCCTTGCCTGTTGATAAGTCGGGTTCCGAAGGTGTAGTCGATCGCAAGCTCGCATCGTCTCCGAGAGGTACCCGCGGGAGCACACAAGAAGCAAACACTGGAAAGCAATCAACGGTGCACCACTATTACTATGGAGCAATACAAGAGCAAGCATCAACAAGAAGCAACACGAGACATCGCACCTACCGTCGAGAGCGGTTGCTAACAATTTAAGTGGAGTACTCGTCACACACGACGAATACCGCACGTTTACGGTGGTTCAAGTTGTTTAGCTACAGGTGACCAAACAACGGTTATTAACATGACATAACACTCAAGCATGGCATGTCACACAAGCATGACAAGGGTGAAGCATAAATAAACTACCTGGGCTAGTCAATTTAAGCGGGGGTAAAACCTATACATGGCAAACTATTGCGGACCCCACGAAAAATATTGCATTTGGTACTGTTTTGCCCTAAACAATATTTTATTATTTTTATTAGCAAACAAGAACAGCATAAACA
This sequence comes from Bromus sterilis, assembly GCA_950022295.1. NCBI lineage: Eukaryota > Viridiplantae > Streptophyta > Magnoliopsida > Poales > Poaceae > Bromus > Bromus sterilis. Next base: position 335,626,895 of record OX465599.1, on the reverse strand, counting down.
CAATCTACATGCAATTCTAATCAAGTTACATATAAAGAACATTTTAAACAGAGCAACAGATAAAAAGTTATTGCAGTTACAGTTTACAGTGGCAGACAGTGTAATTAGCAGTCAAATAGCATGTAAACAAAGTCAAACATGGCAAAGGAGCACAAATTACTAAACTAGACACAATTCTAAGCAAGTTTCATATTTTACGCGTCGCAATCCGAGCTACCGTTAAAAAGTTGCAGGCACCGCAAAAAAACAACTAAAACTGCCTAAATTAAATAAATAAATAAAAACCTAGCAGAACAGAAAAAAAGCTAAACGGGCTGAATCTGCTACTGACCCGGCCCAACAGAGAAAAATAAAACAAAACAACAAAAAATAAATAAAAAAGGGGCTGCTCACCCTGCTGGGCCTCGGCCCAAGGTGGCAGGCGGCTGGGCCTGGCGCGGCCCACCTGGCCGATGGCTGGTGCGGCTGGAGCGGGCGCACGGCTCGCTCCCGAGCGGGAGGTTCCCGGCGGCGGACTTCCGGCGCAGCGGCGCGGCGCTTGGGGCCAGGGGCGAGGAGCAGGGCGCAGGGGACTCGGGATGGAGCGGATCTGGAGGAGCCTCACCGGATCCGGTGGGCTGGACGGTCGTCGGCGGCGTGGAAGGCAGTGGTCGTGGCCTCCCATGGCGGCTTCGAGCGGCACGTCCTGGTGGACTCCGGCCGGCGAGCTCCTGCGTGAGAGGGAGAGGAGAAGGGTGAGAGGGAGGAGAGGGAAGAGGAAGGGAGAGGGAGGAGCAGCGCGGGGAGAGATGGCCGGGGCGCGCAACCCGGCTGGCCGGCGGCGACTTCGAACAGGCGGCGGGTGAGCTCGGGCACGGCGCGGTGAGGAGGCTGGAGGTGGGAGGAGAGGAGCTCCAGGGCGATGTGGCACCATCTGGGCCGTTGGATCGGGCGATCCGACGGTCCAGATCCGCTGGGATCAAAATTTCGGGATTTTTGGGATCAACTGGGCAGATCTGGACATTTTGAGGGGGTGGCTGCAAAATGTGGCTAGGGAAACCCTAAAATGGGTGGGAGTGTGGTGGTCTTTATATAGCATGGGTGGCTGGCAGTTTGCAAAAACATCCCCGATTTTTACCTCGCGCGCACGATGCTCACGTTCCTGACTGCCGGGGGTCCGCAGTACCTCCGATTCGGGTAAAACTTCGAACTGCGCGATCGGTGCGTCGAGGCGGAGGCGTTCACCTCGCGATGGAACCGTTCCGAAAACACTTTCCGGAGCGCTATAAAAATATCCCGTTTAATTATTAAACGGGGTTTTTCGTTCCGATGGCTGCGGCTAGTCTCGTGCGGTTTTCGCGACGGTGATCGGGTGAAACCCGGTGTCGCAAAGGTCGAGTGTCAGGGTGGCAAGGGTCGGTCTCCGTCTGGTACGAGATAAGAGGGGGGGGGGAAATAATCCCCGATCGATAAATTGGGGATGCAAACACCGCAAACAAATCAGACAATCAAACTATTCACACCAAAAACAAATTTTTTAATTTTTGCAAAAACTGGGCTGTTACATAGCGGGAAGGCCGAATCCACGCTCGAAGTGAGTGAGGAACACGACCCTCTCGCCAGCGCACGCGCTGGGCACGACCTCGGCCTTGCCAGGAATGCGCCACTCGACTTCCGCGGGCATCTTCCGGGCGCGGATCAGGGACTCGACGGCGGCGGCGGTGGCTTGAGAACCCCTTCAACACCCGCGGCTCGCTTGTGACACATCTTGCTGTGGCGCCATGGTGTTCGCAGACGAGGAGAAGAGAAGAGAAAAAATAGGGAGGCGGAGCGCGAGAGCAGCGGTGAAGAGTTGCTGCGGCGGCGGCGGAGGCGGCGAAGAGCACAAGCTGGCGGCCGGAGCAGGTCCAAGGCGCAGAGGTCCGCAGCAGAGAGTGTCGCGGGGAGCAGAAATGGCGCGGAGGAGAGAGGGCCAGAGGTTGAAGATGGCGTTTGAGGAGAAGGAAGAGGCGAAGGCTCCCCCTGTGGCTTATATGGGCGGCGGGGGGAGGTTAGTGGGATGCGTCTGCGGCTGTGTGGCTCGGTGTGGCCTAGGGCACAGGAAGGGCAACCGGCAAACCAGCGCAAAGGATCTTGGCGCAAGGGGCGAGGCGTGCGACGTGGGGAACAGGCCCTGCAGTTATGTCAAGTCACGCGTGGGTCGTGGGTCCCAACTCATTGATCACGTCCCGGAAGAATCGGAGGTAACCGTTGGGATGAAATCGGCGAAAGATGCCTTTCTCAAAAAGTGAAGGCACGAATGGGGAGCAAACCGAATCCAGTTGGACGAAAATTTGGTCAGCCGAGTGTGATCTCCGAGTCGGTCGGTGAGCTCGGAATGACGCACTCGATGAGACCATAGCAGTCGGAGGATATCAAGAAGAGATGAAAAACTTCAAAGGCCCCGCGGTCAAGTGACCGTGGGACCTTTACAGCTTTAGGGGCTACTGTCGGGGGATTGGTACCCGGGTAGGCTAACCCAAGAGGAAGCAACCTTTCAAGACAAGGATGGACCGATTGGGCCGCAGCTGGGCCGAGCTGGGCAGAGGTACGGCCGATTGCTCCAAGGCAATCGATCATACCAAATGCCAGCAGTCGGCCCAGGCGCAATCGGTCCACCCTTCCTTCACCAAAGACGATCATACGATTGGTCTGCAACTGGGCCGGGGTTGATACCTAGAAGGCCGATTGCCTAGAGCAATTGACCTTGCCAGGAAACACCAGTCGGTCCAGGCGCAATCGGAACAACCTAATACCCAGTCGGGGGTATGATTACGAGGTCATAAATGCCATATCCCGAGATATCTGGGTAGCAGGAAGGCCAAGTCATGTCAAAGATCTGGTGGAGATACGGTGTCGACCTCCCCGCCGATTCCGCGGACAGGCCGACAAGACCACACCTCCTAGCTCCACTGTTCATTCCTAGGCTCTACGAGGCTACAGCATGGGCCTCCGCTCGTAGGCTCCGGATCACCCGGAGAGGAGCAGTCGGTGGGCCCAGGTCGATTAGAGGATGACAGCTGGGCCCATTCGGCAATGAAGTTACCGAAGTACCCTGGACTCACCCTATAAGAGCCAGGGTACCCCTCCTGCGCGAGGGACGCCTCACTCTAGATCCCCATTAACTCATTTCCCCTTCAGTTCATTCACTGCTCGTAGTTACTCCTCAGGGAAGCAGGAGAGGACCTTGCCCACGGCGGCGGTGTTCTCCTTCCCCTGAGAAGATAGAGAAGCAGTTATTGTAGTCAGATCATTGATATACAAGAGACAAGCAGGAGTAGGGGTGTTATCTCTCCGGAGAGCCCCGAACCTGGGTACATCGTGGTGTCCTCACCGTGTTTGTGCCCAACCCGATTCCGGCACCATCGGCATTCTCTCCCTCGCGTCTTCCCCTCACTTTAGCCATCCCATGGCATCTGACGTCACATATCGACGACAGCCACCCAAAGAGAAGGAACCACCACGAACTCGTAGCTCGGATGAGATCCCTGAAGAACCTTCCAGGTCCTCCATGACCCGGCGTCCAACGCCACCAACTAGCGATGGACGTGCTCGTCCTCCTCCCTGACACGTTGGCGTACAATCCAATCGGGGGCCGGTTGCCTCCGCACCGACCGTGGCCCACGCGACCGCCACCAAAGAAGATCCGGGTCGACGACAGGACCCGGATTCCTCACTAAGCGGCGCGCCTCGGAGATCACCTCCCAGTGCCAGCCCGGGGGAGCCCAGTCCCGGACATCGCCCATCCCATCAAGCAGGTGCTCTTCGACGCGGCGACGACGGGGATGCGGGCCAGGCATAGTTGCCGAGAACTTATTTAATATGCAAAGTTTTATTAACATGAAAGAGTGAAAAAATTATACTAACTAACAAATTTAACGAAATAAGAAAAAAATACTTAGCTATCTATCTATCTATCTATATATTTATCTATTATTATACAAAGATTCTACTCTATCTATTATATATCTAGCTATCTATTTAGCTATCTCTATCTATTTATCTATTTATTTAGCTATTTATCTATCATTTATATACAGATTCTACTCTATCTATCTATCTATCTATCTAAACTATCTATCATCTATTTATTTATATCTATATCTAGCGGCGCCGGAGACTCACCAATGGGGCGGCCGACGTCGGTGGAGAAGTGTGGGGGCGGCGGCGTCGGTGGAGCGGGGCGCGGCGACGGAGGAGCGGGGAGGCGAGGCGCAGTGGTGAGGAACGGAGGAGCGGGGGCGGCGACAATGCGGATTGAGGAAGGCGAGATGCTCCGGGTGCCACAGGCGAGGTCGTCGGCGACGGCGGGGGCGGTGCAGCGCGGCAATCGGGCAGCCTGACGGCGTCGGTGTCGACGTCGGCGTCGTCTTGAGCCAAATGGCAGATGGGAACGACGCCTGGAAGGCGGGGGGATTATACCAAGAGAATAGGTCCCGGTTGATGGCACCAACCGGTAAGGTAGGCATTCGTACCGGTTGATGTCACCAACCGGGACCAATGATCCTTTTTCAGCAGCCCAAAGGGCAGGAAACAAAGACCATTGGTCCCGGTTGGTGGCACGAACCGGTACCAATTACAACCTTTAGTACCGGTTGGTTCCACCAACCGGGACGACCCATGCGCTGCCACGGTGCGATGCGGTGGGATGTTTAGTCCCACCTCGCTAGTCGAAGAGGAGCCGAAGTGGTTTATAAGCACTGCTGCGCGTACCACTTTGAGCTTCTCTCAACTACAGGCTTTCAGGCATACTCTGTAACAATATTTCTTGTTGTCCTGCTGGGCCTTCTGCGGGCCTGGATCCTGGCCCATATGTGGGTTTCTAGTCGTATCCAGGCCGTTATGGCTCAGTAGGTGGCTTTTTTTTCTCCTTTTGGAGGAAAAATGACCTTTAGTACCGGTTGGTGACACCAACCGGTAGTAATAGTCTGCAATTTAGTCCCACCCCGCTAACCGAAGTGGAGTTAGACTTGTTTATAAGCACGACTCTGCGTGGACTTATCGTAGCATAGCAAGTTCAATAAAGGTTGTCCATGAGTGATTCATCTATATCCTGTATACTGTAAAGGCAATTTCGGTTGAACCATGATTGGTGGGCAGACTGCTAGATTTGCCAACCAATCGGGGCCTAACCAAAATTGTCCTTTATGGTGTACAAGGTGTAGAGTAATCTTCCGTTGACATTCTATAATGAAATTGCTATACTTTTTTATTTTTGTTTTTATGGTGTACATGGTGTGGAGTAATCTGTTACAAAGACATTTCATTTTTCTAAACTTATTTGAACTCAAGACTTTTTGTGCATTCAATATGCATCATTGAAAGCGACATACTAAAATTTCAACCCTTTCTGACTTCATTTGCTATTTTTCATGCATTTAATGATTTATTTTTGGCTAAATGACCCTGAAATTGGAAAGCACTACAACTGAACTCAGAAAAGGTTGAAACTTGTCATGGTATCATCATTTGACCCACATAACATGTGTGCAAAAGTTGAGAGGGGTACGGAAAAAACTGGATGCACTTCGTGTACAAACTGGACCATCTCTTTGAAAACTCATATGTTACAAAGGAATTTCATTTTTTCTAAACTTATTTGAACTCAAGACTTTTTGTGCATTTAATATGCATCATTCAAAGCCACATACTAAAATTTTAACCCTTTCTGACTTCATTTGCTATTTTTCATGCATTTAATGATTTATTTTGGGCTAAATGACCCTGAAATTGGAAAGCACTACAACTAAATTCAGAAAAGGTTGAAACTTGGCATGGTATCATCATTTGACCCACATAACATGTGTGCAAAAGTTGAGAGGGTTACGGCAAAAGCTGGATGCACTTCGTGTACAAACTGGACCATCTCTTTCGAAGTACGAGGGTTTCAGACGAAAACTCATCTGTTACAAAGGCATTTCATTTTTCTAAACTTATTTGAACTCAAGACTTTTTGTGAATTCAATATGCATCATTAAAAGCAACATACTAAAATTTCAACCCATTCTGACTTAATTTGCTATTTTCAAGCATTTAATGATTTATTTTGGGCTAAATGACCCTGAAATTGGAAAGCACTACAACTAATCTCAGAAAAGGTTGAAACTTGGCATGGTATCATCATTTGACCCACATAACATGTGTGAAAAAGTTGAGAGGGTTACGAAAAAAGCTGGATGCACTTCGTGTACAAACTGGACCATCGGGTTTGAGACGAAAACTCATCTGTTATCAAGGCATTTCATTTTTCTAAACTTATTTGAACTCAAGACTTTTTGTGCATTCAGTATGCATCATTCAAAGCCACATACAAAAATTTCAACCCTTTCTGACTTCATTTTCTCCTTTTCATGCATTTAATGATTTATTTTGAGGTAAATGACCCTGAAATTGGACTAATGCTCTTGGGCCAGCCTTTCGTCCCGGGTTGTGCCACAAACCGGGACTAATGGTTGTGGGCCAGGAGCGAGGCCCATTGGTCCCGGTTCTTGTCCGGAACCGGGACATATGCCCCCAGACGAACCGGGACCAATGCCCCACGAGGCCCGGCCGGCCCCCTGGGCGCACAAAGCGGGACGTATGCCCCCATGGGTCCCGGTTCGTGGTTGAACCGGTGCTAATGGGCTGGCCAGACTTGAACCAAAGCCCCTTTTTCTACTAGTGATAATGGATGATGGGGATAGCCTGCATGTTGAGATAGATATCGTAAATGCATCTTAGTGATGTTTTGTTAGTGGATGACATGGAAAAATGATTGGCTACACCAGTGAGTGATGTGGATAGCTTGCATGTTAAGCTAGAACACAAATGCACCTTAGTGGGGTTTTGTTAGTGGATGACATGAACAAATGATTGGCTACAATAGTGGATGATGTGGATAGCTTACATGTTGAGATATACATCATAAATTTATCTTAGTGGAGTTTTGCTTTATATGAGATATAGATAGGGGTAGCACGACAAGTCTTGTTGGAGGTGCTACTCGGGAACCATCATCTAATACTAGTAATGGAGATGGCATTGGAAATACCAACTGTACATGCTTTACTTATGGTAATCATATTGATAATGGTGGTTGTTACTGTTACACTAAAGTTAATGGTGTTGAAGGTGGTGTTCTAATAAATGGAAGCACGACTAGTGCATCACTATCGTCCTACATAGCCCAACCAGTAGAGCAGCAAATGCCATCTTTGAATTTATTACATGGTAACACAATGCATTCCATGGATAATCCAAACCATATAAGGCACCAAGATAGAGTACCACAATCATACCACCTTAGTATGATTGCAAATCGAAGGGATAACATGACTCCTTAGCCTCTGGATGATAGTACTGATCTATGCAAAACTTGTCTGGGTGGGAATGAGGTCATGCAAAATACCACAACCACCTACATGGCCCAAGGAATACATAATACTGCAACTGTGGAGATGACCCATGAAATGCCTAGAGATGGTGATGCTTGTAAGACCAGTGCAGTGCAACTTCAAGGCCTCAACATTGAGTTTTGTGGTTTGCAGAGCAATACATTTGCAACAGCTGACACATCAAGTGGAGGTGGAGTAACAAATAAGATGATGGATGGTATAAATATGGATGAATTGGAAAACTTATTGAACCAACAAGTATGTATTATTGTTAGTAATAGCATGCCTTCAATTTTCTATTTCATTGTCCTTGCTGCATATTTTTGTGTGTGTAATCTTGCACATCATTCCATCACACATAGAGTAGCATTTCGTATGTTAGCATTTTATATATTAACATAAATTTACATTTATAGAAATATATAATGCTTGACTTAGCGTTGTTAAAATAATTTCTTCTTTAAACAACGATGCAAAAAGTTTTAGCATGTGGCTGCAACTTACAATTATAGTTATAGAAGACGAGGCTATTTGGCTCTAGGGTGCACACACTCTCTAATGAATAGTAAAATCAAAATAAATGATAAAAAATTCAAAAAAATCTGAAATTTATTGTGGATGTTCATATTAGTGTGGCATGTGTGGTTGCCAATTTTGATGTCATATGGTGCAGTGGTTCTTCCTCGGTGAAAAATACAAAAGTACGTATGACATTTTGCTACATTTGAAGGCATCATTTGGCGTTTGATTTGTCTTTTTTTTTCACAGGCCAAAATACTAAATCTTTTCACCTGAAATTTTGCATGTGCCATTTGGGTATGACAATGAGCACATACAATTTTTTTTCAAATTTTGTGGCATTGGCAAAGTGTACATTTGGCACGCAGGTGCACGTGCACCCAAAGGGAATATCCCAAGTACTAGACGAGGCTATTTGGCTCTAGGGTGTACATTTGGGTATTTGGCTCTCTGTGGCATTGGCAAAGTCTTTCTCTTCCAAATATTTTTATGAATAAGTTTCTTTGACATTGAAGTACGTTTTTTGGAACTGCCATTCAAAAAGGAAATTACTTTTTTCTAGTTGTATGTGAAAGACATCTATTGTTGCAATTCAATCATTCTCTCTTATTTTTCTTAGTATTTATACTTACATACTATACCTTCTTGTAAAATAGAGTGTTGCTCTTAAGTGAGGAAAAGATCCCAAAGTAGACAAAATAAAAGATCCCAAAGAGGACAAATGAGAGTTAAATAGAAAGAGCCATTGAGGCCACCAAAAAAAATATACAAAAAATAGAAAAAAGAGAAAAAAATAAAAAGAGAGAAAGGGGCAACACTACTATCCTTTTGAAAGATCCACACTAGTACTCCATCTTATCCTTGTACTCCATAGAGATGATCATTTATGCATATAGCTATGTGGCGACCTTCACACTTTAGAACTTGGCTTGCATATTCTAAGGATGAGCCTCCTCAAACGAGCTCTAGGTCTTCATGAGCGAGCAAGTTGGATGCACCCCCACTAGTGGTCTGGGGACGAGTCAAGATAAGATTTCAAAGAAGATCAAGTGTGAAACTTTAGTAGATTGAGTTCTCAATAAAAAATACTTTTTCTCTCGTATTCCCATATCCGCTTTCTTGCATGCAAAAACCATTTGGAGACATTCGAGTCACGGACAGCGAGAGCTCTTGCACCTAATGTTCTTTCGTTTCTTGTTTCAATGCTAATATAGACTCTTGCATGTTATGACTTGAATTGAATCACATACCTTGATTGCTTTACTTTTCAAAGTTCTTTTATGGTTGCTAGCATGTCACCACAAAAATTATGCCTGTTATCATTTACCTACTCGAGGACGAGCAGGAATTAAGCTTGGGGATGTTGATACGTCCCAAACGTATCTATAATTTCTGCTTGCTCCATGCATGTTTTGTGTGATATTGCTATGATCTAGATACACTTTCATACACTTTTGATCATATTTGGACTAACTTATTAACTCAGTGCACCACAGTGCACGTTCCTGTTTTCTGCTGTTTTTCTATTTCAGGTTTTCCCCATATTAAAAGTGCTCCAAAAATTCGCGAAAAATCAAATAAAAAATCAGCGTGAAGGAACCTTCCGGAAACACCTGGGTGGGGCCAGAGGGCCACCACTAGGGACCCATGCGGCCACCTGGCGCGGCCTAGGGTCTGGCCGCGCCAGGGGAGGGGGGGGGGGCGCCTGGACCCCTGGTGGCCCCACTGCCCCCCCCTTCGCCTATTTATTCTCCGTGTCGTGAAACCCTCGAAGACAGAACCCTTTTCGCGATCTCGCCTCTGCTCCGCCGCCGCCGCCGCACTTCCAAGATCGGAAGCGCGAGTAGACCTCTTCTTGGCACCCTGCCGGAGGGAGGATTGACCTCCGGGAGCTTCTCCTCCACCATGGACGCTTCCCGGATGTGCCGTGAGTAGTTTCCCTGAGACCATGGGTCCGTGATCACTAGCTATGTGATGTTCTCCTCCCCTCTTTGTTCTTCATGGTTTAGTCCTCGTGAGCTGCCCTACATGATCGAGGCACATATGTAATTTTCTGTTGTTGCTATGCTGAGTTTGCTAGGATCTGATGGATTATGAGATTATGTTCAGATTGTGATTGAGTAATATATTTAGTACTTATCTTTTATATTTTTGTTCCTAAGTAATTCTTGCATGTTCTCCGTTGTTGTTTATTGCTTTGGCCAAGTAGTAGGTAGTGACTCCAAAGGGAACATTATGCTCGATTGTTGGTTCATGCCCCCCGATGACACGCTTGAGTGACAGAAACATGAGTCTAGGGGATGTGCTGCTGCCACAAGGGGGAAAACAACAGTGCTTGTATCCGCGGTTGCAAGGATTGTTTAATTTACGCAAAATGATTTTTAATGCAGTTGTCTGTTGCTTTGGGTTTACACTTTGGGTGGGACTCGCAACGTAAGACCAGCGAGATGTTCTGGATAGATATCTCAAGGTGGATGATTAGTAGTAAGTGCAGTTGGATTTCGGTCTACTTATTTTGGCGTACCGCCCATGCTTTTGAGCCTCGTCCTTTCTTTGTACCATAGTTAGCATTGCGGTGCGTTTTTAATCCTGTCAATTGCCCAACTGTAATTTGTTTACCTCGCATAGCAGTTTTATCGTCTTTTGGGAGAGATACATCACTAGTGAACATCACGGTACCCCGATCCATATCTCATCACTGTTTACACGCTCTTTTATTTTCCTGCTTTTACTTTCTAGCTGCTATCATTATCATTATTATCTGTTGCGTTGATCCTTTGTGAACAACAAGGCCGTAGAGATTGACAACCTCTCTGTACTCGTTGGGAAGCAAAGTTATTTGTGTTGTGTGTAGGTCCAGGTACAACAAGTAATTCTTTTCAGATGGCGCATCACTTGTCGAACCACCTACTTATCATTTCCAGAGTCCTACGAGAAGACACTCTAAACCTTGGCATCTTTGCCAAGGGAAATTTTCCGCTCTCCTACATCTCACCTTCCACTTGGGGTAACCAACGAGGAGAGATATCAGCAGCTCACGAGGTCTAAACCATGAAGAACAAAGAGGGGAGGAGAACATCACATAGCTACTGATGACGGACCCATAGTCCAAGGGAAAGTACTCACGGCACATCTGGGAAGCGTCTATGGTGGAGGGGAAGCTCCCGGAGGTCAATCCTCCTTCCGACAGGGTGCCGGGAAGAGGGCTGCTGGCGCTCCCGATCTTGGAAGCGCGGCGGCGGCGGAACAGAGGCTAGATCGCGAAAAAGGGTTCTGTCTTCGGGGGTTTCGCGTCACGGGAAATAAATAGGCGAAGGGGGGGCAGCCAGTGGGGCCACCAGGGGTCCAGGCGCCCCTTGGCGCGACCAGCCCCTAGGGCGCGCCGCCAGGGCGCCTGGGCCCCTAGTGGTGGCCCTCTGGCCCCACCCAGGTATTTCCGGAAGGTTCCTTCACGCTGATTTTTTATCTGATTTTTCCCGAATTTTGGAGCTTTTTTAATATGGGGGAAACCGAAAATAGAAAAACTTTAGAAAAAAGGAACTGGCACTGTGGTGCACTGAGTTAATAAGTTAGTCCAAATATGATCAAAAGTATATGAAAGTGTATCTAGATCATAGCAATATGACATAAAACATGCATGGAGCAAGCATAAATTATAGATACGTTTGGGACGTATCAAGGACCGTCCGCCGTGGTTGATCATGGCGAGACCGAGAAGAGGCCAAGAGGGCAAAAAAAACTCCAAAGTCGAAGAGAAACGTGAGGCGGAAACACTTGCTTTGCAAGAAACCTTGACAGGTTTAGCCACAAGAAAATTGACGAGAGAAGAGAAGAAGCACCTATAGAAGGAAGAGCAAATGAATGCGTATCTCGAGATTCAAGAGAAGAAACTTGAGATCGAAGAGAAGCAAATGAAGCTTGCGTTGATGACGAAGAAAATGGAGATTATGAAGCTCGATTTGAACACAGTATCTCCGAGGAAGCGCGCATGGTTCGAGAAGATGCAAAATGAGACGCTTGACTCGGATGATTGATCGGGGACGACAAATGGGATCGGCGTGGACTTGTTTTTGGTTGTGGCGCCGCCATGTGTAGCCAGCTTTGAATTCATGGCGCAAACTGTGTATTTTTTGTTGCCAGCGCGCGCCCTGGCATAGTCCGCTGGCATTGTGGCTGACATGGAAGAAATTCACGCTTTTGTTGGCGCGGACAAAATGTGTCCCCGCGTTGGCCGACGCATCCAGAAAGCCGCGGACATTTGCAGACAATTTTCCACGCGCCGACGCAAACAGACTAATTCCGGAAAAATCGCGCATCCGTTTGCGTCGGCGCGTTGGAGTTGCCCTTACAGCTTCACTCCATTACACTTTTTTGGACTCGTCCAGCACATTAAGCATTCTATTTGTTTCAATGCCATCAATGGTTTCAATTTTTGTGTGTACTATATAAGGATACCCCATGCGTTGCTGCGGAAATCGACTGTAATATATTTATAATGATTTAATTATATAAAACATTAATAGTTGAATTAATAATACATAAGCTAAAAGGGAAAATAAATCTTATGTGTTGTATTTTATTATTGTATAGTTAAAATATTTATTAAATATAAGTAACATAATATAATGGAATACTTTTTTATGCATGTTTAGTGAGGTGTCATGTGTCATGAAATAGAAGTGTGCATGAGATTAATTAATAATGAAGAGCTTTGTTCTCATGCATATTGTGGTGAACCTTTGTTGAGGTGCCATGTATACATATTAATATAATAAAGGTAGTGGAGATCAACTATTTAGGTATAGGATACGTTAAATTACTATTCCACTCCATAATAGATGAATATACGTGTATACATACTACAATTTATGATCTAGCCAGCCATGCATCGTATGTACTTACTGTATATGTTGTACTGAGATACATTACATACATATATATTGTTCCCACTCCCAGCAGTATACACAAACAATGGAAACAATGGATCGCCTCTCTGATCGTTTGTTTGAATTTGTTTTGTGTGCAGGTACATTGCTCTTAGAATAAGGGCGGAACCCAACCCTCTCGGCTATGGAGGCAGCCGCGGTGCTGGCTGGAAGCCAAACCCGTGCTGAGCCGCGGCGAGGTGCAGCGCCGGGCGTACCTTAAGAAACGCGCGGCGGCGAGGGCGAAGGCTGCGAAGCTGATGCCGCTGGCGGGCGACAACAGTCCCAACCATAGCGTCGAGGCCGTCTCGCTCCACAGGTACTACACTGACATGTTTCATGTTTTTTAGAACACAGTATAACGCAGACACTTATATACACGAGCATACACTCATCCCTATGAACGCACACACGCACATCCTATCCCTATGAGGCTATGATCATCTTCGCAATACTGAGCTGACACATCATTTTAAAATTAATGAAGTTACCACCTCATCTTCAACAGGAACGAGTTCTTCCACTAAAAGCACATTGCCGAATGCCCTGGAATAGAACCAGAAAAATGCGAACACCAATGTTAAATCCAGGATTTGAACTCTAATGGACTGGAAATACCACTGTCCCTCGAACCAACTCAACCACATATTGATTCGCTGCATGTTTCCTGTTACAGCTTCACTCCATTACACATTTTTGGACTCGATTTTTTAGCACACGGAGCATTCTCTTTTGTATCCATGCTAGTTAATAGTCCCAATGCTATTAATAGTTTCCAATGTTTGTGTATATACATTAAATTACTAATCTACTCCAGAATACATAGATATGTCTATACAAAGATACATATGATCTTGGCAACCATGCATCATATGTACATGTACGGTATACTACTCCCTTCGTTCTAAAATAGCCGTCTTAGTCTTAGTACAACCTTGTACTAGAGCTAGTACTAAGTTGAGACAATTATTTTAAAACAAAACAAATATGTTGTATATGTTGTACGACATCGTATCACAGCCGGCGCTTATGGGATCATATTTTGAGAAATAGTGCCACATTTACTTACTCAATGACACCTTTTGTAGTCTTACAATTTATAAGCATGCATGTTTGTTTCCATTCATATGGCAGTAGTAACGCCAGATTAGCCCACTCACAGTGGGAAGTATCTTAGACTAGTAACATAGAAATGTTCATTTATTCCTTTGTAGACGCATTTTGCATTGAGAATCGCTATGTGATGGTAATATATTATGTTACTCTATTTGTTTCTCTCCTTATTAATTATCTGCCATATTATCTTTTTGCTTACGTGACACCTATGTTACTACTTGTGTTACTCCCACTATCGCTAGTCTTAGCAGGATAATCTCCAGCACCAACTTGTATGTGAGTACTACGTTGGAAACAACAATACGTTTCTGTCCATCCAATCACCCGCTGGCACTAATGTCACTAATTTTTTTCATTGTTTGTTTGTTTGTTTGTTTGTGTGAGGATCACCGCTGAATTTGTATTATTAATAGAGATTTATTTGATACATATCCAACCATCCATTGCATCCATTCATTCAGGGTGGCCATCATAGAGAGTATACTAGAAGAATACCTCGCGTGTTGCAGCGAAAATCTCTATAAGACATCTATAATGTAAATTAAAATGGTTTAAGATGCATGCAAATGAAAGCGGATGGCATAGAAAAATGATTGATTACAATAGTGGATGGATGATGTGGATAGCTTGCATGTTGATATAGATATCATAAATGCGTCTTAGTGAAGTTTTGTTAGTGGATAACATGGACAAATGATTGACTACAATAGTGAGTGATGTGGATAGTTTGCTTGTTGAGGTAGACCACAAATGCATCTCAGTGGGATTTTGTGAGTCGATGACATGGAAAAATGATTGATTGCAATTGTGGATGATGTGGATATCTTACATGCTGAGATACTCCCTCCGTCCTTGAAAGAGTGTACTTCCAACTTTCTTGAAAATTCAAACAATTTCAAATTTTAACCGAGTTTACAAAAAATATAACAATACTTATGAAACTAAATAATAATTATATAATAATAATATACTTCGTAACGAATCTAATGATACTAATTTGCTGGTATAAATGTTGATGTACTTTTATATTATCATGGCCAACTTTTTAAAAGATTGACTTTCCAACAAAGTTGAAAGTACACTTTTTCAAAAAGAAAGAAGTAGACATCATAAATGTATCTTAGTGGAGTTTTACTTTATAAGAGATATACGAAGGAGACTACCTAACTGATCTACTTTCAACCATACCGGTCCCGAGCCCACCATAACCTAACCATTATTTGAATAATTATCTGAAATCTCAATATAGTGAGGAAAATTTTCAGTTCGATATGAGATCCAAGAGAACTACTTTCTCAGTTTTAAATTAGATGACTTTCATTTGTCCATATATGTATGTAAACATATACGCAAATAAAAATTATCTAATTTGAAACGGAAGAAATATAATACTTGATCAAACAAGATGCCGGCTAATTAATCTTGCATCACCAGTTGGTTTTGATTTTCATGAAAACGAGCGCTCCCCAGTCGTCGTTGCTGACACCATGCCGGAATACGAACCCATGAGCCACGGCGAGGTCCGGCGCCGGGCATACCTCAAGAAACGCGTGGCAGCAAGGGCGCGGGCGTGGGCGCGGGCACGGGCGGAGGCGACCAAGCTGGTGCCGTCGCCGGGCGGCAGCAGTCCCAACTCCCAACCACAGGTACGACACACGCCCCTCGGCCTCGCCGGACGTCCTCATGCTACTGGCATGTTTTGTGTTACAGCTTCATCTAATTACACTTTTTTAAACTGTTCAGCACATTAAGCATTCTATTTGTTCCAATGCCATCAATGGTTTCCATTTTTGTGTGTATACGCTAAATTACTACTTTACTCCGGAATAGATAGATATACATGTATACATACTACAAAGATATGATATAGGCAGCCATGCATCGTATGTACTTACTGTATATGTTGTACTGAGATACATTATATACACATATATTGTTCCCACTGCTAGCAGTATACACACAAACAATGGAAACAATGGCTCGTCTGTCCGATCGTTTGTTTGAATTTGTTTTGTGTGCAGGTACGGCGCTCTTAGAATCAGGGCGGAACCCAACCCTCTCGAATATGGAGGCACCCACGGTGCGAGCTGGAAGCAAGCCGCCAAGGCGCATGCGGCCGAACCCGTGCTGAGCCGCGGCGATGTGCGGCGCCGTGCGTACCTCAGGAAACATGTGGCGGCGAAGGCAAAGGCGGCGAAGCTGATGCCGCCGGCGAGCATTAGAAGTCCCAACCACAGCGTCGAGGCCGCCTCGCTCCACATGTACGACGCACGGTCCTCCGCCTCGCCGGATGCCCTCGTGCTACTGGCATGTTTCATGTTAAAAAAAACACAGTATAACACACACTCATCCTATGAACGCACACACGTACACCATACCCCTATAAGCAGGGACGGAGCTCCCTTATAACCATTGGTGTCAACTGACACTAATGATTTTTGAAAATCCTTCACTAATTTAGGCCAATCACCATTTTTTTTAAATGACACCGCTGTTATATAGATGACCCCATAGGATCTCTTTTCCAGCTTCGTCCCTTCCTATAAGGGATACCACTGTGTCTCTTACCAACTCAACCACATGTTGATTCACCGCATGTTTTGTGTTACAGCTTCACTCCGTTACACTTTTTGGACTCGATCGTCCAGCACACGAAGCATTCTCATTTGTTTCCATGCTATTTAATAGTCCCAATGTCATTAATACTTTCCAATGTTTGTGTATAATAGATGATACCCCGCGTTGCTGCAAAAACTGTTAACAAATAATTTAATGTTTTAAATTATGACATTTTTTTGAAACTTAGTATGATTATAATTCTTTTTCGAAAGAAATTTTGTTTAGAGTAAAAGTCTATGAAAAAAATGAGTGTGAGTTTTGTTTTAATATTTTATTACCTTGACAATATATCGGCAAGATGATATGAGACCAAAAAAATATTGTGTAGAGACAACGACACATCATCCTTGGCTAAACCTAAAACAATGATGACAACTACATATGTGCGTCCATACAAAAATTGTCGCATATAAAAATAAAATGTGAAGTTACTCATAATTTGATTTTAATAAAAAAAGTTGCTTCTGAATCGTGAGGTTGAGTGCATATTCCCTCCGTCCTTGAAAGAGTATACTTCCAACTTTGTTGGAAAGTCAAACTTTTTAAACTTTGACAGTGATGATATAAAATTGCATCAAAGTTGATACCATCAAATTAGTATGATTAAATTCGTTATGAAGTATATTTTTATTGTATATTTTTTTCATAAGTATTGTTATGTTTTGGTGTAAACTTGGTCAAAGTTTAAAATAGTTTGATTTTCCAAAAAAGTTGGAAGTACACTCTTTCAAGGACGGAAGGAGTATTTTTTAAATATTTATATGCGGATTTAATGGGAGCATATGCATGAAGTGTTAGTGCAAAAAAAGTTTTGCATGGTGGACTTATAAATAGGTTAGTGGAGATGAACTATTTATGTATTATGGATACGTTAAATTACTACTCTACTCCGGAATACATAGATACGTCTATACAAAGATACATATGATCCTGGCAGCCATGCGTCGTATGTACATTGTACTGTATACTACTCATTCCATTTCAAAATAAATGTCTTAGCCTTAATACAATTTTGTATTAGAGCTAGTACAAAGTTGAGACAATTATTTTGAAACGAAGAGAGTATGTTGTATATGTTGTACATTGTATCGCAGCCAGCGCTTATAGAAATAGTGGCACATTTACTTACTCAATAACACCTTTTGTAGTCTTACAATTTATAAGCATGCATGTTTGTTTCCATGCATATGCCAGTAGTAACGCCAAATTAGCAGGATGATCTCCAGCACCAACTTGTATGTGAGTACTACGCGGAAACAACAGTACGTTTCTGTCCATCCAATCACCCGCTAGCACTAATGCCATTAAATTTTTTCATTGATTGTTTGCTTGTCTATGTGTGTGAGAGAATCACCGCTAAATTTGTATTCTTAATAGATATTTATTTGATGCATATCCAATCATCCATTGCATCCATTCATTCAGGGTAGCCATCATAGAGAGTATACTATACTAGAAGAATACCCCGCGCGTTACAGCGGAAATCTCTATAAGACATCTATAATATAAATTAAAGGGTTTAAGATGCATTTAAATAAAAGTGGATGACATGAAAAAAATTATTGGTTACAATAGTGAATGATGTGGATGGCTTGCATGTTGAGATATATATCATAAATGCATCTTAGTGAGGTTCTGTTAGTGGATGACATGGATAAATGATTGACTACAATAGGGTGATGTGGATAGCTTTCATGTTGAGGTAGACCACAAATGCACCTTAGTGGGATTTTGTTGGTGGATGACATGGACAAATGATTGGCTACAATAATGGATGATGTGGTTAGCTTGTATGTTGAGATAAACATCATAAATGTATCTTAGTGAAGTTTTGCTTTATAAGAGATATAGATAAGGGTAGCACGACAAGTCTTGGTAGAGGTGCTGTTAGGGGACCATCATATAATACCAGTAATGGAAATGGCATTGGAAATACCAACTATTAAGGTTTTACTTATGGTAATTGCATTGATAATGGTGATCGTTACAGTTACACTAATGTTAATGGTCTTGAAGGTGGTGTTCTAATAAATGAAAGCACCACTAGTGCATCACTATCGTCTTGCGTAGTCCAACCAGTAGAGCAGCAAATGCCATCTTTGAATTTATTACATGGTAACACAATGCATTCCATTGATAATCCAAACCATATAAGGCACCAAGATAGTGTATCACAATCATACCAGCTTAGTATGATTGCAAATCGAAGGGATAACATGTCTCCTTGGCCTCTGGATGATAGTGCTGATCTATGCAAAACTTATCTGGGTGGGAATGAGGTCATGCAAAATACCACAACCCCCTACATGGACCAAGGAATACATAATGCTGCAACTGTGGAGATGACCCATGAAATGCCTAGAGATGGTGATGCTTGTAAGATCAGTGCAGTGCAACTTCAAGGCTTCGACATTGAGTTTGTGGTTTGCAGAGAAATACATTTGCAACAGCTAACACATCAAGTGGAGGTGGAGTAACAGATGAGACGATGGATGGGATAAATATGGATGAATTGGAAAACTTATTGAACCAACAGATATGTATTACGGTTAGTAATAGCATGCCTTCATTTTTCTATTTCATTGTCCTTCCTTAATATACAAAATTTGTATAATCTTGCACGTCATTCCATCACACCTAGAGTAGCATTTTGTATGTTAGCATTTTATATATTAACAAAACATACATTTACATTTATAGAAATATATAATGCTTGACTTCGCGCTCTTAAAATACTTTTTTCTTTAAACAACGATGCAAAAAGTCTTAGCATGTGGCTGCAACTTACAATTTTAGTTATAGAAGTACTAAAGTCTTTTTCTTCCAAATATTTTTACGAATAAGTTTTCTTGACATTGAAGTACGTTTTTTGGAACTGCCATTCAAAAAGGAAATTACTTTTTTCTAGTTGTATGTGAAAGACACCTATTGTTGCAATTCAATCCTTCTTTCAATCAATCATTCTTTCTTATTTTTCTTAGTATTTATACTTAGATACTAAAAGATACTAAAATTCAAAATTATTATTTTTACTTCATTTTGGCTAATGAGGATAAGATATGAATTTTAGAGTGTGCTCACTAACAGGCATAATTACAGGCAAAGCATTGGACCATAACTTATCCTATGGTAATCATATCATGATGTTTGAAATGTTTTTTTTGAAACTCGGCCCCTTAGGGTCTGATTCATTAAAAAAGGTAGAAAAAAATTGCCTGGTTAATTAACGGAAACCTGGAAAAAAACCGGTACAACATGCCCACAAAGGGCAAACGGCTGACATGGCACCCCCAAGACCACACACACCGTCGAGCAAAGGAAACCGTCAAGAAGGCGACTCCGACTCCATCTCGAACGACCAATCGAGTCCACTCCGAACAACAACACATGAGAACCTCGAAGGCCATAGCCAAATAATCGACCGACGACGTCCAGGACAGGCAGCTCAAATTTTGCTGACGCGCTTCACTGGAGAAGGTTGCAAGCCTCGCACCGACCTAGATCAGCTCCACCTCCGTAGAGCACCGTCCGCTGGAACCACCCTCATGTAGTCATCGTTTCTGCAGTGGCCTCGCCGCCTGCCTCTCTGACTTCTCTTTCATAGCGAGAACCAATCATAAGCACATCCATTGGCGGACCAGACTGTCGACATCAGAAGGACAAGCCGCGACCCAACTCCACACGCCACCATCATCGTCGCCACACAAGTCGCAACGCCAACCACACTCATCACAGTCGGGTACCTGCCGGCCACAATTATGTAAGCGTCTAGCACATGGAGAGCACAAACGCGATCCTAATATCTTGAAGACGACGCCTCAAAGTAGGAAGCGATGATGTCGATGCCATCGTCCGACCCAAACAAACCTTAGGCTTTCACCTGAAGAACCGGTTTCGAAAGTGTGAAGGGATGAACTCCACAGCGGTGCCTACAAGAAGGTTAGACGACGTCCACAGACGCCGTCGCCGCTGGCCGCCGGCAAGCTTTCGTCCGGAGTACCACCCAACACCACACCATCGCGCATTGCACCTCCACTAGCCCGCACACCACCCCAATACCACCGCACCAACAACATTAGAGCACCACCGACGATGCCTCGCCCTCGCTGCACGACCACACCGCCACCAACAAACTGCAGAGCATCACCGGAGCCAAGAGGAAGGGCCGCCACCCCATCCCAAACTCACCAGAAGGACCAACGAGGCCAAGATCGCACACCGCCTCCCAACCGCCAGCCGACGTAGGCGGATCGGATCAGGATCTGAAGCCGCAGGAAGTTGGAAGACGCCCCGATGTCGTCCTGTAGCGCTCGAGGACGAGCACCTCCGGGCTGAATGGGGCCCGCCACCTCGCCCAAGTGCCGGAGAGAGGATCCATCCATTTGAAACTGAGTTTCATGTATATTATAGTGGCACTATCAGAAATGATACCGCACTACCAAACACGTACTAATTGATGTTTTCACTATATTTAAATTTTAGAAATACAAAGGGGACTGTCTAACTAATCGTCTTTCAACCATGTGCATTGTGGGCACACCACGTCGGCTTAGCCTAACCATTCTTTGAATAATTCAAGTATTTGATTATGGTCACCTAATAGCTCCTCCACCATGACTTGTCGTGATGCCCCCATTTCAATGAAATCTAAACCAACTGGTGTGCTCCGGTGGAAATGCCAACTTTTAATTTATTTCAGAGTAACACGATGAGTGCGATGAATAATTCAAACCATATAAGGCACGAAGATAGTATGCAACCGATATATCACCTTAGGTATGATTGCAACATCGAGGGATAACGATGTTTCCTTGCCCTCTGGATGATGGTGCTGACCTACGCAAAACTTACCTGGGTGGGAACAAGGTCATGCAAAATACCACAACCATGGAAATGTCCCAAGGAATACAAAATGCTGCAACTATGGAGATGACCCAAGAAAGTCCTAGAGATGGTGACGCTGGTCAAACTATTACGGTGCAACTTCAACGCTTTGACAATGAGTTTTTAACAGCCGGCACAACAGGTGGAGGTGGAGTAACATATGAGATGATGGATGGGATAAACATGGATGAATTTGAAAATTTATTGAACCAACAGGTATATACTGCTTTCAGTAATAGCATGCCTCCATTTTTTTTGTTTCATTGTCCTTGGTGACATATAAAAAATCTGTAATCTTGCATGTCATCCCATCACAATAGAGTAGCATTTCGTATATTATCATTTTGCATATTAGTAAAATATAAATTTTTGGAAATATGTACCGCTTGACTTTGCACTCTTCAAAAATTATTTTGTAAACAAGGATGCAAAAAAGTTTTAGCAGTTGGCTGCAACTTACAATTATAGTCACAAGTACAAACGTAACTTTTGTGAGATGCATTTCCATATATGTTATATTTTGTACCTAAATTTACTTAAAATAATGTTAGTTGCAGCTCATGTCTTTGTGAAAATCATGAATTTTGGTTAGTTTAAATATTATATCACGAATTATGGGTCTGTACACATTTTAGAGTGCGCTCACTGTTAGACATAATTAGATGCAAAGCATCGGACCATAAGTTATCCTTTGGTAATCATATCATGATGTTTGAAACAAATAAAATGTAATAAAACTACTAATGTATGAACCTAACCTACTTCTGTGAACGAGATGATTTTCTGTGGAGTACATGAACCTTCTACTGGAGCAAGTCGACGAGAGGGTGGCGTCGAAGTTCGAGGCCAAGAAGCAATTATAAGGCATGAACTAGGAGTTGGTCGATGGTAATGTGGGTCACACATTTCAAGCGATGTGCCTAACAATGTGGCGAAAACCATACCTCCGACTACTGCATAGTTATTGGAAACCATACATAACTATGACTTGTGGATGTAATTGTGTCTACCTAAATCCGAATGTAGTTGTTTCTTGTTGTTGCCAAATTTTGCTAGTGACATGCTCATAGCTAGCTTCCGGGAAACCGTATTCTGGATTGTTCGTTTGTGGTACCGACAACATTTGTTCAGCAACATGATTTTTGTTGAACTCAAAATTTCTACCCTTTGTTAACCTGCTTGACGTGCTTCTGATTATATGTTAAAATCCATTCTAAATTAGGATGATGTTTTGCAAGACCGATAGGGAAGAACATTCTATAATGGAAGACGCCGTAAGGAGGAGAGATTAAGAGAGACTGATGAGATGGTCAACTATTGAGCATTTTTTCGTGCCAGCAGAGTGGAGTGACATTATAAATAAGAGTATGTCTTATCATGATGGAAGATGTGGCTGCTCTGAGAATTGGTGTATGCAGGAACGGTCATGGATTGACGTGATGCAAGATGTTGCACATAACATCGTTGTGCAGAAGCTTGGTCAGGAAGCAAAATTTTTTTGTATTTTAAACTCTACCACATTGACATATTTTTTTCCAATGCAAACTATATTCCCCAAAATATAGGAGAACTTATGGAGGACGACGGTGCAAATGCAACTACAGATCAAGTTAGTAGCCATCTATAGGTCTTATTTCCCAAGTTCATATTCCTTCCATCTGAAACTGAGCTTCGTGTATATTATGGTGGAATTATCAGAAATGGTACCGCACAACCATTCAAGTAATTGTTGATGTTTTCACCATATTTAAAATTTCATAAATACGAAGGGGATTTCCTAACTGATGGTTTTTTAACCATACCCGTCATGAGCGCACCACAACCTAACCATTATATGAATGATAATCCAAATATACCGAGGGAAGTTCCGAATTTGATTTGAGATCTGAGGGAGCTATGATACTTAATCACGAGAAGTCTGCTAATTATTATTGCATCACCACTTGGTTTTGATTTTCATGGAAATGGGGGCAACATGACAAGTCATGGTGGAGGTGCTATTAGGAGCCATTATCTAATACTAGTAATGGAAATGACATTGGAAATACCAAATGGTCACTAGTATAAAACATGGCTTTGGTTCAGGCCTGACCAACCCATTAGTCCCGGTTCAGTAACGAACCGGAACCCATGGGGGCATACGTCCCGGTTCGTGCGCATTGGTTCCGATTCGTCTGGACCATTTAGTCCCGGTTCCAGCCACGAACCGGGACTAAAGGCCACCGAGAAAAGAAATAATTGTTTTTTTCCAGATTTTGACTGTCAACCCCCCCTTTAGTTCCGGTTGGTGTCTCCAACCGGGACTAAAGGTCTATTTTTTCTTTTTTCTTTTTAGATTGTGAATAACTGTTAGAATATTTATATCTTTGAATGAATCTTTTTGCTTTAGGTCAAAAAGTTTTATAAACTTTCTGTTAGTGCCAGTAGTTTTCAAATTTAAATAGTTCAAATTTGAATTCTTTTGAAATTTGTGTGAATCACTTGTTTGTGAATAACTTTAGTTTAAAAATATATGATGCTTCTAAGATTTGGAGGAA
The DNA here is from genome assembly GCA_950022295.1 of Bromus sterilis. Classification (NCBI taxonomy): domain Eukaryota; kingdom Viridiplantae; phylum Streptophyta; class Magnoliopsida; order Poales; family Poaceae; genus Bromus; species Bromus sterilis. The sequence continues at coordinate 335,602,904 of OX465599.1, read as the reverse complement.
AAATAATTGAAAAAAGTTGGGATAGAAATTTAAAAGGGCGCCCAGCCACTTACCCCTTCATTCTTCTCCTAATTTTATTTAAAAAAATTGGGATAAAAATAATTCAAAAAAAGATGGGATAGAAATATAAAGTTGGGAAATATGAAATAAGGGTTTTCCTACTATACTATTGTGGGAAATATGATTTATTTATATTTTAGGTTTTGCAAAAAAAAACAATTATTGTTATTTATTATTCAAGACTATTAATATTTCATTACTTTTGTTTATAAAAATAATTATTTAGAATTAAAACAATATAGAAGTGTTACATTGTGACCAAGAGGTTAATAGGATTGATATGATAGTAATATCAACAACGTGTGCGCGGTGTAGTTGGAAGTGCGGACGGTAGTCTGAGGATGGGTGACCTATCGTGAAGTTTGACTACGACTAAGTAATTTGACTACAGTAAGGGTAGTTAGAGACTAAACTGGTCAAATAACTCAAAAATAAAATTTTAAAAAAGAAAAAAGGAAGAAGGAATAAATTGAATCAATTTTTTTTCCCGTGGAGGCTTTTAATCCCGGTTCTTGTTACCAACCGGGACTAAAGGTCATCCGCCCCAGCGCACCACATCAGCCCATGTGGAGGACATTTAGTCTCGGTTCATAGGCGAACCGGGACTAATGGTATTGGGATTTAGTACTGACCCTTTAGTCCCGGTTCCGGAACCGGGATCAATGGGCCTCTGGAACCGGGATAAATGAGCCTTTTTCTACTAGTGGGTAATGATTATACTTATGGTAACCGTATCGATAATGGTGATCGTTATAGTTACACTAATGGTCATGGTGTTGAAGGTGGCGTTCTAATAAATGAAATCATTGTTAGTGCATTATTTCGGTCCAACCTAGCCCTACCAGTAGAGCACCAAATGCCAACTTTAAATTTATTTCATAGTAACACAATGAGTGCCATGGATAATCCAAACCATATAAGGCACCAAGATAGTGTAATACAATTATATCAACTTAGGTATGATTGCAACATCGGATGGATAACAATGTCTCCTTGCCCTTTGGATGATGGTGCTGACCTATGCAAAACTTACCTGGGTGGGAATAAGGTCATGCAAAATACCACAACCATGGGAATGGCCCAAGGAATACAAAATGCTGCAACTATGGAGATGCCTCTGAAAAGGTCTAGAGATGGTGTTCTGGTTAGACCAGTTGGTGCAACATCAATGCTTCGACAGTGAGTTTTTGAGCTTGGAGAGTGGACATTTGCAACATCCGGCACAACAAGTCGAGGTGGAGTAACAGATAAGATGATGGATGGGATAAATATGGATGAATTGGAAAACTTATTGAACCAACAGGTATGTATTACTGTTAGTAAATTTGCTTACAATAATATTTAGTTCCAGATCATGTCTTCATGAAGAGCATCAATTTTTGTTAGTTTATATATTAATTCACGACTGATTGAAATATGAGTATTTAATGGATTGTACACATTTTAGAATGTGCTCACTATGAGACATAATTAGAGGCAAATCATCGAACCATAAGTTATCCTATGGTAATCACATCACGATGTTTGAAATAAATAGAATGTTATGTGGCACACTATATTGTCTCTCCACCTAGTATTATTATCTACTCAAGGAACACAGGTCCACATTACAAGGAAGAAAACACAAATATTTAAGATGTATCATGGTTTTGTCTGTACTCTCCCAAGCAATGTATCACTGTTATTACTATAAATTTGAATCTCCTTTTGGAGTAATATTTTGGTCTACTCAAATAATATTGCATTACCTTTCCTTGTGCCTTTCTTCTCTAACATTGCCTTTTTCTCATAAATATGCGTTAGTGTGGAATCTTAGAACACACTAGAATTAATGGCACATACACATATCGGATTGTAGATTGGAATTTAGAATCATCTTCCCAGTGCTAAATCTGAATGTCATTATCTTTATTGCACTTTGATTTTTTAATAATAATCGTAGGTCTGAAGGCATGGAGGAGCTCGTAGGGGCAATATGAATTAGAGGAAAGCACATATAGAACTAAGAAAAAAGAATGTCTACTTTAGGCTTTCTCAACATCTATATGTAAACCACACACACCGGCGAGCACACACATGAAACATGCATGTGTGAGTCCGCCCAAGAAGAGTAGTAGCTCCCCGGTGTACTCACACCCATAGAAATTGTTTGGAGCCAGACTTATGCTCCCTTGTTCTTCGCTTCTGCTCCGCGCGCCTCCTTCATTCGTCTTTGATCGTGTTTATGCATCCTTCGGTACTGTAACAGCCCAGTTTTTGCAAAAATTAAAAATTTTGTTTTCGCTGTGAGTTGTCTGATTGTCTGATTGTTTACGGTGTTTGCATCCCCGATTTATCGATCGGAGATTATTTTCCCCCTCTTATCTCGTATCGGACGGAGACCGACCCTTGCCACCCTGACACTTGACCTTTGCGACACCGGGTTTCACCCGATCACCGTCGTAAAAACCGCACGAGACCAGCCGCAGCCAACGAAACGAAAAACCCGTTTAATAATTAAACGGGTTATTTTTATAGCGCACCGGAAAATGTTGTCGGAATGTCACCGCAGTGAGGTACGATCGAAGAGCTCGACGCGCTGAGCGCGTGGTTCAAGGTTTCGTCGGAATCGGAGTCCGTATGCAACTTCGGCGGTCACGACCGCGATCGCCGGACACGCGAGAGAGAAAACCGGTGGTCATCGGGGGTATTTTCGTCATCTGCCAAACCAGCTAGCCTATATAATGACCCCTCACCTTCCCCATCTAATTAGGGTTCCCCCTTGCACAAATTGCAGCCACCCCCCTGGAAAAATCCCAGATCTGCCCAGTTGGTCCCTCACAGCTCGAAACCCTAGCCCCCTAGCCCTCCGGAGCCGTCAGATCTGGGAACGGAGGTCCCAGATCGCGCCACATCGCGCCCGGAGCAGCCTCCTCCCCACCAACCGCAGCACCGGGCCGCGCCAGGCCCTCCTCCGCGCCGCCGGGCCCGCCCGGGCCGAGCCTCCGCCGCCAGCGCCCTCGTCCTCCGCGCCCTGGCCATGGAGACGTCGCCGCCCACGCTCAGCCGAGCTCCGGCGAGCCGCCGCGCCGCCGGCTTCCCTCCTCCTCTCCCGCGTCCCTCTCTCCCTTCTCCTTCTCCTCCCTCTCGTCCCTGACCTCGCCTCCTCCTCGCCATGCAGAACGCCGCCGCCGCGGGGGCCACTGGAGCCGCCATGGCCGGCCCCGAGATGCAGCCAGCCGCCGCCTGGAGCTCAAGACGGACGCGCGCCGCCGTCCCACGCCTTGCCGTCGTCGGCCTCCACACCGAGCTCCGGGAGCCCGCAGCCCCTCCGGCCACCCTCGTCGGTCCGCCGCCTCTCGCCGGAGGCGCGGCCGCCGCCAGCCGGTGCGCTCGGCCTCGATCCAGATCGGATCGGGCGAGCAGGCCAGCCAGCCGGCCCATGGCGCCCAGGCCCAGAGCCCCAGCGAGGCCCAGGCCACCAGCCTCCCGCGCTGTCCAGTTGGGCCTAGCCCAGCGGGGTGAGGGCCCGTTCCCTTTTTTTCTGTTCTTTTATTTTTTCTCCAGTACCTCAATTTCTGCTAAGTCTGGAGAAATTACTGCTGCTGATTGAATTTTGCGCTGTAATTTTCCGTTGATCCGTAGCTCCGATGACGTTGCCCCCAAAACGAAAGTTGCTCAGAATTGCGTGTACTTTAATTCGTCTTTTGTGAGCATTTGCATTTGAGCTCATCTTGATTGTGTAATTGTGTGCTAAAGTGGGCATCAGGCCGTTAAAACGGCTACTTTTTCCTGTTATGTGCTGCTGTTATTATTTTGTTGCAACTTTGCATGGTGATTGTAACAAATCCATGAGGCCTATTGCATTGATTCCTTTTGCGTTGCGTTAAGCAATGTTTCTACTTCAGTTTCATGCATTCACATGTCATATTTGCTTGCTGCATCATGTTTATATCTTGCTCCAAAGTAGCTATCATGATGTTATTGTGCTGCTATTGCTGAAACTGTTATTTTGTTGCAACTTCGGATGACGATTGCTTCGCAACCGTTCATCGGAATTGAGTGATTCCAATTGCATATTGTTAAGCATCATGTCTAATTTCATTCCATGTATTGCTATGTCATGTTGCTGCACTTTTGCATATAGATTTACCCCTGTTTATACAGCTTGTGACCGTAAATTGTTTTGCTTATATCTTTTTAACCGTAACTCCGTTTGGAGAGTTCTTTATATGTAACTTGATTAGTTTTTCGTGTTCTTTGTGTTTATGCTATTGTTTGCTGTTGTTAACCAAGATGAAATATTGTTTAGGGCAAAACAGTACCAAATTCTATTTTTATCGTGGGGTCCGCAATAGTTTGCATGTATAGGATTGTGCCTCACTTAAATTGTCTAGCATAGATAGTTTACTTTGTGCTTCACCTCTTGACTTGTTTGTGTGCTATGCCATGCTTGCTTGAGTTGCCATGTTAATAACCGTTGTTTGGTCACCTGTAGCTAAACAACTTGAACCACCGTAAACGTGCGGTATCGTCGTGTGTGACGAGTACTCCACTTAAATCGTTAGTAACCGCTCTCGACGGTAGGTGCGATGTTTCGTGTTGCTTCTTGTTGACGCTTGCTCTTGTATTGCTCCGTAGTAATAGTGGTGCACCGTTGATTGCTTTCCAGTGTTTACTTCTTGTGTGCTCCCGCGGGTACCTCTCGGAGACGATGCGAGCTTGCGATCAACTACACCTTCGGAACCCGACTTATCAACAGGCAAGGACTTGCATTACTTATGATCCATTCTATTTCAACCAGCGGTTTGCATGCTAGAATAGGTTAGGCGATGTTTGATCCTACCACATGTTTACAGCCTCTTTTAAACCGATACAGCCATGTCCCCTCCCAGCAAACCATGTACTGCTATGTTACTATTGCTCGTTGCTCAGCCCTTGCTTAGTATGCATGCTTAGGATGCTACGATGTTACCCTGTTACTCTTTGGGTTGGGATATCACCTGATTATTATATTATTGTTGATGATATGATTATTATAAATGTTGACTATATTCGACGAAGGATGGAAGGTCTAGGCTATCCCGCCCCGACGCTTTGTTCCATTCGAGTCACCTAGGATCCGAGTTCCGGGTATTGGTTTTAAGACTGAGCGTGCCTAACCGCGTGTGGGATTTTATGGGGTCCCCTTCTCTTACCTACCTAGCTTCAAACATTTCTAGTGGTGGCCCAAGCTGATTTACCATTTGAAAACGTGTGTGTGTCTGTTGGGTCGCTCCTGGCAGATATTATTTAAAATAACCCGGACCAGTGAGGACATAGTTCCCTTGCTGGCCCACCTTGTCCGGCTAAGGACCCGGTCTCATAAGAGAACTAACCGGCTATCCAAACCTGCGACAGACGGTAGAGACCAGATCGAGAGAGCGGCCGACTCCTGAGCTGGATGTCGACTCACCGGGGGCCACCCGGATTTGTTCGTTGTTAGTTAGAGGGACCTGTCGTTTCGGATCTCTTGGAACTAAATCATCAAATGGTTGCCTGTGATGGGTAGCAACTGAGAGTGATGGACATGCGTGCGGAGCCTCGTAATGGGCAGTTGGTACACCCCTGCAGGGTTAAATATTTTCGAGAAGCCGTGTCCACGGTTATGGACGACTTGAGACCTACTCCTTGTTCATAGACAACAACAACTGAGATATCTTAATATAACTTAATCAACGTGTGCGTGTGCCTTGACTGCTTCTTCTTCGTCGGGATGCGAAGAGGAGGACAAGGATAGGATAGGTGTTATGTTTGCGTAAGTAGTTGATAGCAAGACTTGTTGGAGGCGATTCCTCATCGAATGCTTGGCTTCTTATCTTACTCTCTAGATCGTTAGCCACTTCATAAATGCTAGTGCGGCAGCAACCTCACCACTTACCCCTTCCTTACCGTAAACTACTAGTTGTCCTAGAATGACGAGTGATGAAGTCCTTGCTGGGTCAGATGACCACTACAGTTGGATGCTGAGTACCTCTGTACTCATGATACTATCCCCAAACTCTTTTCAGGGTTCTTGATCGACAACAGGTGGTGATCGACGTTTCACGTGGAGACTCGACGACGACTAGTTAGGCGGATCCCGGCGGAGGGCCTGGACCCGTGTGGTTATGGGATCGATGTTTTTCTCTTTGCCACTAGGCATTTGCTTGTAGTCTGTACTCAGACATGTATCTTCCGCTTTGTATTGTATTTAAGGCAGTTGTATGCCGATTGTATGAGATGTTGTATCCTTGTATCTGTAATGTTGTGATATCATGTTGGAAATCCGGGGCATATGGCTTTGTCATATGTCGCGGTGGGACCAATATGTGCTTCGTCCCCGGATCTGGGTGGAAACACCTAGATCTGGAACAGTACCGCATATCGGGCCTTACAGGTACTCCAAGGAAAAGATATAATGAATGTTACACCAGCAAACATGCTATCTTTTGGCATGAAAGTTTGCCATGAATTTACATTTTTTTTCTTACCCGCGGTACTTTCATGAGGGTGGAAGGATATCTGCCAAGCGGTGTCGACATTTGTTATGAAGGATATAAGCAAAAGTGTGATCAACATTATCTTTGTTCTGAAGGATATAAGCAAAAGTGTGATCAACAGTATCTCACATGATGCTGCCTGAAACAAATCAGTATGTTTTCACTAGATAACGTAACATTATCTCCCATGTTGCAGCCTTGACACAACCGTACCGACATACACAAATTTGGAGTTTTGGACACTACCGTTCAAAGAGGCTATAGCTAAAAAGATGATGGTGTTGACACATTTTCTTGTGCGACACGGTGCACAGGAGGTGGAGACCGACGAGATCAATTCACCAACATGTCATGCCGCCCCGCAGCGGTGAAGGTTTGTGAGGGGGCGCCACACCCCTCACCTCCCCAATATGCTCCATTTGTCATTCCCCTTTCCTCCTCTTCAGTTCTTAGCAAAGCAGAGAGAAGGCGGAGGCGATCTGATCAGAGAGAGGAACATAGTTATAACAAAGACGGATGTGCGTCCGGTGAGGCTGGCCAACAACAACCAAGTGAAGCTCGCGAGATTGCGAGAGATCATCCAGTTGTTCCCGCATGCCTGTGTGCTAGCGAGATCGGTGATGGAGGTGGCCAACAAGGTGAACAGAGGGAGAGGGAAAAGAGCATATATAGTACCGAATAATTATTTGTTGCCGATCCTCGAATGCAATGCATGGCGCGGCTGGGACATCATATGTATGTTTATGGCAAAACCTAGACGGATCCAAGCATTGGCGATGCCAGAAAGAACAATTAAATTTATGATGTAAAGTACATTTATGTCTAAATCTTACAGTATTTCCTAAATTTACACATGAAATTTTACTTGTATTTATTGGTCGTGGCCAAGAGAAATCTAGCTAATTGACTACACACCCATAGCGTGAATTTAACGCCGAATCCAAGCCGCAAGAGGATCAAGGCCAAGATCACAATGACAATGGCAATGATCAAGCCCTTCCTGGCTAGGAGCCAGTTCTTTGTCTTCTTTGCCGCTTGTACTCCTCGTTGTGCTCTGTCCATCCATCTCATCATTCTTTCCAGGCCTTCTGGAGATAATGAAGACATAGCCTGTTGAGCCTTGGCAGCATCCTCCCTCGACAGCTTCATCCCGAACTGATCACTCATGTTTGCCATGACGTCAGGACTCATGTTCTTCATCATGGAAAGAAGCATCTGCCCCATTGCAGGGTCTTCCATGGATTTTCTCATGGCTTCTTGCATATCATTTGACATGTTAGCAGCAGTATCGGTTGTTAAACCTTTCGGCGAGTCGGATTGTCTTGAGTTTCCGACACCTTCATCTGGCTGTGAAACAGTATAATCAACTGTAGCAGAGCTGACCCTTTGAGTGCTTAACAGCTCTGAACTCTCTTCGTCTATAAGCTCTTCGATAATAACTCCTTTTGGCAGGTTTGACATTCCTACCCCCATAGCTGCTGCAAGCTCTCTTTTTATGTCTCTCAGAGTTCCAGCAATGGTTTCATCCTCGGGAGAAGTTTCATGGGCTTTACACAAGTCATTGACGGCAGCATGAAGGTTTCCTAGCCCTCTAAACGCTTGACCCCTCCGGTAGTACGCCTTGGCGACGACATTGCTCGACTCATCATCATCACAAGCTTGAAGAAGAACTTGTGAACCTTGGTTTACGCATTCCTCAAACTTGCCCGATTTGAGGTAACAGGACATGAGATTAAGGCTGCACTGCACCCTTAATGAATGCGCGGCCGTGGACAGCACGTTGTTGAGGCTATCCTTGGCGAGCTCGTACTTGGTTGCAGCGTCCGCGTACTGCCCACGGCGGTGAAGCTCGTTCCCCTGCTGCTTGAGGGTTTTTGCGTTGGATATGGCGTATGAGATGTGAGCGTCAGCTTGGGCCTTCATGGCGGCGAACTCGTCGGGCTTAGCGGTGGCGATCTTCTCCGCCATGGAGAGCATCTCCTCTGGCCTGGTTTGGTTGAGCTGCTGAGCGGCGAGTTTGAGGTCGTGAGGCGTCATGTTTCTCATGCTCTCGGATGCCAGCTTTACCAGGTCCGGGTTGGACGCGAGCTGCCGCTGCATCCGGGCGAGGTCGTCCGACGACATGCGCCGCATCTGCTCCTCCGCCAGCCGCATCATCTCCGGGTTCATCATCATGGCGCCGCCGGCACCGAGCAATCCCGATGGAATTGACGTGGCACCAGCTCACGGGTTAGGGAATTTGCTAGCTGCCCTAGCTCTCGTACGTCGGTGCCTCGCTTCCTTTTTGGATTGTTGATTCGTGGTATGTATGTTGCCAGTACTATTTATTGATGGGTCCTCAAGGGGTGTAGAAAACCGATACGGACTCCAATCCAAGGTCGTATGCTACAAATCCGATACGGAGTATCCAGCAAAAACTGGGTACTTTGGCTAGGAGTAGAATACAAATCGAGACTTGCATGACATGCAGCTATGGAAGGAGTCCGAATCCATATCCTACCGCGCTAATGTAAAAGAAAGAAAAAACATAATTTATTTCTGGCGTTTTCCAACTGGGGGCGGGCTACCTATATACAGTATTTAGGACACATCTCCATTTCCCTGATAAGCATATTATTTATCACTTCTTCTTTGATATACCCCCTAAACATATCAATGGTTCTGATTTGACCGTACCCCTTCACAACGAAAATGAACCGCTGACATGCACAATGCGTTTCTTGCTCACCAATTTAAATTCTGCTTCAAATGTTGAAATTCATGATGCCTCGCAAGCCTACGCCTAAAGCATGTTGCATAGTGGCGATTCTACAGAGATGTCGTGTCAATTGACATACACCATGACTGGACTTATAGACTAAGCAAACGAGGATGCCTGTTGTTGTTGGTTAAAACTTAGCTGATATATATTGAGCTTGTAGTATCCTGGTAGTTGGGCAAATCAATGGTACATATATGCATGTGTGATGGGGTGACGCACCACATTAAGTAAAAGTCAGTATTACTACAGTTCATTGTTTACTCCATCTAAGATCCTGACCATGTATTAAAGTGAGAATGCAGCTATCACCTATATATAGGAGGAGTATCCGTCTATCTAGAAGAAAAATGACTTTCTAATGGTGTCTCTAAAAGTTGGGGGCCGTCCAGTGATTTCGGTGAGGCTAGGGGCGGCGTTTGATCGGGCATGACCCTCTAGAACGTCGAGGGGGCCTAGGAAGGGTGTTGGACATCGAACGTGTGGCCATGGTGGTCGCACTGCGAAGGGAGAGTCTCGGGTGCATGCCAGAGCGTGCTTAGTGGCATTCCATTTGCGTGGTCACCACTGGCATTGGCCATGCTAGTGTTTTTTTTTTCGTGGCCAAGATGTGTTGGGTATAGGGCAGGGTTAGTATAGTTCGGGTGTGCACTGGTTGGGATCTAGGGAGTTCTAGTTTCGAATTGAGCATCTAGATTTATTTCTGTCAGTGGGTGTTTGATGATTGCCAAATAGAAATGGTGTGGTGGCCTAGTGTAGTATGCTAGCGAATATGTAAGAAAATTTTGGTGGCAAATGGGTGGGTCTAGATGGTACTTCATGTACAAAGTTATATTCTGTATAGAAAATTTGACGAGATGTGTGCTCAAATGGCTAAGCCATTTGTTCTGAATTTTTCTGGAGGCTAGTATTATAGGGTTTTGCATATGCATTAAAACATTTAGGCCATTTGGATGGGTGTAGCTGGTACTTCCTATACAAAGTGAAGTTCTGTACAAAAACTTTTGGGAGGATGCTATGGTCATATGGAGTGGTGTCATGACCTAAATATTTATTGGAAGTGAAGCTTTGTCATGTTTAATCATCATGACAAATTTGGGATCAAATGGGTGGATGCAACATGTAGTTCCTTCACAATATGGTTTTCTGGATGAAACCTTTGGAAAATTGTGGAGGACGTTGTGTGGTGGTTGGGTGTGTCTCAAATTTGGTGGTCATGGCGAATCAACCTGTGGTTGAGTTGGTTAGGTGGATGGTTGTATCCCCAGCCACCCAGAGTTCAAATCCCAGATTTGACAATGGTGCTCGCATTTTCCTGGATTTATTCCAGGGCTTCCGGTGATGCGCTTTCAGTGGGAGGAGACGTTCCCGTCGAAGACGAGGTGGTGGCTTCGTTAATTTCAAGATGATGTACCGGCTCAGTATTGCGAAGATGCTCATAGGGGTAGGGTGTGCGTGTGTGAGTCATAGGGGTGATTGTATACTCGTGTATGTGAGCGTCAGAGTTGTACTGTGTTTCTCAAAAAAAAATTTGGTGGTCATGCATTATATGGGTATAGGGGTTGGTGCATGCAAAAATTCAGCTTCATAGGATGAAGCTATAATTCAGTTTCTTTGCAAACCGACTGATTTGGCAGAAACTTACAAGAGATGCTCTGGTCAAAACTTGACTTTGGTGAGGGTGGTTTAAGATGGAAATGGTGAAGATATTTGTATGAGAAGTTCTACAAATATTTTGTTGATCTTAGGTGCAAGGAAACTACGTGGTGCAGTGCAACTGGGATCCTAGGATTTCTGTTAGGAGATGGGACAATTAGGATTTTGTGGACCAAAGACCCTAATCCCAAGTAACAATACAGCAATATTTTCAAATATTTAAGCCACCTTTTCAATACAAATGGATATTTACTAAAAATAATGCATGTTTTTCAAAATTTACACAAAAGTTTTTAAAAAATGAGTGAGCTCTTCTTTCAACTACATAAAAGTTTCAAACGAAATATTGAAGAATTGTTCAAAGATGTACTCATAATTATTTTGTAAATAAGCTATGCTCTTTAGTTCATGTACACGATGAACATTTTCGAAATACGATAAACAATTTCTTCATACAAGGCCATACTTTTTTAATATAATTTTTTTTTCTGATAAACACAAAGATTAATTTTCAAATGCCTTTTTTCATATGTGATGAACCTTTTAGTGATACAGTAATTTTTGGAAAAATGATGAATTTATTTTTAATTCACCAGGAACACTTTGTATAATATGTGATGAACACTTTTAATACTCCCATCCAGGCTAGTCCCAATATAGCGAAATTCATTATCATTGCTGCTGTAGTGCAATTCCTTACTCCCGTGCATTAAGCCTTCGGGCTTTTTTTTTTCCTCCGACTGCTTCATACACATTACATCATCATGTTTTGGTGAGTTTTTATTGTTTTTTTCTAACTATTTTCTACTTGTTTTTCAGTTCGTAAAATGCAGGAATATTTAGAAATATACATGCACCTTTTCAAACTCATGGACCTTTAGTAACAATACTTGAATACTTTTAAAATTCTAGCAAAATGATTGAACCCTTATTTCAATTACATAAAGATTTATTAAAAAAATACTTTATAATTTAAAAATAATCTATGAGCATTTTTAAGTACATGATGAACATTTTCTAAATGTATGATAAACAATTTTTCCATGCACCGAAAGAATATTTAATACATGATGACCCTTTCTAATATATATGATGGATAATTAATAAAAAATATTTTTACATATATTATGAAATTTCTAATTATACATTATTTTTTGGAAATAATATATGGATTTTGCGTTTATGATGATCACTTTTTAAACATGTTATGATTACTTTTAATACACATTGTAATACATTGTAGAAAATAAACATGATGAAATTTCTAAATAGGCAACAAACCCTTTTTAAATCTGATGCGCACTTTGAATGACGGAAGAAACTTTTTTCAATACATTGATCACTTTTCAATACACAAGTACCTTTCAAAAAACATGATGAACAATTTTAAATAGTAGAGTATTACAAATTTAAAACACAGTGATATTTTATTAAATTCTAAAATTAAGAAATACGCGATGAACATTTTTAAGTACACGATGAACCTTTTGAAAAAATCCAAAGAATATCTTTTATACATATTGAATATGATTTTAGAGTAAAATAAAAGATGATCACCTATCAATTCATTTATTTTTAGGAACATGCCTATCAATTCATGGTAAAATATTTTTGAAGTATACAAAGAACATATATTTAATACACACTTAACCTATTTTACAACATGACTACCTGAACCATTTTCATCGTTGAATTTCTCCGTTGAAATCTTCAAAACTAGTTCCTATATATGCTAATGGGTTTTGACAAACTTTTTTCATGAAAAAGGTAAAAAGGATGGAAATAAAAAATACATGAAAAAATGGATACCAAAGAACCGCGAAAAATATATGAAAACCACGGAAGCACAGATTATTTTCTCGTAGAGGTAGGCCTAGATTTCTTTCTCGTGGAGTCACATATTTTGCTTCTCATGGAAAGTGTTTTCCCATTGTCGTTGTGGTAAAGATTTGCTCCTCGGGGAATCGTAGATTTTTTCTTCTAGTGAAGTCATAGATTTTTGATGAATAGTTCTTTTTTTCTTTATCAGTGAGCCATATATTACTTCCCGCGCAGTCACAGATTTGTTTCTTGTTGAGACACAGATTTATTCCTCGTGGAGTCACAAATGTTTCTTCTCCTGGAGTCACATATTTATTTTCTCGTCGAGTAACAAATTTTTCCACGAACAATGTTTTTTTCCTATGTAGTTCAGTCACACATTTGCTTCCCATGGAGCCATATATTTTTACTCTCGTGGAGTTATAGATTTTCCATGTACAACGATTTCCCCTTTTTTCTATGAGGCACATATTTGTTTCTCGTGTAAGCACAAACTTTTAACATATGGTGTTTTTTCCTTTTTGAAAAGCATAGATACTTCTAGTTGAGTCATTGGTTTGTTTCTTAAAAGTACAAAAAATTACAAAAGCCAAAAAATATCAAGGAAAATCAAAAAAATAAATGCATGAAGAAAATATTAAAACCAAAATTTCACGTGTGATAACGCTTGGGCTTATCATTCGGCCGACTTTTAAGGCCCAAAATTGACCTTAATAGAAAACCCATAAAGGAATATCCTTAATTAGTTGCTCCTGGGAGACAGGTTTTTTTTGAGATAATGCCGGGAGCCAGTTTTTTTTTTAGAAGTAAAACCCCCATTTTATATATTAAAGGAAACCACTAGGGGAATATAAAGCGGATCATGTGGCTGCCCTAGCCAGACATGGCGGCCCAGATCCAGGGAATGACTAAACTTAGCCAGTTTATGATCCTGATCACACGCAGTTTTGTCCCAGAATATTTGGCAGTGACACACTTTCTTGTAGCCATTGTTGATACTTCCATCACATGTGTATTTAATTATTTATGAATTGTAGTATAAATCGCTGAGTATTTTTTAGTAAGGAGTTGATGTGTGTACTCTTATTAATGTCTTACATTATTTTGCATACATGGAAAAAAATACACTGCATATTTGAGGATTAATAGACCGAATTATCCAAAACATTTTGTGTGTGGACCGCGGAAGGCAAACCTTGTTCTGTTTGGCAGCTAATTATTTTTTCTAGGATGACCCATTGGCAAACCATCTCAAGTATGAAGGGATCAATAATCAATATAGCAACTATGTGTACACAATTATTAATGTTTATTTTGCACATTTATGTTGCGAACTAATATCCAATGAGAATTCATGTCCCTTTAAAAAAATAGTCACGTGAACACATATGGAAAACATTATTGAGTTATTTTACTCTCGTCTCTTTAATTCGGCAAAATGAATGCATTTTGACCAATATGTGTGGAATTTATATTTGTAAGTTTGACGATATATCCACAATTAACAGTGTCTTTCAAGTAAAAAACAGAACCATTAAATTTTTACTCAAAACTATATATATTTTCATAATTTCTAAAGATGTATAAATATATTTTTATGACGAAGAACAGACAAAATTGAGCAATGTATACTATGTCAAAACTAAAACAGCATTTGTGTGTTGGTAATCAATATAGAGTATGCAATTTATCAAAGCATCTGGAAATGTTTAGAAAAAAAGGTGATTACACTGATGAATAAGAAAATACGATTACACAGGAAATATCGTGATGAGAGGCTGAAAAAAAAGTGAACAAAACAGAAAATAAAACCAGCCAAATCTCTTCTCTTCCTTATCCTTCTATCGACTACTCATAACTCTGTCATCGGGGATACACCCTATTTCTAACAGAGAGAAATTACAAATGAGGAAAAACCCAATGTGGTTTTTTTAAAGCTAAAACCCAATGTGCACGCTTCTTATTTGTGGGTTTAGATTAGCCATACCTGTGTTCATGAGCCAACACTACCTAGGAGCTAGTACGTACAACAAAAGTGATCTCCTCTCTGGTTATTTTCCTTACTCTACAGAAGCACAAGCGGCTACATACTATAATCTATTTACATGCCACCATTAGAAATATTTATTGTTCTAGGTAAAGTCGCTTTGCTTTTAGATAGACGGATACTCTCCTTATATATATAGGTGATAGCTGCATCCTCACTTTAATACATGATCAGGATCTTAGATGGAGTAAACACTGAACGCTAGTAATACTAACATTTACTTCATGTGGTGGGGTGTCACCCCATTACACAAGCATATATGTACAATTGATTTGCACAACTACTAGGATACTATAAGCTCAATATATATAGCTAACTTTTAACCAACAACTAGCTAGTTTCGCATATGTATGGCGAGGCATCCTCATTTACTTAGTCTATAAGCATGGTGTATGTAAATTGACACCACAACTGTGTAAAATCGCCACTATATATGCAACATGCTTCAGGCTTAGACTTGCAAGGCATCAGGAATTTCAATGTTCGAAGCAGAACTTCAGTTGGTGAGCAAGTAACACATTGTGCATGTTAGTAGTTATTTTTCGCAACTAGGCAGTTGGAAGAAACTCCTTTCTTGCGAGAAAGAGACAACAATGCCGATGCTTACAGAATGTGATCACAACTATGAGATATCAAATATTAGGCAATATGGCCACATTTACTAGGAAAAGGCTATAAAATCGACAGGCACATATGCATGTGTGTGCCTTGGGGGGGGGGGGGGGGGGGGGGCTGCTGGACGCTGCTTCGGTGACTTTATGTGACTAATTCACGCCATGACTTATTTCAAAAAGTCAATTTTAAATGTTTCAAAAAATTCTAAAAACAATTATGGATCTTCACATCACATGAATGTACAATACCTAAAAATTTCAGGTCCAAATTCAAAATACAAACTAAGAAATAAAAAAGACAAATTCAGCATGAATAGTGACGTTTCTCAATGCTTTTTAATATTATTCGTACTAGACCGTATTTTTTTAACAATTGACCACATTTTCCATGTAAAATGTTTCTTATGCACCTCTCCTAAAAAAGACAAATTGCCGTTGATTCAGCTGGAACGGGGTGAAATTTGAATTACAAGTGCTTGATAGTTTGCTCTTTATTTCTTCAAAAAATCATTTCTAGGTGCACAAGTACTCATTTAATCAGAGATCCACCAAGAGCTTTGCAAGATTCTACCCGTAGCTATCACCGGACATGCCCCCTCCCCGGCCCGTTTTGACCGCATTTGGAAATTAGTGCTTAAACAATTCAAAAAAAATCAAAAAAGCTAAACCTTTTCATAGCATCCTAATTTATGTCCTAGTAACCATACAAACCAATAAACTTGGAATAATGAAAATCTATTAAAAAAGTCTTCTCAAAATGGGCTATCGAGTATGAAGGTTCATGGCTTTCGAGCCAAATGACCGATGTTAGTGCTAGTTTGAAAGGATAGTTTTACCAAATGATCTCATATTTTGTATATGTGTGTATATTTGAATGGCCAACAAGTTTTCCAAAGGAAGTCTTCATTTACGTTGCACGAAAAATCCATTTTTTATTTTCCGAGTGTCGAAAGTAGGGTTATTTTGTGAAGGATCTACCAAATATTTAGTGTAAATTTGAACCAATCCATTTTTGTAATATACTAGACCATATTTTATTAACAATTGACCAAAGTTTCCATGTAAAATGTTTTTATACACCTCTCCTGAAAAAGACAAATTGCCGCTGATTCAGTTGGAACGAGGTGAAATTTGAATTACAAGTGCTTGATAGTTTGCTCTTTATTTTTTCAAAAAATTATTTCTAGGTGCACCAGTACTCATATAATCAGAGATCCACCAAGAGTTTTGCAAGAATCCACCCCTAGCTATCACCGGACATGCCCCCTCCCCGGTTTTGACCGCATTTGGAAATCGGTGGTTAAACAATTCAAAAAAAATCTAAAAATGTTAAACCTTTGCATTGCATCCTAATTTATGTCCTATTAACCATACAAACCAATAAACTTGGAATAATGCAAATCTATTAAAAAATTCTTCTTAAAATGGGCTATCGAGTATGAAGGTTCATGGCTTTCGAGCCAAATGACCGATGTTAGTGCTAGTTTGAAAGGATAGTTTTACCAAATGATCTCATATTTTGTATATGTGTGTATATTTGAATGGCCAACAAGTTTTCCAAATGAAGTCTTCATTTACGTTGCACGAAAAATTCATTTTTCATTTTCCGAGTGTCGAAAGTAGGGTTGTTTTGTGAAGGATCTACCAAATATTTAGTGTAAATTTGAACCAATCCATTTTTGTAATATACTAGACCATATTTAATTAAAAATTGACCAAAGTTTCCATGTAAAATGTTTTTATACACCTCTCCTGAAAAAGACAAATTGCCGCTGATTCAGTTGGAACGAGGTGAAATTTGAATTACAAGTGCTTGATAGTTTGCTCTTTATTTTTTCAAAAAATCATTTGTTGGTACAAAAGTAGTCATTTAATCAAAGATACACCAAAAGTTTTGCAAGATTCCACCCCTAGCTATCACCGGTCATGCCTAAGATTGCCTCGCGGTGTGCTTGTTTCGACGTAAACACTAACTACTTGTTCTATTATTTTAGTCTATGTAAATTTGAAAATATAGTATGTCAAAAGAATACTTGCAAGATTCTGATCCTTAAACATATAAAATTTGTCAAAATCCATGCAGGTATGAATTACTTGTGATTTTCATAAACTATAAGGACCTATTTGCAAAAGTACATTATGTCGCATTTTTAACATATCCAAAAACAGTAACAAAGTGGATATTCATAATCTATGGAAAATTCTACCCCAAATTGATATATAATTTGCATATGTTTAAATTTAAATAACTAAAATTGAATATTGAAAAAACATTTAATTAAATAATAATAATAATAATGTTGCCGACGACCTCGATCTCACCCACGAGCAAGAACAGATCATGGATTTGAGGCTGTGAGTGGACAGTTAGGAATTAGGTTTAGCAGTCAACCTCGATATCACCCACGACCAACGAACAACATCTCTTCTAATTTTCCAACGCTTTCTACCTGACTGAGCACGCAGCCCCTTCTCGATCTACCTCTTCCAATAAATCTCCTCTGTTGCGTTGCTCCCCCAGCTTCTCAGCCAACGACAATGGCGCTCCCTCGCCACTCCCACCTCTTACTCGTATCCAACATCCTGCTAGTCCTCCTTTCCGGCCTGCCGCGCTCTTCGCCGACCTACATTGATGTCTCACCTTCCCCTTCTCCGGCGCCACGCCTCTTGATGATGCCAGACAGGTTCCCACGGCCTTCCGTTGCCTCTCCCTTGTCTTCTCCGGCGGCCTACGATCCACGGCCACATTTCCCTTCCCCACGGTCTTCCTTGTCCAGCCATGCCCTCTCCCCGTCCGCCGTTCCGCCGCTGCGTTTCCTGCCATCGCCATACGGCCGGCAACGGAGCTCGCCTTCCTCCAATGCGCCGCCGCTCTCGCCGTACCCTATGACGCCGTCGCTGCCCGTGGTCGTCAACCCGTTCACGGCCAAGGCGGCCTTCATCCGGTACTGGAACCGCAAGGTGCACGGCAGCCGACTCCACCCGGCCTTCTTCTTCGCCAAGCTCTCCCCGCTCTCCGCGATCGACGCCGTCGCCTTCTCCAACCTGGCGGCCACCGGGCAGCTCGGCTCGCGCCTCCCGGCCTTCTGCACCGCCGCGTCCATCATCTGCCCCGCGTCCTCCGGCGCCATCTGGTCGGGCTCGGGACCGTCCAAGGCCGGAGGGGACGCGCCTGCTTCTTCTTCTTCTTCTTCTTCCAACAGCAACAGCAACTCGAGCGCGCCGTTCAAGAACTACGACAACGGCAACTTCAGCAGCTACGGCAACAGCGGCGGCGGCGGCGCGGACGCGTTCGCGGTGTACTCCAGGGGCAAGATCAACCCCGTCGACTCGTTCCACCGGTACGGCAAGGGCTCGCTGGGCCGGAACGACTCCTTCGCGACGTACGAGGCGCTGGGCAACGTCGGCACCGCCAGCTTCAACTCCTACACCGCCGGCGCCACGGGCGGCGCTGGCGACTTCACCGAATACGACGGCGAGACGAACACTGTCGCCGTGACCTTCTCCAACTACGACGTCGCTGGGAACGGGCGGTCCCGCGAGTTCACGGCGTACACGCAGGACGCCAACACGGGCGTGGAGAGCTTCACGGGGTACGGCAAGACGGCGAACAGCGCCGGCGAGTCCTTCAGATCCTACGGCAACCACACCAACTCCATCATGTCCGGCTTCATCAACTACGGCGACAAGGCCAACAGCGCGACGGACACGTTCGAGTCGTACGGGCTCCACGGGGACGCCCCCGAGAACACCTTCCGGAGCTACTCGTCGGGGAGCAACGGCGCCGCCGACGACTTCAAGGAGTACAGGGAAAGCGCCAACACCGGTGACGACAGCTTCACGTCGTACGCGAATGATGCCAATGGCGCCACGGCCGACTTCGAGAGCTACGGCAAGTCGGTGAACCCGGGGAGCGTGGCGTTCAAGGGGTACGGGCAGGGGTCCAACCCCAACCACCGCATCGGGTTCACGCACTACACCGGCGACAACACCACGTTCAAGGCCTACTCCAACGATGGTGTGGAGTTCAAGGAGTACCAGAACATGACCAAGATGGAGGTCTCCAAGGTGGCAGACCTCCCCCTCATAACCGGGCACCGGCAGCAACCGCCCAGGTCGTCGCCGGAGCCAGGCAAGTTCTTCCGGGAGCGAGACCTGATAACAGGGAACCGGATGCCGATGCCGGACATCAGTGACAAGATGCCGCCGCGGGCGTTCCTGCCGAGGGACATCGCCGGCAAGATCCCGTTCGAGGCGGGCGCGGTGTCGGCTCTGTTTGGGGCGCCGCCGGGCAACGCGATGAGGCAGGTGGTGGCGTCGACGGTGGAGGAGTGTGCCCGCCCGCCCAGTAGGGGGGAGACCAAGAGGTGCGCGACATCGGCGGAGGACGTGCTGGACTTCGCCGTGGAGATGCTGGGGGATAATGTGGCCGTGCGCAGCACCGAGTCGGCGGCGGGTGGCGGCGGGGACATCAGGGTCGGCAGGGTGACCGGAGTGGCCGGCGGGCACGCGACGCGGTCCGTGTCGTGCCACCAGAGCATGTTCCCGTACCTGGTGTACTACTGCCACTCGGTGCCGAGCGTGCGGGTGTACGACGCCGAGATCCTCGCCGTCGACTCCGGCCGGAGGATCAACCATGGGGTGGCGATATGCCACCTCGACACGTCGGAGTGGAGCCCCGGCCATGGCGCATTCGCCGCGCTTGGCGGGAAGCCGGGGGAGATGGAGGTGTGCCATTGGATCTTCCAGGGGGACATGGTTTGGATGGTGTCTGATTGAGCTGATACATTGGATTTGATTTAAATTTTTACTCCATTCATTCAGTGAAAAGAACATTTTCCCCTTTATTTTACTTATTTAATGCATCAAGATGCAAGGCAATTGATAAAATGTTGTAAAATTAAACTTCAGTCATCTCATTAAATGGAATCAAACAAAAACATCATCTTTGTTAGGAAGATGAGTAATTAATAAATCACATTAAGGAACATGTAATCTACTAAATTTTGGTGCAAAATATTAAAATATCATTCCACTTCTACACTAGACCATCACGAGGAAATCGTTGTCGCCCCAGTGGATGTAGATCGTCCCTCTGCCGGGAGGGCCTACTGGTCATACATGTATAGTTGGTCAAAAAATTGATCGACCTCAACCAGGACCCAAATGGTTCTTCCGTTTCACGATTTCTTCTCCCCTTTTCTACCCTCTAAACCAGGCCACTGGTCCGTGCTAGCTTCTTTGTAGTATTTTCCTATCTAAAGCTATTCACCCCTCAATACTAGTTTATTTGGTGAACATTGAGTCTGAGCCTATGGTGTATGGTAATATCGCTTGTCTTTTTGGAGATGTTTTGTGGTACCCCAAATAAATAAGAACCCTTCATTTTCATCCATCCAAAGGTTCAGATGATTTCATACTAGTGACAAAAGTATGACTAGTTCAATTCATACTAGTGCTAAATATTCACCACATCGCAGACGGGCCACAGCCCAAGAGCGCACATGGTTCTCATCCAAAAGCAAATAGCTTGTTCGCAAATCGTTCGGAACCCAGATGGTCTTAGCCAAAAATCCTCTCCATTGGCACAAATCGTACAAATGCCCGTCATGAGTAGTACTGTCAGTCTGGCACAGCAGACACGATTCCAACTTTTAACAGGGATGCATCAATTACAAACACAAACAAGTTCTTGGATGGTCAGGGAGAAGAGTTGAAGGGACGGACGGTCACGATGGACTAGGTCGTGTGACGTCGGAGGTAGATGCAAGGAAGAACGAACAGTGCAGAGTAGAACTGGCGGCCGAGCTGGCCGGTGGCGAGATCGAGCGTGAGGTGGGGTAGGAGCGAGATCAGGGCGTGAGTTCGGTGGTTGTGGGATCGGGCGTGAGATCGACTTGTTACATCTAACCGCATTGCTAGTTTTTCCCAAAAATAATGTACCACCAGTTTACTGGGCTTGCCGGGCCTAATCTATGCCTCTTCATCTTAACTGTTCATACTATTCATACTAGTCCTAGTAAGGTACTAGCGAAAGGTACCGTAAAAGAGACCTTTTGGACCTCTAGGTGTGTCACTGTTCTGCTGCTATTTATAGGAATGACATCGCTTTGTTTTCCTTTTTTTTTATTCATACACACACACACCATTGTACGTACACTGGGGTGGCTCCAAATTAATTAACATATCTGGCTATATGTGAAAGGTCTTAAATACGCTTAGCTATGTTGGAGATGAGGGAGGACACGTTCATTGCCATGTACCTTGGAGTGGTTGAATTTGAGATGCAAGCCCAATAATTAGCGTCGACCATCTTGGATAATTTATTGGCTGGGTTGGTCGGATTGGATACGAAGAAAATAAATGTGGTCTAAACAATATAACTTCTCGGAGGATTTATTGATCTAAAGTACTATTGGTTGGCATGTAGTGAAACGTGGGCAAGAAGACATCCCTATAAATTGCAAAACAATGGAGTAGTAATTCCGAGAAGATGAAAGAGACCAACTAGGAGTATTTTTCGAGCGAGACAACATACATAGGAGGCATGGAGCTAGACTCATCCTGAAAGAATATTCTGTTTTGCAGGTCGGGTTTACGGTGTCTGTTCGCCGCAACTGATTTGGACCCTTAAATCGTGTTTTTCTCGACCTTAATATCGAGGGGTCTGCTAGAGATGCTCTTATGAAGTCACTTTTCCTTTCTCACGTAAATTCCCATTCCCTCTAATCAATCAATTTGAGGATTTCTAATCTGTTCACCTCTTAACTACCATTACCTCTAATTTCCATAAACCAAACATGTTGTCATGATATTTTGGTGCCGCTCTAGCCCTCTCCTCTCTGCTTCTCTGCTCCTTCTCATTTGCCTCTCCCTGAATTCAATCCCATCATCCATTCTTTTCTCTCTATCTTCAGGCGTTATCTATGGCTTAGTCGGAGATATTCAGGGTGCGTGCGGGTCAAGAAATTGAATAACAAGGAGCTGATGCAAAGTACAATATCTTCATGAGTATTCTCTGCACATGTGAAAGTCTCAGAGTGCTATCTATTTATGCAGTGCGATAGCCTATGAGCAGAGCCTGGAGGAGAACCTACTATGGTATATCTCAACTTTCCAGGTACATATATGTGGCCCACTTTCGTTCCTTCAAAGTTGCTATGTTTTGCATCACCAGGCACTCCTTTAAAATGTGATTTATGTCTCGATCAAAGTTTATGGAGTTCCTCTAAGGTTCAGATCCATTGATTTGATCACTGACATACTAGAGGATGATTGGGGAGAATCTCGGAGTTTCAGCCTCTGCACCAAGGTATGTTATTCACAAGACAAGATTACACGCGGGGCACTATTAAGATTTAGATTAGCAAGGTAGTGAAAAACAAGGTGAGAATTACATTCACAGCTGATGAAACAGGGAAAGCTTACTTGTTCTATGAAAAATAGGTAGAATTTGGACTTCTTGTGGTTTAATGTTTCATTCAGTGCAGCACTACAAGATGAGGAACAAAATTCTAATGGCAAGGAGGAGGGTGCAGCTTCAGCTAGATCAAATCTTGACAAACTAGATATGGTGAGTGCATGACTAATGAAAATTTAATCTCTCAAGTGAATACACAAAAATGCAAAAAGGAGGAATCCAACGTTAGATTTTTCAGTTCAATGCAATACTGATAAAACTAATAAATAGCAGCCTGGTTGAGGCCAAATGTTTAACTGCATTGAAGAAGTAGTATTCAGTCATATAGATGGAACAAATATAGCCGTTCATCAGAATGATCTACTAGTACAAGTGACCTACATTTTAGATGTACTACAAAAGGAAAAGGTTGGGAGATGTAACCTAAAAATAAAAGTTCAGGCATCAATTAGCAGTCCAGAGTATCTAGGAAAAATCTTTAGAAAAGGTTTCAACAGTGCCCTGTTCCAGATAAGAGTGGTATTTTTCAGGGAGTAACCCCTTATATTCCAGGACTTTCCCCCCTGAAGCAAGTCCAGTCAACAAGCTAGCTGTGGAAGCTTCAAGGGTAAAGCTCCTCTCATCAATTTTAGACAGATAAGTCCCAGCACTGAGCATCTCCCCTTTCTGAAGTAACCTTCTAACTATAGCATTTAGCATACGGGAGTTGGCAGCACACCCATTTTTCTCCATAGAAAGGAACATATCATCAAACTCTTGTAGAGAACCTTCTTCTATAAGGTTTTTTATCATTAAGCTATATGTAACAACGTCGGGCACCAATCCTTTGGCCCAGATACCATCAAACAAATCTTTGGCTTCTTCCTTTCTGCCACCTTTAAGCAACGCACCAATCATAATATTAAAAGTGATAACATCAGGCTTAACCTTCCCGTCCAACATTTCCTTGAAAAGAACTAATGCCTCATTTATCCTTCTATTCTTAGAGTAACCATCAATCAGTATATTATAGGTTACAACATCTGGTTCCATGCCCATGTGTACCATCAGGTCAAAGAGATCTTGGGCTTCCATAACCCTTGTTTTTTTGCAAAGGTGATCCATAATTGTGTTGAAGAACACAGTGTTAGGATAGATGCCACGATTCAACATTTCAGAAAATAGTTCAAGAACCTTCTCCCATGTGCCACAAGAACAAAAACCACTCACAAGGGTGCTGAAAACTATGATACCAGGAGCTAATCCTTCAGTTATCATTTGATTGAACTGCGACATAGCATCATCCATTCGACCAATGTCGCAAAGCAAGTTTATTACCGTTCCGTAGTCCACTACATCTGGATTCAATCCTTGCTGCCGCATTTTTGAAAATATATGCATTACCTCGCCAACCATTTGTTCTTTAGCACATGCAGATATCAGTATGTTGTAGACATAATTATCTGGTGGAATGCCATTTTCTACCATCAAATCGAAGAGACAATGCATATCATAAAAAGATCTTTCCATAGCATACCCATGAAGCAGAATGCTGTAGGTAGTAACATTCGGTTTTATGCCCAAGCCGACCATAGAATCAAAAATCTTCCTAGCTTCCGCGCATCTTCCACCCTTACATAAATAATCCATCTGTATGCTGTAAGTTACAATATTTGGTTGAACACCATTTCTAGACATTTCCTTGAAAATTCGATCCACCTCTTGGCACTGTCCTAATGAATAATAACCTTGTACTCCCTCTGTAAACTAATATAAGATGTTTTAGATCACTAAACTAGTGATCTAAAACATCTTATATTAGTTTACGGAGGGAGTATCAGACTATTATATGTGGCAACATCTGGCAGAATACCTCTATCAACCATATGTTGAAGAACCTCCTCAGCCTTGTCCATTGCTTGAGCCTTGCACATGCCAGAGATGATGGAGTTATAGGTCACAACATCCGGTGAAGTTCCCCTCTGCAGCATTTCACGTAATAAGCTGTAAGCCTTGCCAAACTCACCCTCTTTCAACAAGCCATCAACTACGGTGCTATAGGTCACCAGATCAGGCTGGCAGCTACCATCATGTGAATCAGCTCAAGAGCCTCTTGGCTTCTCTTCTCGTTGCAGAGACCCTTGAGAAGAATGCTGTAGGTGAAAAGATCTGGTATGCAGTTAAACTCGGGCATTATTCGGAGTACGATGTGCATTGCATAGCTGGTCTTCTTCTCCGCACATATGGCCTTGAGTAGGTGGCTGAAAGTGACGATGGCTTCTGGTGTGAATCTCATCTTGATGATGCTGCCCATGGCAGCGAAACCGAGGTCCAAGCGGCCAGCACGGCAGCAGCAATCAACTAGAATGCCATAGGTGATATTATGGGGAGGCACCTTGGCTCTTGCGACGCGGTTGAAGAGGGAGACGCCGAGCGCAGGGCGATCACGGCCGACGACGGTGAGGAGGCAGTTGATGGCGACGATGGAGGAGGGCCCAGGATCCTGGAGCAATTCGTCGAACAGGTGGAGTGCATCCTCGGTGCCAATGTCTCCGGCTCTGTACCGAGCCTTGATGTTCTGCTCCAAGATGCGTCTGCCCAAGGGGACAACGCGGCTGTTCATAGTCCCTCCTGGCCTGAAGAATCCCTCGAGGGGATAGGAATAGGATCCGCCGCCGCTCACCACCTACCGCACGGGCGCCGTTCACCTGGGATGGGAAAAATCGAGAGCATAGTTAGGAGGACTAACTTGCTCCATGGCCGCCGGGCAGAGTTCGCTACCAGGATCTCCGCCGGCGAGCTGGTCGACGCGGCGACGGCGCTGAAGGAGACGAGGACGAGATCTCCGCCGCTCTCTGCCGCCTGCCAGTTCGACTCTCAGCCGCTGGCTTCCTCTGTCCCGCCGCCGCCGGCCTGAGAAGTGGTTCTGCACAGCAGAATCGTGAAGCAACGCACTCTGAAGAAAAATCTTCACGCCATTTTCTTTAGAGGGATTCTTCACGCCATTTGGATGGCAACGGGCCAGCACGAAAGCACATGGGCCCAGCCCGATATGGAACTAAACGGGTCATGTCAGTAGAAAAAGTTTATTTGAAACCTTGAACATGTAAGAACTTCGACGAATCAAAACCTCAACTTTAAATCCCAATCATTTGCATACTGAATTAAGTAATCCTGGTCTAAATTAACTCTTAGTTCAGTACCCAAACAGGGATTGCATATGTGGCAAAGGCAGATCCGAGATAGTTGGGTCGCTCATACGTTATGGCCACCTCCCAATGCATCACAGGCGACCTTGATTCCTTCTCTCTCTCTCTCTCTCTCTCTCTCTCTCTCTCTCTCTCTCTCTCTCTCCTTTTAGTTGCTCGACGAAAACCAGGAGCGCAAGAGGCCCCCGTATGCCATGACATCTCACTGACCCCCCCCCCCCCCCCTAATCGCCAAGCAACGGTTAGAACCCGAGAGCACTGAAAACAGTAGCGATCCCTAGCCCACTAGTCGGATTAATCTCGATGGACACTTGTCACGTCGGCGTTATTAAACCTAAAACGCTACGGGGTTTCGTTAAGATCGGGAATAGTTGATTAAGAGTGCAAACGACATGGATTTAAAGTTGAGGGTTCGACTCGCCGAAGTTCTACTAGTTCAATGTTTAAAATGAACTTTTCCCTATCTGAGTGCATGCATAGTACGACGTCCTACCAGTGTGCCCCAGGCACGAGATGAGCACACCAAGCACGACACTGCTCGACTAGCCATTCGCAAATGGAGCGGGAGGCATGCTTTTTTGGTCGCTAAACAGTCTTTTAGTCATTCATACTGGTACTGTTTATAGGTATAAGAACCGGATCGTTGTAGGGGATCTCGGACCATACATGTCGATCATACTCTAAAGATTTCGCAGGTTTTAGCAAGATTGTGTGCTCCAAAATTGAAGCATCATGTAGAATTGATGGGTATCCTTGGTCCATTTCCTTGAGAACGACTTGGAAGTCAAAGGCAATATCAACACTTCAAAGGTTCAAAATTTCAGCCAAAGTTATGCCCTCATGACATGCAAGTGCTTCCATGCATGTTGGGTCAATAATTTGATTGAAAACAAGTACAGACACTCGCTGATAAACACAATCCTCCGCTACTGCAGAACGCTACTAGCGCTGCTCCGTCCCTTGCCTTTTACATTGATCTTCAAGGAACCCAGGCTAGGCGCGGAAGCCACTTCTTCTGCTTTGAACGTGTGGTGACTTGCTGGGTGCACTTGTTTATCAGTAAAAAACCTAGCTTGGCAAGGTATGATTGGATGAAGCGGCGTGTTTGATCGGAGGTTTGGAAGATATGTTCATGTATGGTCTTCCTCCTTGAACCCCAAATTGCCCAAAGTGTCACCACCATCTTGGTAAACTCCTCATGAGATAATGCTTCATGCGAAGAGAATAGCCAATGTTTTGCCCTACGTTCCTTGCATTCAATCATATGCTCCGTTATGCACTCATCTGATAGAGCCCACGTACACCAGGACGTCGTGCAATAGATTATTGAGTGCCTCCACGAATCCTGGCACCCACACAACGCCAGTGGTGGTGGACATCTTAAGATGGTAAAGAAGATCAACCGATGTGATTGGAGCTAGGCACCATATAAAAACCTTAAGTTTAGATGGAACTGTCATTTTCCAGATTTTTGGCTGGTTGGGAGGGGGAGCGGGGGCACACCAGCACGTTTAGGCCTCGTTTGGTAGGCCGGGATCCCCTTAATTTCCCTGGATAGAAAATCTCGGCCTCAAGACATCAGAAGAATTTTCTCCATCTCTCCATCTACCCTCGATGGGGTTTGCTGCCCTGGGAAATATTCCCCGCCCTACCAAAGGAGCCCTTAGGGTAGGGGGGGGGGCTTTTTTGGCCCGTTCAAGGGTAGGTTTCTTTTTCTTTTTTGCTTGTTTTGGTCCTTTTCTTTAAGTTTTAGTCGTTGGAGGTGTAAATTGGTCTGAAATTTTTGTAATTTTTTAACTGCAAATTGGGTTGGTAACTCTTATCTTTTTTCACATTTGAACATGACTGATGATAACCATATTCCTAGCTTTCAAGCAAGTGATTTTGGGATTGACATTTCCAATTATGTCAATTCCAACAATACCTACGTCTTTTCTTTGCCACCCAGCAATACAAATCCTTCAAAATCTCATACCCATTCCACTGGTTCTAGAACTTCCTCCACCATAATCAATGCAAAAAGGGTTTGTCGCAAAACCTCCAAGCTGTGGATGCACTTCGATGAAGAAATATATGAGTTAGAGCCGGGTGTCCGGGGGGTGATAGCTAAGTGCAAAAGATGTGTGATTATCCATGCGGAGAGGAGGAGGAACCGGACACCTACAGAGGCACGTCGATTCCCACAACAAGAAGGATGAAGAATCTACGAAGGGGCATATCACACTGAAGTACAAACTCGATGGCTTAGTACATAATTTTAGCTATAATCTCGCCCTTTAAAGAAGATCATGGTGGCAACGGAGAAGAAGATCAACCTCGAAGAGTAGAATATCTTGCTTGAAGAGAGGAGGGTTGAGCTCGCGGCAACTTTAGAGGGAACGGAAATGCAGATCATGAAGGTTGGAAAAGTTGGATCTCGGTGCAAAAAAGATCATGCAAACCGACCGATGTACCCACCCTTGAAAGGAGAAAGATGGAAGCTGCAACCTGGAGAACCTTGGACGACAATGCTATGCAGTACACAATTCATATTTCTTTATCATATCTAGTTTGTAATCAACAGGAATACAATACATAAAATAGCTACTAATGGATGTTTGTAAGTTTGAGGCTAGAATATACAAATCACATAATTGCTCCTTCTTTTGTTCTTAATTAACTAATATTTCCAGTGTTTTAAATAACGAGCTATCACTACATAATATGGCTACCCAGGTGCTCTTCTAGAATCTAAAAGCTACACTATGGCACCTCGTAACGCTACCGATATCGCCACATCCAACATCAAAGCATGCACCATGAGGCAGCATCACACATCACATACCACGAGGCTGTTGTGCGAGGTCCTCAACCACAGGGACGTGACATGAGGTCCCAACCTAGCGGTGGTAGTGGACTGACACCAAGTTGTGGTTGCACGAGGTCCTTCTGCGTCAACAACAATGGCTTTTCTTGGGACACTGGGGCCTCCCTACACAACAAAAACAGCAACAGGAGATGAGATCTCAAGGTAGGTTTATCCGCCCAAAAGCATTCTTATGTTTCAGGTTCTGTCTCCAGTGATTAGAGGGTTACCAACGTGTGCAAAATCCATCCGTGGAGGCGGTTTTGCAGCATCAGAAAATGGTGCATGTAGTGTAGTGTTTACATTAGTCAAATGGTTTTATGATGACATAAGTATGAAAATAAAGCAAAACTAAATCCAAAGCCATTGTGCCCCACCACCCTCTCAAGTAGATATGTGCTAGTATTAATTTGGACAATTGCTACAATGTACTCCAAGCTCAATAATGACCGCTGGTGTGATAGTACATACAGAACCAGCTGCTCGGTTTGCACATAGATGACTACATATATACTTGTTCATTTGAAGAGGGCGCTTAGTCCTACATCGGTCCATGAAAAAGCCATGGTCGTGTCAATTTACATCAATTGCTTATGTGTAGAACCACCACTGTACTGCACAGTCTGTGCTTTGCTTAAGCTTAGGCTTTGGAGACATCATGAATTCCAACATTTCACAGCTGGTTAGTAGACGTTTCTGTAGGTTAAAGTAGCCTACAAAAACATCTTATATTTTGATACAGAGCTAGTACTTTAACATGTCCTCCGCGTCCAAATTTGTGCCATCTTTCTTTGTGCATGCTGAAGTGCTAACAATTAGTGAATGCACAACAGTGACCGTGAACTGCTCAGCAACCTCACATACTTCTCCAGAACACATTCATGGGAACCTGGAAGCTTAACTAATAGTCCGAGTTAGCTAAGTAAGGCCAAGGACCGCGAGTTAAAACCCCTTGTCTGGTTAATTGGTAAACGTGTATCCTTGAAACTATGATTTAGCTTAACATGTTACCACAAAAAATAAAGATTTAGCCAAACACGAATTATATATCACAAAAAACATAATGCAAATTATCGATCTGAAGATACATTTGAACCTTTTAAATCGGAAAGGAGGGAGTAATTAAGAGGTTACTTCCTTTTCCTCTTGCATGTGAGGCTAGATGTGGTTGTGTTTGGCAATATATAATTGCTAAAATTAGGCTTGTAAAAAAATCCCTTATATTCTAGCTTTGAATGAGAGGCAAAGCTTTATTTTCAAATCAAAAGTTTGCAAATTGTTTTTTATCGATGCAACAAGCTTTATTGGTGTTTTCGCACAAGAAAATAAAATTTACCTAACTTTATTTGCAGATAAAATTAAAAGAAGATTTTGAGTTCTTGAAGCATTCATTTGCAGATCTTTCTTTTATATTCTTCTCCCTTTAGGCTGGATTAGGTTCTTTTTCTTTTCCACCAAGAGCTGCAACGATTAATGCTTTGATATCCAACCTTTTCTAACCGGGAAGTTATTTCTTTGTAACAAATATTTAGTTAAAACAAACTGTGTGAGTGCCTAATTGTGTTATCCATCAGTTTATGATCTAGCAGCTGCAACAAACAAGTTATTAACTTATTATATATACGTGAATAAGGTCTTCAAAATGATTATGTTTCGATCATTGCGAAGGTAATCTGAAGTAGAGTGATACTAAATTAACTACGAGCATGATTGTATATATGCATGATGGGTTTGAGACAGCTCATCAAACTGAGCTTAAAAAATGAGCAGATACATAAACTTAACTGGGTCTTGTAAATACTACCTCTGTAACTTAGTATAAGATATTTTTTTGACACTGTTATAGTATCAAAAAACGCCTTATATTAATACACGGAGGGAGTACAAGCAGGTGCACATGCTCCAGTTATTTGGACAACTAGTACAACCTAGTGCAAGCTAAACAATGACGGCTGGTGACAAGTAAGCTGCACATGGTTTGCTCCCAGCCGCCTACAGAAGCTTGCCCGATGGCGCCGCTCGCCAAGAATGCAGCTCTCGATGCGCCGTCCTGCTCGCCATTGCACGCCACCCAACTTTCCCACGACCCCACTCATCAGTAACCACTCGCCCCACTCAATATTAAGTGTTCTTTCTACCTTATATCAATTGATTTCGGTGTATAGTGCCCTGTTCTCTCTGAAATTCTGGGCAGCAGTTTTCCGGCGTGCTGGACGAGTTTTCCATAGCGGGACTAAAGCTCAGGACAAGCCCGGCTCGCCTCGTGTCCAGGCTTAACGAGGTGGCTATATTTTTTTGACAGAAGTACAGCAGGGTGCTGTTTTTCATTGAAAAGGTACAAAAAGTTTAAAATGCAAAGCCTAAAAGGAAAAGAGAATCGGGCCCTAATTACCGGCAAGAACAACCATCCAGCTGCTTCAGGGATGTTTGAAGACTGTGAGCCGATATAGCCCAGGCTCATGCCAGTATTGTGCAAGTCTGGGAAATCACCCCAAGACCTGAGCAGCCGAGCTTCGTTGATTGCTCAAGATCCCGTACTTACGTTCCTTCCATACAGTCCAAGAAACAAGATGTCCATGGTGAATTTTCAATTGATTGTGTCTTGGACTCGACGAGAGAGATGAACATAGATTATATTTCCCAAAAGGGGGCAAATTGCTTGATGTTGATTGAGAGTTGAATATGTTCATTTTTATTCTAAAAACAGAAGGAATCATATCAGAACATGCTGATACAAATAATAAACATGTTTTGTTCTATAGGAGCAGAGCTAGTCACCAAGTAGTAAGAGATTTTTTATTTATTTTTAAAAGGAGGATCACCCTGGCCTCCGCATCATACCAAGTAGAAAGATATGGCAAGTTATAACAATAAGAAAGATGGTGGGTGTAGCCGAGGAACATGAAACTACCATTGTCAAGAACTTGCAATAACGTATGAGCTAATTAAACTGGCAGATAGTGCTTACCTCCTTGCTGACAAAATATATGCCGTGCATGTTAGATTGGGACATTAGGTAGCTCCTTGGCCCAGCAACAACTCAGTTTCGGTCATGCTAAATTCAGCAGTATATAAGAAAACGTATATTTCAACCTTCATGCCTCGAACATGGAGCAAACTTTTGCTGCATCAACAACCATGAATATCAGTACCATGAAATTCTAGTATATGTCCATCAGTACAGCATAAAAGTAAGGCAAAAGGCATCTACAATAACTTATCAGGTCAAACCCAGGAATAATGGAACTAATAAAAATTGCAGTTTACTAGAAGCCAAATGTGCAACTCCATTGAAGAAATAGTACTCAGCCATATAAATAGAACACAGATGGTGCCAGTCAGACATTTCTCCTAGTCAAAGTTTCTCCCAGAATTACTAGTAAGAGAAGTGACTTACATTTCAGATGTACAACAGAAAGGAAGGTTGGGACAGGTAACCTAGAAAGAGAAGTTTAGCTCTCAATTAGCAGTCCAGAGTATCTAGGAAAAATCTCTAGAAAAAAAGATTTCAACCAGTGCCCTGTTCCAGAAATGAGTGATATTTTCCAGGAAGAAATCATCAATACTGCTGACATTGCCCCCCTGAAGCTACTGCAGTCAACAGGTCAGCTGCGGAAGCTTCAAGGGTGAAGCTCCTCTCGTCAACTTTGGACAGGTATTTCCACTGTCAATCATCCTGAGATATAGTTCATTTGCATCAGCGGTCCTTCCATTCTGAAATAACCCATGCAGCATTGTTCTATAAGTGATAATACAAGGCTTAACTTCCTTGTCCAACATTTCACTGAAAACAGCTAACGCATCATCTATCATTGCATTCTTAAAGTAACCGTCAATCAGTATGTTATAGGTGACAACATCAGGTTTCAAGCCAATTGAGCACATATTTTCAAGTAACTTCCTCACTTCATCCACCTTACCAACTAAAAAGTATCCACACATCAGTGTGTTATAAGTACGAACGTTAGCCTTCACACCCATGTGTGCCATCAGGTAGAACATATCTTGGGCTTCCATAAACCTTCTATTTTTGCAAAGGTTATCCATAATTGTGTTGAAGAACACTGTGTCGGGATAGATGTTGCGATTCAGCATTTCAGAAAATAGCTCATGGACCTTCTCCCATTTTCCACAAGAACAAAAACCACCGATAAGGGTGTTGAAAGCAATGATATGAGGGGCTAAACCTTCAGTTATCATTTGATTAAATTGCGACATAGCCTCATCCATTCGGCCAATACTGCAAAGCAAGTTTATTACCGTTCCATAGCTTGCTAAATTAGGGTTTAATCCATGCTGCCGCATTTTTTTAAATATATGCATCACCTCATCAACCATTTTCTCTTTAGCATATGCAAGTATCAGTGCGTTGTAGACATACTGATTTGGTGAAATACCATTTTCAACCATCAAATCAATGAGACAATGCATATCATGAAAAGATCTTTCCATAGCATACCCATGAAGCAGAATGCTGTAGGTAGTAACATTCGGTTTTATGCCCAAGCAGATCATAGAATCAAAAATCATCCTAGCTTCCGCGCATCTTCCACCCTTACATAAATAATCCATCTGTATGCTGTAAGTTACAATATTTGGTTGCACACCATTTCTAGACATTTCCTTGAAAATTCGATCCACCTCTTGGCACTGTCCTAATGAATAATATCCTTGTGTCAGACTATTATATGTAGCAACATCTGGCAGAATACCCCTATCAAACATCTTTTGAAGGACCTCCTCGGCCTTGTCCATCGCATGAACCTTGCACATGCCAGAGATGATTGAGTTATAGGTCACAAGATTTGGTGATATCCCCTGATGAAGCATTCCACGAAATAGGCTGTAAGCCTTGTCCACCTCACCCTCTTTCAACAAGCCATCAACTACGGTGTTATAGGACACCACATTAGGCTGGCAACTACTTCCATGCTCAACCATCATGTGAACCAGCTCGAGAGCCTCTTGGCTTCTCTTCTCGTTGCAGAGACCCTTGAGAAGAATGCTGTAGGAGAAGACATCCGGTATGCAGTTAAACTCGGGCATTATTCGGAGTAGGATGTGCATTGCATAGCTGGTCTTCTTCTCCGCGCATATGGCCTTGAGCAGGCAGTTGAAAGTGGCAACGGATTTTGGCAGAAACCCCGTCTTAATGACGTGTCCCATGGCAGAGAATCCAAGGTCCAAGCGGCCAGCACGGCAGCAGCAGTTAACTAGAATGCCATAGGTGATACTGTGGGGAGGCACATTGGCTCTTGCGACGCGGTTGAAGAGGGAGACGCCGAGCGCAGGGCGTTCACGGCCTACGACGGTGAGGAGGCAGTTGATGGCGTAGATGGAGAAGGGCCGGGCATCCTGGAGCAATTCGTCGAACAGGTGGAGTGCATCCTCGGCGCCAATGTTTCCCGCGCGGTACCTCTCCTCAATGTTCTGCTCCAAGATGCGTCTGCCGACGGGGACAACGCGGCGGCTCATAGCCCCTGCCGGCCTGAAGAATCCCTCGAGGGGTAGGATGGCGCCACCGCCGCCGCTCAGCACCTACCTCACCGGTGCAGCCTGGGCGTTAACCTGAGATAGGAAAAAACGAGAGCCGAGTTAGGAGGACGCGCTTGCTCCATGGCCTTCGGCGCCGCTCACCGCTAGGATGCTCACCATCGAGCGGCAGCTGCCAATGAGATCTGGCTGCCGGCGAGCTGGTCCACACGGCGAGAACGCTGAGGGGGACGACGACGAGATCTCCGCCGCTCGCTGCCGGATTCCGGCTGCCGCGTACCTCACGCCGAGGAGGACGATAAGAGCCTCCTTGCCGCGCGCTGCTTCCCCGACGCCGGCCGAGGAGGACAACCCTCGCGGCTGGCTGCTGTCTCGCCGCGGAGGCAGACGGGCGTCCACTGCGCCAGGCCGCTGCAGCTCCAGACCTTCCCTCGTCGTTGGCTTCCGCGAGAGGGCCTCCACGGCGCCCCACCACTCCGCCGCCGCCGCCGCCGCCGCCGACCCGAGCTCACTGAAGAAGTTGGTACCGTGAAAGTGAAACAACAAACTACCAAAGGTTAGCCAACCAAATGGGTCTTCTTAACGGGCCGACACGGTAGCTAGAGGCCCATGAATCTGTGATTTTTTTTTTACTAAAATATAGTACTCCTATTTTGTTTTGCGGGTATCTCATACTTCTAATATGAAACAATTTTCTAGACAAAATACAAGTACGATTATGAAAAAATTATATACAATTTATAACATTTTTAATGGTAAGAGACATTTTATACACCTTTAAAAAATGTACAAATTATAGTTTTTTTAATTTAAATACCTTTATAAAATGTTATAACATTATATACAATTTATAACATTTTTAATGGTAAGAGACATTTTATTGACTTTTTAAAAAAATATTGTGTATTTAAAAAAAAAAAGACCGGTCGGCCTGGGCTGGACCGAGTGGCCTCTCGGCCTAGGCGAGGCCGAGTACATGGCGCCAGCGGCCGACAGCCTGGGGAGGGGCTCCAGTCGGCCTGGGCCTGGCCGATTGGGCCTTCTCGGCCTAGGCCTGGCCGACGCTGTATTATTTTTGAAAAAAAATAAAATGTGTATTATTTTTGTAATTTACTAAAAAAATGTATTATTAAGAAAAAACACAAATTTGCCTCCCTAGAAGCCATGGGTGATCATGGAGCTTGTGAAGAGAAAAATGGATTCGTGCTAATGCTATGAGGGTGAGCAATACAGGAATTTTAAGACGATACTATGTGGAAAACGATTTTTTGAGAGGCGTTCAAATGACAAGGTGGTGGCTACAGACTCCAAAAAAATGGAAGATTCCGGTGAGGCCATGGTGTGTGTCCTTCAACATTGTCTTAGTCTTACTAGAGGTCGTCACCGGTGATCCGGGGCTCTACCAATGTTGTTGCCCACCCATGATGATACCTATGGGCACACAAACCATGTCTTTCCCATTCCTAATGGATATCCATGTCAATCTTGTACTAAATAGGTTTTTCCTAACATGTACAAATAACAACTAAAACATAACATGTCCGACTTCTTGAGCGAGTACAGTGAGGACTCTGACTCCATATCGTTTGTCAGCTAGTTGATTAAAGGGAAGGGGGCAAATAGAAGAGGTACACTGAAGTGGTTTATTTTATTATCTATTTCCTCCATCGTTTCTTCCTATTTAATTATCTTGAACCAAAGCTATGGGGGGGGGGGGGGGGGGGGAAGCTCGCCGTTCGTTATTACGAGTACTTTTAAAACTAGTGATTTCGTTATCTCCTGGATTAGGGAACTGTACTTTATTATGGATTTGGGTATGGGCTGGACTTTGGGTCACGGCCTCAAGGATTAGGAATGAACCTGCTATGGGATAGAAGTGTCGTACGATTATCGTACCAGAAAGGTCGTATGTGAAGCAAAATCGATGAGTTTTCTCTTTTGAGCGATGCATCATACTCCCTCCGATCTTTTTTTCTCTGCGCATGAGCAGCATCACGGATACCAAGGAGGGGCTAGCTAGCAGTTTTTTGGACTCTTTTACCCCCATACATGCATGGAAAGAGCCGGCAAATGTTAATTACTGCATGCGGTGGATTGGCTTGTCGCTTGGGTCTCATCTTCCCTTCCCCCAACGTGCACAACATGGGACCACTGCCTGCGGAATTGATTGGTTGCTGCTTTGCTGGCGCTGGATTAGTTACATGAGGTCGTGAGGGTACGGCTGGAAAGTAGCGGTATAAAAGACCAACGCGCAGACTATTGCGAAAAAATGGAAAACGTTATACGCAAAGTAAAAATAATCGGAGGGAGTACATTTTTTATCAGTATATCCATGCATGTTGGGGCTATCTAGCTAGGCTTCAGAGGCAATCAGGAACTCACGCGTACTATTATTGCAGTGATAGTGTGGGTTCAACTGGTTCTACCAACGTGTTAATTTTTCATGACGAGCTACACACATCAAGGATTTGTATTAGAAACAGTTTGTTTGACTTCTCTCTTTGGAGTAGTATATTCAGGTGGGGAAGCTCTCCCCACCCCCACCCCCCACACATGACAACTCAAAATAGTGACTTAGCTTCAGTTGCATTAGTTTGGTTAAGTGCCAGTAAAATGATGCAAGCTCTTGATAACTAGAGATTAGGTTGCTCTAGCGTGACAAGGATGGCTCTTTAATGGTGTGAGATCAGTGATGTGATATGTTTTCGAGTTTCCATGTGCTACAAGTGTGCAATTGTAATTGCCCTTTTTCCTGTGGAGTTGCCCTTTTTCCTATGGAGTCCTATTTTCAGCTATGCAAGCGGGGGTGTTAATTTGTTTGGTGTTTGACATAAAGGAATAAAGACAAAGGAAATTCCATAAAGATAATTATATAGTGGGGAATTTGAATTTGTGGGTATGCCAAAGAATTATGACAACCCTAAATAAGAATTAAGACTAGAAATCACAATTATTATAGAAAGAGCTTATTGATGATGGGGTAAACCAGAATACCAGGTAATGATAAGATGGAGCATGAATGCATACCCCCAATCAAGTTTGAGATAGATTGATTGGGGGTATATCAATTCCCGTGGAAGGACATAAATACATATGTAACCTTGATTAACATTAGGAGACGTGTTTCCACTATTTTTGCTAAATTACTAGACTATGGATAATCTAGCACCTCTTTCAGCTCGTCTCGGTCCAGTGTCCATACATTTATGGGCCCACCACTAATTAGTATCACATGACTTATGAAATGTATCACTTTAAGATACTCCTGAAAATATTCTGAAGGGATTACAAAAGAAAAGCTCAAAAGATTTATTATATTATTTTTAATCATCACTATTAGAAACATGACTTATTTTCCAACATGTATTTATCCAGACGAATGCTAACACTGTGTTTTCATCCATTGGATGTAAATAATTTGCATTGTTAAGCTACTTTTGAAGTACCATAGAATATTAATTGTAGCAACACATTTTGGCAATTATTGTAAAGGACAACGAAGTTTAAATGAGGGGGTTATTGGGAGATTAGAATTTGACGGCCTTATTTTAATTAGTCCCGATCTTCTTTTTATTTCAAATGAAAACTATATCTGATAATTTGAGAGTGTTTTTTTACCTTATTTGGTCAGATGAGATTCATGAGAGATTGGCTTAATAATGATATCATAAGTTATGATGAATGATCAAGATGTTTATTGTGAAGCAAACCACCCACGTGTGTGGATCTTTACATTTTAGCTCTCTTAATGGTTGTCTCAACCAAACAAGATATAAACAAAAGCAACAAATCTTCATAATAACTTCTCCTTTGTGAAGCTATTAGCTACCATGCATTAATGAACACACGAGCAGGTTCTATAAATTGTAGATTTATGATGGAGATGTTTGAAAAGCTAGAAGATGGCACCTAGTGGTTTTTCCTTTTGTGTGGTGTACCATGAATGGAAATGAGGTTAACCAGATGACATCATTCAACAAAAATTAAGAAGATGACCAAAGGTAGCTCATAGATCATGCTTTGGTTAGTGGGAATTCAAGAGATTAGCTAAGTAATGATTGGGGCAACCAATATTTACAATTTTTGCCTCCTATGTCCATGGATATATACGTCCGGTCACCCCTCCTTTCTTCGTGTTTGCAAACATTCCACTCATATCCGAACACCGAAATTCATGTACCTCAATGCAACATGATAAAATAGTACGTAGACAACTTAAACATAGCATATATCATAAATAGGAAATAGCAAGTTTAATTTACAAACCGCACATAGCGTAGCAAGTTCCCCAAATATGTATTCTACAATAGATGAAAGATAAGTTGAACTTCAACACCTCCTTGCCGGTCCCTTCCCCTTCGAGTCTTCGGATTAACGTTATTTGTCTTCGCCGTAGGAGTGGGCGGCTGGAGGTGTGTCATCGTCGTTGGTGGTGTTGCCCCCTTCGATGAAGGGATGACAAGGACGAGGAGGTGTGGTTGGCCAAGCGTCGAGCGGTGCATGCCTGCTCCTTTGCAAGGCGCCGGTCCTTCGCCACACTGGCCTCCCTTTGTCTTGCAAGACAATCAGACTCCTCGATGTCGACCCTCTATGCCTTGGCATTTTTGCACTGGCGGTAGGGGACAAACGCTCGAGTGAGGATCAACACGATCCACAACCAAACAGACTAGATCCATCCTAAGAATCCACGCCTATGACTCAAGAGGCTACGACGACCGTGTTCTAGGTGGTACGAGCACGAGCACCAAATGCCATCCAAGAGGAGCACGGGGCTGTAGGTGCTAGTAGAACCACTCGCCCCACCACCTCATTGGGAAGGGCATGGAATATGACGTACAAGCGAGGGTGGTCATGGGGCTTGAACTGCCCCTCCGGGTCACCGGGGATGTCGCGGAGGTAGAGGTCCCGCCCTTCTCTATCCACAACTAGCGAAGGAAAATGTGTAGGGTGACTACCTTGTCGTTCAGGGTGAAGCTCTAAATTAACATGGCAACCAGTGCTTCCCATTTAATGGGGTCAGGC
Organism: Bromus sterilis; assembly: GCA_950022295.1. NCBI lineage: Eukaryota > Viridiplantae > Streptophyta > Magnoliopsida > Poales > Poaceae > Bromus > Bromus sterilis. The sequence goes on along the minus strand of OX465599.1, from coordinate 335,563,480 downwards.
TGGATGTCGGAGCCTTCCATGGTTACCGGGGAGGGGATCCTTCCACTTGGATTTGCTTCTTTGCAAGGACCACCTCGAGGTCCCTTCTCACGCCATCCAAGGAAAGGCGCTTCACTCTCATCGAGCCACTACACCCATAGACCGCCAATGTAGTTACTATCGTTGGGCTTTCCACCATCACGCCTATAAGTACGTAATTTTCAATGCGATCCACAACCTCGTTCAGGTGATAAACAACCAACTTATGATCAAAAAAGCTATGAATCCTTGTTGTGATGGAAATAATTGGTTGTTTTAAACTTGTTTTTATTGCTAAACCATGTTGCCCCAAATAAATCCTATACTTTATCGCATAAAAAGGAACTTAAAAGAAACTTAACTAAGAAGCACAAAGTCTGATTAGTAAAACTAGATTATCACTATCCACAATAATGCAAAGTGTGCCCTTATCAAGGAGGAGATGAATGTTGAACTATTGTTTATCGTCTCACATCTACATATGACTCATGTTTCAATGGTTTGCGTAAAGAAATGTGGGGTCTTATAAAGGTGGATGTATCATTGCCACCAATTGACATCTGTACTGGTTTGAAAAAAAGGAATATATGTCCATGGCATGAAAATAGATGATGCGAGTTTCTTCTCTTGTTTGCCAGTAGGGATAATTTGTGAGGGATTGGAAAAGTAACAATAACTTAGGTAACTAGATGATTCCCCGCGCGTTGCTGCGGGGATTGTTAAGAAATAATTTGATGTTTGAAAATATGAGAAATTTATCAAACATCGTATAATTTGATTTTAAATTATTATTTAAAAAAATATTGTTTAGAGTAAAAATCTAAGAAAAAATGATGAAAGGTTGATGAGTTTTTTTTAATTTATTTCTTTGACAATATATCGATGAAACGATAAGAGATGAAAAGAACATTGAGTAGAGACAATGAAAACATCTCCATCATTGGCTGAACCTAAAACAATGGTAGCAATTATAAATGTGCATAAAAAATAAAATATGAGATAACTCATAATTTGTTTTTTATAAAAAAGTCTCTTATAAATCATGAGGCTAAGTGCATAAAATATATTATTTATTTAGGTTGCATGCGCATGCAAAATTAATGAAAACATGTGCATGAAAAGTTAGTGGAAAATAATTTTTACATGATGGACCTACGTGATGATGTGGATAGCTTGCATGTCAAGATAAATAGGTTAGTGGGGATGAACTATTTAGGTATTATAGATAATGAATGGTCATGGTGTTTTCAATAGAGCAATTTACTCATAATTCTCACCCTCTCATACATACTCCCCCATAAATTCCACCCGCCCCCTCCAAGCAAAACAAATGATTTTCATATCTTGCGTTCTTAAATTCCATTCGTTCTCTTTAGTTGTCTCGACCAAACAAGATACACGACCAAGTACTATCAAATCCTCGTAATAATAGTTTCTGTTAGGTCCTATAAATTGTAAACTAAGAAAGGAGTTGTTTTGAGAAACAAGCCGAGAGAAACTAGGATCTTTTTGAATTGAGCAGTGATATGCATACGACACTACACACACGAATTTTGTACGACAATCCAATCAAGCTTAGCCCTCCATGCACGACAAAAGACAACAACACACCGCTAACTGGGCCATACACATTATTCGTCGTGTGCACAACAATTTCATTTTGAACTTAAGTGATGTATCATGCATGGAACTAAAATGGACCCGATGAACATACATAGTTGGCTCATCGATCATGCTCTGGCATGCCTTTTTTATCTCAACGTGCATGATCAACGGCGGAGCCAGGATTTGCTCACACCCAGGGCGAGAAATTAACAGCCCAAAAATGGCCCCCAAAAAATTCAATTTTCAAGGCATAGAAAAATAGGCTATGTTGCATAACTAATATGAGACCAAGCAAAATATAATATTCGATGGCAGAATTTGTTCAATAATGGTTCAACAAATGAAGTAAAACATACCGAAAGCCAATATATATCATAGATGATACAAAAGATAATACCAAATCAAATGATTGGTTGATCTTAGCCTCCCATCAACCTCCCATGACTACGTCTTCTATAGTACAAGCCATACCTTCAATGATAAATTTTGAAATGCAAATCAGTGAATAACAAGTAAGCAAAAGTAGTTGATAAGGGATGCAACATGATCAAAAGTTACCTCTAGGACGAGGCAAAACACCTTTGCGACTGCGATAACCTTGAAATCGCTCTATTATCTTTGATTCTTCAATACTAACAAATACATCTCGCTCAATGTAGCATATCATTCTATGATTCATCCAGTCATCACCCATCTTGTTCCTCAATCCAGTCTTGATAATGCTCATTGCTGAGAATGCCCTCTCCACTGTTGCGGTTGCAACAGGTAAAATCAATGCCAACTCAACAAGGCGATAAACCAAGGGAAAAGTTGTGTGCATATCACTCAGAACCATATTCATGGCAAGATGACCAAGATCATTACAATTCATCAAACGTGAATCAACTCTTGCTTCATGAATGAATGAGTCTAGTTGATTTCTAAGAACAAAATTTACTTCATATGTAGAGAAGTCAGCAGCATACATATTAGCAAGATCGACTAGCTTGTCCTCATCATAATTGGCAAATGAATTCTTGGGATCAAGACAAGCAATGCATCTCAACAACTGAGTAGATCTTTCAGCAAAGCGGTTGTTTAACTCCACAATAATTTGATCATGCAACACATTGAATATTTCATTTCTGAAATGATGATTATAGGTTACCAATTGACCACCCCAAGTCCTTGAACGCCCATTAGCAGTCCTTGTATCTTCCATATTTGGCACTACAATATTATATTTGACACAAAAGTCTGATACCTCTTTAAAGAGCTCATCCCAACCATTTTGTCTTATGTCTTGAATTTTCTCCAATGTTGTTTTAATCAATCCCACGGCACGTACAATATTTTGATTTTTCAATTGCAAGCATTGTGATAGATCGTTAGTCTTGCCCAATAATATTTTTCAATTGCAAGCATTGTGATAGATCGTTAGTCTTGCCCAATAATCTGATCATAAGATGCAATATGAGAACAAATTCAAAGGACTCCATGTGCTTTATCAAGCCCGCGGCTGTGGTTCTTTGTGAAACATTATCTGCATCGCTATGTAAATTTTCTAGAACCTTAAGAACTGGTTTCCACATCATAACAAGACGACACAAGGTTCTATGATGTGATCCCCACCGTGTATCACCAGGTCTTGCAAGGTTAGTTAATTGATTTTTCCCTTTCCCCCCAACAAGTTCCCCATCCTCTAATTGGCGCACTATTTCATCATGCTGCTCTTGGGCTAATTGATCATGTCTTTTACATAGATAAGCCATGAGTAGCAAACATACCATCCAAAGCTTCCTTGAGTGAAGTTGCTCGTGTGTCACGAACATGCTCAATTGCAATGAATCTCTCAATCACATCTCCCTGTTTGCCGAGATACCTATATAAGAAAAAAGAATAAAGGATCATGATTAGAAAATAAACCTACAACAACAACACACATATAATATAAGCAAATGTACTGACCTCAAACACATAGCCATTTTCTCTTTGATAGATGCATCTCTAGACTCATCAACAAGTAAAGCAAATTTGCTATCTCCAATATCCTCAATAATGGCTTTGGTGGTCTCTTGCGCACAAGCCTTGCATAGATCCAATTGTATCTCGTGTGAAGTCATTTGATGGTTTCCTCCTGCATCTCCAAGCAATTTTTCTACCTTTGAATCTTTCTTTATGAGTTCCAACAACTCTTTAAAGTTACCCTTATTATTTGAGCTAGTAGACTTATCATGACCACGAAAAGCAAGAGCTTGTAGTAGCAAAAATTTGACAACACCCAATATAATCAAGAGACGAGCTTTGTATTCTTCCTCTTGCTTCTTAGTACCCCTATCAAACACATGGGGCAAATCTTGCCTTTGATTTTTGAAAGCCTCGTAATGTTGTCTAGATTTATTATGAGCACTATCATGCTTTCCAACATGTTGATTTAGAACTTTAGGCCCATCCTTCCAATTTTTAAATCCATTCTTCGTGAATGCTTCAATACCGAAGTTTTCGACTCGTGGTTGCTTAAACAGGAAACAAACAAAGCAAAAGGCTGCCTTTTTATCAATGCTATATTCCAACCAGCCACGATGATCATTGTACCAATTATCATGAAAGCTTCTACCATTTGTCCGCTCGTATGTATGATTAGTTGGTTGGCATGGGCCCATACTAATGTATTCCCTTCTAGCAAGATCTCTAATGTCAACATCCAAATCCTCAATAGGTATTCTCTTACCCGGGTCGGGTTCAACATCACCGGGCTTGAGTTGAGGTGTAATACGAGGGACATTAGTTGTTTGTGTTGAATGACCAGTTTCCTCTGATCCCATGGTTTGAATTTGGAAGAAAGATTTCATCGTCTTGTTTCTTTTATTCATCTTGCCTTCCTATAAAATTACAGAGAAACACAAATTACGAATTTGGTATCAATATTTACAGAACTGCAGCATTACAAAACTAAAAGACACCATTGGCATTACAAAACAGTGGGCATTTTGCTAGCAAAAAATGGGGATTTATGAATTAAGGGAGACTGAGAATCTGAGATGGTAGATAGATAAAGTATACCTTTGCTTTGCTGGCTTGCTATTCAGCTAGGACAACCCGTTGAGCTAGGAAATGAAATGGCCGGCAGAGGCAAGCAACGGCAAGACGCAAGCCGCAAGGCAAGGTTGCCGGTTGAGGCGTTGAGCAGACAACAGAGAACGGCGCCCCGCCCCGCGCGCAGCTAGGCAGGAGGGGATGGATGGAAAGTGGGAACGACGGCGGGCGGCGCCGCGGCGTCACGGCAGACGGCGAAGGCCAGGACCGGCAGGCGGCGGCGTAGCCGCGTAGGGTTTCTTCGGGCGCAGGAGGCAGGTCCTCGATTGGATTTGCTAGTTTCTTTCTTTCTTTCGCTACTTGTGCGCTGCTCGATGGAGGATGGGGAGAGAATTTGGGCCGAGGCCCCGGGCACAGCAACGGTTCCAATGGGCTGCGACCCAGGCCAAAAAAAAATCTTGAAAATATAGGCCGGCGATTTTTCCCACGCCCCAGGCAGTGGCCTGGGCTGCCTGGGGCCCAACGCCGCCGTTGTGCATGATAGAGCTAGCTAGTTAGGCTTAAGAGGCATCTGGAAATTAAAACACACTGTCATCATATGAACAAGCTCATTGTCCGACTATTTAATTAGTTACTTGCAGACATTCGGTAGCTTATTCAATGATTTTTTTTCTAGTAATCGGTTTCATCTGACTCTAATGCAACTTCTTTTGTTTTTAATTTCCCAAATGACCACGTTGTGGCCTCGAGGTATCTGCTCACGCTATATACGATATAAAGTGTCCATGTCATCGAGGTGTGGTACCTTTAGACCATCACCGCAACCTCAACTTTGGTATTCTACCACGGTGAACTAAACGTACTAAGATGAACACAATCCACAACATCATCTGAGTAATAATAGTAGATCAACTCGTGATCAACAAACATGATGACGACTTTAAATTCGTCCAACGATGAAAACAACCCATCGACTTAACTTTTTTTTAATTGCCACACAATGTCGCCCTAAAATGTTATATACTTCATCATAAGAATATAGACACGAGGGGGGAAAATGTTAAATCAAAAGATCCAAGAGAAGGAAGTGGGTGGAAGACGTATGCCCTGGAATACGTGTTCATAGCATGAAAGCGTTCCCAAGAGTACGCCATCCTATTTTTTTCAATCCCATTTCCGTAGAATAGGTCTGGATCCGTCCGCCCGCCGCAGCCCCAGCCCCACCGCCATGGCCGACGCCTCGCCCCCCGCTCCCGCCGGCGACTCGCCGCCGACGAAGCAGCAGCCAGAGAGCGGCGGGTCCATCTCCTCCATGGTCGCGTCCTCCGCGTCCTCCGCGGCGTCCGCGGCCGCGGACCTCACGCGCCGGGGCGAGGCCTTCGGGGCCGACATGGCCGCCGCCGCCAGGACCGCCGCCGACACCGCCCACGCCCACGCCTACTCCTCCGCCATCGCCGCGTCCGACGCCGCAAGCGCGGCCGTGGCCGGCGCGCTCGCCGCCGTACCCACCCTCACCAACGCCGCAAAGGTGCGCCCACCCCATTCCCCTCCCTCCGATCTCACCTAAATCCGCTCAAGCTCGAACCAATTCGTGTTTCTCTCTCGATGCAGGAAGAGCTGGAATGGGTGAAGAAGGAGTACTTTGCTCGTGAGCAGATGGCGCTGGGCAAGATCAAAGGTGAGCAGATCGATCGTGTGTTACATAATCGCATATTTTGTGGATCCATCAGCATGTGTAGCTCTGGTCAGATGAATGCCTGATTACCGGATTTTCATGTGTCACCGGTGCATTTGTGGATTTATACGATTGAAATCAAGCATTGATTGTTACTGCCTTTGCAGAGGGTGTTATCATGGCCATCGAGCATCCGGGCATCGCTGCAGGCTCAGCCACGGTTGCAGGAATCGTGCTGCTCAAAAGTAATCTCATTTCCTTGGAACCCATTTGCTTTGCAGTGTTATGTTGGATGAGGTTGAGCTGTCTGTATTAGAATCTAATTGGTCGGTACTTGCTATTCGCAGTGAAATGTGGTATCTGCATGTGGAATGTTTTGCGCATTATTTACTCTTTTAGATGATAATGAGTTCACTATAACAAATGATAATGAGTTTTAGTTGTTTGAGAATACTGCGACATGTGAACTGCTTTCCCATGTATCTTGAATGGGAATTCAAATTTATGTTTCATTTCTTAAAATTAACTGGAATGTCTTGATACGTCTACAAACCAGTTAACTGCATTTAACTTGAATTATCATGCCCATGTCCTTTTCCTAGTATCAGGTTATCTGATTGCATCATTTTCTTTTAATATTGGATTGGGTGCTGTATATTACAGCTTGTCTGAAAATCATTTCAGATTATCCAACCTTTAATTTGTAGATATAGGTTCTAGCATTTCATGGTACTCCCTCCGATCCATAATAATTGCCGCTCCTTTTGTACTAAGCTAGTACAAACTTTGTACTAGATGAGCGACACTTATTATGGATCGGAGGGAGTACTTAATTATAAGGTTGTTGGTTAAGCGGTAGTTTGCTCCATGATATTCCATGAAGGTTGAAAAATTGGGTCCTTTCTTATATACTGATAAATTAGTATGACCGAAACTGAATCATTGCTCATTGCAGGGCCAAGGAGCTACCTAATCCAACGTGTACGGCGTATCTTTGTCAGCAAGGAGGTAAGCACTATCTGCCAGTTTAGTTATCTCATACTTCATTGTGAATTGACAAGTTATTTGCTAGCTTCATGTTTGGAAGCTACATCAATCATCTTCTCATCTCTTAGTACTACTTTTTATTAACTGTGACCTGTTCAGCAACATGTTTAATTATTTGCATCAGCATGTTATAATACAGTTCCTTTTAGAACAGAAATGATCACGGTTTTATGAAGTTCCGTTATGGTACCCACTGTCTTAAAAAACATGGTTGTTTTTTCTTAGAAATGACAATAAAATGTGTGGGTTGTCTAACACATCTTTCCATATTGTAGACCCTGCTTTCTGGCATCCAGGCTGAAGTGAATCACATGCGGCAAACTGTCAATCTTGTGTCAAATGAAAGCCAAAAATTGATGGTAACGTTCTTTATCTGTAGAACACCGAGACATTTGTTTTCACCTATGTTACTCATGGTTTAAATTGTTGCATTTGGAATCCAGGATAGAGCTGCAACAGCAGAAAAAAGATTCCAGAAAGGATGGAATACACTCAGGCAATTAGTTTGTTGTTTGACCTGGTTATCGTTTCTATAATTCTATTTCCTTATTTTTTTTTGCTTAACATAACATTGGAATGAATGTACACCTTCACAGGGAAGAAGGGCGTGCCATTCAAAGCGAGTTGAAGCAAATTAGTGACATTGAAAACCAAGCAGTAGGTGCGTGCAATTCCTTAAGAGGCCACTGCTTTATTTAATGACTTTAAATTCGGTGTGGAATTTTTTCCTTGAATCTTACATATGATAAAATGCTCCGTCTTAGGTCTCAAGGGAATTCTTGATCAGCTTCCAAGAGCACATGCATCTGAATTTCGATCAGAGGTCAGTAAATATAACTGTAGTTTGCATTTCATTGCACTACTATTCTCTTCTTCAACCAGGTACAGATTATGTGTTGACTAGTTGTGCTATTATATCTTAGTAAACGTGAACTTTCCAAACTATGCACGAATCTGTCCACAGTAGATTGCACCCATCTCCTTTGTAAATCTATGCATTTTTTGTGTGTGGATGAAGCTGGGGAATTTTGCAATGTAAATTCATGTTAACATTGTTTTCTGTTTTCCTCTCAGATTTCTGGCCTAGCCTCTCAGGTCAAGAAGGAGAAGCGTGTGCTCAACTCCACCCTCACGAAGATTGTGAATTATGGTGTCCCTATCTAACCACTTCCACCATTGTCCCTGCGGCCACATTTCTGCCTTTTTAACCTCAAGGAACATGAAGTGTAAGCCTTGGGCGGATCTTTTGCAGAAAGTATCTTCCCCGGAAATGGTAGAAACAATAAGTTTTGTCACTCCTGTAAATGCGCTTCTAATGCGCTGAGTTCTGACTAGCAACAGATGACACTCTGCGGTGTCGTGTTCATCTACATTGGTTGATGTAATTTCAAATATATATTTTTGGTTTGTTTTGCAGTTCTCTCTTTGCAGAATCTGTTCGCATGGTGCCGGAGTATCTGCCGTTATATACTCCAGTTTTGCTTTTCTTTTGTGGGAAAATATACTCCAATTTTTCATGTAGGGTGGATTTATGGAATTGTGAGTTCTACCCATATATGATATTCTTTTGTACGCATATGTTGTACAAGGTAGTGGTGCCCTCACATGTAATGTAAGGTGCGTTGGTTTTCTGAAGTCTTAACCTTGTTCAACAATTAGTCCAACTATACACAAATTAATATTTTCTGGATAAAGATTAATTTTGCACAATGAATAAGCGTTTCTGAATTTTGATATACATATTGTTGTGCAGTACACATTTTCTTAGTTAAAATATTAATCTACACATTGTTAAGCAAATTTGGGTCAAACATATATGTCAGGTGTGGTTTTATATTTTGGGTGGGTATTTTGTTCTCCCTAAAACTAATCCCATCCCACGATAATATATGAATTCTCAGCACAGAGGTCTAAACTTTGATAAAGTAATAATGTTTGTTTTGTTTATTTGTCTAGCACACAAAAAAAATATTAATGAAAATTTGCAGGTAACGTAGTGAATCTAGATGTACATACAATATTTTTTTTCATGGATCTAATTTGTATCCAACTACTCTTAATTGTTGAACTGTTTGCAATCGATATGTCAGTACCTAACGGTGGTAATCAGAGCCTACCAACAATTGTATGTGAATAGCGGCAAATATCATTTAGCGGCACCCTGCTTAAACCGCTATAGCCGGGCTTTGATTACATTTAAACACAGAGGACAAGCAGTAAACTGTAATTTTCGCATCATCTCATAAGCTAGGAAATGGCATAAGAAAGTGCAGGGTTGTGAATCACATTCGTGCTTAAATGAAAACAGGAGTTCAGAAGCCTACAGACCATGGAACCAAAGAAGAATGCACAAAAAATGTTAAATGTGGATATAGATTCAACAATCTTTTCTAGGACCAGTAAAACACTAAATAGCTGAAAAATCATGTCATCCAGTCACACATCTGACACTAATAACTGATAGTTGAGAAGTAGAAGCTTGATACAGTTGAGAAATAGAAGCCAGCTTGCAACTGATAATGCCTAACTCTAGTTTGCATAAATCATAGGTAACATTTACAGCCTAAGCAGAGGTAAATATTCTAACCATGCCGGACATAAATCATGACAAGCCCTTGATTGCGTAAACCTGAGGATGCAATGGTATTAACCAGCCATAGTATTCTAACTAGATAGTAGGCCACATACAAAACTGTACAGTTGCATTGTTCAGTTTTGAGATCAGTTGTCCCTAGAACTGAAAGTATCAGCTAATATGCCATTAAAAAATACAGGAGAGAAATTGAAAGACATAACTGATTCAAAGAAGTAAAGCATGAATTCTTTCGCAACATTTAATCTCTTCAAACAAAGATACCGCAGAAAGAAAGGAAGATTTTCAGATCACACAAACTAGAGCAAGCAACCAACAAACTAGATCAAAACTTCATCCTCGGATTGATCAACGTATAAACAAGTCCAAATTGTTTCCAAAAGGAGGGTCCATAATTCACATTCAGAGGAAATTTTATGATAACATGAATATATGAGGACTCGTGATCTAATTATCTAATTACTAGCTTCATCAAGTGTTAGCAGTTAGCGATGACCAAACTAGCATGTGACACACACTATACCAGACAACCAACATCTTGTTAGGCAAGAACACCGAAACAAAGCTTGCCAGCTTACGGTGGCAAGAAAAACCTTTCTCCTGCTGTAAACATTTAAATTTGTTAATTTTCTTAACAAAAGTTACAGAAGAACCAGGATTTCAGCTGACCCTCCAGCCTATAATAGAACATTGTTGGGCGATAAGCAATGTAAGCCGGTTCAAACTCCACCTGGAGATGAGAAACTCAAACCTGTGTTGACGTGATGCCTTCAATTTCCTCAGCAAAAAAGAGAACCTAGGCTTAGACACAGCAACACTCACCCTTGGTATCAGTCAAGCTGAACGTCTTCTTCAGGTATTCCATTTTAACAACTATACTTTTCTCACCAAGGAATGCGAAAATGTGCAGGGTGTGCCTGAACATCCCAGAGTCACAGGGCATACCTATGCCATCAGCGGAAACCAACATCTCCCAGAATGCATTAAGAAATTTTAATGGATTGCAAAATGGCCTATTCTCACTCACTTAGTTGCAAGTGTTAAATAACATGGCACAAGGATGAGCATTCATAACCAAGTCATGGTTTCTTCTCTACTACTCGTAAATGACAGAATTAATATATCAGGATTCAGGAATCATATGATCAGTTTCATCAAGCGTTAGCAACGACTATTCTAGCATCTAACAGAGTGGACAATGAACATCCAGTTAGGCAAAGAACACCGAAATGAGAATTACCATTCAAAGGAAATTTTGTGATGACATGGACATATCAGTACGATGAATCTAATTACTGGTTTCATCAAGCATTAGCAATGACCAAACCAGCATACTGTAACAAAGACTAACATCTAGTTAGGCAAGAGTGCTGAAACAAATCTTGGCATCTCACTGCACTAAGCAAAATCTTTGTGGTGCAGTAAGATTTTTTTTTGCCTTAAGAAGCTTTATACAACACAGGATCCAGATTTCAGCCAGACCTCTAGGATATAAAAGGCGATAAGAAATATAAGTGTTAAATAACATGGCATGAGAATGAGCGAGTTCATAACTAAGCCATGGTTTCTTCTGTACAAAATGATTACATTAAGGTGTCAAGATTCAGGAATCAAATCATCAGTTTAATCAGGCGTTATCACAGACCATAGCAGCATCTAACAGAATGGATAATTAAGATCTGGTTCGATAAGATACACGAAAATGAAAACTTTGTCATACCATACACAGTTTACCAAATGAAAACTCTTGTTTCATGTAAATCTGAAATTGGTTGGCACTTGCCCTCTGCAAGCAGCCGCATAGTCTTGAGCATGGTGCGGTGCAGCTTCCTTGTGAGGACATATGAACTTGTCCACAAATGCCTTGTCAGCGAGCTTGGCGATTGTGAAGTAGCTTGGGTCGCGCTTGTCAGGAGGTGTGTTTTTACTTCTCTCTTTCTTCATTGGAGAGATAAAAGGAGCAGAGGAAAAGACAGAGGATGATCCATGAAGTTGAATTTCAGTTCAGGGGCCCTAATACAGGTTTAGTTGCAGAGTATTGAAGAGTGCCACTGTACCCAGCGTGACGAGTGAACACTACAATCTTTGAGTTGTACAAAAAGGCTGAATAGGGATTTGATTAATCTTGCTTGTGAATAAAATTAAACAAGATCCTTATGGCGATGATAGAAGTTGTTCACGTTAATAAAAATGCTACTGGACTTTGTTAAGCAACCATCCTTTATTAATTCATCCAAGAACAGGGAAGGGCATTAAAACTAACATTTGGTGTGAGACTGTTGTACATGATTGACTACGATATGGTTAAGTTTTATACGTGTATGGCTGTAAGAAAATGTATGTAAGGTCTAATTTTTCCATTAATGTACGGTATTGTCAGAATCTTCGATCCAGTAATTTTCCCTTTTGTTCCCTTTGCTCAAGTGAGTTGAATTGTTTAATCGAGTGTTGGTTTCATAAGTGGAAACTTTATAACTGATTACTTGATTAGTATTTTTCACCTATTAAAAAAAATCTGGACACCTAAAATAATGTAGTTTATAAGATCATTTACATTGTTTTTTGTAGCATACCAGTCAAATATATGTACATTACAATCATGGCAAATTTCGTACTCCAAATTTCCAGAGTTCATTCATTAGGTACTGCAAGATTTTTAATGGATAATTTTGGTTACAAGTTTGCACCTTTTGGGCATTTCGGCTCTTTGATGTTTTAAATCATCAACTATTTACGAAGCGTATCTTGATAAGTAACTATATTACATGGGCTTAACATTTTGTAAGCATGATCTTATTGTCAATTGACTCCTATCTTCTGAGGTTCAAATTTTTTTTTCTCCTATCTTCTGTAAATGTTGGATTTCATAAACTTGAAAAGCACATAATTCAGTTATTTCACTTTCCATCTATAGATGCATGTAGTGTTCATCACACAACAAGAATTTAGTTTTTTTAGGTAATAAGAATTAGTTGATCTAACATGCCTTTTTTCCATTAAGAAATTGCCAAGAATATTGTGTACAAAAATATACTCACACAATAGTTGTGTTATGCGACGTGAAAAGGAAATTGGCAAAATTCGTAGGAACAATTATGTTTTCATTTTAATTTATGTCACATATTATGCATGAACAAAATTTAAACTTGCACTCTTTCAACAATTTGCCACCATTCTTCAATATTTTGTTAAGCTTAACCTTCCCCTTCGTTACCACTTTTAGAATAAAGCAATTTATCCCGTTGCAACGCACGGGCTACTTACTAGTCATATATAAACAAGGGAATGGATTTTTGATTTATTTTTTATGCCTAATCCCACAAATAAATTTTCAGGGAGCAATAATGTGAGGCCCTTTCTCTCTCTCTCTCTAAAAAAAAGTTGGGCCTCCATGTGACCGCTCAAAAAAAAAAGTTGGGCCTTCATGTCACCGTGGTGTGGAACGCGTGAAGATTTGTTGAGGCCCTCTCCTCCGCGTCGGGGAAGAGGAAGCCAACGGCCTGGTCGCGGCGACGGAGATTCGTCCGGTCTTGCCGGCGTCAGGTGGCAGCTGCTAGCGGCGGAGATCTCGTCCTCGTCCCGGCTCTCAGCAACATCTCCTCAAGTACGTCGCAGTGTACCTCGTACAACAGCTGCAGCTCGATCCTGGCGGCGAACGTCGCCGGAGACCATGGCCTAACTTTACTTTCCTTGTTTCTAATCCCAGATTAACGCCCAGGCTGCGCCCGTGCTTCAGGCCAGGTGGGACTATGAGCCGCCGCATTGTCCCCGTCGGCAGACTCGTCTTGGAGAAGAACATCAAGGCTCGGTACCGCGCCGGAGACATTGGCACCGAGGACGCACTCAACCTGTTCGACAAATTGCTCCAGTGTGCTGGGCCATCCTCCTCCATCATCGCCATCAACTGCCTCCTCACCGTTGTCGGCCGTGATCGCCCTGCGCTCGGCGTATCCCTCTTCAACCGCGTCGCAAGAGCCAAGGTGCCTCCCCATAATATCACCTATGGCATTCTAGTTGATTGCTGCTGCCGTGCTGGCCGCTTGGACCTCGGTTTCGCTGCCATGGGCAGCATCATCAAGATGAGATTCACACCAGAAGCCATCGTCACTTTCAGCCACCTACTCAAGGCCATATGTGCGGAGAAGAAGACCAGCTATGCAATGCACATCGTACTCCGAATAATGCCTGAGTTTAACTGCATACTAGATCTTTTCACCTACAACATTCTTCTCAAGGGTCTCTGCAACGAGAAGAGAAGCCAAGAGGCTCTTGAGCTGATTCACATGATGGTTGAGCATGGAGGTAGCTGCCAGCCTGATCTGGTGACCTATAGCACCGTAGTTGATGGCTTGTTGAACGAGGGTGAGTTGGGCAAGGCTTACAGCCTATTACTGTAAGTTCAAGTATGTGATCAAAGAAGGAGGGGGTGAATGATCACTTCAAATTTTTGCATGAAACTATGAAGTGAAGCATAACTTAACAGCAGAGGAGTTTCAACAGAAAGGTAAACATCAAAGCAGAACATGATTGAAGCAAAACATAGCGAATCAAAAGCATCGAATCAATTGCATTGAAGCAGATCACTGAAGCAATTGATAAACTGAATGTAAGTGCGGAAAGTAAAACGAACTCTTGACTCGGCGAAGTTTGTTCGACCAGTTCACACTCTGCAAAGTGCTACGTGTGGTTGGAGGGACTTGTGATTGAACACAGGAGCTAACCTCTCTCCGTCTGTATCTCCACTGCACCAATCTCCTTGAGCTTGGTCAGTTCTTCACTCGTGGTTGATTATTGAGGAAATCACCGAAACCTTTGACAAACTGGACTTCGAGGCGACAATAACTCTTCGCTCTCTGAAGAACAACTCTCTAACCGTCTAGGAGAATTGCAGTTCTCCAAGATAAAAAGTCTAGCAAACTTCTTCCTAAGTCATAATGAATCAACTCAGATCAATAGGATTTATGCTTCGGTGAATGGGTTTTGGTTTGCTTCGGTGGGGTTGCTCTCTCTCTCACTGTAAGGAAAATAATCTCGGAGCAGCCGCCAGCCAATGAGGGCTGGGGTGGCGTATTTATAGGTGGCAATCCCTAGGTGTGAAATGACTGAAGTGAACCGATGTGACAGCTTGACACCTGTCCCCAACGGTCATATTTCCAATCACAACGCAACTTTACTTGCGGTCCAAGTAAAGCTGACTCACGGACTTGGTTCTGCTTCAGGAGCCGAAAGAACAAAGTCTTCGCTGGTGAAGCATTACCTAGCTCACATGAGATTTCTTCAACTCTGGTTTCTTACTGGTTTAGATTCGATCTGAGTCTTTTCATCAAAACCTTCGGAGTACATTTACTAAACCCCTCTTGATAGTACGGTTTTTCCTACGACTCAAGGAAGAGAAAAGGAACTACGCAAAAACAACTAAGTCTTGCGCCATCTTGGTCATCTTCTTCGATGAGACGAGCTTCAGGATTCCTTATCTTTTTAGGGGTCGACATCCGTGATGAGCTTCACTCCAGAGGATGTGCTTCAGTAAAAGTATAAATCTTCGTTGAAGCTTTATCACCAACCTATAACTTCAGGAACCTAACCATCTGTTCATACTAGACAACTTGTTAGTTCCTCTACAGTTTTGACCAACAATATCCAAAACTCATGGGGTTATAACTTTGCTCTTACAATCTCCCCCTTTTTGGACTATTGTTGACAAAACAGGCATCGATAAAAGATATGGAATATTGAGTTGAGTTGAGAGCAAACTCTAAGATATGAAGCCTAAGACTCCCCCTGAATGCAAGCATTGAAGATTTATATAATCGAAGAGAATGCTTGTTGAAGAATATCATCAATGGGAAGCCTAACACATATCTTAGCCAATCAATTGCATATAGAGAATATGACTTGAAGAATATGCAATCATCCAATGACCTGTGAACTTAAGGATAATAACCACCTGCAAGATAAAAATAGGAGAGCAACTTGCAAGCACGGGGGTTATTGACATATAAGATGAAACAGTTCACAACCGAAGTAAAACTATAAGTTACAACCCAATCGAAGTGAATGGAATGTTTGTCGTAACTTAACATGCAAAAGATCGAATAAAAAACCCTAAACCCCGCAGCGAATGTAAACTCAATCGATGCTACTTTCTCCCCCTTTTTGTCAATAATTGGACAAAAGGTTGATAGGTAGATCAAGAGCATCTATGCGTCAGCTGCAACCCTGGGACCCTGCACATTGTCTTCGCCTGAAGAAGATGCATCGCCTGAAGTATCGCCTTCGGTCGAAGCAGGTGACTCTTCCTCGTCGAAGTCCATCGGCGCTTGAAGCAGTTCAAGGTCGCTGTCGTTGAGAGGATCATCTTCGTGCTTCGAAGTATGGGAGTCTTCATCCGAAAAGGTATCGGGGCGAATCTGTTCAGCAGGGTTGACAAATAGAACTTCATCGATCTTGTCCAGCGAAGGGATCTTGGGGTTGGGGCGATCAATCGAGTCATTTCTTGAGAAGTGCTTCTGCAGATGTGGGTACTCCTTGAAGATGCGTTCAGCTTCAAGTTTCTTCACATAGTGGAATTTCCTCAATCCTTTCCAAGAATGACGCTTCAATACCTTCAAGTATTGGTTGTTGTTCAGGGCAATGTTTCCAACTCTATTGACCTCATCAGATAAGTGTTGCATCTGGCGTTGATTTCCTTCAATAAAGTTTTCAAGCAGCTGTTGGTTTCGAATGGCAACTTCAAAGTGGTATACTTCTTTCTGTAACTTCTTCGACATGTTGCGTTCATTTATGTGCTGTCTGACTCCAACATATGTTGCAAATGGATCATTTGGCCGCCTGAAGATATTCATAGTATCGCGGACCGGAGGGCAGAACAGCTTCGGGTGATGCTTCGCAGTGAAATCTTCGCTGCGTCCATGGTTGCAAATGGCTTGCAGCCAAGGAGCATATGGCTTCAGTTGATTTACCAATTCAGCAGCTTGTACCATGTAACGAAGAAAACAATCCTCGAAGTCGAACACATGACCATGAGTGAGCTTCAATAGAGCATGACCAGTTGGATACAGAATGTTGGATTCTTCAGTCACAGAACTGAGAGGCATCAGAGAGTTTGACAAGATATAAAACCAAGTCTTCGAAATGAACACCAAATGCTTCGGGCGAATGTTCTCAGGCATGTGATCTCTAGTGACTTCGGGATCTAAAAGTGATGCGAATTCGGCTTCAGTGGGATCAGGTAACATGTGAACCTTTGCAAGTTCTCCTGTGTGTCTTGGGATGTTTACTATATCCATGAATTCATCGGTGTGCATCCTGAACACTTTCCCTTGAATCATCCATTCAAGAATCCATGTGCTAGTATCATCTGGGATTCCAGAGACATATAGTGTGGCATAGAATTGCTTCACTAGCTCTGAGTTGAATGGAGTCTCCATAGCAAACAAACCAGTCAAGTTTTGTGCTTCGATAGTTTCCATGATGTTTTGGAAGCACGTTGCAGATGATAGGCTGTGCATGTCCAAGTACTTGTGTCTGAATAGAACACCTTTCTGGCAGTATAGCTTCGTGTACAAGATTTGCTGTTCAGCGGTCCAGAATCGAAGGTCATCAGCAGTTCTTGGTGAATCATATGGACTAGTGCCAAAGAATCGAAGCTTCTTGCGATGAACTTCAATGTCAAATTCAGGACCATGTCTTGAAGAAGATCCTTCTCCCAGGTATATGGGAAAAGTCTCTCTGGGATAGATGGAGTCCAACTGTGTGTCTTGAGCAGGAATGCAGTGCCTTCGAGCATCAATGATACGCCTCTGCGGTTGAGTTACGATGGCCAACTCATTTGCTTCGGCTTCAACTTCGACTTCGGCATCTGCATCAGCATTGGCTTCAACAGCTCGGTCTTTGGCTTCGCCTTCTCGTTCTTCAGACTCCTCAGCAGAGTGAGCTGAAGAATAATCCTTTTCAGGAATGTCTTGAGGTGGTGGAGAAGGTTCTGGCGCAAAGTTGTCTTGAGCAGACGGTTGAGGAGCGGGTTGAGGTGGAGGAGGAGTTGGAGCACGGGGTGGAGCGACTTCGGGGGCGGAAGGCTTCGAAACAGGTTTACCAAGCTTGATGATTTTGCATCGAGGGGGCGATGCCTTTCTTGGGGCCTTCTTGGCCGGATGAGAGCTCACCTCATCAGCTTCTTCAGTGTCAGCAATGAGACGCCTCTTCCTTTGTTGCAATATGGGAAGTGGTGAAGCTAATTGCTTGAGCATGGCTTCGCGCTTCTTTGAGTCAAGAGCCATGACTGAAGCATTGTGAGTCTTGCAACATTCTTCAATGGCAGACTTTAACTTGTCTTGAAAGACTTGTAAATTTTGCTTCGTTTGCTCATTAACAACAGCAATTTTCTTCGAAGCGGCTATGGCTTCGGTCTTGAAATCCTCATCAGATTCATCATCTGCTTTCTTCTTGAATTTTAGAATCTTAGCAGTTTCTGATCTGTCCCTTGAATGCAAATCTCTCAGCTGATTGTACAAAGTTTCGAGCATGGCTGAAAGATTTGGAGAAATGTAGATATTTCCAATATCCAAAGCCTGGGGATTAACAGCTTCAGCAAGTTTGCAGTATACATGATACAGGCTCAAACAGTCCCAGAGTTCACCTTCTCTAGCATCTGGGAAGTTATGTTCACTGTGCTCAGCTTCAGCATGAGCTTCGGGAACAGGAGCAGCGACTGGCTTCGGAGGAATGTCCTTTGGAGCCATGTCAACTGCAGCTTCCTTCTGAGAGGCTCTAGCAAGTTTCTCAGCTTTCTTCGTGCGAAGAACATCCAGCTGAGCTTGGCGTTTGGCTTCAGCTTCACTGAGATGTTTGGCTTCGGCGGCAGCCTTAGCCTCTAGAATTTTAGCTTCAGCTAGCTTGCGCTTCGCTTCAGCTTGCTGGTTAGATTCAGCCAGCACCTTCCTTTGCTTTTCCAGCTCAGCAGCTTCTCTATCAGCTTTCTCTTTCTCTTTGGCTTCTTTCTCAGCCTTAGCTTTGGCTTGAGCTTCGGCATGCAGACGTTCAGCTTCGATGCGGTCTCTCTTCCGCAATTCAGCTTCTGATAGCTTCTTTGTGCCGACCTGGGCATAAGTCTGACCAGGCTTGGCCACAGTTGACTTTGGCTTCGAAGCTTTGGCTTGTTCAGGAGCTTTAGCTTCGGGCCTAGCAGCAGGCTTAGCCTTTGGGTCATGCCTTTCCTTGGTCCTCTGCTCAGCAGGAACAGGACGGCGAGGTGGCTTGGAAGACAGGGGAGCCTCAACCACCAAGTTCGTCAAATCTATGTTTCTCTTGGGAGCAGGAGGTTCAGTGGGATCTTGAAACTTAACACCTTTAGGAGCAGTTGGTTTTGCTCCAGCCTTCTTCTTCAGTGGCTTCTGAATCATTTTCCTCTTAGGACTTGGGGGAATGGGAGAGTGTTCAGACTCATCATCTGCTTCGTCAGCAGGATCTTCATCGATCGAGTCTTCAAGCTGAGCAGCTGCTTCAGCTTCGTCATCAGCTTCGTGATCAGCCTCCTCTTCTGAAGCAGGAGGGGGTGAATCACTCAGCTTCCGAAGCTTTCGCCTCTTCTTAGGCTTCGATGGTTCAGCATCATCAAGCCCTGCAGCAGCAAGAGATTTTGCTTTCTTCTCTTCTCGGATCTTCTTCTTATCAGCCAAAATAGCAAGCCTTATTTGCTCATCTGGATAATCATCCGGAGTCTTGAGTGAATTTGGGTGTGGGACAGCCGGAGGCTTCGGGTAGTACTTCTTCCGGTTGGCTGCAGTGTACTGAGCGCACATAGCGGTGGTGTACCGATAAGGTGGACTGAAGGCAAACTGCATTGCCCACTTCCAAGTTGGAATGCTCTTGTACTTGTACCACCTGATTGCCCAATAACGACGAATCCTTTGCAGTCGAATCTTTCTATCATGATCTGTTTCTTCTGGCGGGGTGTCATAGCCCATCTTGTTGCGAATTGCTTCGGGTATGCCTCGGGCATTATTGACTTCCTTCGTTTTTCCTCCTTTGCCCTTCTGCTTCGGTGGCTCTGGATAGTTTTCGAGTCCATCAACAATAGGGGACTCATTCCCCATAGCAGGCTCTTCGTCAGACATCCTGTGAACAGAATCATAGACAAGAGAGAAACAAGGAGAGGGAATGAATAAGCACAGGCAAAGGTTTCGATCAAACACAAAGCAATTTTGACAGGAGCCCAGATTAATCTCAGATTGGATGCAACTCTGTTTATGAATTTGGCTAGAACAAGTTCGAAAACAAGACCTAACCTAATCCAAATCAGAGAATGAATCGTATCTCAAACACTGACCTGAGGAGATGGGATCACTTTGATTCTACGAACAGTTTTCCCAAGGAGCAAGAAACAACACGGATCAAACAGTCCTATAAAGGAAATCAAAACCCTAATCAAAACTTAGATCCACACCCTAGATGAAGAACACGGAGAACACGATTGGATCCAAGAAGCTGTGCGTACCCTAACTTGGTGACGCAAGGCGGCTACGGCGACGGAGTGCGGAGAAGTGCTCTGCGTCGACGGGGAATGTCCACGGCAGCGGCGTTCCGGCAGTGAAGCGGCAACGGCGACGACGGGGACGAGAGCTCTGCGGATGCTCGAGGTGGAAGACGGAGAAGTCGGAGAGAATGAATGTGGGGGAACCGTTTCGCTGGGGAAACGCCTTAAATAGGCCCGACCTGGAGCGGTTACCAGATCAAATCGAACGGCTCACAGCGACTGACTCTTCCGATTCAACGGCTCAGATGAAGTGGCGTATCGCGAGCGAATCTCAACGACCCGAACAAGACGGGGACTCAACGGCCGAAGAATAAGTCTTGACCGAGAGCAAAAACTTCGATAAAGTTGGAAGCATTTGATTCGGAACTCAATGACGTTCTAAGCAATATGCTTTCCGTTTCAATTGTGCTTATCATTCAAGATAGAGAAGATCGGAAGCGAATCAGAATGAAGGGGGTAGGGTCCGAAACTTATCACTTCGAAAAACCACAACGAAGCTAAAAGCGATAAGCATAGGGGACAAAAGAAACGAATAAAAAGAAATAACACAGAACAGACAACAAATGGCAAACGAAGCTAAACATGGACGAAGAAAAACTCAAGCGAAACTAAACAAATAAAGCACAACGAAGGTGAATATATACAGTGAAAAGTTTTGATCTTACTAAACATTGTGTGAATCTAAGATGTTTAGCTCACATCTCAATGCACAAAACCTTTTCTCGTCCAATGGCTTCGTGAATATATCTGCCAATTGATCTTCAGTTCTTACATGGCTAATCTCAATGTCTTCGCGCTGAACATGATCTCGAAGAAAATGATGACGAATATCAATATGCTTCGTTCGAGAGTGTTGCACAGGATTGTGAGCAATCTTGATGGCACTCTCATTGTCACAAAGCAGAGGGATTTTCTTCACAAATATACCATAGTCTTTCAGCGTCTGCTTAAGCCAAAGTATTTGAGTGCAGCATGAGCCAGCAGCAATGTATTCAGCTTCAGCAGTAGATATTGAGACACAGTTCTGTTTTTTTGAAGCCCAACACACAAGAGATCTACCAAGAAAATGACAAGTGCCTGAGGTAGATTTCCTGTCAACCCTATCACCAGCCCAGTCTGAATCAGAATATCCAATCAAATCAAACTGAGTACCCTTGGGATACCAAAGTCCCAAAGAAGGAGCATGTGCTAGATATCGAAGAATTCGCTTCACAACAATATGATGCGATTCCTTCGGATTTTCCTGAAAACGAGCACAAATACAAACTGATAGCATAATGTCAGGTCTAGATGCACATAAGTATAAAAGTGAACCTATCATAGACCGAAACTTCTTCTGATCGAAGGGTTTCCCTTTCTCATCTGCATCAAGAAAACCATTTGAAGGCATGGGAGTTCTAATGGTCTTGCATTCAGTAAGATCAAACTTCTTCAGGCAATCCTTCAAGTATTTCTCTTGTGAAATAAAGGTGCCATTCTTCTGTTGTCGAATCTGAAGTCCAAGGAAAAACTTCAATTCTCCCATCATAGACATCTCATATTTCTTCGACATCATTCTTGCAAATTCTTCGCTGATATCAGT
Source organism: Bromus sterilis (assembly GCA_950022295.1). Classification (NCBI taxonomy): domain Eukaryota; kingdom Viridiplantae; phylum Streptophyta; class Magnoliopsida; order Poales; family Poaceae; genus Bromus; species Bromus sterilis. The sequence goes on along the minus strand of OX465599.1, from coordinate 335,541,411 downwards.
GTTAGTGCAGCCAAAAATAATATCATCTACATATATCTGACACACAAATAGATCATTGTTATATGATCGAGTGAAAAGAGTGGGGTCAGTTGTTCCTGGTTTGAAGCCTTTCTTCAGGAGGAAATCCTTCAATGTTTCATACCAAGCACGAGGTGCTTGCTTCAGTCCATACAAAGCTTTGTGAAGCCTGTACACCATATCAGGATTCTTCGAGTCTTCAAAACCTGGAGGCTGCATAACATACACTTCTTCTTCTATTTCACCATTAATAAAAGCACTCTTGACATCCATTTGATATAGCAATATATTTTTGTGATTAGCAAAAGCAAGCATGACACGAATGGATTCAAGACGGGCTACTGGAGCATAGGTTTCACCAAAGTCGATGCCTTCGATTTGGGTGTAACCTTGTGCTACCAATCTAGCCTTATTTCTTACCACAATACCATCTTCATCTTGCTTGTTGCGAAATATCCACTTTGTGCCAATAACGTTGTGCTTCGTAGGATCTGGCCTTTCAACAAGTGACCAGACCTTGTTTCTTTCAAATTGGTGAAGTTCTTCCATCATAGCCAATAACCAATCAGGGTCCTTCATGGCTTCATCATATTTTGAAGGCTCTAGCATGGAGACAAAAGAAAAGTTTCCACAGAAGTTAGCCAAACGAGTACGAGATCGAGTAGTGGGACGACCTGGTTGATTGATATCTTCAAGGATCGAATCCACATCAACTCTTTTTCGAACTCGTGATAGCGTCATGTCATTTGCTTCAGGCTCAGCTTCTGCTTCAGGGTCTGCATCAGCTTCGGGATCAGCTTCACCTTCAGCTTCAGCATTTCCTTCAGGATTAACATTTCCTTCGTTCCCTTGACCTTCTTCGTCCTGTTCATTATTAGCTTCAGGATGTTGATCTCCAGCGCCCCGGGCTATGTGTGGGAACATTGGACCATCATCATCCCTAACAGCTTGACGTTGATTGGCTTCAACAGGGCGAATCTCACCAATAGCCATGGACCTGATCACTTCATCAAGAGGAGGTTCATCTAGATAATGAGGCAAATGCTCCTTTTGAGAGCCATTAGTTTCATCAAACCTTACATTCACAGTTTCCATAACTTTCACAAAGTGAGAGTTATAGACTCTGTAAGTGTGAGAGTTTGAGCCATAACCTAAAAGAAAACCTTCATGTGCCTTAGGGGCAAATTTGGAGCTATGATTCATATCTCTAATAAAGCATGGAGCACCAAATACCCTAAGATATGAGACATTTGGTTTGTTACCAGTGATAAGCTCATGTGAAGTTTTCTTCAAGAATTTGTGAAGGTAAACCTTGTTGATGATGTGACATGCAGTGTTGATTGCTTCGGCCCAGAACCTAATAGGAGTTTTGTATTCAGCAAGCATAGTTCTGGCCATCTCAATAAAAGTTCTATTTTTCCTTTCAACTACACCATTCTGTTGAGGTGTATAGGCAACAGAGATCTCATGAGTAAAACCATGATCATCAAGAAAATCTTCAATATGAGTATTTTTGAACTCAGTTCCATTATCACTTCGGATATGCTTCAGAGACAATTCATATTCTGTTTGAACTCTCTTTGCGAATGACTTGAAGATTTCAACCACTTTGCTCTTGTCATCCAAAAAGAAAACCCAAGTATAACGAGAAAAGTCATCAACAATAACTAGACCATATTTGTTTCCTCCCAGGCTTGCATAATTTTGAGGACCAAAAAGATCCATATGAAGCAATTCAAGAGGACGAGTGGTAGTCATGATGGTCTTCGCTGAATGATGTTTTTCGTAATTTTACCAGCTTCGCAAGCACTGCAGAGACGATCCTTATCGAATTTTACTTCGCTAAGACCAACAACATGATTCTTCTTCACTAAGTTATGAAGATTTCTCATCCCTGCATGACCAAGTCTTCGATGCCATAACCATCCAGATGAAGCTTTTGCCATTAAGCAAGTGGATACAGCAGGGCCCGAAGAAAAATCAACAATGTATAGACCTCCCTTTCGGTAACCCTCGAAGACAAACGTATAGTCATCCTGTGAAAAGACAACACAACGCGAAGCAGAAAACAGAACAAGCATACCCATATCGCATAACTTTGAGATAGACATAAGATTATATCCCAAATATTGGACTAGCATAACCTTGTCAATGTGCTTATCCTTCGATATGGCAATCTTACCCAAACCTAACACTTTACCTTTGTTGTTATCATCGAAGGTAATGTACTTCAAAGAAGATTGAGATAGTTTTTCTTCGGTGAATAACTCCTTGTCTCCGGTCATATGATTTGTACAACCACTATCCATGACCCATTCGGATCCACCGGAGACATAGCCCTGCAGAACAATTAGTTCTTCTTAACCACCCACAAACGAGCAGGTGACTGAGAAGACGTTGAAGCACTGGTCAAAGAAATATTAAATCGAACAGGAGTGTATTGCTTCGGTGAACCATCAAGCACACCATAAATGTAAGTCCTCTGCGAACGGTTAGCATAAGTATGAGCATATGCAATCTTAGTACGATTATTATGAGGACGATACGTGTGGCGACCAGTACGATAGTATTGCTTCTGCGGAACATTTGATTCGGTCACCAATGGATCATTTCTCGTCTCAAGAGAGTAGAAATGATTCGGTGGTACCGAAGACTTTCCCTGCATAGAATGGTTAGCAGGCAGTTTTTCCACAAGTGCTTTCTGCACCCATATCTGCCTCTTATAGAGTCCATTCTTTGGTGGAGTACCTACATACTCAGCTGAAACTTTTCCCTGTTCATCTTTCATGAGTTTGTAGTCTGAATCAAGTGATTCATCCACAATGACTTTGTTCATTTTGCAGTCGAAACCTGAAAGGTTAGCAATATCAATGGGTTTCTCCTTCGCTAGAACCCAAACAGTCTTAGGATACTGTTCAGGCTCCCAGTATGTGCCATCAGGATTTATCTTCCTTTCGAAACCAACACCTTCATGTCTGGGATTCCTGTGAAGGAGAGCCTTCCTCAGGATATCACAGATATATTGATGTCCTTGCACACTTTTGAACATGCCTGATTCAAATAAGTTTTTCAACCTGAGGAGTTCCTCGGTAACAGCAGGATTTTCCTCATCGGAGGCATTAGTATCATCAAAAATAATAGGAGCTTTCCCTTTGGAATCAGTTTTGCTTCGTTCCAAACAATCCAAACAAGGTGATTCAGTTTTATCAATTTCTTCAGAACCTTGTTGAGCCATGAGAGAGAGATTGACATTTTCCAATTCTTCATGAGCCTCTTTCAGTTTTTCGAGAGCCATTTTCCTCTGAAGAACTTCATAGGTGAGCTTCTCATAATCAACTGAAAGAAGATCATGCCGAGAGGATAATTCTTCAAACTTCTCCTTCAGAGCAACATGCTCATTAGTTAAAGTTTGACTCTTCTCAATCTCATCGATCAACAACGTTTCTGATTTCTTAATGGTTTTGCTTAGTGAATCAAGTTCATCTTGTTGAATTGAAGCAATTTTAACAAGTTTAGCATAGCTTATCTTTGAGTCACTTTCACATGAGGAATAATCAGAAGTATCATAGTTTGACTTGGATGAAGATACCTTTGCCTTGGCCATGAAGCAATATGCAGGAGTTTCATCTTCACTACTGTTGTTGGTGAAGAATGAGCTCGAAGCATTGACTGAAGCATCTGCCGAAGCAAAGGCCAAACCAGCAACACCATCTGATTCAGACCCTGAAGCAGACCTTGAGTCTTGTTCAGCTTCGGAACCAGAGGCTTCATCTTCTGAGTTCATCTCCTTTCCCAAATAGGCCTTGGCACGGTGAGAGCTGCTTCGACGAGACGAGTGAGTCTTCGATGAAGAACCCTCACGCTTCTTATGATACTTCTTCCTCTTATCATCATCAGAATCTTTCTTCTTTTCCCTTCTTGAACTGGAATCATGTCTCTTTGACTCATGACTTCTGGAGGATCTGTGAGACTTCGATGAAGAGTCTCTGAGTGAATGCTTCGATTTGTTCTCAGCTTCCCACAGAGGGCAATCAGCAATGTAGTGACCTGGTTTCTTGCACTTGTAGCAGCAATTGTCCTTTGATGGAGAGCTTCTAGAGGATGAACGGTAGGAAGAATGACTTGAGCTTCTTGAGGGATAACTCTTCTTGGGTGAAGAAAAACCTTTTCTTTTAAAGCGATTGAAGCGTCTCATGATCAGTGCTAAATCTTTTCCAATGCTTGAGGGATCATCTGATTCGAAACCTGAAGCAGAACTGACTTCGGGTGAAGAATGACGCGAAGCTTTTGCTTTCAGGGCATGGGATCTCCTTCGAGAACCATTTATGTCACGTTTCTCTTCTTCTTCCATTTCAAAGGTAGTGAGTCTCTCAAGAACATCAGCAGCAACAAGACGTCTGAAATCGGTCCTTTCCTTGATCATCAGCACTAGGTGATCAAACGAATCATCCAATGAGCGAAGCAAAGTTCTCACAACAGAGTGAGGTGTAATGTCATCAGCACCGAGGGAAATCAATTCATTAGCAAGAGTTGTGAGTCTGTTGTAAATGGAACTGACTTTTTCACCCTCGTTTCTCTTGAAGCGATAGAATTTGCTTCGGAGAGTGTCAATTCTGGCATCTTTCTGGGTAGAAACACCTTCACCAATCTTCTCAAGATAGTCCCAGACACCTTTGGCAGTTGGAATATTCTTCACTTCATGATACTTTTCAGGTGTCAAGTGATTGGTGATGAAAACCCAAACTACAGAATCAAGATCAATCAGCGTTGCTTCTTCAGGGGTGATCTCCTTCTCGTCGGCAACAGTGACTCCATACAAGACAACTTGCCAGGCAGTTGAGTTGATAGCCATGATATTCCTTTTCATCTTGTCCTTCCAGTACGGGTAGTCCTTCCCATTGAAAATAGGAATAGGTTCGCCAGAGCGAATAGCTGCGAAAGACATACTAGAAGACATACTTGAAAACACTCCAGGAGGTTAATCCAAATAAAGAGTGCCTTGCTCTGATACCAATTGTAAGTTCAAGTATGTGATCAGAGGGGGAGGGGGTGAATGATCACTTCAAATTTTTGCATGAAACTATGAAGTGAAGCATAACTTAACAGCAGAGGAGTTTCAACAGAAAGGTAAACATCGAAGCAGAACATGATTGAAGCAAAACATAGCGAATCAAAAGCATCGAATCAATTGCATTGAAGCAGATCACTGAAGCAATTGATAAACTGAATGTAAGTGCGGAAAGTAAAACGAACTCTTGACTCGGCGAAGTTTGTTCGACCAGTTCACACTCTGCAAAGTGCTACGTCTGGTTGGAGGGACTTGTGATTGAACACAGGAGCTAACCTCTCTCCGTCCGTATCTCCACTGCACCAATCTCCTTGAGCTTGGTCAGTTCTTCACTCGTGGTTGATTATTGAGGAAATCACCGAAACCTTTGACAAACTGGACTTCGAGGCGACAATAACTCTTCGCTCTCTGAAGAACAACTCTCTAACCGTCTAGGAGAATTGCATTTCTCCAAGATAAAAAGTCTAGCAAACTTCTTCCTAAGTCATAATGAATCAACTCAGATCGATAGGATTTATGCTTCGGTGAATGGGTTTTGGTTTGCTTCGGTGGGGTTGCTCTCTCTCTCACTGTAAGGAAAATAATCTCGGAGCAGCCGCCAGCCAATGATGGCTGGGGTGGCGTATTTATAGGTGGCAATCCCTAGGTGCGAAATGACTGAAGTGACCCGATGTGACAGCTTGACACCTGTCCCCAACGGTCATATTTCCAATCACAACGCAACTTTACTTGCGGTCCAAGTAAAGCTGACTCACGGACTTGGTTCTGCTTCAGGAGCCGAAAGAACAAAGTCTTCGCTGGTGAAGCATTACCTAGCTCACATGAGATTTCTTCAACTCTGGTTTCTTACTGGTTTAGATTCGATCTGAGTCTTTTCATCAAAACCTTCGGAGTACATTTACTAAACCCCTCTTGATAATACGGTTTTTCCTACGACTCAAGGAAGAGAAAAGGAACTACGCAAAAACAACTAAGTCTTGCGCCATCTTGGTCATCTTCTTCGATGAGACGAGCTTCAGGATTCCTTATCTTTTTAGGGGTCGACATCCGTGATGAGCTTCACTCCAGAGGATGTGCTTCAGTAAAAGTATAAATCTTCGTTGAAGCTTTATCACCAACCTATAACTTCAGGAACCTAACCATCTGTTCATACTAGAGAACTTGTTAGTTCCTCTACTGTTTTGACCAACAATATCCAAAACTCATGGGGTTATAACTTTGCTCTTACAATTACGTGAAATGCTGCAGAGGGGAACTTCACTGGATGTTGTGACCTATACCTCCATCATCTCTGGCATGTGCAAGGTTCATGCAATGGACAAGGCTGAGGAGGTTCTTCAACATATGGTTGATAGAGGTATTCTGCCAGATGTTGCCACATATAATAGTCTGGCACAAGGATATTATTCATTAGGACAGTTTGAAGAGGTCGACCAAATTTTCAAGGAAATGTCTAGAAATGGAGTTCAACCAAATATTGTAACTTACAATATACAGATGGATTATCTATGCAAGAACAGAAGGTGCACAGAAGCTAGGACGATTTTTTATTCTATGATCTCTTCGGGCCAAGAACCGAATGTTACTACCTACACCATTCTGCTTCATGGGTATGCCATGGAAAGATCTTTTCATGATATGCATGGTCTCATCGATTTGATGGTGGAAAATGGCATTGCACCAGATCATTATGCCTACAACATACTGATATATGCATGTGCTAAAGAAGAAATGGTTGATGAGGTAATGCATATATTTACAAAAATGCGGCAGCAAGGATTGAACCCTGATGTAGCGAGCTACGGAACGGTAATCAACTTGCTGTGCAATATTGGTCGAATGGACGGTGCTATGTCGCAGTTCAATCAAATGATAACCGAAGGATTAGCTCCTGATATCATAGTTTTCACCACCCTTGTGAGTGGTTTTTGTTCTTGTGGCACATGGGAGAAGGTTGATGAACTATTTTCTGAAATGTTGAATCGCGACATCTATCCTGACACCGTGTTCTTCACCACAATTATGGATCATCTTTGCAAAAATGCAAGGATTATGGAAGCCCAAGATCTCTTTGACCTGATGGTACACATGGGCATGGAACCAGATGTTTTCACCTATAGCATACTGATTGATGGTTACTCTAACAATGGAAGGATAGATGATGCATTGGTTATTTTCAAGGAAATGTTGGATGGAAAGGTTAAGCCTTCTGTTGTTACTTTTAATATTATGATTCGTGCGTTGCTTAAAGGTGGCAGGAAGGAAGAAGCCAAAGATTTGTTTGATGGTATCTTGGCAAAAGGATTAGTGCCTGACGTTGTTACGTATAGCTTAATGATACAAAAACTTATAGAAGAAGGTTCTCTACAAGAGTCTGATGATCTATTCCTTTCTATGGAGAAGAATGGGTGTGCTGCCAACCCCTGTATGCTGAATGCTATAGTTAGAAGGTTATTTCAGAAAGGGGAGATGCCCAGGGCTGGGACTTACCTGTGTAAAATTGATGAGAGGTGCTTCACCCTTGAAGCTTCCACAGCTAGCTTGTTGACTGCACTTGCTTCAGGGGGGAAAGGCCAGGAATATAAGGAGTTACTCCCTGAAAAATACCACTCTTACCTGGAACAGGGCACTGGTTGAAACCTTCTCTAGAGATTTTGCTGCTAATCGAGGCCTGAGCTTTTCTTTGCAGGTTACATCTCCCAACCTGTTATTTTTGTAGTATATCTCAAATGTAGGCCACTTCTTTTACTAGCAATTATGGGAGTAACTTGTATTAGTAAATTTCTGTCTGTGCACCATTCTGATGAATGACTATTTGTGTTCTTCATTGCCGCACAAGCTATAATTTTTTATTTGACTTAATAAATTAATCTGAAAGCCTTTTCCTTATATGCTATAATGATGGAGCATATACTAGATATTCACCACTTCATAATGTGAGAAGAATTTAGGCAACCATTGTCAATAGCCACCAACCATGCTGTTTACAACTGATCATGATATGATGACCGTGTTGTGCCTGTGGTCTCACTGAAGTTGCTAGCAGCAAGTTAGTTTGTGTATTCCTTTTCGTCAATACATTTGAATGTTTAACTTGCAGTTCTCAACTAGAATCCATTACCACTTAACATTCTATTTATTATGAACATTGACAGCACCATCTCAAAAAATATTTGACAGAAAATATGTTAGGTTTAGAATAATGTAACATAGTACATATTTTGCAATGGAGATAATATTGCATTGGTTCTTTAATTTGGCACCTTTATTGTTTTGAAGAGGGCAGTTATGCTTATTCCCTTGGTATGATCATGTCTTGTAGTCTGAACTTGATTATTGATTCATTATTGAAATACATCAATATAATAATTTTCCAGGGTAAACGTAAGCACATGAAAAAACAATATATTTCCATCTCTCCAATGATCAACGTCAACATATATATCTTTCACATGATTATCCATGAGACCCGTCAACATATATATCTTTCACATGATTATCCATGAGTCCACTGGATATGTTATAAACTACTCCCTCCGTCCCACAATGCAAAATGTTCTTGCAAGCTAAACTAGCTTGCAAAAATTTCTTACATTGTGGGGCAGAGGGAGTGTGTTTGTTGGTCAACTGATCAAAGTTCATATAGACTATTTATGAAATTTACATTTTTTTCTCAATTTTCTGAAGAAATTCATATCTGTCCACTCATAGGAGCTGATGTTTTTACAATTTGCTGACTGAATTTATACCTGTCTGATTGTATTATACAGCAGCTCAACTAGAATAATTTGCAGAGGGAATAAAAGTAATTTTGCTGTCATTTTGGTCATGTCATTTATGAATCAGTTTTTTTACAACGGTTGCACTAGTTTTGTGTTAGTAATAAAATTGGTGTGCTGTCTAATGCCACTAGACTACCCAGGGCCAAGCAACCCATTAGGTGTTCCCGTATTTAGCAGTCTTATTCCCTTTCATAGTAGAAATACGAGGACTGATTCTTGTTATTCGACAGGCTCATCCCTTTATCTACAACAACTCTTAGTAGAAACCGCAACGCCTGCAACCACTGTGATGGCTCCCGGAGCATTTTCTTCATGCTGGATCTTGATTCTAGTGGCAACAAGATGGCACATGCTTGGCCGATGCTCCACCCCATGGTCGTCACCCTCCAAGCGCCTCCACGGCATAGTCGCTCTCACTTGCCAATGCTGCAACATCATCCACCTGGAGCCCTACAGGCTCACACAGTTGGACCCCAACAACTTCAACGAGCGGTACTCTCGACCTACAATGCGCAAGGAGGCATTCGACCTGCAGCCACATGATAACGACAACATTGGTATCGCTATTAGCTTGCTCATAGCTAGGTTCATATTTGGTTAGCTGAAAACCTAAATATCTATTATGAATTAGCAAATTTCTTGCCGAGTTTGCTGAGCTAGCAGTTCAACACCACATTATAATGTAAGAGAGTAATAACGAAATTCTTTCGATGCAATATTGGGTTAGTGACACTTGACAAGTATCACTCGAATTGCCATGCGTGGAGAGGAAGGATGATGATGCTTGCTTTTTTCTCACTTTCCTAGAATTGTTGCCAGTTCCTGCTATATCTAGAAATAGGAGATCTTTATGAACAACATTATTAATACAAATGCATGGTGCTTAAAGTAACGTTGTGCCGGTCAATGTCGCGGAGTGTGTCCTTAAATATGGCGTAGCGGCGCTAATGATGGAGATGTAGGTCTTGCCGTGTCTTACCTTCCACTCGGTGAAGATGTGTCGCGTCTCCTCCTCGCTCCTGCCCATCTCCCATGGAAAGACAGAGTAGCCGGCCTCGTGCCACCGATGGTCGATGAGACCAAGGTGGTACCTGAACGAGGCATACGCATGTTCCTCCTCCTCCTCGGTGAGGGTGAGGGAGCGGTCGGTCCTGCCGCCGTGCTGGGCCTTCCACTTGGTGAAGGTACGCCACGTCTCCCTACACTTGGCAACTATACGGATTTCAATTTTTATCTCAGTTGAGTATCACACTTGATTCAAATTGTTCTTGTTTCAGATATTGCTTTCTTAATCTTATTATCATTTTTTTCTTATTGAACAATTTTAGCATCTTTGTATGGTTACATACTGAAAACAGATAACTGGAACAATTTATGTAGTGATTGGTAGGCGCGGAAACTAAACTATGAATAAACACGCCAAAGGAGGGACAAGAAACCCCACCATTGCAGTCCCGATCTTTTTGGGTAGGGTTTTTCAAATAAGTATACTTTCAACAAAATTAACCCGCAGCAACGCACATGCATTTTTGCTACTAAAAAAAAAGTTGCCATCTCCTAGCCCGAATAACCTGATTTGCTATATGTATATATGTCTTAAAAGCAATTTGAGTTATACACGGAAATATAATCTGCCAACACATATCAATATATTGGTACATACTTGTGCTTAACCCTAGTCGAATTATTTGACATCAGCCAACACATATCTTATCAACTTATAACAAGGTAAATTCTTCATCTAGCTATAATATATAAAACGCTCTACTTTTATATATGCTAAGAAAAACCTATAACATTCTGTTCATATAGAAAACATAAAATTTCGGACAACCAAGGATAACATTGAAGGGGCTAAAATCTCTGGAACACGTGCAACAAAAGCGACGACCTATATCTGCAACAAAAGCTCTGGAACTCCTCCACGGTGAGGTCGCTGAACTCGTTGACGTGTCGCTGGTACGAGTGGACCCCGATGGCATAGCCAACGTTGTGCCGGTCAATGTCGCGGAGTGTGTCCTTAAATATGGCGTAGCGGCGCTAATGATGGAGATGTAGGTCTTGCCGTGTCTTACCTTCCACTGGGTGAAGATGTGTCGCGTCTCCTCCTCGCTCCTGCCCATCTCCCATGGAAAGACAGAGTAGCCGGCCTCGTGCCACCGATGGTCGATGAGACCAAGGCGGTACCTGAACGAGGCATACGCGCGTTCCTCCTCCTCCTCGGTGAGGGTGAGGGAGCGGTCGGTCTTGCCGCCGTGCTGGGCCTTCCACTTGGTGAAGGTACGCCATGTCTCCCTACACTTGGCAACTACACGGATTTCAATTTTTATCTCAGTTGAGTATCACACTTGATTCAAATTGTTCTTGTTTCAGATACCTTGCTTTCTTAATCTTATTATCTTTTTCTTTCTTATTCAACAATTTTAGCATCTTTGTATGGTTACATACTGAAAACAGATAACTGGAACAATTTATGTAGTGATTGGTAGGCGCGGGAACTAAACTATGAATAAACACGCCAAAGGAGGGACAAGAAACCCCACCATTGCAGTCCCGATCTTTTTGGGTAGGGTTTTTCAAATAGGTATATTTTCAACAAAATTAACCCGTAGCAACGCACATGCATTTTTTCTACTAGAAAAAAAGTTGCCATCTCCTAGCCCGAATAACCTGATTTGCTATATGTATATATGTCTTAAAAGCAATTTGAGTTATACACGGAAATATAATCTGCCAACACATATCAATATATTGGTACATACTTGTGCTTAACCCTAGTCGTATTATTTGACATCAGCCAACACATATCTTATCAACTTATAACAAGGTAAATTCTTCATCTAGCTATAATATATAAAACGCTGTACTTTTATATATGCTAAGAAAAACCTATAACATTCTGTTCATATAGAAAACATAAAATTTCGGACAACCAAGGATAACATTGAAGGGGCTAAAATCTCTGGAACTCGTGCAACAAAAGCGACGGCCTATATCTGCAACAAAAGCTCTGGAACTCCTCCACGGTGAGGTCGCTGAACTTGTTGACGTGTCGCTCGTACTAGTGGACCCCGATGGCATAGCCAACGTTGTGCCGGTCAATGTCGCGGAGTGTGTCCTTAAATGTGGCGTAGCGGCGCTAATGATGGAGATGTAGGTCTTGTCGTGTCTTACCTTACACTGGGTGAAGATGTGTCGCGTCTCCTCCTCGCTCCTGCCCATCTCCCATGGAAAGACAGAGTAGCCGGCCTCGTGCCACCGATGGTCGATGAGACCAAGGCGGTACCTGAACGAGGCATACGCGCGTTCCTCCTCCTCCTCGGTGAGGGTGAGGGAGCGGTCGGTCTTGCCGCCGTGCTGGGCCTTCTACTTGGTGAAGGTACGCCACGTCTCCCTACACTTGGCAACTATACGGATTTCAATTTTATCTCAGTTGAGTATCACACTTGATTCAAATTGTTCTTGTTTCAAATACCTTGCTTTCTTAATCTTATTATCTTTTTCTTTCTTATTCAACAATTTTAGCATCTTTGTACGGTTACATACTGAAAACAGATAACTGAAACAATTTATGTACTGATTGGTAGGCGCGGGAACTAAACTATGAATAAACACGCCAAAGGAGGGACAAGAAACCCCACCACTGCAGTCCTGATCTTTTTGGGTAGGGTTTTTCAAATAGGTATATTTTCAACAAAATTAACCCCGTCACATGCATGTTTGCTAATTAATACTAACCTCACTAAAAAAAAGTTGCCATCTCCTGGCATGAATATAACCTGATTTGCTATATGTATATGTCTTAAAGCAATTTGACGGAAATATAATCTGCCAACACATATCAACATATATTGGTAAAAAATATTACATACTTGTGCTGCTTGACCCTAGTCGAATATTTGACATCAGCCAATACATATCTTAACAACTTATAATTCTTCATCTAGCTATAATAAAATGCTCTACTTTTATATGCTATATAAGAAAAACCTATGACATTCTGTTCATATAGAAAACACATAAAATTTCGAACAACCAATAAGGATAACATTGGAGGAAGGGGCTAAATTCTCTAGACGCACCCGTCAAGCGGCGACGGCCTATATCCGCTAGAAAAGCTCAGGAACTCCTCCATGGTGATGTCGCTGAACTCGTTGACGTGTAGCTGGTACTCGTGGACCCCGATGGCATAGCCAACGTTGTGCCGGTCGATGTCGTGGAGTGTGTCCTTAAATATGGCGTAGCGGCGCTCATCCTCGGCGATGGAGATGTAGGTCTTGTTGTAGTTTCTTACTTTCCACTGGGTGAAGATCTGTCGCGTCTCCTCATCGGTCCTGCCCATCTCCCATGGGAAGACGGAGTAGCCGTCCTCGTGCCAATGATGGTCGATGAGAGCAAGGTGGTACTTGAACCAGGCATACGCGCGTTGCTCCTCCTCCTCCTCGGTGAGGGAGCGGTCGGTCTGATTGCGGTGCTCGGCCTTCCACTTGATGAAGGTACGCCACGTCTCCCTATCGGTCATGCCTTTCTCCCTGATATCCGATGTGTTGTTGCTCGTGGGCGCTGCCGCCGCCGCCGCCAGCGACACCAGCAGTAGCAGCAGCATTGTCGCTGCCATGATCTTCATCACGTAGATGATCGAGATGTCTGGTCGTCGAAACGCTAGCTAGCCGTGTTGCATCGATTTTGATTTTGCATCGTCGATTTGGTTGGTATTGTGCTGAATATTTAAGAGTAGCCTCAGAGAAGGAAGGGACGTAATAGTCCGAGACGTACACGATTTGCGCAGATCGATCGAGCTCATGTCAGACACGGTCACGTCGATCGATCTCACGGATTTTGTTTAAGAGTCCATCCATGTCGCTTTAGGATCCGAACAACCCGTGCACAACGTGTGAGTGAATGGATTTGAAGTCCCTGGGCCGATTTCTTTCTTTGTTGGAATCAATCTGTGCCGGCCGTAACACACCGAGCATAGCATAGGCGTAACGCTTACATATCACGTACCCATGCATACACGATTGATGGATGGATTTGAGCAGACCACCACCTAGCAGGCAAATCGACTTCTTCACCACGCGCTCGACCGCGGGCCCGGGCGCTAGATTAACTAGATGATACCCCGCGCCTTGCTGCGGGAATTGGTCGCTCTATATTTCAATAAAATTTAATTATGTAATTTTTAAATATTTAGATTAATAACAAACGGACCAAAAATTTAAAACGCATACAATTTATTATATTTGATTATGTTTAGTTATTGATTTTTTTGAATATAAGTATTTATCCCATCCGTAATTGTGTGGTGTTGTGACATTCTTGGATGTTGAGATAAATAAGTTAGTGGGGATCACGGGAATTGGTCGTCTTATATTTCAACAAAATTTATTTATTCGAATTTTAAATATTTAGATTAATAACAAATGAACCAAAAAAATAAAAACACATACAACTTACTATTTTGATTGTGTATATTTATAAATCAATTTTTGAATATAAGTATAGTAAGGGAATGAAAAATATTTTTCCATGCATGCATGGTTGCATGTGGTAGTGGGTCTTGTCTCATGCATGGTTGCATGTTGAGGTGGACCTTATCTCAATCATAATTATATGGTGATGTGGCATGCTTGCATGTTGAGATAGAAAAGATAGTGAGGATGATCTATTATAGTATTATAGATTAGCTACTTCCTTCTTATCGGTTTATAGGGCTCATTTCAAAATATTTGTTTTTTTGTTTTATAAGTGTTAATTTTACTACTATTTATAATCACATGTTTAAATTTTGAGATGCATTAAACATGTGGAACTACATTCCTAATTTGGCTAACAAAGAGCAGTGAAACTTTATATCAATATATCATCAGATAACCATATACAACAAGTAGAAATGCGTAGGTTCGCCTAGCCTTAACAACGGACTGAGATCGGCATGTCACCATGTAACATGCCCCATCGCATCTGCCGTCGAATCTTCATCCAAAGGATAAAAACGACCCAAAATTTAAACTCGAAAATCAAAAAATTTAGAAAAAATTGAAAAAATTCCAGTAAGTTTAATATGGTCCGTTTTGTGTTCTGTGAAATTTTCAATTCATTTGCATAGTTAGTTTATCATTAAATAGCTTTTCAAATTGTGACCTTAAAAATCTATTAACTCATGAATGAGTGATCCAAATGACACGAAAATCCCACAGAACACAAAACGGACCATATTAAACTTACTGGATTTTTTTCAATTTTTTCTAAAATGTTTTATTTTTGAGTTTAAATTTTGGGTCGTTTTTATCCTTTGGATGAAGATCCGACGGCAAATTCGATGGGGCATGTTACACCTGATCTCAGTCCACCTTAACAACATATATATCTTGCATAAAATACACACTTGACAGGTTTACATGTTCTCTTGCTTCAAGCTTTGTCTCAAGGTTCTGCTAGCCTTAAAGGCTATATGCCTATATGTACATCACACGCAAAAAAGACACACTTGAAATTGTTAGATAAGTGAATAAATTAAAATTGCGACATAAATATAAAGAAGCCTTAGCCCGAACCCACTGCACCGTTGAATCTTCACAACAAAACCTTCAAGAAGGGGTATGGTGCCGGAAGGGCGTCACCATTGATGCCGCTGGACAGGATAGCCAATGTTGTGCCGGTCAATGTCGCGGAGTGTGTCCTTAAATATGGCGTAGCGGCGCTAATGATGGAGATGTAGGTCTTGCCGTGTCTTACCTTCCACTCGGTGAAGATGTGTCGCGTCTCCTCCTCGCTCCTGCCCATCTCCCATGGAAAGACAGAGTAGCCGGCCTCGTGCCACCGATGGTCGATGAGACCAAGGCGGTACCTGAACCAGGCATACGCGCGTTCCTCCTCCTCGGTGAGGGTGAGGGAGCGGTCGGTCTTGCTGCCGTGCTGGGCCTTCCACTTGGTGAAGGTACGCCACGTCTTCCTACACTTGGCAACTACACGAATTTTAATTTTTATCTTAGTTGAGTATCACACTTGATTCAAATTGTTATTGTTTCAGATACCTTGTTTTCTTAATCTTATTATCTTTTTCTTTCTTATTCAACAATTTTAGCATCTTTTATGATTACATGCTGAAAACAGATAACTGAAACAATTTATGTACTGATTGGTAGGCGCGGGAACTAAACTATGAATAAACACGCCAAAGGAGGGACAAGAAACCCCACCACTGCAGTCCCGATCATTTTGGGTAGGGTTTTTCAAATAGGTATATTTTCAACAAAATTAACCCGTCATGCATGTTAATTTGCTAATTAATACTAACCTCACTAAAAAACAGTTGCCATCTCCTGGCATGAATATAACCTGATTTGCTATATGTATATGTCTTAAAGCAATTTGAAGGAAATATAATCTGCCAACACATATCAATATAATCTGACGGAAATATAAGCAGCCGGCGACGCCATGGTCTGCTGCTGCGGGCGCCATGGCGGGCCGCGTGAGTTCGCCGGTAGCGCCTGCCTACCGCCTCGCCGCTTGTCCGCTGCGGGCGGCATGGCGGAGCGTGGGAGTTAGCCGTTAGCCTGTCCCGCCCGCCTGCCTCCTCGCCGGCGGGGTTCAGCTGCCTCCCGCCTGCCTCCTCGCCGGCGGGGTTCAGCTGCCTCCCGCCTCACCGCTGGCGGCCGAGCACCGCCAGCTGGCCTCCGTCCCCATGCAGGCATATGATACAAGATAACCAAACAACCATGTAGGTTCAATGTTGCATCAGCTCAACCAGGCTAGTGTCACCCAGGTTTCTTCATGCAATGCAGCCTAAAATCACATATGCAACCAAACACGCCCTAAATGAGCACTGCCCTTGATGAGTAAAGTCCATCCTCTTCAGCAATGTGGGCTGTCATATTATTCGCTGCAATTTACAAAACCAGAAACTAGAACCAGGAATCCAAACATTATCACAATACAGATCAAGATAACCAATGATGCCAACATATTTTTTTCAGATCAAGATATTTCAGTTCCAGGCATCCACACCCTGACTTAATACTTTTCAGCTTAGTGCAGGCGAGTTTCGCTGCATAAGACCACCACATTTCTTCTTCAAGTTACACGACAACTCCAGTACATCCACCAAACAAGCATAACAGCAGTCACACATCTTCTTGACACAAACAGGTGATAAATACATTTCCTGGGTATGCCGCCCGCATTTCTTCAGATTGTGCAATGGTTGGCATTTCAGGGGTAGGGTAGGGTAGGTGGGCGCAAGCCAGAACCAAGCAGGTAGCAGGCCCACCCGCTCGCCTTACTTGCACCTTGGGAAATGGGTGTTATCGACATAGCCTCCCGACATTGCCATCTGGACGTTTCTCTGGAACTTCTGCGGGTTGTCCCGGAGGACGGCCGCGGCTTCATGGTTCAAGGGATCCTCGTCGTTAGGTTGCTGCAGACAGAAACAAGATGGTTATTAGTGACCAAACAGATGATGAGAAAACCAAACACAAACACAATCAGTCGGTGCACAGTTAATCTAATAGTATGATGATGATACTTACTGAGAAAAGAAGGTTTAAGCCATAGATTATGGTGTTGATATTCAGGACAGGCTTCCAGTCTTCACGCAGAATGTTCAGGCAGACATTTCCTTCTAGGTCAATATTAGGATGGTAAACCTGAAAGTTACAGTATTAGCAATAGCCAACTTATTATGATGATTGAAAGGAGTCAACGCTGTGGTGTTTACCTTAGTCTTGCACTTGACCTTCGGAGCCTCATGAGGGTAGGAAGGAGATACTTGGAAGGTGAAAGTGAATGCCCCACCCCTTAAGAAAGAAGAGATATTGTGGATATTAGAATAGTTGACTTGTATTGTTTCGGTCAACTGATAACTTAATATCTCCATGGTGACAAGGTAACCAGATAACTACGGTACAAAGGTGTGGGTCAGACAGCTCAAGGGGAGTTACGAGAAAGATGAGACAGGCTGTAACAAAGACTTTAGATGAGAGAATGGTTTCTCTTATTCTTGCTTCACAATAACCATAGCCCTGACTCTACTTACATGAGTTGCTAGAAAAACATAAGAAATAAACTGCTTCCAAGGAAATATATCTGATATGAAAACTAGCTAAGGATACGGCTCGATTGGGGCTACATGTACACATGACGCATAACTACAATGAAAACATACAGGTGATGCGTTTTCGCATCCCCATATCTACATTTTAGATAAATGTCCCAACAATATCTTTCATCAAATATAATGGGGGCCAACAAAAGTAAGTTCTCTTTCTATCAAGAAAACTGAATTAGCAGTGAAAAGATGAGATGGCCAGGGAATCAGGAACAAGAATGATATGGAACTGATGGAACATAAAGAAACTAATCTAACAGTAGTCGTCGACTGCTCTTCACATTTCTATTGAAGTACTATATGGAATAATCCTTATTAGTGTTATATCAAGAGAAAATGCTATGTCAAGAGATATTTGCAGGAGTGTGATCTAACTCTAAAATAAAAACAACTTGATTTCTCTTATGCGTCCATATTCATAAATAAATATTCCTTCAAACACGCACACCAAAATACAAGACTGAAAACTGTTAACAGCCATCTAAAAACTCTTATCTATACATCTATGTGGCAACTAGCAACAGTGCATGTTTTTAAGTAGCTTGAATGTTCAGTAAAGATTATTATAGTATGACAAAAAGTAGAAAAGAATAGGCATAAAAGAAGCATCTATAAGATACTTACAGATAGTATCCTTCGTCAGGTCGTAGAGTAGCTTCAAAGTTCATGAGATCATCCTTTCCATTCGGGAAGGAAATTTTGGTTGTCTTTGGAAGGTTAAGCTCAGCAATATCTGTAAGTTAGAACAAAAACTGTCAACAAGATTATTTTTGGAAAACTATCCAAATAGAAAGGAACGATATACATCATGTACATAAACCAGGAACACATGAGCGGATAGGTGGATTTTATCACACCACAGGTTTGAACAATACAAGAATCACATACTGTTCATCAATTTTTAATATGGAAGTATTTCTGTAGTAGATTGTATTTCTTGTATCCAACTATAGTTAAAATAGTTCATTTGGGATTCAACCCTCGATATAAGATATCTGAACCTTCCTTGCTATAAAGAACTACTGGAATCGTCATAGTACTCCAATCTCATACACGGCAGGAGGTAATTGCCATATCCAGTGTGCAAAGAACAAAAAGGAAAACAGGGGATAGATGTGCCACCCAGGCACCCACTAGGAAACTACTATCACTCAGCATACTACCCCAACAAACTCAAGCCTGCACCCTCTTCTTCTCACCACCCTTCTGTGCCCTACTACCCGCTAATTCAGCCATGTTGCCAGCTCATCCTCTCCTCCACATCCTCTTATGCCCCATCATATCCCTCCCACCCTACTCCGCCTAATTCTCAAGATGCGGCAAGTGACTATGGGTAGGACACCTCCATCATAGCCAAATCCAGTGGCAAAATGAACGTGGTGGTCCAGATTGGCATACAAGTACAACTAATTCGCCTGTTTCACCACTTTCCCATGACCTCCACGCTAGGCAAGAGGCCATGGCGTTCCTCTTCCGTACCAGGATGACTAAGGTGGCACATATGTGTTCACTGGATGATAGTGTGACAATTAAATATATTATGCAAGTAAAACAAAAAAGGATCATAATCATTGGTACACAAATTTCACATTTTTTCACACATATGAACCATAGCCCATGATGGTGAGTCATAACCAGTAGAAGCTCAGCCAATATGGTAAACAGCAGAGCTTATATAGCAAGGTAACATATATAGTATAGCAGTATCTAGACCAGTACAACCAAACTGACTCCATTTTAGTCTTTTGCACAAAGGAATTACAAAATTAGTCAATTACATACAAAACAAGGGGCAATATGTATATAATTTCCTCAAAATATAAATGTCACAAAGATGTTGAGTAATCTACTTAGGAGCAATACTCCCTCCGGACTGGTTTATTAGTCGGCTCAGCACCAGCAGATGATTCTAGATTCCAAGTCCCCTACTCATTAATCACGCCAACTCCAAAGCGGTTCTCTCAACCTCACCCACACATTAATTAGCCACACATTAATTTTCACCGTCGATTGGGCGTTGGCAGGGAGCGGCGTGCGCTCCGGACCGATGGATGGAGGAGGCCAAGGATCACAAATTAATCGCTGCATGCATGAGTAATATGCCCGCTGATTGTCTTCTTTTCCGGAGGTAATTTAATCGCCCGGGAGAGTTAACTTGCCCATCTTGATAACAGCGTTATGGCCCTCCCACCCTATGTTCCGGGCTAGAGGTAGTAACACATTTGTAATGAGAAATGAAAAACAAACTACCATGCTGACAGAGAGATGTGAATGCACACGAATACAAGAAAAGGATTTCAGCCTAGCACTTACCAATACACAATATATAGCATGACATTGTGGTGGATTATGAAAATCTCGTTTGGTTCACCCTTGGCTAGTGGTTTTATATTAAATATAAGGTGCTCTCTTGAGATATTATTGTTATATACTAGTATAACATATGGGATGAATTGTGAGAGACTCGGGGTAGCTATCGATAACTGTAATTAACTGATTTGATTTATCAAACAGAAGAATATATCATGTACACATTCATGTATCCACATTAGAAAGTGATACACCAATTGGCTGAAAGTAGCATCAGATCAAATCGCTTCTGGTCAATCAAACAAACCTTTATGGAGGCGTAATTCCCCTGGACTTTGCTTCTTAACAGGAGGCCCCCCATTGGAGTTGGCTGCCTCTTCCTTCTTCTGTCCCTTGATCTTAAAAAGGTTGATCATCTTTTCTGTGAAACATGAAGAAAGGAGGTGACAATGATGAATTAAAGATAGCTGAGCAAGAATGACAAACACAAGAAAAACATCGGTCAGGCTTAAGAATGGTTTTACATACAAACAGGTCAAAACGATGCAATGGAAATCAACAAAACCAGTTAGACCAGTTCTCTTTAATTACTGCGCTCATCGGTAACAAATGCGTTGCCGTGCACCTACTCAACCCTGATGGCACTAGCCACGATCAGCCTGAAGATGAGCTAAAACAAACTAACCCTAACAAGATAGTTAACTCAACGACTAGATTAACCATGATTAGCCTGCATTCTCAAGTTGATTATCCTTTTAGGGTTAGCTTCTCATGTTTCACCATCAGGCTACTCATGGCGGATCGGCGGGCCTCTGAATCTAACACTTAGACGGTGGTACGCCTAAACTGATTCGCACACCTAAATTGCCAAAACTTCGTCGGAGCACCCTCCTGAGTGAATCCGCCTATTCTCGGACGGCTTCTCCGCGCACCTTTCCTTGGTTAGCAGAAGTAGTGGCGGCATCAGACGCTACAGCGCGCTATTACAACGGTGGGATAAGCGGCAGCGAGTTCATCGCAGCGGCGGCGGAAGCAGAAGCGAGTTCGTGCAGCGGTACGGCGCAGATCGGCGGACGGAAGTATGAGCGGAGGGGAGCGGGGGAAGTACCGGTGGCCCGGGGCGGGCGGGGACGGAGGAGCTCGGCGTCGAGGGGCGCGGGCGCGCGGGCCGGATCCGGAGCGGCGAGGGGCGGGGACGGCCTGGATCGTCGGCGGGGGGCAGCGACCGACGGGGAGGCGCGAACCCTAGGTGGGTGTCGTCGTCGCTGGCGGTGGGGGCGCCGGGTGGGGAGAAGGGAGTGAAATAGGGGGGAGACGACGATGGGGAGACGGGGTCGGGGTGGGGAATCTATGCGGTGGCAATTCGGCCGTAGTTTTGATGAAAGCGGAGGGGCAATTCGGGAAGGATTGTGTGACAGGAACGGATTCGGCTATGGTAGTAGCACTTTCGTCGAATCGTATTCGTTCTTTTTTTTTTGCCTTTTTTTGTTCGAATTCGAATACCGGATTGTATCATATTCAGATGTGTATATATATGTATGTATTAAACTAAAATTATACATAAATAAATTCTTGGGTGTAGCTACCCTGCATCGGAGCTTCCCTGCTGTTTTATTGCTTTGTTGTTCGAAGATGACAGAGAAATTGCCACAACCCGTCCATCGCCGCCTCAGCCATATCTCTGAGCTAATAGATGGGTTATACTATTCTTGGGCACTTGCACCCTTTTCATCTAAGTTTTGGCTTCGCCTACCCTAGGGCTACTAGCATCAGTCCCTTCCTCTCATGGTCCAGTCTTGTTGATAAAGGGGGGAGAGAGGTTATAGTGGGGTCCATGGCGGAATTTCATCGATCGACCATTAAAAAGTTGTCTTCATACGCATTGATATTCGTATGCTTTGATTAGTGATCACACACACAAACACTGGTAGGTACTAGTAAATTAAGCTAAATATATCACTGACAAGCACGAGTTGTGTCTCATATACAAGGTATTGCTTTGATTTACTTTTTTCTCACAAAACAAATCGTGTAACCTTATATGGATTATCATGTATCATCATATATCAACAATGCCATATCATATATCATATCCTAACACCTAGACTAAGTCGGAGTTAGTTATGTTTGAATGTAAAAAATACCTTACTCTTGTATTTATACGTATTTTAGTGTTATAAATACATTTATTTCAGTGATAAATAATATAGAAAGGAGGAAGTATCATATTATATGTTGTTGAAATAAGAAATGTTAAGAGCTCGATTAACTTAATCATATATGATGAAGAGATGCAGTTGGCGTTGGTTGGTACCATACCTAAGCTGAGAGTAAAAGAATATATCCCATAGAAAAGAACTAATGGTTGGGAGCAGACGGCTATTTCATATTGGAGGCCACCAAACATCGGGACAATTAAGATCAATACTGTCGCATCGCTCATACAGTCTGAAGGTTGAGTTGGGCGGGTGTGGTAGTAAGAGCAACTCTAGTAGATCCCGCATATTTTGGAGTGCTGAATTTGTATTTTTTGTCACGAATTTCATGAATGTTATTCCAAGATGAAATTTCGAAAGAACTCAAACATTTGTCAATGTTTACAAAAAAAATATAGGTAAGAGCATCTCTAGCAGAATCCTTATCCTGCGGACCTGCAAACATGATATATAGTTTGAGTTTTGCGTGTTTTAAAGGTCGAATTCGACTACGGCCGAGCAGAACCCGCAAGTTAAAATGCGAAACATTGCGCTATATAGAAGGCAAGAAAAAAAGAAGATACTTATCGGGCTGGTTGGCTTGGGTCGACCCATTAGCGCGGTCGCTCACCGCGCTCGGATAGCTCTGTTTTTTTTTAATTTTTAGCAAATAAAAAAGAACATTCATTAGTAAACTTTAAAAAAAAATTTGCACTTCAAAATTTTAAAACTTTCAAAAAATGTGAACTACATTTTTTTAAATTTTATGAAATATTCGCTCTAATCGGAACATTCGCGAGTAAACTTTGTAAATTGTCTGCACTTAAAAAATCGTGTCAAGTGTTCCTGAATGTCCTTTTTGATGCATAGAAAAAAAAGATCCTGATCGGAATGGCTGGCTTGGGCCAACCCATTAGCGCGGTCGCTCGTCCGCACTCAGTTTGCTTTGTTTTTTCAATTTTTAGAAAATAAAAAAGAACATTCACGAGTAAACTTTTATAAAATATCCACATTTCAAAGTTTTAAAGTTTTAAACAACAAAATTTTCTGAACTCAATTTTTAAATTTTTAAGAAATGTTCGCTCTAATCGGAACATTCATGAGCAAACTTTTAAATTGTCCATGTTAAAGTGCTCCTGAATGTCCTTTTTGACGCATAGAAGAAAAAGATCCCCATCAGGCTGGCTAGCTTGGTCCGACCCATTAGCGCGGTCGCTCGCCCGCGCTCGGTTTGCTCTGTTTTTTCAAATTTTATCAAATAACAAAGAACATTCATCAGTAAATTTCTAAAAAATATTCGCACTTATAATTTTAAAACTTCCAAAAAATGTGAACTCAATTTTTTAAACTTTAAAGAAATGTTCACTCTAATCAGAATTTTCATGAGTAAACTTTTAAATTGTCTGCACTTAAAAAACCGTGTTAAAGTGTTCCGGAATGTCTTTTTTTACGCATAGAAAGAAAGTTCCCGACCGGCCTGGCTGACTTGGGCCGACTCATTAGCGCGGTCCCTCGTCCGCGCTAGGTTTGCTATGTTTTTTTAAATCTTTAGCAGATAAAAAAGAACATTCATGAGTAAACTTTTGAAACACACTCACACTTCAAAAATTTCAATTTTGAAAAAAATGTGAACTCAATTTTTATTTTTTTAAAGAAATGTTCGCTCTAATCGGAAAAATCTTGAGAAAACTTTTATATTGTGTGCACTTAAAAAACCGTGTTAAAGTGGTCCTGAATATCCTTTTTTGATGCATAGAAAATAAAGATCCCGATCAAGCTGCCTGGCTTGGGCCGACCCATTAGCGCGGTCGCTCGTCCACGCTCGATTTGCTCTGTTTTTTCATTTTTAGCAAATAAGAAAGAACATTCATGAGTAAATTATTAAAAAATACTCGCACATGAAAATTTGTCAAGTCAATTCAATTTTGAAACTTTTAATAAATGTTCGATCTAATCGGAACGTTCATGAATAAACTTTTCAATTGTCTGCAATTAAAAAATATTTTTAAAGTGGTGCTGAATGTCCTTTTTGACGCATAGAAAAAAATCTCGATCGGGCTGGCTGGCTTGGCCGACCCATTAGAGCGGCCAGTCATCTCCGCTCGGTTTGCTCTTCTTTTTTTAGCAATTAAAAAGAACATTGATGAGTAAACTTTCAAAAATATATTCGCACTTCAAAATTTTAGAACTTAAAAAAATGTTTTAATAATTTTAAGAAATATTACCTCTAATTGGAACATTCATGAGTAAACTTTTCAATTGTCTGCACTTCAAAAACAGTGTTAAAGTGTTCCTGAATGTTAGCGCAGTTGCTCGCGCACGCGATCTGCACTCATTTTTTTTCCTAAATTTGATAAAAAATTGGAAAGTTTTTAAAAATCTCACATTTAAAAAATTATTCGCACTTAAAATTAAATAAAATAGAGGAGCCCGATCGGGCTGGCACGGTTTGGCCGGCCCATTAGATGCCGCTCGTTCGAACTCGTCGTTCTGCTCAGCTCTGTTTTTTATTTCTTTTTCTTTTTTTAGGAATAAGTACACATCTCAAAAGTTTTCAAATTATAAAATATTTTTGCAATTAAAAATGTTTGCTTTGCTGGGAATTATTTTTCGCATTACTTTAAAAAATGTTCACACTAAGGAATTTAAAATTTTAAAAATGTTCATGTATTCAAAAATTGTCTACACTTAAAAATGAGTTAAAATTCATTAATGCATTTCTAATGCAAACTATTTAGTAAACTAGATAATACCCCGCAGATTGCTGCGGAAATTGTTAACAAATAGTTTAATATTTTAAAGTATGAATTTTATGTAATATTTTATATTTTGATTATAAATTTTGTTTTGAAATAAGTGCTGTTTAGAGTAAAAAATTAAGAAATAATAATGAAAAAACAAAAAAAACTGAGTGTGATATTTGTTTTTATAATATTTTTTCTTGACAATATATCGACAAGATGATACGAGACCAAAAGAAATATTGAGTAGAGACATCGACACATCATGCTTGGTTAAATCTAAAACAATGATAACAACTACATAGGTGCATTCATAAAAATAATTATCGCATAGAAAAAAAAGTGAGGTAACTCATAATTTGATTTTAATAAGAAAAGTAGATTCTGAATCGTGAGGTTGAGGTCATATTTTTTTAATATTTTTTTGTGATAGGTTGCATGTGCATGCGAATTAAATGGAAACATATGCATGAAGTATTAATGATTTTTTTGCATGATGGACCTACTTGATGATGCGGATAGCTTGCATGTAAAGCTAAATAAGTTAGTGGGGATAATTGTTAATAAATAAATTAATGTTTTAAAATCTTATTTTTTGAAACATAATATATTTTGATTATAAATTCTATTTTTAAAGAAATGTTGTTTAGAGTTAAAATATAAGAAAATGTAATGAAAAAACAAAAACTGAGTGTGATTTTTGTTTTGTTAATATTTCTCCTTGACAAAATACGACAAGATGGTATGAGATCAAAAACAATATTGAGTAGAGAGATCGACACATCATGCTTGGCTAAATCTAAAACAATGATAACAGCTACGTAGGTGCATTCATAAAAAATTATCGCATAGAAAAATATAATGTAAAGTAACTCATAATTTGATTTTAATAAAAAAAAGTCAATTCTGAATCATGAGGTTGAGGTCTTTTTAAAAAATATATTTTTTGTGACATGTTGTATGCGCAGGCGGATTTAATGGGAGCATATGCATAAAGTATTAATGAAAAAAAGTTTTGCATGGTGGACCTATTTGATGATGTGGATAGCTTGCATGTCAAGTTAAATAAATTAGTGGGGATGAACTATTTAGGTATTATAGATATGTTAGCAGATTTTAATACATCTTTTAAAATTTATAAAGAAAAAGGAAATAAAATAAAACTAAAAAGGGGAAGAAAAGAAAAAACCAAGCGTGAGCGACGACACTAATAGGCCAGTCCATTTCGCTCTTTATGTCCGGCCAGCAATCCCGATCGGGACAGCCCCGTGGTGCAACCTAGACGCGGTGGTGCCCGGGGTGACTGTCGTGGCTCCTCTGGCACGCCTCCTCACCACATAGGGACGGCGACAGCGAGCTCTACCGCAACCGCGACGGCGGCGCTCGGCTACGGCTACCCATTGTGAGCTCCCCCTTTTCCTTGTTCTAGTTTGTTCATGATGGTATGGTGTCTTGTGGCTGTGGACACTTGGTGGTTGACGTGGTGCTCTGTTTGCTTGAGGAGCTGTACTACTCAGTGCTTCAGATGCAAGCGATACTTCTACTACTCCCTCCGTTCCAAAATAACTGTCTCAACTTTGTACTAGAGCTAGCACAAAATTGTACTAAGGCTAAGACAGTTATTTTGGAACGGAGGGAGTATTATACTATACTTGCCGTTGTGCTGGTCATACGGTGTTACATAATGCTGCTATTTTCAGTAGAGGAGATTTCATACAGTTCATATACCTATAATACAAGTTGGCTAAGCTTTCAGCCCTCTCCTGCGTTTGAAGTGCTCGGCCGAAGCCTTTCTTAGATCGCCACGTTTTTTGCCCTTTTAGTCGACACGTATATCTGTTTTTTTTACACGTACAGTATTAGAAAGGAAAAATAGCGCTCTCCATTGCGGCGCGACGCCCCATACCCGTCTCTGGCCTCCTCTCCTCCACCCTTTTCCTAGAGAAGACGCCCATCGGCGGCGGCAGCGCCATAATCGCCGAGGCTGAGCTCCTTTGCTCGCCATCCATATTTGATGGCGGCCTGCACATAGGGCCTGTTGGCAGGGGCGTACAGCCGATGGCGGATTCGGCTGCTCAAAGGGAATAGGACTCCCTCGCTCGCCCCTCCTCTCTTGGTTCGCTCCCGTAGATGCATCTCCTCTTTCCATATGGATTCAAAGTTGGTCCGGTTCAAAGCAGGGACTGTGTAAGAAAGTAGGGTCGTGGCCGAAGTGGTCTAGGATTCAACATGCTTGGTCTGGATGAAATCCACATGCTTGATCCCAGTACAAGCGCTGGACTCTAGGATTTACCCCCTTGATACACTGACAAAATGGAAGGTATGTTCAACAACACTTTTGCAGAAAATTGTGTTTATATTTTCTCATCACTGATACACAGTAGTGAGGGTATCCTAATGGTTGACCATTCTACTTATTTAGGTTTTGGATTCAACTGTACTTGCGATTTGGGCAACGATTTCAGTACATGTTGAAGCAAAGTGAATAAGTCTGAAGTCAAACAGCTATACTTCCAATACTTTGCTTCACACTGTGACAACAGCCACAGTCCAGGTATTACAACACCACCATTCTCCTTTCACCATCAATGAGTAGCCTCCTATTAGCGCTACCTACTATCCATATTGTAAACAGTGGGAATACTGCAAGGCATGAATTGCTCTGCTTTACTAAAATTTGGATCTCTGCAAGGCATCTTATTTAACCGGTCATTCCTAAGTAACAATAAGCTAAACACTTCGGTAGTAGAAAATGTCATAAATGATAAACGTGAATGAGTACCTGTGCTTCTTCTTTGACACTAAGTCACGTACAAATATTCTGCCTTATCTTCATTGTGTATTTAAATACAATGCAAATGAGTTAAAAAATAGAAGCATTGTTTAGCTCTCCGTGCTTTTTTTCTTGGTGGCTAATGTATAACTACCCCGTCATAATCTCTTTCACGTTTACTATGATAAAAGTCTAATGGGTGGAGGGACCGCTGTTAAAAGATGTGAACAAGCAGTCCTAGCACTGGAATCTTACTATCTGAATCGTAAGGATCTAAGAGTACAAGAGCATATACATTACTGAACTCTATGAATTGGACTTCGTTATGGTAGAATCGCAATGTATACGTCACACAGCGCTATCTCCAGTGTGCACTCTAACGTAACACACTGTCCAATTTAATTTTTCTCTGTCATTACAGAGTAGCAAAATGGAAGGAGGTGTCCTGGCGAACAGACCTAATCTATTTAAAATGACTGAGCGAGTGACCAGGTTGAAAATATTGTAGTTTTCTCCTTTCCTAAGATCTTCTTTTTAGTTCAAACTTTATATCTCTTAGATTTCAGGAAGTTAGGAAAGAAGAAAACTTCATCTTACGGTTCCCTCACATGTTTCAGATGACAAGTTGTTGTAGTTGAGCAGAAGTGCCCACTCTATTCAAAGCTGCCCAGAGAAGCTTAATAAAGTTGATCGGTACTGGAAAAGCTTCAAGCCCATCCTCAACTTCAATCAGATTGCAGCAAGTAAGTTTCACCTCACAAAAGAAATAAAATTCCTGTAGAATGCACTAAGTCCCATACATGGACGATTATTGCATTTCAGGTGCCAGTCAG
Source organism: Bromus sterilis (assembly GCA_950022295.1). Classification (NCBI taxonomy): domain Eukaryota; kingdom Viridiplantae; phylum Streptophyta; class Magnoliopsida; order Poales; family Poaceae; genus Bromus; species Bromus sterilis. The sequence goes on along the minus strand of OX465599.1, from coordinate 335,512,579 downwards.
CTATACTATAACCATTAAAACACCAAATTAACCGTAAATGTGTGTACCAGTAAATATAGACCACTCCAAGGCTTAGGGGCGTAATAATAAACCACACCAGCATGGGTTAAGATATGATGTATACATCACCTTTTGAATCTTGATGTGATGTTGTTTTGTAGGATCACTTGCAAGTCTGAATCTATTATGTATTATTGAATTATTAACTCTAATAGGAAGTTTCAATTTCCACATCTGTTTGGTTGATCGATCAACTATTGGTATCGGTTCTACCATGGATGTGTTTTCATTCATTGTTTCCTTTAGTACATCAAACTGGTTTTGCATAGTACCAAAAAATAATACTCTAAAAAAAGTACCAAAATTTATGATATATCATTTTCCAAAAGTTAATACAAACACATGCAAATGTTTTAGTTCCTCAGATATATATCCAGATTATATCAGTTATCTAAATTAGTGGGAGAAAAATCGTTAGATATAAAATTTAAGGACTAATTATGTCAAAATATCTAATATCTAACTGTGTGACTATCCAGAGTGATTTACATTTATAGAAGGACCATTTTCAAAGGATGTAAATATGCACTTATAGAAGGACCATTTTAAAAGGATGTAAATATGCACTCATACAGATGGAAGCTCATACTTTGATTTGCAAGTATATTAGAGGTGAAGAATAGTACTACGGAAATTGACAGATCAAATTTGTCCTGTTGGGTTGTCAAGTTATTACTCTATACCATGTTTCCCCCGAAAAAGGTTGGTTTCAAGTGATTGCCATGCTATTGTTTACCAGCACTTGGGCATCCAATTTATGAACAACTATTTTCTCAATATATTGTGCATATCTATCCGGTGTCATGTGATGCACTAACAAAAGTCAGTTAAGTGTTGACTAAGTAAGCAAAATTCAAGAGGAAAATGAGAATTGAATGGAGTATAACTTGGCATCCTTTACAGAAGAAGACGAGCTTACAAGGCAATTCTGAATTCCATTGCAGAAGTTAAATCTACAAATCAGATGTTCAGGGAAGTTAACATCAAACGAAGTTGGAGAATTTATGGAAGCTTTTTAGTGGATGGTCAACGCATCAACTAAAGCTAGGTTTTAGACTGAATATGAATGGTAGTTGGAACAGTTCCTATATTTTTCGTTGAGCTATTCAGAGACACTTTAGAAATGATGTCTATATGATCCAGAATATCCATAGTTAAAGCTTTTCACTTCAAAAAACAAAAATACGGCGAACTACTGATTCTTTGGACAACAACATATGAAATAAAGTTATCTTGCTATGAAAATGTTAGAAATGAAAATTAGCAATGGATAAAACTAAACCGGTCAAAAGTCTGATCGTATAAATTCTAACTTTGCTCATTACAAGTTTCTTATGAGGAAAAAATAAGTTTTTATACCAAAATAATGTTTGCTATATTTTTCCCTGTAATGTAAGTGTGACTAAATAAGTAAAGTTGAAAAGTTATTTGAGATTTGAAAATATGAAAACTATTTTTTTCCAAATCATGCATATGTAAGTAAAAAAGGGAGATAGTATATACACAACCGGATTAAGAAAACATGTATATAATTCAATTTTGATCAAGTAAGTGATACACAATATTTTTGACGGGCATGCCTTTGCCAGCTAGTAGTACCAATGGCTACTAATGCTTCCATTCCAGATATTTAAAGTGATGTTATTTATATGTTCACAGTAGTTGTAGTTCTAGTAATGGCATGCTAGTTATTCTTTGGTCATATAACTGCTATTTCTATTTGTTAATTCATATAAATGCCACTAGATCTTTATTAAGTTATAAAGGATAGTCCTTGATTGTACCTAAGTATGGTGCTTTTACTAGTTGAGTTCAGATTAGTTTCTTTTGTTCATATATTTCCATAGTTTGGTTTCTCCCACACATGGTCCAGGATATATTCCTTTTATTATAGTTATGGTTTTGTATTTGTCTAATTTTTAGTAGCTTCTCCTGTTATGGTATTGGCTCTTAGTGGTTTCTACCTTTGTTGTAATACAATTATGTATTAACCCAAGTGCTTGTGGGGGCTTATGTTCTGCATATAGCAGCAGATAACTATAGAAGTGCTACAAATGGCCTATTTCTTCTACATGCTATGGACACTATCTATTCTGTTGGAATTGTATCGAATATAGTGTACATGGTAGGTTACAATTGAACTATGAGTTGTATTGTGTTTAGACAAGATATGGAGTCGTGTCCTAACAGGATACTTGTATCCTAGGACTCCTATATAATGTGAGGGTAGACACAGGGTTGTAACCTATGCCAACATAATATCACATGTAAGCAGGGGAGTCGACGGTGTATGCCGACGCCCGGGTGGCTGAATGGCGGTATTGTAGCGGTGTCATGGGGAGGAGCGCCCATAGTCAGACGACCCCGGGGATGTAACCGATGTTCGGTGAACCTTGTTAACAAATCTCGGTGTCATGCCTCGTGTAATTGCTTGGCCCTCGAATGATCTACTGCGGACCTCAGATTCATTCTAACAAGTGGTATCATGAGCTAGGTTGTTTTTGAGGTCGTGGTGATTATCTTATCTAGAGGAGGAAGATAGAGCGACAGTATTCTGCCGAAGAAAATCGGGCGAGTCATCGCCGGCGAGTTGCATTATGAGCGGATGATGGTTGTGGAAATCTTCGTAGGAAAATCAGATGATGCGGGCGGCAACGTCAGAAGCGTACGTAGAGGTCTTCTCAATGGAGGAACGGATTGTACTCGATTGATTTGCGTTTTTCGACGAGATCGAAAGCGTGCTGGACGAAATGACGCAGCATCACATAGGAAGTCCACTGGCGGCCCATGTGTAGAGGCCCATGGTGCATGGAAGTGGCCCACTGCTGTGGAGCAGCGGTTTGGCGGAAGGGAGAATATCCTACGGAAACCAATATTCAATGAAAACTTCGTGGAAACCACGTTTAAACATTTCGAAAAAATCTGAAAAAAGTAGGTTAGTAAGATGGTGATGTTCTAGTACCATGAAAAATTTCAAGTTAAAACACATTACGGATTGCGAGCTATGAAAAAAACAAAATCGAACAATGAATAGTATTGTTACTATTCAACACTATTCAATGCTGATTTTGTTGTTTTCATAACTCGCAATCCGTAATGTTTTTCAACTTGAAATTTTGCATGGTACTAAAACATCATCTTCTTACTAACCTACATTTTTTCAGATTTTTTGAAATATTTAAAATATCATTTTCGAGTGGTTTTCACCGGTTCCGAGGTGGAAGGTGAAGGAAAAGATCCCCGGGACGATTTGGTTAGGGCGGAGGAGGGAATGGTTTGGACTTTCTCCAAAAAGTCTTACAAAAGCATCTCTAGAAGATCCGGCAAAACGTCTCGGTCTTGATATTAACAATTGTTTTGAAGGTACCATGGCAAAAAAGTGACCCGCGCGCATAAGTCATCGCCTTCGTTCCCCTACTCTATTTTTGGCACCTCCCACCTCTAATCCACTTCCAGCACCAAACTGGCTCCGTCGGTTCAACTCTTGTGTCTACAAGCACAATAGTTATTCTGGTCAAGATTGGATTTTTTTAATATCCAAAACACTTCCCGTGCCCGTTGGGGTATGGGTGATGGTGCTGATCTCTAGGAGTATGACCCCTCCATGGTTTATCGCCTCCAAACCGAGGTGTGGCTCCTCTGCTTCCTCCGCCATGAAGGCATTATGAACTTCACAAGGTTGTATGTGTTAGAGAATCGACATGCAAATAGCAACGAAGAAGAACGAAAAGCAACACAGGGGACACGCAGATTTAACGTGGAAAATCCTTCCGCGAAGAAGGGAAAAACCACGGGCGCCAGCCAACGAACTATTCCTTATTGTGGAGGTGTTACAAACGCCGAGGGATTTACAACTTGATGAACTATCCCGTGCGACGGCTTACAATGTATATTTATAGGCGGTAGAAGAGACCTAGGCCAACACTGATCCATACAAGCCTACCGGCGACGGGCCTCCGCTTCGCTCCGTCAGAAGTTTCCTCTTAACTTCATGAATGAATTTGGATCAACTTCAACAATATGTATATGAACCAATACATGCTGCACAAGCTCCGATGTTAAACGACATAGCACCTATTTACTATATATCACCTTGTATTGGAAAAATTAGATAAAATCTATTGAACTAGTTGTAGGACAAATTGTTAGTTGATGACATGTTAGGTTTTATGAACAAGCTAACAAACAAACTATTGGAGATACTCTTACATGTTTGAAAAAAATGCTCACACACCCATGTAGTTAAATTAAGATCATGGCCTCACATGCTCGATCCTCACGCACACGAGCACCCAAAGAGCGTTAGGGTTTTCGCTGACTCCCACCGCGTAGTCGTCGACTTGCCTTCTCTCCCGTGGCCTTAAGGCCATGGAGGCGCGGTGGATCTCAGTCATTGCCTTTGGAAGGTCTCCATTTTTAGTTTTTTTGTGTGTTTTATTAGGTTTTGTGTCCTTTTTAGAAAGGCGATGCGACTATGACTTTCTGTAGATGGAATAAGGTCCTCCCCGCTTGGCCTCCGTCCTGACAGTGTGTCTAGAAACATTGGAGGGTGTGTGAATGTGTGTTTCGGCGGATGTCACATAATTTGGTCGGTGTTTCTATTCGGTGGATTCTCTTGGATCCGTTTTTTGTTCGTCTATGTTCATGTGTATACAGGTTGGATACTTTCGATATATGCTTCTCTTTATCGATTGCGGTTGATGTCCTGATCTGTTGGTCCTATGGGATCTTAGCACGACGATTTTCGACTGTCTCCTACAACAAGGTTTGTCCGGCTCTCACAAGGGACATGGGATGCCTGTAGCGCGCCTTCGGCTCATATCAGTGCTTGTAGTCATCGCTAGATTGTCTATGGACCTGGATTTATTTTTTACATGCATGCATGATGTGTGCTACCTTTTGCTCTCTGTACATTCCAAAATGTAGTGTATAATACTTTTTTAAAGTCGTTTTTTGTAAAGTTTGAGCAATTTATACAATGGCATATAAATCTTTATATACATAATATTAAATAAATTTCTTTAGGATTAGATGGATAATTTTACTAAAGTATTTATTTGATATTATTTGCGTTGTATTTTTTCAATAGACTTGACCAATATTTATGAAGTTTGATAGAAAAATGCGTACACACCAGGTTTTAAAATAAACAATAATAAATGGGTATGAGGTAAAGGTCAAATCAAAGTAGGCAACACTTTCAAAACTAGATGATGCCCCGCACGTTGTTACGGAATTTTTTTGCAAAATGTTTCAGTGAAAATGTTTGGTTAAATGAAGCATGTATATTTGAAATAATAACTTTTGAACTAATATATGGATTTAATATAAATATTATAATAAAATAAAAATTCTCATGCATGCATGTTGCATATGGGTTTTTATTATGCATAGTGGCATATTAAGGTGGGTTTTTCTCATGCATGTTGGATGATGAGGTGGCGTGCTTGCATGTTGAGAGAAATATGATAGTGGAGGGTGATGTGGCATGCATGATGAGGTGGAGTATGTGCATGTTAAGAGAATTGGTAGTAGTGGGGAGCAACTTCTTAAGAATGTAAGATGTAAGATATCGCAGCGATGTATGCGCTAGGTCTGGGTAGTATATAGATCCCATTTATGACAGGACATAGAGTAGTTAATTGGGATAGATAAAGAAGCAAAAATCAAAACGGGGTATATATTTCTAAACATGAACCACAAATAGTCTTAAGATCCTGCCCTCTTCCATGGCATGCATGCATCATGTTCACAACATAACATCAATTGATTGTGTGCATCGTTATCAACAAGTTCCAAATTACCCGGGCACACTTAAGTACGTCATGCGACTGTGCTCATTGATTTGTTTGAGCAAAATAATGTATTGTTTCCTGATGAATCGAGGTGATGTTGATACTGTGTTTAGTCATGTTTTGTTTAGTACACCCTTTAATGGGCAGGTAGCAAGTAAAGGTCAAGATCAAACATAATTATGACATGGTGCTACTTTGAAACACGTCGAGGTTCCAATAATGTCTTCAAGTGAGAATGGAACACAACTTCTTCAGCACATGCAGGACACTCCCCGACTAGGTTAGCTAACCAGCTATAGCCTTGGCGTGGCCTTTATGTCGATTGGAGCTCCTTGAAAATTAGAACTTCTCTTACTGAAAATTTGTATCTGGGATGGGTTCACATGCTCTCTTACAAAGTTAATATCCACATTATCATATAAGGAATTGCAATGCAATTTATCTGAATATTTAGGAGGTTTAAATATAATTAAAATAAATAAGGGATATTGAACAACATCTCTACTCGTAGCAAGCAATGAGGAGTGACCGTAACAGAAGTGGGATTTTTTTTTAATGTGTGGGAGAAGATATGACGTCTAGATATCACATGAGAATTTAGTGCGGGATATTAGAGCCCCCTGTATTTTATATGTAATCTTAGTCACACTGGTATGACCCAAACCTAATTTAAGGATATAGATACTTCCCAACTTATTCTAGATGGGGCTTGACTATGGGCTAATGTTTAGTTTATACTCGATGATGTCTATAGGACTGATGTAGCGTTGCAAGGATGGCCTCCATTAATCTAGGCATAAGGGGAGTTCAACAAGCCACTACTGCAGAATACAGGGCGAAAAACCACCAACATGGCAGGTTTTCGCCCACTGGTGATGAATCAAACAACCACCGCCTATGTCCGTCCATAATAATAACCCACCAAACTAAAACTAAATGCACTACTATAAAATGCCATTGCCCTCTCTTCAGCCTCGGCTTCCTCCCCCATTGCCCACCATCTTTGTGTCCAGCCGCCCCTTTGGACAGATCCTGCCATGCCAGGTTAAGGGGTGAGTTGATTAGCTAGGGTTTTTGACACCACCACCATCCTTTAGACACTAGAAAGTTTTTGAACTTAGGGGATTGTATCAGCTGTGAGATAGGTTTAACTAAGTCCTATCATAGAATGTGTTTAAACTTTAGTTCCGATCGAGGCAGGTGTAAACATAGATCTACCTGGAAAGCTTGCATGTCTGTGGTGGTTGAAAGAAATTGCCGGCCTCAATTGCCAATTATAAAAATAAATACTTTAGATAGGAAATATCCGAGGCGGTTTTTTTTGTACTCCCTCCATTTCAGAATATAAGGTGTATTGTTTTCTGTGCAAGTCAACCATTTGAATGTTCGACCAAGATTACAGAATAAAATATCAATCCCCTTGTGGTCATAAGTCACACACACCTGTGGTCTCCTTTGAATAAAATGATTCGTTGCTACTTTTTACAATCCATTCTAAAATGTAGTAGTACTTCATGTAACTCTTCAATTCTGAGTACGTTTTATAAACTTTCAGAAATTTATAAGAAAATATATATCTACATACATTATTAAATAAATATCATTAGATTTATGGTGAACATTGTTTATGCTTGTATTGTTTGATATTATTTACATTGTTGTTTTTAATAAACTTGGTTAATTTTTTTACGAAGTTTCACACACACAGGCACCCGCGAGAGCTCGCACACGCGCGCGCGCGCACACACACACACACACAAAATAAAACTGGAGATAGTAATAGAAAAATAGGGGTAAATGTCTGACCAAAGCATAAATCTGCAATGCTTTCAAAAATATTGCGGCAATATGCAGATGGTGTACTTAACATAGACATGCAAAGAAGGAAAACTCAAAATAGAGCACATTAATTCTATGTTTCTAAACATGGCTATCTACTATTAAAGTAGCTGTCTCAAAAAAAACTGTTAAATTACAAATACAGACCACAAATGATCACAAGACCAGTTCCTCTTGGCTGCCACGCATCAGGCTCACAACATGACATCAGTTTGATCACTCTCACTACACCAAAATCTGTAGTTGCCGACGGCCGAAGATATGCCGACGGCCACCGTCGACATATCTGAAGCTAAGCCGACGGCTTCCATTTCACCCTCGGCAACAAAAAGCCGTCGGCTTAGCTATAGATATGCCGACGGTGGCCGTCGGCATATCTTTGGCCGTCGGCAAAGATGACCCAGGCCGTCGGCATATCTATACCCGTCGGTATATATGCCACGTGGCTCGTGGTATGCCTGCCGACTAACGGCGCTAGAGCTATGCCGACGGTTATACCGTCGGCAACATTTTTTCAATTATTATTTTAATTTAATGTTTTTAAAATATTCATTTTGAGTTATCTAAATTTAAACATATGCAAATTATATATCAATTTGGGGTAGAATTTTCCATAGATTATGAATATTCACTTTGTTTCTGTTTTTGGATATGTTAAAAATGCGACATAATGTACTTTTGCAAATAAGTCCTCATAGTTTATAAAAATCACAAGTAATTCATACCTTCATGGATTTGCATTATTCGAAGTTTGTTGGTTTGTATGGTTACTAGGACATAAATTACGATGCAACGCGAAGGTTTTATATTTTTTTGATTTTTTTTGAATTGTTTAAGCACCGATTTCAAAATGCGGTCAAAACGGGGGAGGGGGGGCATGGCCGGTGATAGCTAGGGGTGGAATCTTGCAAACCTCTTGGTAGATCTCTGATGAAATGAGTACTTGTGCACCTAGAAATGATTTTTTGAAAAAAATAAAGAGCAAACTATCAAACACTTGTAGTTCAAATTTCACCCCGTTCCAACTGAATCGGCGGCAATTTGTCTTTTTCAGCAGAGGTGTATAGGAAACATTTTACATGGAAACTTTGGTCAACTGTTAATAAAATAGGGTCTAGTATAATACAAAAATGGATTGGTTCAAATTGACATCAAATATTTGGTAGATCCTTCACAAAAAGACCCTACTTTCGGCATTCGGAAAATAAAAAATGGATTTTTCGTGCAACGAAAATGAAAACTTCCTTTGGCAAACTTGTTAGCCATTCAAATATACACACATATGAAAAATATGAGATCATTTGGGGAAACTATCCTTTGAAATGAGCTATAACTTCGGCCATTTGGCTTGAAAGCCATGAACCTTCATACTCGATAACCCATTTTGAGAAGACTTTTTTAATAGATTTGCATTATTCCAAGTTTGTTGGTTTTTATGGTTACTAGGACATAAATTAGGATGCAACGCGAAGGTTTTATATTTTTTTGATTTTTTTTGAATTGTTTAAGCACCGATTTCAAAATGCGGTCAAAACGGGGGAGGGGGGGCATGGCCGGTGATAGCTAGGGGTGGAATCTTGCAAACCTCTTGGTAGATCTCTGATGAAATGAGTACTTGTGCACCTAGAAATGATTTTTTGAAAAAATAAAGAGCAAACTATCAAACACTTGTAGTTCAAATTTCACCCCGTTCCAACTGAATCGGCGGCAATTTGTCTTTTTCAGCAGAGGTGTATAGGAAACATTTTACATGGAAACTTTGGTCAACTGTTAATAAAATATGGTCTAGTATAATAAAAAAATGGATTGGTTCAAATTGACATCAAATATTTGGTAGATCCTTCACAAAAAGACCCTACTTTCGGCATTCGGAAAATAAAAAATGGATTTTTCGTGCAACGAAAATGAAAAATTCCTTTGGCAAACTTGTTGGCCATTCAAATATACACACATATGAAAAATATGAGATCATTTGGGGAAACTATCCTTTGAAATGAGCTATAACTTCGGCCATTTGGCTTGAAAGCCATGAACCTTCATACTCGATAACCCATTTTGAGAAGACTTTTTTAATAGATTTGCATTATTCCAAGTTTGTTGGTTTGTATGGTTACTAGGACATAAATTACGATGCAACGCGAAGGTTTTATATTTTTTTGATTTTTTTTGAATTGTTTAAGCACCGATTTCAAAATGCGGTCAAAACGGGGGAGGGGGAATGGCCGGTGATAGCTAGGGGTGGAATCTTGCAAACCTCTTGGTAGATCTCTGATGAAATAAGTACTTGTGCACCTAGAAATGATTTTTTGAAAAAATAAAGAGCAAACTATCAAACACTTGTAGTTCAAATTTCACCCCGTTCCGACTGAATCGGCGGCAATTTGTCTTTTTCAGCAGAGGTGTATAGGAAACATTTTACATGGAAACTTTGGTCAATTGTTAATAAAATAATGTCTAGTATAATACAAAAATGGATTGGTTCAAATTGACATCAAATATTTGGTAGATCCTTCACAAAAAGACCCTACTTTCGGCATTCGGAAAATGAAAAATGGATTTTTCGTGCAACGAAAATGAAAACTTCCTTTGGCAAACTTGTTGGCCATTCAAATATACACACATATGAAAAATATGAGATCATTTGGGGAAACTATACTTTGAAATGAGCTATAACTTCGGCCATTTGGCTTGAAAGCCATGAACCTTCATACTCGATAACCCATTTTGAGAAGAATTTTTTAATAGATTTGCATTATTCCAAGTTTGTTGGTTTTTATGGTTACTAGGACATAAATTAGGATGCAACGCAAAGGTTTTCTATTTTTTTGTTTTTTTTTGAATTGTTTAAGCACCGATTTCAAAATGCGGTCAAAACGGGGGAGGGGGGCATGGCCGGTGATAGCTAGGGGTGGAATCTTGCAAACCTCTTGGTAGATCTCTGATGAAATGAGTACTTGTGCACCTAGAAATGATTTTTTGAAAAAATAAAGAGCAAACTATCAAACACTTGTAGTTCAAATTTCACCCCGTTCGAACTGAATTGGCGGCAATTTGTCTTTTTCAAGAGAGGTGTATAGGAAACATTTTACATGGAAACTTTTTTCAGTTGTTAATAAAATAGGGTCTAGTATAATATAAAAATGGATTGGTTCAAATTGACATCAAATATTTGGTAGATCCTTCACAAAAAGACCCTACTTTCGGCACTCGGAAAATGAAAAATGGATTTTTCGTGCAACGAAAATGAAAACTTCCTTTGGAAAACTTGTTGGGCATTCAAATATACACACATATGCAAAATATGAGATCATTTGGGGAAACTATCATTTGAAATGAGCTATAACTTCGGCCATTTGGCTTGAAAGCCATGAACCTTCATACTCGATAGCCCATTTTGAGAAAGCTTTTTTAATAGATTTGCATTATTCCAAGTTTGTTGGTTTTTATGGTTACTAGGACATAAATTAGGATGCAACGCGAAGTGTTTCTATTTTTTTGATTTTTTTGAATTGTTTAAGCACCGATTTCAAAATGTGGTCAAAACGGGGGACGGGGGGCATGGCCGGTGATAGCTAGGGATGGAATCTTGCAAACCTCTTGGTAGATCTCTGATTAAATGAGTACTTGTGCACCTAGAAATGATTTTTTGAAAAAATAAAGAGCAAACTATCAAGCACTTGTAGTTCAAATTTGACCCCGTTCCAACAGAATCGGCGGCAATTTGTCTTTTTTAGCAGAGGTGTATAGGAAACATTTTACATGGAAACTTTGATCAATTGTTAATAAAATATGGTCTAGTATAATACAAAAATGGATTGGTTCAAATTGATATTAAATATTTGGTAGATCCTTCACAAAAAGACCCTACTTTCGGCACTCGGAAAATGAAAAATGGATTTTTCGTGCAACGAAAATGAAAACTTCCTTTGGCAAACTTGTTGGGCATTCAAATATACACACATATGCAATATATGAGATCATTTGGGGAAACTATCATTTCAAATGAGCTATAACTTCGGCCATTTGGCTTGAAAGCCATGAACCTTCATACTCGATAGCCCATTTTGAGAAGACTTTTTTAATAGATTTGCATTATTCCAAGTTTGTTGGTTTTATGGTTACTAGGACATAAATTAGGATGCAACGCGAAGGTTTTCTATTTTTTGATTTTTTTTGAATTGTTTAAGCACCGATTTCAAAATGCGGTCAAAACGGGGGAGGGGGGGGCATGGCCGGTGATAGCTAGGGGTGGAATCTTGCAAACCTCTTGGTAGATCTCTGATGAAATGAGTACTTGTGCACCTAGAAATGATTTTTTGAAAAAATAAAGAGCAAACTATCAAGCACTTGTAGTTCAAATTTGACCCCGTTCCAACAGAAACGGCGACAATTTGTCTTTTTCAGGAGAGGTGTATAAGAAAATTTTTACATGGAAATTTTGGTCAATTGTTAATAACATATGGTCTATTATAATACAAAAATGCATTGGTTCAAATTGATATCAAATACTTGGTAGATCATTCACAAAAAGACCCTACTTTCGGCACTCGAAAAATGAAAAATGATTTTTTCGTGCAACGAAAATGAAAACTTCCTTAAACAAACTTGTTGGGAATTACAATATGCACACTTTTGTAAAATAAAATTTCCAATGTATTTATACAAAAAAACCTTTTCCCTTTTGTTTAAGTGTAGAAAAATGATTTTTTTTATTTAGAAAAAATGCAAATATATTAAAAAATTACGGTATTCCAAATTTAAATTTTTTAGTTACAATCATTACACATATAATGTATATGTACAAAAGGATTTTATTATTTGATTTTTTTTCATTTTTTCCTTTAGTTCTAAAGTGCATAAAGAAACACAAATGGGTTGCTTGTTTGTGATTGGTCAATAGAGAATGCCCTGGATCGCTGACATGGCACAAATCCAACCATCCATCCATCTAGCTATCCACCCATATCCATCCATTCATTTAAAATATTAAGAAAAAGCCAGGGGCCCACCTTATCCCTTATCTACTCAATCCTCATCTCTCTCCCAACCACACATGCACCACGGGGGGAGAGGGGCACGACCGGGCACCATGGCCACGACGGGGGGAGGGGGGAAACTGCGGCCACGGTCGGGCACCACGGCGGGCGCACCACCCCGGCGAGCGCAGCGAAGGGCGGGGGCCGCGGCCGGACTTCCACTCACATGCGGCAACGGCGGGGCACCATGGCGGGCGCGCCACGACCGGGCCACCACGTCGCCTGCCCCTCCTCCCACGTCGGGAGCACGCCGCCGCCACACCTCCCCTCGACCGACGACGGCGGGCCACGACGAAGCGACCACGGCCATGGCCACGACCGGGCACGACGAGGCGACCACGCCCACGACAGGCGACCACGACCGGCGACCGCGACGGGCAAGAACGACCCTCCGCACCCGCATCCTGCCTGCCGCCCGCACCCCGCCACCGCCACCCAACCCTCGCCATGCTAGCGCCCTGGCCGCGCCGTGCTCGCCCCATGGCCGCGCCGTGCTCGCGCTGCGGCCGGGCCATTTTTTTATTTTTGGTAAATATCTATGCCGACGGTTTAGCCGTCGGCATACCTCCTCCGCCAGAACCGCTACGGTGTTGACACGTGTCTCACAAAGCCGACGGGAATGCCGTCGGCATAGATCCCGACCACGAGCTCCCAGCAGCTGCCGCGTGTCCATCTAAGCCGATGGCTTAGCCGTCGGCATATCTCACTGACGGAAGCTCTTCGTGGCGTGGACGGCGTCTGTTCCAGCCGTCGTCAACATTTTTTGCCGACGGGATTAGGATACCGACGACCGTGGAAAAGCTGTCGGCATAGATCAGTTGCCGACGACCCTTTCTATGCGGACGGATTTTCGAGGTTTGCTGTCGAACGATACCCCGACGGCCGTATGCCGACGGCCACCGTCGGCATAGTCTATGCCGAGGGTTTTTGGGGCTATGCCGACGGCTTTTGCCGTCGGCAACTAGGCGTTTTGGTGTAGTGTCTAGTGTGCGTGCTTATCAACAAGGTGCAAATTACCTTGGGCCATAGGTACATTATGCTACTAATGGAGCTCATTAATTTTTATGACCTAAGCAAATATGTACCTCGATGAATTGATTGGCTGGTCTTACTGTATTTAGTCCTGTTTTATTTCTGCTACACCCTTTAATGTGCAGGTGGCAAGTAAACGTTAGGATCAACACATAATGGCATAGTGCTATTGAAACACGTAGACGTTTCCGTGTCTTCAAGTGAGAATGCAACAGGCTTATAGGTGACAGCACACCCCTACCGCTCTCGTTCAATATAAGTTTTTGGTAATACACTTTTATGACATATAAGTCATACTCTGTTGGTCAAATTGATGATCATTTTCTTATGGAAACACATGCGAGGCTTATAAACCCGATTAGAGAACGAGTAGTGTCCTTCCTTCTTTATTTACTAGTGATTTGTTGTTAGCGGTCCCTACTTTCCTTTTTTTCCTTTTCATATTTTAGCAACCGCCGCTAAGTTAGTTAGCAAGTAAGGATCAAGATCAAAATGCTGATCGCAGTAAATCACTACTGCCAGTAATGACATGTTTTGCATATGGACTGTCTGAATGCAGAGCATTCCATCAGTTATCCTTGCTACTAGCCAGTGGCGGTGCCAAGTTTCAAGGGTGTGTATTCATTTGAACGTGGGTATTCATTTTGTCAAAATCCTCATTGTTTTTGTTAAAAAAATCACTGTTCTATCAAAAAAATTCAAGGTTTTGTCAAATCATGGGTATTCACTTGCATACATGAAACACACGCGGGCACCGCCCCTGCTACTAGCCTCCCCTCGTACGCACGAGTTAGTTAGCGGCCCCTACTTTCCTATTTTCTTTCATTTTCATATGGACTGTCTGAATGCAGAGCATTCCATCAGTTATCCTTGGCTACTAGCCTCCCCTCGTACGTACGAGTTCCTCCTTCAGGCCATCAAGACTATGGTGATAGGTCACTTTCAGTGTACATAGGAGGCGACACCCGTACCATGGATAGCTTGGTCCAAATAAATGTGCTCATGGAGTAACAATCAAAGAAAAAGTCCAAATAAATGTGCTCTCTGTAATAATTAAGTACCCCATCCAACTTCTAAAAGAAGGCCTATAAATTTTCTCTGAAGTCATAAAACGCATAATTTGACCAAGCTTGTACAAGAACTATTAACAATTACAATACTAAATAGATATAATATGAACTATATTTTATTATCCATATAATGATACAAGTTTTTATTGTAATTATGGTAGTTTTTCTTACAATTATTCGGCTCCAGAAAAAATACCCTTTTTTTAAGCACAGAGGGTAGTAACTACCGTTCAAGATCAATGTAAGAATAAATCGATGCTTCAAAATATCGTGGCATTGTGCGGCGTAAGGTCCGTTAGAGTATATACCAACCAGTTATTATTGCCACAACCTTTAATGCAGTAGCAAGTAAAGCTTAGATCAAAACATAATGACATACTAATAGTAGCACGCCATTAGTTTAAAATAGGGCACATCTTTGAAAAAGTACATAATCCAATTGCTATCAACATACTGTTACTTAGAAAGACGTAGAATCGAGGTTCTAGTGTCTCCAAGTGAGATCTGGAATTTTCCTTCTACCACTCCTAGACTTGGTTTTTGTTTATTAGAAGTTCTCCATAGCTATAACTCTGTATATTTTGTTTGCACCCAAATGACCAGGACAAGACCGCATACGAACCCCACTTATTTTCATATATAATTCATCTATATTCACAATATCCAAATTGCAGATTCTAGTTTTTGCTTCTCCTTCTTTGAATGGATTACACCATCCAGGTCAGCTTAATCATGCACCATAGTGATTAATAACCTCATGAATTTGGTTTAGCGGATACTAAGGCGCAACATCAATGCATCCTGTAGTAAGATTGTTACAAAATCTCACTCGAATCGACAAGATGTTTCTCATTGAAAGCTCTCAAAATCCAAGGTGCTATCACCTCTGCGACGTGGGCACAATGCAGTATCAGCGACCTCAAGACTCTTCTCATCATTGTCAATCCTAAAACTATTAAAGATGGCTAGTTCTTAACCTACACAAGAACGGTTATCTTCTCTTTGCTTAGAAACTGCCTAAAGTACTATAGTACTAGAGTAGAGGTTCTGTGGATAAAATAGACTGCAATACTTAAGTATTCCAATCGGCTTCTCTCTAAGAACCGTCTAAGCTACTCAAAAGAAAGGGGACCTTGAATATTCCAGATAATGAAAGTTATCTTTGTCCTTTTCATAAATATTCTAATAATAGGAGTACTATTAGCAATTGTTGGCTAGGAGGCGGGAATCAGACCTGCTTGAGAGGGGGGAGAGGGGGGGGGGCAACCTTGTAGTGGGTATACCTTGTCTAGTAGTGTTTTTTCACTATTTAAATCATTACCGTCTTGTTCTTAGCAGCCACTATTTTTTTTCATCATCTTGCTTTTGACATGTTATCATCTGTTACTTAGTTAGCAAAGTATAAAATTGAAAAGGTGATGGTACTAACGTAGTGTTTTGATATGGTCTGTGCATTGTGATCTTAATTAGTGTCGAAATGCAGGATATTCCACCATTTATCTTCATTAGTGTAAGAATGGAGAATACCCCACCATTTATTTCTTTTGTGAAGCGACTAGTATGTACGTGTTCCTCTTCATGGTCATCAGCCCATCGTTAACCGAGTGGTGATGGACAACAAACTTTCAGTCAAAAAAATATTGGTCTCCCTTCTTTGGATAAAGGCATAAAGCTGTATACTGCAAAGCAAGTGGATCAGTTTTTATAGCTCAAACTCATGTGCTAACTGTGAAATGAAAACATATTAAAAGAAAATCTGGTTTATTTTACAATGAACATGAATGTGTGTTCTAATAGTATTATACTAGTGCAAATCTTTCCAAAATACGGCACACTAAACACACTGTTACTCAGAAACATGTCGACCGAGGTTCCAGTGTTTTGCAAAGCAAGGCTGCTGCGCTTTAATGGGTAGTAAGGTAGCAGATAATGGTCAGATCAAAGCATAATTGACGATGTTAACTCCGGAAGAAAGATCACATCGAACCATCATGATTTCATTTAGCCGCCGCTCACACTACATAAATGATAGTGGCAGTCCATTTCAGTTCTAAAATGACCGACGGTGTCGGCACATATGAAGAACTTTCTTGGTACCCTGTGTGGAACTTTCTTGGTCCTCATCGGCATCTCAGGACCAGCTGCATTTATATGAAAACTTGTGTCAACCTCGTGAGCCTGTCCCCTTTGTACGACAATAATCCAAATTAAGACTAGTTGCCATCTGTTAAATAGACACCGGCCTTCCTTTGTTCTGAGAGTCACCATGGCTTTTTTAACCGGATGCAAATGATATATATACCAATGGGGTCCAGTAGACCCGGTAACCATATACCTGAAATACCAAGCCGACATATTATTGTTGGATTTTGAAAATTGCAGAATTTGCTATCTAATAGCAGCCAAAATATGCTTAAGCATGACACATGCTAAAAGTACACCCTTAGTACTTATATGGTAACACCTCCTTATTTTCTCTAAAAAGGAGGATAATCCCTCGCCTCTACACCAACTAATGCACACAAGCATGTTTTTTCATATTAAAAATAGAGTCATGTGTTGGTACCGAGCAAAGAAGAAGGAAAAACTGAGACTATCCCAAGATAATCTATGGTTCCTGTGATATGTGACCTAACAAAGTATGCAAAGTATTTTCTGGTGACCAACTATTTTTGGCATTTGATAGACCGATTTTATAGTTTGTAATAATTATTTAATGGGGTAATCGCTCCACAATCTCAAGTTTTTAAAGAAAGACGGATGTATAATATATTTCAGAGTTTTGGATTTTTCATTCTACTCCCTTCGATCCATAATAAGTGTTGCTTATTTTATACTAAGTTAGTAAATTTTTTATATTAGATGAGTGGCATTTATTATGGATCAGAGAAAGTACTATGTAGCTACGCACTCTATCTAGATCATTCAGTTTACAACTTTACATCAAGTTTACATAGAAAGTTCTCCATTTTGTTTCTCTCAAACACGAGAACATTAGACTTTGTTACTTTAAAGATGAACGCCACACAAGTACCACTCTACGAATAATATTCCTACAATATTTTATGCAGCAAAAATTTATCAAATTATATTTTTTTGAAAGAATCTTACAATTTTTTATATCCATGTTACGCCAAAAAAACCCTAAAATAATTCTGCACATGATAATACTTGTGCGATGTCGAGCTGCATTGTTTCAAATTCAAATGTTTTCTTATTTGAGAAGGAAAAAAGAGATGTTTGTAGGCATAAATTTTAATGAAAAAATGAATGGTCTAGATAAGAGGTGTAACGGAGACAAGCCTATGGCAACTAGGGCCATAGTCCTAGGCTTAGTAGCAATAGACTTTGCAATTCCTGCTTATAGTACTCTGGAAGTTCATAAATACACTAGTAGAAAAAGGCCCATTTGTCCCGGTTCTAAAGGCTCATTTGTCCCGGTTTTGGAACCGGGACTAAAGGGTCGTTACTAATGCCCAAAACCTTTAGTCTCGGTTTGCCCACGAACCGGTACTAAAGGTCCTCCACGTGGGCTGTTGTGGTGCACTGGGCGGAGGACCTTTAGTCCCGGTTGGTAACACGAACCGGTACTAAAGGCCTCCATGGGAAAAAAACCATTCAAATATTTTCCTCTTTCTTTTTTCTATTTTTTCAAAAATTATATTATTTCCATTATTTGACCAGTTTTTTTCACTCCCTTTTTTACATATTTTCACAATTTCTATTATTTGAGTTATTTAACTAGTTTAGTCTCTAACTACCCTTAATGTCTAGTCAAATTACTTAGTCGTAGTCAAACTTCCCGATCGGTCACCCATCCTTACACTACTCCAGCAATAGCACGCTTAACTTCTGAGTTCCTTCAGTCTTAACTTCCAACTACACCTCGCACATGTTGTTGCTATTACTATCATATCAATCTTGTTAACCTCTTGCTTACAATGTCACACTTCTATATTGTTTTAATTCCAAATAATTATTTTATTAAACAAAAGTAATGAAATAATAATAATCTTCAATTTTTTTTTTGCAAAACCTAAAATTTGAAAATTTTCATATTTCCCTCAATAGTAGTAAAAAAAACCTTATTTCATATTTCCCAATATTAAATTTATATCCCAACTTTTGTTGAATTATTTTATTGAGGAGAATAATGAATGGGTAAGTGGATGGGTGCCCTTTTAAATTTCTATGCCAACTTTTTTTGAATTGTTTTTCCTCCAAATCTTAAAAGCATCATAAATTTTTTCTGTTTCATACAAAAAACCTTTTTCATCGGCGGTCATATGCAAAATTTATGACCATTTTACAAATTCTAGATATATTTTGTAAAAAATGTCAAAATACATGCTTGTTAATTTTGCAAAAAAATCATTAAATGCATGAAAAATTAACAAATGAAGTTAGAAAGGATTGAAATTTGAGGATGTGGCTTTGAATGGTGCATATTGAATGCACAAAAAGTGTGGAGTTGAAATAAGTTAAAAAAATAAATGACTTTATAACAAATGAATTTTCTTCCAAAACCCTCATACTTCGAAGGAGATGGTCTAGTTTGTACAGGAAGTGCATCCATTTTTGTCGTAATCCTCTCAAATTTTTAGCACATGCTATGTGAGTGAAATGATGACACAATGCCAATTTTCAACCTTTTCAGAGTTTATTTGTACTACTTTTTAATTTCATGGTCATTTAGCGCAAAAAATCATTAAATGCATGAAAATAGCAAATAAAGTTAGAAAGGGTTGAAATTTGAGGATGTGGCTTTGAATGGTGCATATTGAATGCACAAAATTTCTGAGTTGAATAAGTTAAAAAAAGAAATGCCTTTGTAACAGATGAGTTTTCGTTCGAAACCCTCACACTTCGAAGGAGATGGTCTAATTTTTACACGAAGTGCATCCAATTTTTTTCGTAACCCTTTCAACTTTTTAGCACATGCTATGTGGGTGAAATGATGATACCATGCCAAGTTTCAACCTTTTTAGAGTTCATTTGTACTGCCTTTTCAATTTTAGGGTCATTTAGCGCAAAAACAATCATTAAATGAATGAAAAATAATAAATGAAGTTAGAATGTGTTAAAATTTGAGGATGTGGCTTTTAATGGTGCATATTAAATGCACAAAAAGTTTGGAGATGAAATAAGTTAATTTGTTTTCTTTTTAACATATGAGTTTTCTTTCAAAACCCTCATACTTCGAAGGAGATGGTCCAGTTTGTATAAGAAGTGCATCCAGTTTTTGCCGTAATCCTTTCAACTTTTTAGCATGTGCTATGTGAGTGAAATGATGATACCATACCAAGTTTCAACATTTTTAAAGTTCATTTGTACTGGATTTTCAATTTTAGGGTCATTTAGCGCAAAGAAATCATTAAATGCATGAAAATAACAAATGAAGTTAGAAAGGGTTGAAATTTGAGGATGTGGCTTTAAATGGTGCATATTGAATACACAAAAATTCTGAAGTTGAAATAAGTTAAAAAAAAGAAATGCCTTTGTAACAGATGAGTTTTCTTTCAAAACTCTCATACTTCGAAGGAGATGGTCCAGTTTGTACACGAAGTACATCTAGTTTTTACCGTAATCCTCTCAACTTTTTAGCACATGCTACAAGGGTGAAATGATGACACAGTGCCAAGTTTCAACCTTTTCAGGGTTCATTTGTACTGCTTTTCAATTTCATGGTCATTTAGCGCAAAAAAATCATAAAATGCATGAAAAATAGCAAATGAAGTTAGAAAGGGTTGAAAGTTGAGGATGTGGCTTTGAATGATGCATATTGAATGCAAAAAAAGTCTGGAGTTGAATAATTTTAAAAAAGAAATGCCTTTGTAACAAATGGGTTTTCGTCCGAAAACCTCATACTTCGAAAGAGACGGTTCAATTTGTACACGAAGTGCATCCAGTTTTTGTCGTAACCCTCTCAAATTTTTAGCACATACTATGTGGGTGAAATGATGATACCATGCCAAGTTTAAACCTTTTTAGAGTTCATTTGTACTGCCTTTTCAATTTTAGGGTCATTTAGCGCAAAAAAATATCATTAAATGCATGAAAAATAACAAATGAAGTTAGAATGTGTTGAAATTTGAGGATATGGCTTTTAATGGTTCATATTAAATGCACAAAAAGTTTGGAGATGAAATAAGTTAGAAAAAAGAAATTTCTTTTTAACTTATGAGTTTTCTTCCAAAACCCTCATACTTCGAAGGAGATGGTCCAATTTGTACACGAAGTGCATCCAGTTTTTGACGTAATCCTTTCAACTTTTTAGCATGTGCTATGTGGGTGAAATGATGATACCATGCAAAGTTTCAACATTTTTAGTGTTCATTTGTACTGACTTTTCAATTTTAGGGTCATTTAGCGCAAAGAAATCATTAAATGCATGAAAATAACAAATGAAGTTAGAAAGGGTTGAAATTTGAGGATGTGGCTTTGAATGGTGCATAGTTAATGCACAAAAAGTCTGGAGTTGAAATAAGTGAAAAAAAAGAAATGGCTTGTAACATATGAGTTTTCGTTCGAAACCCTCATAAAGAGTTAAACAGAGTCTGGTTTTGATTAAAACACCTATTTAATATATCCTAAAAATTCCCATATTGAACATACTGATAAAATATACTAATATTAAACAACAGGAAAAATAATCACTCAAAAATCTATTTTTAAACTAAAGTTATTCACAAACTAGTGGTTGACACAAATTTCAAAATAATTCAAGTTTAAACTATTTAAGTTTGAAAACTACTTTCACTAACAGAAAGTTTATAATTTTTTTGACCTAAAAAAAAATCATTAAAAAACTCTAAATATTCTAACAGTTATTCAAAATCTAAAAACAGAAACTCTTCTGTTTAGAAAAAGAAAAAAAATAGACCTTTAGTACCGGTTGGTGTCTCCAACCGGGACTAAAGGTCCTACCTTTAGTACCGGTTCAAGACACCAACCGGGACTAAAGGTTGCGACACCCTTTAGTCCCGGTTCGTGTCTGGAACCGGGACAAAAGGATCCAGACGAACCGGAACCAATGCCCCACGAGGCTCGGTCGGCTCCCTGGACGCACGAACCGGGACGTATGCCCCCATGGGTCCCGGTTCGTAACTGAATCGGGACTAATGGGCTAGCTAGGCCTGAACCAAAGCCCTGTTTTTTCTACTAGTGATTTAATCCACTTAGCCCTAGGCGATTCTAGCTTAGTCACTGGGTGTAACTACATAGTAAACATAGCTCATAAAAGTTTTCTATATTTGAGTAGTAATCACCAGTTAGTTGGTTGATCGTGTATAAAAGCTGTTGGAAGGGACTACACGCAGATACATCCATTTCATTTCATTTCCAGCGAAGTCAGGGACATAAGCTCTAGCTAGCTAGGCACCATGACGCTTAAGCTGTTGATGGAAGTGAGCCCACAGGAGCTGCTGGAAGCTCTCGCCGAGGTCCAGAACCACGTCCTCGGCTACGTCAAGTCCATGTCGCTCAAGTGCGCCGTTGAACTCGGCATCCCGGCCGCCATTGAGAAGCACGGCGGCACGGCCACCCTGGCTGACATCGTTGCAGACGCCAAGGTGCACCCGGCCAAGGTCGCCGACCTCCGGCGCATGATGGAGCTGCTCAGCGCCTCTGGCATCTTCACCAGCACCGCCCCCGGTGCTACCGATGACGACGACACGGCCACCGTGCAGTACGGGCTGACCACGGCGGGCCGCTTCCTCATCGGCTTTCGCAATATATCTCCAATGGTGCCATTCTGCGTGAACCCTCTCGTCGTCTCCTCCTTCTTCGCCATGCCCGACTGGCTGAGGAGCGATGCCGCCGCCGCCGGGTCCCTCTTCGAACTGGCACATGGTTGCTCTCAGTGGGAGATGGCCGGCAAGGACGCCGTGTTCAACGACGTTCTCAACGACTCCATGGCCGCCGACAGCGAGCTATTCCTCGAGGTTATTATTGCGGACAAGGGCCGCATCTTCCGCGGTATAAGCTCCCTCGTGGACGTCGGCGGCGGAAATGGCGCCGCCATCCGGCTGATCGCAAAGGCTTTCCCGCGCATCAAGTGCACTGTGCTAGACCGTACTAACGTCGTTACCGCCGCCACCGCCGCCGGTGACACCATATGTTTCGTCGAAGGTGACATGTTTGAATCCATCCCACACGCCAATGCTGTCTTACTCAAGGTATCTACCCATGACTTTCCAGTACTAGCGTACGTACGTAGTTTCTTTCCTCAATGTTATATTGCAATTAAGCTGGTTACTTATATATATGTTGCAGAACATTATGCATGACTGGGGTCATGACGATTGTGTCAAAATACTTCAACGTTGCAAGGAAGCCATCCCTCCTAGAAGTGCTGGAGGAAAGGTGATAATCATCGATATAGTCAGAGGATCTGCACCCGACGATAGGAAAATCAGCGAGATGGAAGCCATACAGAACACGTTCATGATGTACATCACAGGGGTGGAACGAGATGAAAACGAGTGGAAGAGGATCTTTTCTGATGCTGGATTTAGTGACGATTACAAAATCATGCCGGTATTGGGTCCCTATTCAGTAATTGAGATATACCCATAAAATCCCAATGAACTGGACTAATAAGGACACAAATATGTGCATGTGCAACCGAACTTGAAGATCTTCATTTGTTTGCGCGTGGCGCGCTGCATAAACTTATCTGTGTGTGTTGTTAATAAGGATACTCTACCTTGTTAACCTGTATGATCGAGTTGCCAGTTGTATCTCCCTTATAATATATAAAATGTGTCAATGTATTTTATGAAATTACATATCATGTTGAGAAAACCCTGATATAGTTTTACCTTATAATTTGGATGTTTCTCCTCAGTGTTAATGGAGGAAATATTTCCTTCCCAACCACTGTTAGTTAGGTTATTGGACTAGCGGGGCACTGTTGGTTCCAACATTCCTACTCCCGCGATTGTCTCTAGGTTTAGGCCTTGTGGCTTGTCCCACCCTTTTGAAATTCCATGATAGGTCTCGTTTGGAATATTTGAGGTATTAATGGAATTGGTAAAAAATGGTGCCTTTGTGACATTATTGAAGAGAGTTATGCTGACTTTATTGGTTTTATGGAAACCAAAAAGAACAGCTTCTTGCCTGGCTACTTGGATTCCCTTGTTCTTGGCAAGAATTTTACTTGGCATATTATTCCTTCTGATGTTACTGCTGGGTGTATCCTCCTTGGTGTTAATACTAACCTATTTGATATTGTTCGTTTTGTTGATAGAAAAATTAGTCTTACGGCCACTGCTATCAATAAAGTGGATGGCTTTTCCTGGCACCTTGTGGTGGTCTATGGTACTGCTTATGCGGAATTTAAACTACATTTCCTTGCTGAATTACATGATGTCATGGAGCATGCTTCTCTCCCCATATGTGTGTGTGGTGACTTTAATTTAGTTAGACACTACTAGGAAAAAGCTTATAGGTAGAGGCTTAACAGTAGCGCCCCTCTTCTGAGGGCGCTACTGCTAATTACCAGTAGCGCCTCTTATAGGGGCCCGCTACTGCTAAGCCTTCATCAGTAGCGACTTTTATGGGCGCCCGCTACTGCTAAAGGTGGTCGCCACCAAACCCAGCTAACAAGTTGCAGTAGTAGCGCCTTCCTGCAAAGTGCGCTACTACCAGCGCCATAGCAGTAGCGCCCCCTCATGTCGCTCGTTGCTGTTAATGTGGAACGAACTGCTATGGGCCGCACATAACCGGCACCTAACCCTCTCCTCTCTCACATTTCTCTCTCTCTCTCACTCTCCTTCTTCTCCCCCCGCGTGGCCACCCCGACCGCGCCGTCGCCCCGACCCGCCGCCCGCCTCCCGCCGCCGCCCTGACCCGCCGGCCGCCTCCCCAACCCGCCCCGTTCCTCCACGCCGCCGCCTTCCATTGGTGAGTCTCCTGCTCAATCCCCCCTCTCAATTCGTATAATTTCTGTTAGATTGAAACATGATGTAGGATTTTTGTTAGATTGGAACATAATGTGGATTTTTGTTAGATTGCTATTGCTATAAAAAATTGCTATTGCTATGGATGCATTGTTAGGGTTCATAATATTGCTAGGTAAAAATATGTGTGTGTGGTGCTTGTGTAGTTTAAATTGTCCTTTTGTTAGCATATTGAGTAATTATGATCATTGTTTGCAGGATATGAGTGGCCTATTGAAAGGATCGAGATAGACCTAGAGGGGGGGGGGTGAATAGGTCTTATTACAAATTTTATCACTACTTAGCAATTTTTAAGCAATAGTGCGGAAAACAAGGTGTGCCTAATAATTGCAAGTTCTATTTAGCTAAGACAAGATAAACAATAAGAACAATAAACACAAGCAAGTGAGGGGCGAATAATACGGTAGTACAAGTAGTAAGGGAAAAGAGTAGGGATAACCGAATGACGCGGAGACAACGATGTATCCCGATGTTCACTTCCTTGGAGGGAAGCTACTCACCGTTCGGAGAGAGTGGGTGAAACCACGAAGGCACACCTACGCCACGAAGGCTCACTCTATTCCCCTTGAGATATCACCACGAAGGCGATTCCCAACCACTACCGGTTGACCTTAAAGGTGGTCACCAAACCCTCACAAACTCAACGGGGGTAATCACAATGGTCGATTCCTCTCCAAAGAACTCCTACCCGCCTAGGAGTCTCCAACCTCCAAGAGTAACAAGATCAATGGGAAATGCTCAAGACTTGCTCAAAACGCGATTTGCTTTGGTTGGAAGATGGGGAAGGGGCGGATCTATCACTGTGTGAAAGATCCGTCAAGAACTCTCAAGGAACTCTCCAGGATCTGAGATTTGGTGAAGGAGAGAGTGAGAGGGAGCACTTGTGTTCTTGGGGGATTCTAAATGAAGTGGTCAACCCTCACAAGTGGGAGTGAGGGGGTATTTATAGCCCAAGAGACGAAATGGCCGTTGGGACAATAATGTTGTGTAAGTGTCGGACGTCCGTCAGGTATCGGACGTCCGAAAGTTCACATGTCGGACATCCGAGCCAGGTCGGACGTCTGAAGTGTAATATCTGGGTGCAACAACGAACATCGGAAGAAAAAGAACAGTAGCACATCGGAAGTCCGACAGAGTTCGGACGTCCGACGGATCGGACGTCCGAAGTTCGTCGGAAGCCCGTCATTTTTGCATGTCTACTGACCTTTCCTACTATAACCAAAATACGAGATGTCGGACGTCCGATGAGTGTCGGACGTCCGAAACTTTGAAATGTCGGACGTCCGAAACTCGTCGGACGCCCGAAAGCAGTGATCATATTTTTACTTTAGCTTTGAGAAAATCTTAAACACAAACCCACTGATCCCCTCTTAATAGTGCGGGGATCCCTATACTCAAGATAAACCGAAAAGCTTACACTTTAATAGAGATTGGATCCATTTCGTAAGCATATCGACATGACTAGATGGTCCTTGATCCACCAACACACCGCACCGAGGACTAAAACCTGAGATATACTTGGCACACATGATTAGTCCTCTATATGTAAATTGTCATCAACATCAAAATATAACTGAGGGCAAGATAGCACTTTCAATCTCCCCCTTTTTGGTAGTTGATGACAACATACATATAGCTCCCCAAAATTATTCAACAATGTGTTTTTGGTGGGAGCAAGTTTTAAAATGAGATCCCCCTTAATGTGTGCATATAAGATTCTCTATTTTCACACAAGATGCACACATTTTGGAGCGAGTCACAATACATGATATCAAGGCGCAATCATTGATTATGGAGATGAAATATTAGATTGCACCAAACATAATAGATCAATAATGCCACAAGCCAGCCAAACGCAAGAGTAACACCAAGCGTAACACAAAGTACACAATGCATTAACACAGTACAAAAGACAATCACACATAAAGGTCTTACACACACCAGATCCCACATAACGACATAATCAAGTCACGAACACCTAGACACCAAAAGAAACACATATGACATATGACTCTCCCCCTTTGGCATCAAGGACCAAAAAGGGGCACACGCGCTGACAAACTAGTGAGTCCCACTGCCACTAGCGCCAGGGTCTCCAGGGAAGAAATCCTCCCACTCTGGTCCAGAAGGAAAATCGAAACCAAGATCAGCGGGAGGAGCATCCGGAAGGCGCTCATCATCACTGACGTTGGCCTCGCCATGTGCACGCAGACGAGCCTTGAGGGAGTTCTTGGACTGGATAAGACGCGAGACCACCGTGTGGTTGGAGTGGCAGTTGAATGAAATAGCGCGCATCATAGCCGATTGGGCCTTTCCCAAAAACTGAGCCATACGGCGCATAGGAGCCCGCTCCACAGACTGACGCTCAAGGTTGCCACGAACCGTGGTGTGTATCGGAACAGGGCATGTCATACCAACCTCAGGAGCATCAAAGTACATGTGCTCCGGAATGGACCAAACAACGTGGGGTTGAGTGATCTCCAATGGGGAGGATACGACGGACTGAATGAGAGCCATGATGAAGGGTGCATGCGGATATTGGCGACGCTGCTGAAGACTCGCCATCCGAATCTCGTGCCAGAGATAGTGGGCCACATCAAGACGCTTCTGAGGAGAGTCATGGATATGGCACATCAGTGTGATAGCCGAGCTGCTGCAATGAGTCTTGTCACCAGACTTGGGATAAAGAGTCCGAAGGATGCACTGGTAGAGGAACCTATAGGGATGCTTCCAAATGGATATGTCATTGGCCTTCCTGTAGGTGTCATCACCACGAATCCCAGACTTAATAAAACACAGACAGTCATTGATCCCCTTGGGCTTCTCCTTGGTAGAGGCATGAATCCGGACTCCAGAGGCGCGAATGTGCAGAGCCCTCTGAAACTGAGCAAAGGTGGATGTGCACTGCTGCTCCCCAGTCATCCATGAGATCTCCCGGTGATTGGTGTGAAAGTAGCAGGTGGCATAGAACTGAAGGATCGCAGCAGAGTTCCAGTCACGCCGAAAGATGAACACTGGACCGAGCCCCACAGACTCAATAATCTCCATCACACCAGGAAATTTGTCTGGATTTTCCCGGATGAAGTCAAGGGGGATGCAGGCATGGGAGTTTGCAAGGTCCTGGCGAACTACAACTGACGTGAAGATATCGGCCTGCACATTGGTCCGGAACCGGCTGTCCAGACAATCCTGAGGAGCCTAAAACTGATTATCACGGCGAAGCTTGCGGTAGGCATCTAAAGAGATCTTCGAGTAGTCTGCCATCATACGTCCAGTAGCAACCACCGGCTCAGATGATATATGTATCGGGATAGGAGGCGCATCATCAGGATCAGCACCAGCACGAGCACCAGACGCCGATGAGGAGCCCTTAGTCGGGCGACGCACCCCAAGTTTGGAGGGGCGAGTCACCACTGGGGGATCATCTTCTTCAACAACAAACTCCTCGTCAGCCTCAGACTCAGAAGCATAGGGACTATCCTCCGCGCTAGGAGTGTGCTCACTGTCCGAGGAGGGTTCCGTGTACGTAGGATGCTTCATGCGGCGACGAAAACGAGGCGGCTCATCCCCGGAACCACCTAGCCATATATGAGGAGTATGAGTACGAAACCCTAATCAACAAAGGAAGACACACGAGGGAGAGAACGCTAGGGCAACGTATACCACGGGAACCAGAGGCCTCACGATCCTTGCGACCGCAAGTTTTTGTCCTCACCATTGCAAATCCCTAGAGGAAGGAGATGCAAGAATGAGGCAAGAACCAGGCAAACATGGCAAAAACAAATCGGATGGAAAGATAGATCGGGACGAGAGGTACCGCGGGGGAGGAGATCCGGGGGAAAGGAGCACCAGGGAGGCCGGGGCGGCCGGCGGCGACGTCAGGCGGTGGAGGCGCAGGAGGAGTCCAGAGGGGAACGACCGAGGGGAAGGAAAACTGCCCCCCTCGGCCGGACGCCCAGTATATATAGGGCAGCCTACTTCGGACGTCCGTCGCGTCGGACGTCCGACAGCCAACGGATTTCCGAAGCGGGCTGATCTTGAGCGGGTCGGACAGGCTGGAGATCCAGGTGTGGACAACAGGAAATGTCGGAAATCCGACGTGTTTCGGACGTCCGACGCATCGGACGTCCGAAAACCAACGGAATTCCGACAGGCTACTGGAAGTTGACGAATAGGCCCGAAAACATGAAGAATTAGGTGACGCTAGAAGATCAAACAATCATGTCAGGGGACAACAGTAGATAAGCACACAAAACCATAGCACTGGATGCACATACATGAATGATCAAAGCAAACCTTTCCCAAAGGAGAGGTGGTGACCGAAGTCACCATGTTTGAGTGTATAGTGCTTTGAGACCGCGAAGATGTACCTTGGGTTCAAAGACACTTACTCCATCGATAACCGCTACACGTGGGTTCACCGTGGTGAGCACGCGGATTGTTGATGTGGGAATTCATTTATGCATCATGTAGAAGGAGAGAACTCATTTATTGAGTGTCTCCCCCTACAGATATGCTTACATCTAAACAAGATAGTTGCTATGTGCATGAATGAGAGAAAGATACCCCTAAGCCGTAAAGCTATAACGTTCCAAGATACCAAGTTCACCCCTTAGTTGGCAAAACCTTGCTTCATCCAATGGCTTGGTGAAGATGTCGGCAAGTTGCTTGTCGGTGCCCACATGTGCAAGAACAATATCACCCTTTTGAATATGATCCCGTATGAAGTGATGACGAATGTCAATATGCTTGGTGCGGGGATGTTGACAGGGGTTGTTGGCAATCTTGATAGCACTTTCATTGTCACATAAGATGGGTACCTTCTTGTAGGTGAGGCCATAGTCCTTCAAGGTTTGCCTCATCCATAGAACTTGAGTAGCACAGCTTGCGGCGGCCACATACTCGGCTTCAGCGGTGGAGAGGGAGACACAATTTTGCTTCTTGGAATGCCAACTTACCAATGAGCGCCCAAGAAATTGGCATGAACCGGAGGTTGACTTTCGATCCACCTTATCTCCGGCCCAATCCGCATCGGTGTACCCCAAGAGATCAAACTTGGCTTCCTTGGGGTACCAAAGGCCCAACAAAGGAGTATGAACAAGGTATCTAAGAATGCGCTTAACCGCCAAATGATGACTCTCCATGGGAGAGGCTTGATATCT
The DNA here is from genome assembly GCA_950022295.1 of Bromus sterilis. Classification (NCBI taxonomy): domain Eukaryota; kingdom Viridiplantae; phylum Streptophyta; class Magnoliopsida; order Poales; family Poaceae; genus Bromus; species Bromus sterilis. The sequence goes on along the minus strand of OX465599.1, from coordinate 335,482,623 downwards.
TGCACACATTCCTACGCTAAGCATGATATCCGGTCTAGATGCACAAGGGTAAAGCAATGACCCAATCATAGAACGATAAAGAGTAGCATCAAATGGAATACCGGAAAGGTCTTGATCTAGATATCCCTTGGTTGGCATGGGTGTCTTGCATGGCTTGGCATCCTTCATACCAAACTTCACGAGCATGTCTTGAATGTACTTTGTTTGAGAGATGAAGGTTCCTTCGGCAAATTTCTCGATTTGAAATCCAAGGAAGTACTTCAAGCTCCCCATCATGGACATCTCAAAGTTCTTGGTCATAGTTTCCGAGAACCACTTGCACAAAGATGGATTAGGAGAACCAAATATGATGTCATCTACATAGATTTGGCATATGAGCAATTCACCATTGGTTCTCTTGGTAAAAAGAGTGGCATCAATGACACCCCTCACAAATCCTTCCTCGAGTAAAAACTTCCTAAGATGGTCATACCAAGCCCTAGGAGCTTGCTTAAGACCATATAATGCCTTATGAAGTTTGTACACGTGGTCCTTGTGATGAGGGTCACAAAAACCGGGTGGTTGAGCTACATATACATCCTCTTGTAGAGGACCATTAAGAAAAGCACTTTTCACATCCATTTGAAATAATGGAAATCCATTGAATGCGGCATAAGCAAGAAACATGCGTATAGATTCAAGGCGAGCAACGGGAGCAAAGGTCTCATCAAAATCCAAGCCTTCAACTTGGGAGTACCCTTGATCCACTAGTCTTGCCTTGTTTCGAATGATATTACCATATTCATCTTGCTTGTTTTTGAATATCCACTTGGTTCCAATGATGTTATGATCATGACCGGAAGGCCTTTCCACGAGAGACCAAACTTCATTCCGTGTGAAGCTAGTGAGCTCATCTTGCATTGCAATGAGCCAATCCGCATCCTCAAGGGCTTGTTCGACCCTAAGTGGTTCAATACACAACACAAACGAGAAGTGAGCGCAAAAGTTCATAAGTTGACGACGAGTAACTATACCTTGCCCCAATCCCGTGAGGATCTTGTCAACATCAACACGTCTAGCCACCAATGGCATGATGGAAGTTGGAGTTTCAATAGGCTCTAACCATTCGTGCTCATGGGGAACATTTGGTTCATCATCAAGGGCGGAGCCATCCTCAATTTTGTCATTTTCTCCAAAGCAAAGACGGTCAAGTCGATCACGTGGATCAACCGCACCCACAACTTGTGGTTCAGTGGACACATCGGGTTGTGGAGGGTCTTGTTCTTGTTCTTGGATAATGGGCTCGTCATGAGCAATTGGATCTTGAGTGGTAGGAGGAGGTGCTTGTGTTGGGGAAACCCTTGGCCCATCACCAACCTCATCATCTCTAGGCACTTGAGCTATGGGCACAAGATCTCCAATGCCCATAGTCAAAATATCTTGAGAGGCATCTTCATTATTACCTACATCACTTAGATCAACTTGCTCCCCATGAGAGCCATTAAATTCATCAAACTCCACGTCACAAGTTTCCACAACACATCCGGCGGATTTGTTGTAGACTCTATAGGCGTGAGAGTTTGAAGCATACCCAACAAATATACCCTCAATTGTTTTGGATTGAAACTTTGCTATCCTATCTTTCTTATTGAGAAAGAAACACTTACAACCGAATACACGGAAGTACTTGACGTTTGGCTTGTGTCCGGTTAGAAGTTCATATGGGGTCTTCATCAATATCTTGCGAATGAAGAGCCGGTTTGACGCATGACATGCGGTGTTGATGGCTTCGGCCCAAAAGCTATAAGGAGACTTGTACTCATCCAACATGGACCGGGCCATCTCCACAAGAGTGCGGTTCTTCCTATCGGCTACACCATTTTGTTGAGGGGTATATGGTGCGGAATATTGGTGCTCAATCCCCTCATCACTCAAGAATTCTTTCAAGGTATAGTTCTTGAACTCGGAGCCATTGTCGCTTCTTATTGCCAAGATAGCCATGTTGTACTTTCTTTGGGCTTGCTTGGCAAAGTTGATGAAGGTGGCCTTCGTCTCATCCTTGGACTTGAGGAAGAACACCCACGTGTATCTTGAGTAATCGTCGACAATGACAAGATCATATTTCTTTCCACCAAGACTATCCCATGATGGAGGCCCGAAGAGATCCACATGAAGGAGCTCCAAGGGCCTTGAAGTTGACACAACATTCTTGGGGGTGTGCTTTGCTTGATGTTGCTTCCCGGCGATGCACGCACTACACACACGATCTTTCTCAAAAGACACGTTTGTTAGTCCGAGGATGTGTTCACCCTTTAGGAGATATTTTAGATTTCTCATGCCAACACGGGCTAGTCGTCGATGCCATAGCCACCCCTTGTCGGCCTTGGCCATTAGACAAGTTGCATGGTACGTGCTCTCTTTCGAGAAATCAACCGTATAAAGGTTGCCATCCAACTCTCCAACAAAGGCCACTTCGAGAGTATCTCTCCTAAAGACTTTCACACTTGTTAGAACAAATAGTGTATCATAACCAACGGAAGCTAATTGACGAATGGAAAGCAAATTATATTGAAGGGATTGGACAAGCATGACATTAGCAAGTGACATGTCATTAGTGATAGCCACCTTGCCCAACCCAAGTACCTTTCCCTTGGAACCACCACCAAAGACAATGCTCATATATGGTTGTATTGCATCCATGAAGTCCTTGAGCAAATGACTTTCTCCGGTCATATGATTTGTGCATCCACTATCAATCACCCATTTGACTCCACCGGAGAAAGCACCCTACACACACATTTAGGCTTTGGTTAGAGGTGCCCATTTCGCAATGGGACCTCTAAGGTTAGTAACAAGGGTCTTTGGAACCCAAATAGCATAGAAACGAAAAGCATTACGAGGTCCAATAAATTTGGCATACACATCTCCATCCTTTGCCTTACGGAGCACATAGGATGGGGGCATATTTTCTTTCTTCTTGTTGGGAATGGACTTTCCCCTAGTGGCCTTCCCACTCCCAACACCAACCTCATCAACTTTCTTCTTACCTTTGTCCTTGTGCCCTTCACGAATAAAGATCACCTTTTGAGGAGTTGATCCTTTGCTAAGGGTGACATCCTTTGTCACACTCGTACTTGGGTCAAAACCAAGTCCCTCCTTAGCAAAGGACTCCTTGTGATGACTTAGTACATCATTTAGGTTTTTCTCGCCTTGGGCACAAGTCAAGAGACCCTTCTTTAGTTGAGCATGAAGAGCTAAGTTCTCCTCAATGAGAGATGCTTGATCAAGAGTAGAGTTAGTAGCACAAGCCTCAATATGCACAATAGTTGGAGGAGCCATCTTCGTAAGTGTTTTTATATGAGCAAGTTTGTGGGCCTCGAGATTCTTCTTAAGAATGGTGAGTTCCTCATCTTTTGTCTTGAGGGACAAGGTGAGTACCTCAACATCCTTAGAAAGGGAGGTGTTTAGCACCACAAGTTTTCTCATATCATTAGCAAGCTCTTTACATATTTCATTAGCCTTTTTCAAGGAGGCAACATGCTTGTCATTTAAGTCGTTTGATGCGTGAACAACTTTGCATAAGTTGTCATTTCGAGCTTCCTCAAAGTCAATTTTTCGCTCAAGGAGAGTATAGTTCTCCTTTTCCTCTGTGAGGAGGATTTCAAGATCCTTAATGGTTGTGGAGTGCTTACCCACCACATCCATAAGTAATTGAAACATTTTGAGCTTGTTTCCTTTGAGAGAGCTCATCATTTTGTTCACTTTGGCAAACAACAAATCTTCACATGTAGCATGAGCATCATCACTTTCCGCATCATGAAATTCTTCATGATATTCGGAGGCGAACATGAAGGACTCATCAATAGGCGTTACCTTGATCTTGGCCGGGGAGGAGAGAGTGTCATCGTCAGCCAAGTTGGCCATAAGACACTTGTGCGCATTGCCGGCGTAGTCACTCATGTAGTTGTAGTTTACAACTTCACCTTCCTTGTTGAGGAGCTTCAATGTTTTTTGTGTATCTTGAGCAACTCCGGCCACACCACCAACATCCTCGGGATCGGACCCTTCAAGAGCCAACAATGCTTTCTTCTTGAACTTGTTGTTGAGAGGGTTTGGGAGCTTCTTGGCGACATCCTTCCGAGGAAATCGAGGTTTGTCCTCTCTTTTCTCGTATGGACACTCCTCCGCAAAATGTCCCGGTCTCTCACAGTTGTAGCAGTTTCTTGTCTTCTTCTTTTGGAATCTTCCCTTGAAGTCCCCTTTGGTGAACTTCTTCACAAAGAGAGCCATATCATCATATGAGGGAGTATCATCGGAGTTATCATCGTCTTCATACTCATCTTCTTCCTCATCATCATCAAAGTCCTCGAGCCTAGACTTGAGAGCAAGGTTTGAGGACGGACCACCGTATGTGGCAAGAAGCCTCTTGGACTCCTTTAGGTGCTCTTAATATTGCAAGAAGGTGGCAATCACATCATCCGGTGTCATCTTGAAGAATTCGGGCATACGCCTCAATTCCCACACCATTTGGTGAGAATACACCATGAGAGCATTCAACATTTTGTCCACAAGGTAACGGTTGGTGATTTGATATCCATCCAAAGATTTTTCACATGTGAAGGACTGGACATGAGCGGAGAGAACCTTGAGACGCATATGAAGTTGTTGAGGCGTCTCATCTTTCTTCATGTGAAGGTTGTGCAATGCATTCTTTGCGGTCTCGTATCTTGTCATTTGAAGAGACCCGGTGCCGGATTTGGCAATGAGAAGAGTATCCCACATTTCCTTGGCATTGGTGATATGAAGAAATGGTGCACGTGTCAACTCATCCATTCCTCTCTTCAAGAACCCAATATCCGCAAGGTTGAGATGTCGATCAAACACTTCACTTGGAGTAAGGTTGTTCGGATCAACAGGATAATAGCCTTTTCCGGAGTCGATGAGGTTCCACATTGGTTCGCACACAAACCTAAGATAATCTGCCATAAGACTTTTCCAATCCAAGTAGTTAGTATTCTCGGTTAGTACCGGCGGATTGCCGTTGAAATTATACTTAGGTTCCACAAGCCTAGGAGCCGGATAGTCCCATTGGTAGGGACCACCTCTTTGCAAGGGAGCCTCGGAACCGGGGTTCACAAAGGTCGCTTGTGGGGACCTAGGGGCCGCACCACTTGACGTTTGTGACTCCGGTGTCGAAGCCTTCAATCTAGCAAAGGAGGCTTCCATTTCCTTCCTTTGATTGTCCAAAGCCTTTTGCAAGGCTTTTTCCATATCTCCGGAGGTGAATAACTTGGGGTCCTCAATCTCATAACTAACATGCCCCGTGGAGGGAGGCAACGCAGCTTGTGCGGTGGCCCTTTGTTCGGTAGCCAATCTCTCGGCTTCCGAACGCGCGGCATCCGCAGCAATTGCAACCTTCTCCACATTGGCACCCGAGCTTTCGGGGATGCCGTTCTTGGTCATCTTGCTCTAGGGCGGTTAATCCACAAGAATAGAGCACGAGGCTCTGATACCAATTGAAAGGATCGAGATAGACCTAGAGGGGGGGTGAATAGGTCTTATTACAAATTTTATCACTACTTAGCAATTTTTAAGCAATAGTGCGGAAAACAAGATGTGCCTAATAATTGCAAGTTCTATTTAGCTAAGACAAGATAAACAGTAAGCACAATAAACACAAGCAAGTGAGGGGCGAATAATACGGTAGTACAAGTAGTAAGGGAAAAGAGTAGGGATAACCGAATGACGCGGAGACAACGATGTATCCCGATGTTCACTTCCTTGGAGGGAAGCTACTCACCGTTCGGAGAGAGTGGGTGAAACCACGAAGGCACACCTACGCCACGAAGGCTCACTCTATTCCCCTTGAGATATCACCACGAAGGCGATTCCCAACCACTACCGGTTGACCTTAAAGGTGGTCACCAAACCCTCACAAACTCAACGGGGGTAATCACAATGGTCGATTCCTCTCCGAAGAACTCCTACCCGCCTAGGAGTCTCCAACCTCCAAGAGTAACAAGATCAATGGGAAATGCTCAAGACTTGCTCAAAACGCGATTTGCTTTGGTTGGAAGATGGGGAAGGGGCGGATCTATCACTGTGTGAAAGATCCGTCAAGAACTCTCAAGGAACTCTCCGGGATCTGAGATTTGGTGAAGGAGAGAGTGAGAGGGAGCACTTGTGTTCTTGGGGGATTCTAAATGAAGTGGTCAACCCTCACAAGTGGGAGTGAGGGGGTATTTATAGCCCAAGAGACGAAATGGCCGTTGGGACAATAATGTTGTGTAAGTGTCGGACGTCTGTCAGGTATCGGACGTCCGAAAGTTCACATGTCAGACGTCTGAAGTGTAATATCTTGGTGCAGCAACGAACATCGGAAGAAAAAGAACTGTAGCACATCGGAAGTCCGACAGAGTTCAGACGTTTGACGGATCGGACGTCCGAAGTTTGTCGGAAGCCCGGCATTTTTGCATGTCTACTGACCTTTCCTACTATAACCAAAATACGAGATGTCGGACGTCCGATGAGTGTCGGACGCCCGAAACTTTGAAATGTCGGACGTCCGAAAATCGTCGGACGCCCGAAAGCAGTGATCATATTTTTACTTTAGCTTTGAGAAAATCTTAAACACAAACCCACTGATCCCCTCTTAATAGTGCGGGGATCCCTATACTCAAGATAAACCGAAAAGCTTACACTTTAATAGAGATTGGATCCATTTCGTAAGCATATCGACATGACTAGATGGTCCTTGATCCACCAACACACCGCACCGAGGACTAAAACCTGAGATATACTTGGCACACATGATTAGTCCTCTATATGTAAATTGTCATCAACATCAAAATATAATTGAGGGCAAGATAGCACTTTCACCTATGTTTTGCCGGAATATCGATTCATTTCCGTTCCGTCGAATTTCAGGCGCTTGATATGTCAAATTTTTAGAAAATGCATGCCGAAAATTTCCATGGATTTCGGCATGACTTGTTTTAGAAAAGTAGGACATATCGAGTGCTTGAGATTTTTCGAAACGGGAATTAAACGGTGTTTTAGCATGAAATTACTTTTAATCATTACTTTTGCTATTTTTTAAGAATGCCAATGATATAAATATATTGTGACACTATGTGACATCAGGGAGAGTGTGAAGCGAACCCTTGTGATATGTACAAGTACGGAACTTGTGCATCCTATTTGGGTTCGCTGCCGCACTCTCCCTGGAATCGCTTATGTGTCTAACCTAAATATGAGGCACTATTTCTCCTTGACTGGGCGATGTCCTGGACTGGGCTCCCCCGGGCTGGCACTGGGAGGTGATCTTCGAGGCGCGCCGCTTAGTGAGGAATCCGGGTCCTATCGTCGACCCGGATCTTTTTTGGTGGCGGTCGCGTGGTCCACAGTCGGTGCAGAGGCAGCCGGCCCCCGAGTGGATTGTACGCCGACGTGTCAGGGAGGAGGACGAGAACGTCCGTCGCTACTTGGTGGCGTTGGACACCGGGTCATGGAGGACCTGGAAGGTTCTTCAGGGATCTCACCCGAGCTACGAGTTCGTGGTGGTTCCTTCTCTTTGGGTGGCCATCATCCGCACCCGACGTTGTTTACTGTATTAGTCATGTATTATATGTACGAGTCTTAAGATATATATGTATGACCAAGCACTACGCAAGTCACGTTGTTTACCGTTGTATTACTCTATATATATGTATGAGTGATATTATTGTTGCATTCGCTGATATTATTGTTCGTCATTATTTTCCTTTTTTTAGAATGTCGATAATTAAAATACATTATTGTGACACTATGTGACGTTAGGGATGGGCCAATGATCCTTGTGATATGCACCAGTACGGAACTTGTGCATCCTACTTGGGTCACTGGCTCCATCCCTGAAATCACTTGTGTGTGTCCAATGTAAGTATGAGACAAAAACTGATATGCCGATGATTAAAACACCGTTCTGACACCATGTGACAGCAGGGATGGGTAAGCGAGCCTTGTGATATACACAAATACGAATCGTGTGCATCCTACCTGGCTCGCTTACGCCATCCCTATAGTTGTTTGTGTGTGTTCAACCTAAGTATGAGGCAAAAATCGATATATTGCATTTTTATTCGAGTTCATCATTTTTATCCTTTCGTTTTAAATGCCGATGATTAAAACCGTTCTGACACAATGTGACATTGGGGGAGAGCGTGCAGCTACCCTTGTGATATGTACAAGTACGAAACTTGTGCATCCTACTTGGGTAGCTGCCACGCTCCCCCCTGATTCTCTTATGTGTTCAATCTAAATATGAGGCACTAATTGGAATTGTATCATCCCATATTCGTTTTTGTTAATTTGTTAGTTAGTATAAATTTTTCTAAGCAGAAGGATTGTAGTGACATATGCTAAAATCATTTTCGTACTTTTAATCATTACTTTTTCTATTTGAGTTCATCTGTTTTTCCTTTTGTTTTAAATGCCTAATTTTTGAATTATGAACACAGAAAATGGCTGACGACGATAGAATCCCCGAGTGCGACTATTGTGGCGATGACTCGGGTCGGTGCGACAAGTCTCCAGAGTTGGATGGGGAGGAAGAAAGATACTTCTCCATCACGCTTAGGGAGGGCTTCGAATTTCAAACGGTATGAAACTTCATCGACATCTTCTTATTTAAGCATGCTTCACTTACTTTTTGTTTTGACGTGTATTTTTTTTATAATCTACTAGCACATCCCTTGCTACGAAAGACCTCATGTCAGCGACTTTGTCAAAATCGATGAGTGGCATGAGAATGCCAAAAAAGATGTCAATATTAAGACGAAAGATGGTATAACTGTAAAGATCAAGGTCTTTAATGAACCAAATAGCACATATTTTGATTGTCCAAATTGGTATGCACTATGCAAGGCATATGCATTAGAGTATGATATGCAAATAACATTTGATCTTGGACTTCATCGTCGAGATGGTCAAACATTTCAAAATAAGGACATTTGGATGCTAGTGGACGACATTAAGCTGGTTCTATCTCCATGTGAGTTTCTTAAACAACTTTGACTTGTTTACTTCCTTAATTTCTTGCTTCCTAAGTTGACAACTTATTTATAATTGTTAGTTTATCTCCAAGCTCCAAAAGAAGTTCGGAAGATGTTTGATAATACTTTTCATAATGGTGGATTTGGCCTGACAATTGATGACCAAGATGATTTCATCAATGTTCTTAAAGGTGTTCATTCGATTGTGAACTTGAATAATATTGGCGAACCTTATACACCATATGTTCCATTTGTTGTCAAGTTGTTTCTAGGACATGTAAAAGATAATATCATGGTAAGATTTTTTACTATTCTATCACACTAGTCCATTTTCAGAAATCTTTTGACCTAACATTAAGTATAATGTATTACTAAGTATTTTACTCGTATGTTTTCAATAGAGAATCCCGGCAGCATGTATGCCTAAGTGGATGCCTCCTCAAGGCGAGCTTACAGTTGTTTCTGCACGGGCATGGAATGTCCTCTTCAGCATTGTCTACTCCACTAAAGCTGGAGATGATGTCTGCGTAAGAATAAGAGGATGGAAAAGGATAGTGAATGGGATGAACATCAAACATGAAGACAAGTTGTTCTCCATATTACATAATGAAATGTGGGGTGTCTTTTTTTTTCATTTCACCTTGTGGTTGTGATCAGTAGGTTGGTTCGTAGTTGTTGTTAAACATTATGTTGTTGGATATTAGCGAAGTTAAACTAGGAAAAGTTGACCTTTATGTTCGATATTAACCTTTATGTTGGATATTATGATCATGTGGTGATATATATGAGATGATCGATTTAGACTATTGTCTGTGTATGAGATATTGAGGTGTGTATGTCTATAAATTGATGATACTATTGTGTGCATTATACTATGAAACCTGTACAAACAAATATGAGAAAATAGACAAAAAAAGAAAAAAATTGAAAAAAATTACTAGTAGCGCCTGACAGAGGCAGGCGTTGCCGCTATATCTATTAGTAGCGCCCAATCCAGGAGGCGCTACTGCTAACACTACGTAGCAGTAGCGGTTGCCAGCGCGCGCTGCTGCTACAAGTTAGCTGTAGCGTGCTATCAGTAGTGCGCCATGGGGCGCTACTAATAAGCCAAAATGGGGCGCTACTACTAGCCTTTCTCCTAGTAGTGAGAGATCACTCTGATAAGAACAATGGTAAAATTAACCAACATTTATCTTTCTTGTTTAATACCATGTGGTGCGCATCTGTTGTTGAATCTTCATGCGCCGGATTAACATCTATGGTAGGCAGTGCGATGGTCTCTTCCCCTGCTATTCCCCGACACGGGAGTGTTGTCATGATGTGAAAATTCATTTTCCCCTGGCTCGTGGCGATCTCTATCCACCTTGGGTCAGTCTTCGCGTCTGATTGTCGTGATTATCAAGGTGTTGATGGGTGGATCATGGTGGCCGTGTTTGAACAATACCAGATAGATTCTGGAGGTTCCATCTCGCATGCTCATGTTTAGTCGAGAAGATCTCAGGGAGTACTCGCAACTGGTTGGAAGAAATTTAGGTGTCGGGCGATCGGTGTTTTACAACAATGTTCTTCACAAGTGGGGGCGGTGTCCGTGGCAGATTTCGCTCTTGGCAGTGCTCTTTGAGCTACGTGTCTCAGTTTCTGGGGTGCAAACCCTAGGTCTGACCTTCGGTGCTTGTACCTAGAAATGGTGGCTCCCTGGTCATTACCTTTTTGAAGGCATTGTCTGAAGATTGGATCTTCTCCTGGGTGAAAACCCACAATCTGACTGTGTTGGTTAGATCGAACGATGATGGTGTTTGTGCACTGTACGTAACCTTTCTGGAGGCTTCATTTTGGAGAAGCTTTTTCAGACTCGAGGTGTCGTCATCACTGGTCGTGCTATTGCTGCTTCAAGACACTCATTGCTTCAGCGGAGTCTTTGTTTTGTTTTCTTCATTTTTTGTTTGTTTTTCGTCTATGTGCATCCTTGATGTCTAGACTTTCTCTAGTCATATGTGTAACCGATATCATTTCGGTACCAATAGTTTCCTTTATCAAAAAAATGAAGCCCCAGTTGAAAAGATTATTAATCTACTATGGTTGCAATTTCTTTCTGGGCTGTAATACTCTTATGTTCTTCTCAGAGTACCTATTTCGATGTGGACTACCCAGTTAAACTTGTTGTAACACACTTCAAATGTTTCAGAAGAACACAATTACACCTCAAACTCTCAACTGTTTTTTTTAGAATACGGTATACCGCATATCCTCACGTTGTTTCTTCATACAATACAAAAATTGCGATGCTTCAAAATGATTTTTCAAAAACTATCTTGACAGCCTTCATATATGAACAAACATGTGCGTATAGATAGAAAATATTTGGAATATAAGTATGTATTTTATTACACCCAGGTACTTTTTTTAACCATATATATTACAAAGTAAACCACATATATTATATTTTGTTACAAAGAAAGTATGCTAGAAAGCTTGGTGGGACGTGGCCGTTTACGGCCTTTAATTTGATGTGACTGACCCGTATACTACGTACATGTGTGTTTTGTTGGACACACAAATACGTAGGTATATGGTAGGAGTATAACCGTATAAATAATATGGTAGGCTTGTGATGATGGTGATGGATATGGACGGGCAGCTAGCGTGGATGAGGGAGCTAGGAGGCTTGTGGACAGCGGAGCACCATGGCCTCGATTGTGATTCCGGGTCCGAAGGCGAGCATGGCTCCCCACTCGGGCAGCATGCTCCGGCGGCGGCGCAGCTCGTCGAGGACGAAGACGATGGTGGCGCCGCTCATGTTGCCGTACTGGCGAAGCACTTCCCGGCTGGCCGCCTGCTTCTCCGGCTGCAGCTGGAGCACCTTGTCTATGTTGTCCAGGATCTGACGGCCGCCAGGGTGCACCGCCCAGAAGAGGTCGTTCCATTTCCCCGTCCCGGATAATGGAGACGGAAGCTGCAGAGCGCCATCTTCGTCTTTGTCGTCGTGGTCAAGGACACGGAAGGCGTCGAGGAGGCAGCGCTCGACGTTCTGGGCGATGAGCGTGGGCACCTGGATGGCGAGGTGGAAGTCGATGCCGGCGCCGGAGACCTGCATGCCGAGCACGTGCTCGGTCTTGGGAATGGTGGTCTGCGTGGCGTGCACCATCTCGAAGATGGGTCTCTGCTCGCCGTCGAGGAACGGGCCGGCTCCGACGATGACCGCGCCGGCGCCGTCCCCGAAGATGGCGTGGCCGACGAGGTTGGCGCCGTCGGGCCCTCCGAAGCAGACGAGGGTGATCTCGGAGCAGGCGACGAGGACGCGCGCGCCGCGGTTGTTCTCGGCGAGCTCCCGGGCGAGGGCCAAAGCCCGGCCCCCGCCGTAGCAGCCGTGGAGGCTAAGCATGGTGCGGGAGACGGTGGGGCGGAGGCCGAGCAGCGTGGCGAGGCGGAGGTCGGCGCTGGGGGCGCCGCAGGCGGAGTAGGTGCTGAAGACGAGGTGGGTGATGTCGGCCGCCGGGCGGCCCCACTCGGCGATGGCCTTGGCGGCGGCGCACTGCGCCAGCTTGGGCACGGCGTCGACGGTCATGGCGACGCGGCTGTCGAGCGACGGGAGGCCCTCCCGGTCGTACAGCTCCGGGTGCGCCTTCAGCGTGTCCTCCGTCAGGTGGAAGTGCCGCTTCTCGATGCCCGTTTTCTCACCTGCAAACAACAACAGAGGAGCATAAAATAATAGCACATACAGATAAAACAATACAGTACTTCTTAGATTTATAATAAGTGTCGCTTTTTTATAGTAAACTAGTATAAAATCTAAATGAGCGACATTTATTATGTATCAAAGGACATGCAGATGGTACTGTACAGATTCTGGTGAGTTTCTGCTGGAGTTCGGTGAGGTGGTAGCTGTGGGTGACGCGGAACAGGTTCTCGGCGAAAATGTCCTGGGGCAACTCGGTTCCGGTGGGGTTTGCCGTGCCGATGCCGAGCATGGCGGCGGGGCCTTCCGCCGGCTGTCGCCGCGCCACCGCAGTGCCGTGCATGTTGCCGTTGCCGTTGGTTCCGATGCTTCCCATGGCCGATCGATCTCTTGGGAGCTGTAATGTACGTTGAACTTTCTTGCAGGTGTAGCTTGTGTGGATCTGTCCAGGGGCAATGCGCTGGGCTCAGGATTTATAGCTTTTCAGGTTGGCTGGACCAGGCATTACCTATGTTTTGCATGGCATTAACTACTAATCTCTATCGCTAACCGGTCCGGGTCAGCTTCCTAAGACGGTAGAGGCGTAGAGCGTGTGGGAACACTTCCCGCAGGAGAAGTGTTAATCCTAAGTTTGGAACACATCAACTTAAAATATGGGAAACACAGAAAAATTGAGATGTCATGCACGTATGGTAGTTCCTTCATCCGGGTGTATAGAACCTAATTTTAGGTCATCGATATGGCTAATTAAATATATATCAGATAGCATATAAAATGGATCATTGAATTCATATAGCATATACTTCCTCCATTCCTTGAGATAAGCTGTATAGGGTTTTTTTAAATCAAACTTTTATAACTTTGACCAAATTGATAGCAAGAAATATCAACATCTATGATATTTAATAAATACTATATGAAAATACATTTTAAGACGAGTTTGATGATACCGTTTTGGTATAATCTACATCCATATATTTATCTATAAATTTGGTCAAAGTGAAACAAGCTTGATTTTTTTAAACTATACACCTTATAATTAAGAAAAGAAAAAGAGAAATACAGAATGAATAGCGTCGTAAAAAAGAAAAAACATAGGAGGCAGCGTTCACATTAAAATTTATCTTTCTTTGCTTCCCTATGTTAGATCAAATTTGGATTGAATTTTTTTAGGCTCGTATAAACATGTGGTGTGGACATGCATCCATATTTTTTTTTGTACAAACTTTGAAATTTAAGTTTTGTGAGTCGTTGCGAGCATGGTAGTATATATCATATAAGACTGCTGGAGCACTGGGTGCTCTCCTATGTTTTATCCTGTTTTATTTGCTACACCTTTTGAGAGGAGGTAGCAAATAAGGGTTGAGATCAACACATAATCACCCGCAAAAAAAGATCAACACATAATGACACATACTTTTTTTAGGAACTCTAGAGACTTTATTCATCAAATGAGAGCCATATCGTTTACAAGATTTAACTGAATAAAGCTAGGGATGGAAGTTTCCCAAAAGCCTGAGCTACCACTACTGAAGGAAATCTAAGCTACAACATCTGCTACAGAATTTGCTTCCTCTATTACAGTGTGAAATAGAAACATCTCTTTGCACTCAAGCAGAGTGACATGTTCAGGACCAAGGCAATCAACAGCTTGGTTCAATCCTTTCACGGCAAACATGCTATTTGACTCAATCACTAGCTTGCTGCACCCCAAATTGGACGCTAGAATCATACCATTTCGGATATATAGCTCTGATTTCTACCGAGTCCACATTATACACATGCGGTATGATCCAAGTTGCAGCCGAAATAAAGTTGCCATCATAGCCTCGCGCTATTGCCCCTGTAGCTCCTAACAGAGTTTCAGATACAAACTCCGTGCCCACATTAATCTTAACACATCCCTTCTTTTTTTCTTTGAGTTGGATCTTAATACATCCCTGGGGTGGCTTTTTCCACACCACTTCTTTCTTTCGGTCTTTATATTTGCTTGAGTTTGACCTGGCGAAATTTATGGCTAGTAACTTGATATGCATCGCCGCACGTATGGAGTCAAAACACTTTCTCCTTGGACCTCTATTCGCCTCTGGAAAACAAGTAGATGTTCCAATGTCTCCAGGTGAGAATGAACGGTTCCCGCAGGAGGCTTCCGTTCGCTAATTAACCGGCAGCCCACGCGGGATTGTTAATTTCAGGAGGCAGGGGGGCTCCTATGGGTTCCGCGGCTGAGGTTGTGACATCGGCGCTACCTTTCTTTGTGTTGGTTGGAGTTGGAGATCTTGCAAAATTAGAACTTTATCCCTGTAGTTTGTATCAACATTATTATACAAGGGACTAAAGACAGTCTGGTAAAAAATATGGGTTTCTTCAGAAAAAAACGTACGAATAAGGATATCATCTATTTCTGAATAGTCGCCACACGCTGACTATTTTTCCTATCCATTCAGCTCTGCAACATCAGTAAATTACGCATGCCGGCTATAAGTTATATTTTCTGCATTAATCTATACACATAATCGTGCCACATCACCAAGTCATGAATGTCAGTCATAAGCTGCAATCCAAATCACAGATGGTCTCACATTTTTGTTAGAAAATGCATCCATTAGCTGCAAACCAAATATTTTTTTTCCTTTTGTACATCATTTTGTTACATGTTTCGTATGTCTTATTTTAAAGAAATGTAAATCTGGAACGCTTTTACATTTCTCTTTTCATTATTTTTAGTTTTTTTGTAACCTATTTGTGCATTTTGGTAAAGGTTGTTGCAGCAGCACACGGGTCATGCATCGCCCTGATGCAGAGGCTGGGGGTCATCCTCCTTTTCAAAAAAAGCAGCACACGGGTATCATCTAATTTAATAAGATGTTTACGACCTAGCAATCGATTGTAAGTTATGGTAATGGGATAGGGGAGCGATTTTGTGTTGAGGAATTTATGACAAACCATGATATGTAGATATCATACAAAGTCTTTGTGAGTTCGATATTAGAGTCCCCACAATTTTATATTTAATAATAATATAACTGTCATAAGTTATAACCCATACGTAATTTGGATACAGATCTGCTAATCCTCGTAAGGGTTCCATTTTTTTTCCTAGTGGTGGGACTGATCCTTCTCGACTTTTACCAGACGCGGCAGGACTATGGGCTAATGTGTAGCCTATGCTCGATAATGGTCTATACGAATTTTCAGCATTGCAAAGATGTCCTTCGGGAACTTGGGTGGGTATCTGAGAGAGTTCAAGAAAACCACGCTACTATAGAATGCAACATTTGTGCCATGTTGTGGGGTGACTTGATTAGACTGGCTTTTGACACGGAGCAGTGAGCAGCAGTGGCAAATGGCCTCAGGGAGCTCAGATTTAGCCCCGTATAAACTATGTAGAGATGTGTTTGGTATAACACTTTTCTTGTAGTGATTTTTGCTACTGTATAAAGTTAGAACTAGTTTGTTCTGAGAAGCCGGTAGTTTTTCTTTTAATTTTGGCATGTCTGCCGCCGCTAGTTATTAGCAAAGTATTGGTCAAGATCTAAATAGCAATAGCAATAATGGCATATTTTCCTGTGGTGCGGTGATACCTGTTACCAATTAATTAGTGTCTGAATGTAGAACATTCCACCCCTCATCCACTAGCTACTAGTCGCCCCTCATATATTTGCTTTTCATGGTCATCACTAACCACAGATTGATAGTTCAGAACATCTGTATTGGTTATAAAAATAGGTGTTGATAAATTTTTCACATAGGATGTTTAATGATGTGTCATGTAATAAATAAGTAGAAAGGATAAGCAGGGGTGAATCTACTAGTGGGGGTTTAAGGGCAACTTCAACACGGAGGTGCAAACGTACACAGTGTTGTTCGTTCTTTGTCCGTTTGCATCAGAAAAATGAACCAAGGATAGGGCTGGACAGCCGGATACTGCATATGTACCCAAGGCAGAAGATTTTGCGTCGAGAAGAAAGGTCCATCTTTGGACTGTGCAGCCTTGGCGAGAGCACACCGGGCTTTGTCAGTGCACCGGGAAAGCCCCCGCTCGCTGCAGGCCGCCTACTCGTCCTGCTCTGGGCGCACCGCTCGCTGCAGGCTGCCTTCTCCTCGTGCTTCGGGCGCGTCGTGGCCTCCTTCTCGTGTTCCGTCTGCTCGGGCCAGGGAGGCACCATGGTGGGTGGGGGAGGTGGTTTTTCTAATTTCGCAGACAATTGAGACACATCTGAATGTGGCCGGACAGGGATGAACGTGGTGGACGCGCAGGACCAATGGCGGAGATAGGACCCAAGCCGGGGGGGCCTGGGCCTGGGGCGTGGGGATTTTCTTATTCGTCAACTGTAGCAGATTTACACTGTTTGGGACTGTTCTGCACTGTAGCGGCGAAAGAGGCCCGGGGCCCAAGGCTGACCTAGCTCCGCCCCTGCGTAGGACCTCTGTATTGTGTTTGTTTTGGACGCAAAGACGATCCAAATTTGCTTTGAAAATGGGTCAAAAGGGACACCAAACAGAAATAGACAGATAGCCAATTAAAATTTACCTGCGAGTTGGCCTGTTGTTTTTGTCCGTCTTGACCTAAACGTTCAAAAACAGATGAAACCCACCCTTGGTTTGGAGTTGCCATAATAGACTTGATACCCCCCCCCCCCAACCCCCTTCAACAATGCAAAATAAAATAACTTGTCTAAAGCCGCAAGGCCCAGTCCAGCCAACAATTTTTCCAGCCCAATGGCTAGCCCACCCTCCATTTTTTCAAGATTTGCCATTGATGATAACGTTCTTTGAATATGCACCAACACCTCTTGTCCAAGTTCCGATGTTAAATGAGAGAGCACCTTAATTATTATATCACCTTCTATTGGACAAATTAGATACAATGTCTTAAAGTGGTTGTATGATAAGTTGTTGATTGATGACATGTTATTTTTCACCAACAATCTACTAAAAACTGTTAGAGATGCTCTTAGAGATGTTAAATTTTTTTGCTCACAGACATTTCCAGTTAAATTAAGATCATGGTCTCACATCTTTGAACAAAGTAGTGATACATGAAAGTGCACAAATGCATGCTGGGTGCCACATTTTACTATCTTCATTCTAAAATGTATTATGCATAGATTTGTTTGAAGTAAAGTTTAATAATGTTTGATAAATTTATAAAATAATATATATATACAATATTGAATAAATATCATTAGACTAATGGTGGATTTTTACTATAGTATTTATTTGTATTATTTCTTCAATAAACTTGATCAATCTCTATGAATGTTGACTTGAAAAAGAAGGATACACTTTCAAAATATCACGGGGATGTGCTGCGCTTGCTCTGGGTAGTATGAATCCCATTTATCACATGATAGAGAGTAGTTAATTGGGACAGAGCAAGAAGCAAAAATCAAAATATGTACATTGTATCAAGAGTATCTGTTGTTGAGGTAAAAATATGGACCTAAAGAATCATAAGACCATTTCATGTTCATTGACATGCATCACGATCACAACATGACAGCGATTGATCGCTCTATGTGTGCCTGGTTATCAACATGATGCAAATTATCGTGGCCACACTAGGTATGTCATGTGAATGAGCTCATTTAATTTGTTTGACCCAAATAGTCTATTGTATCTTAATGAATTGATGTGATAGCCATGCTGTATTTAGTCATCTTTTGTTTACTTCACCGTTTAATAGGCAGGTAGCAAGTAAAGGTCAAGATCGAACATAAATACAAATAGTGCTACTTTGAAACACGTACAGGTTACAATGTCTGCAAATGAGAATGGAACAAAACTTCTTCAGGTCGGGCAGGAGGCTCCCCGACTAGGTTATCTAACCAGCTATTGCCTCGATGCGTCCTCTGTGTCAATTGGAGCTCCCCCAAAATTAGAAATTCTCTTACAAAGGTTTAATCTACATTATCATATAAGGGATTGCAATACAGTCTATCCAAATATTTACGAGTTTTTTGAAATAATTAAAATAAATAAGGGATATCTAACAACATGTCTATTATGTAGCAAGTGATGAGAAGTGATGGTAATGGGAGTGAGAAAGAGTTTTAACGTGCAAAAGAAGATATGACCTCTGGATATCACATAAAGATTGCAGGTTGGGTATTACAATCAATGTATTTATTGTATATATAATCTTAGACATGGCGAGCTTTTTTTGTTATGATAGTAGAGATCCTTCCCTACTTATGCTAGATGGGGCTACACTATGTGCTAACGTCTAGTATATACTGGATGATGCCTTATAGGTCCTATGTAGCCTTGCAATCATGGCATGTGTGAATTTGGTCATCAAGGAGAGTTCAACAAGCCACTACTACAGAATGCAACATATGTGACGGGTTGGAAACCATTAACATGATAGGTTTTCGTCCAAATGGACTCCGCCTATATCCGTCAATAATAATAACCTAACAAAAACAAAAACAAAAACAAAAACAAAGCACTACTATAGAATGTCGTTGCTCTCTGCTTAGCCTTATATTCCTCTCCCCTTGTCCAGCCGCCCCTTCGCCCACCATGGTGAGATCCCACCATGTCATGTTGTGGAGTGATTTGATTAACTAGGGTTTAGACCCTTTAGATACTGGGATGTTGTAGAGCCTAGTGGACCATATCAGCCCATGAGATCCAAAAATGTCATGTTATAACATAAACTAATTTATAGATTGCTGAAATGTTATACAACTCGGACTTGAAGAGAACTACTCCGTGTTGATAGAATCTCCCTAGAAATTAGTTTATTTTTGTTTTTGTTTTTTTACAGGGTTTTATCTACACAATCATACAAGGGATTAAGATGCAGCGTATCCAAAAATCTAGGGAGTTTTTATAAATTATTAAAGTAGATAAAGGATATCTATTAACAATCTAAGATGTCGCAAGCGATGAGAGGTCATGGTAAGACCAACTATGATATGTAGATATCACGTAGAGTCTTTGTGCGAGATATTACAGTTCACTAGACTAGATATATAATCTTAATATGATTGTTATAAGAATAGCTAATGAGGATATAGATTGGATGGTTCACATTAGGAGTCTAGTCCTTCTTTTTGGTTCTTATGGATGGTGGTAGTGATATTTCTCAACTTCTGATCGACAAGGTGGGACTATTGGGTAATGTGTAGCATATGCTTGATAATAGCTTATAGGGCTTTTGGAGCGTTTTGAAGATGGTGTGAGTGGACTAGGGCATTAGGACGAGTTTGAGAAGCCACTATTGTAGAATGCAATATATGCAATAGATGGAAAATCGTTGACACCAACGGGTTTTATGACCATTGTATGTCGCAAGTGAAAAACTGTGAGTTGAATCGTCAGGTGGAAAACCATATGTTGTATCGCAGAAAGTATATCATTAATTAGATTTACGTTCAACAAAAAATTCAATGACACAATATTTTTCGCATATAACTTACATTTGTTGACCAAATTAATGGTCATTTATTGCAATGATTTTTTGTTAGCAGCCGCTAGTTTTCATTTTTTTCTTTTTTAAATTGTAGCAAACGCCGCTTAGTTAGTTAGCACGTAAGGATCAAGATCAAAATGCCGATAGCCGTAATGACATGTTTGCGTATGGAGTGTCTAAATTCAGAATATTCCACCAGTTATCCTTGCTACTAGCCGCCCCTTGTATGTACTTGTTCCTCCTCCGGGCCATCACCACCATGGTGATAGGTCACTCTCAGTCATCCTCAAACATTGAGGTCTGCCTACATTGAATAAACTAGTCGTACATGGGAGGCGACACCAGGCTACTCTTTAACTAGTAGACAGGTACGTAAGACGTAATGGTCAGATCAATGTATCAATAAATCAATGATTCCTTTGAAATATTGCCACAAATGTGTGGCACTAGCTCCTTCTAGTGTATATCCATCTCAATTCCAATTATAATGGGATAGATAGTACACAACTAAAACAGACCGAAATGCAAAAATGGGGTAAAATATTTTTTTCTAAGCATGGCTATCTTTTTTTCATATATAGAATCTGAGACGCGGTTTTTTCAAGTACTCATGAAGGAACAGTAAAAAAACTGAAAGAAATTTGTTAACTGTAATAATTAAGTAATCCATTCAACTTCCAAAAGAAGGCATATAGATTTTCTCTAAAGTTATACAACGCACAGTTTGACCAAGTTGGTACAAAAATGGTCAAAAATTACAATACTAAATATATATAATATAATATATAAATATATGTTATTATGCATGTAATGATAATAATTTCCTATTGTAATTATTGATAGTTTTTCTTACAAATTTGCGTAAGTTTGTACCATTTTGGCTCCAGGAAAAATCGACGTTCAAGATCAATTTAACAATAAATTGATCCTTTAATATCATGGAATTGTGCGGTTCTAGGTCCCACTAGAGTATATACCGACCAGTTCTCATGGGGATTGAGAGTACATAACTGTTTGTAGTTCAAATGCAGAATCTGGGATCTGTTTTTTTAGTGCTGATGGAGGACGATAAAAGAAAAGAAAATGTTGTATAATAGTTAATTTTCTTTCTGCGTGAGTGGTATAATAGTTAATAACTAGCAGGCTGAACTGCACATTTGCGTGGCCATTTTTACTATATATTATTCATCTATATCTTCAGAGTTTGGACAAGTCTCCAGCACAAAAATTAGACTGTTACATTTTGTATGAATATGATTAGGTGAAGCTATAAGCAATATTACTTTGAGCAGTGTCACCGACAATTAAAATGGCCCTGTTTTCATAGAAGCATAGCTATATTTAAAAAAAAATTAGTTGCATATATTTTATGTCTTTTCTGTACAAACAAAAGGGTAATAGTTTTTCTTGTATAAATTGTCAACTATTATCCTATCGAACAAGTAAAACATATTTTAACTAAATAAGCACGTCTGTAGGAAACATGATTATATTTCTTGTATAATTTGTTTTTAGATGTATTATGTTGTTGATAAAAGTCTTGATTGTGATATATAAACTAAATCGGTAGGTCTTGTGGTCTACGGATCACTATGCAAAATCTAGCTACTATCGTATTAATATCTACTTCTTTCCCTACCACTCATTTCTATCCCTTTGGTGTGTCCACCGATATGTTTTCTCATTAAGAAGGAAGTCGACTATCGTCATGTTATAAATTGATCTATTCACATGACTATTCTCCTCTAGCAACATCACTTTTATGCTTCATTATCGATAGGTAATTAGAGAGCAAAGAAAGAACACGCCACTAGGATCCTTCCTCTAAATACTTTGGCATTTTTTCCAAGAATTAAATAAATATATGAATCAAATCTAAATCTTATGTGTGCTCCTGCCTCGCCTAAATCTAAATATTGGTGATTCATATCATCTTACACTTTTGTTTTCTGCCTACCTCATCATTAGCTATCTTACAATGAATGTAACCACATCTAGATTCTTCCACTTATGATTTCCTCTTTCACTCCGTCTCATGATTGATTGCCTATTTTTATTTCACTTGCATCGAATTATAATTTTAGCACGCAATACGTTTGATGTCTTGTTCCAATCGTTTAGCGTTGATGTCATCATATTGTTTCATTTTCTTCCTATGGTGTCCATGTATGCATGCATAGTATATTGTATAAACCGTTGATTTTCCTCCCTCAGTGGTCCTTACATGTACAAATACTTTTTCGTTTGTTACTATCAATTATCCATTGTATCAAGTTGTCGTGAATTGCATCGCTGCCATATAGTCATTAATACTTCAATCTGTGTTCATTTTACTCTGTCAAAGCATTCAACCATGTATGCGACCCCTATAAATGTGTGTGTGCATACAACTCTTCAGATTTTCTCAATTTATTATTTATCAGTCGCTTCATTGTGAACTCCAGCAGTGACAACAAATTCTTGATTTGTTTTGCGTGTTTTCCTTATCTCTTGTACTCATATCTAACTCATTTACTATATTGTCGAACCTTTTCATGTTGGTGCATCAAAATCAGGTTTCATGTTTTGCCACCGATAAAAGCAACATGTGACTGGATGCCTCTGGAGCAGGTCACATTTATATAAAAACAAGCAACTTTTTTTGCGAGGGGACATAAAAAAAGAAACTTAACACACAATTTTCCATGGTTTCCTTGTGTCTGATACAGACTCATCTTGCATGTTATTTTTGTTAGAATCTAGATATTAAAATCCTGGACATTATAATTGGAGCCAGTAAAATCAACAAAATAGACAATTTAAGCCCATCTGCACAAATGTGGTAGTTTTGTGTATTTTATTTATTAATATGTACATGTTGGAACTGATCTCATGGTTAACAAAGTGAGAGAAAAGTAAGGGAGACAAAGTATCCATCGATCTCTCACAACTGTGCCTTGATTGAGAGTGTACCAAACAACTTTTGGTTTTGGTCCCACATAGCCAACACATACATATATAAGGAGAAGGGGGTTTTCGTTATGGTGAGATAACATGTTTACAATCTAAACCACCTATATGCCTATTTGAAGACGTGTTCAGGTACATGAAGGAAATCTCCACCATCGGCCACCGCCGGGATGTGCCGGTGGTTCGTTGTTGCCATCTTCGTCACCCACGTGTTGATCTTCTTCCTCAGCCATATCTTCACTGCCGAGACTCCAAGGTGCAGCCCTGGGCTACCTCTAATGGTCTCAGACAATTCTGGTTAGTATCTAAGTTTACATATATGTAATTGGTGTTCTAATCTCTAGGCCTAAGATCATGACACGTTAATCCTAAGCAATGAACTCTATCATTGGCCTGCACATGCCATCATGCATATTACTAATAGAAATGAGGTTAAATTCAAAACTATTGGATTTATTCCACTGGCATTTGGAGATGGCCTGATTCTTCATATTATTGATGATGTTTGTTCATGCTCCCAGTAATTCTAGATCCTTATTTTTTGTCTCTCAAACATATGACATGATTTTGTTTGTTATTAAGTCACCTCCAATTATTTAATGTTATTCCCGACCTAGGGTGAGACAAGTTATGTTTTCATTAAATGAATCATTTGTAAAGATTATGCGATATGTTGCAATTAAAGAGACCTCATTGAAATTTTCGGTTTTATACCACATTTAGAGGGAGATAATAGAAGTCTTGTTTGTCTCATTTAATAGGAGATATCACTTTCCCTTCTCATACTTATATCATAGCATATAAAACTAAGAAATATATATATATATATATATATATATATTCTCTAATTAGATGGAACCAAAGAGAAGTCTTGGTTGGAAAAAAGCATACACTAATGTTGGTTCTCCTAATTAAGATGCATCAAGTGTTATTTAGAAGAATGAATGAAAATGATCTTGTTTGTCATGTTAATGTGTACTTAGTTCCTTATGAGCATTATTAAGCACAAATGAATGATATAGTGGCATGCTTGCTAGTCTATTTACCATTATGATGTAACATGTTGATCACATATCTAACCAACTTCGTTTGTAATCATGCGTTACACTTCACACTCAAGTGGGAAGTTGGTCATTATCATGTTGCTCGTGGTTAAGTTTCTGCTCAACCTCGTTTATTAATCATGTGTCACAGTTCATTAAATTATTTTTCATCTTTTTCCTAACGATGTTGCGATTTACCACTAAGATGATTGTTGTCAAGATTTAGGATATATTTTCCATCTTCTAAATAAAGTGATCATAAAACAAGCCTGGAGCGTATGAATATGAATCTTGAGGATAACTCCATTAGATCTTTGTTCATATACATTAGGTAAATTGAGACAAGAATTTCTAATGCAACACTTTTTGTTGAGTCTCGACAATTTCCATGTGATCGATAATGCGTGTGAATGAGTGGACTTTGTATATGACATGCTCTTGTGTTGACTTTGTATATATTGTGTTTCACCAAGATATATATAGGTCCAAAAAGGGTATTAAGTTTTGTTATGAGGACATAGGTCGCTAGAGTACGAAAGAAAAAAGTGGACATCTTAGTGCTCGAGGAACCATTATTAACTGATCAGATAAAGTAAGTTCTTTATTCTTCTGCTCTCAGAAGCAATATATATATTCATGTATGAATGTGCCCTATTTATGACCGGGATAATTGGTAAATGTACAAGTGAATCCAAAAATGGTCCACTGGAAAAGCCACCACAAAAGTCTCGCGATACACGCAAGGCAATAAAATTTACATGCTCACTAATAAGAAGTTTGGTAACCATGATATCGTAGGTTATCCAGATATTATTTTTGCGAGGTGTGTGTTGATATTAAGTTTCCACATCATGTTACATCCTCACCCTCGGGTATGAAGCTATATCATGGAAAAGCTCCAATATGACTTTGATGGCATCAGTAAAGATGCAATTTATTGTGTGGCATGTTAAGAGGCTCCTAGGCAGTTTTATTCCCGAAATTAAGGCGGTAGACAAAATTTCTAGACCATGTACTGCATTATGAACACATAGTTTTTATGTGAGTAGAAAATCAAATTGTGTTGCCAAAACCATTCATAATATGTTTCATGTTGTGAAATATAAAAATCCAGGTTCAAGCTAATAATGTTAAGAATATAAAAATGATTTTTATCTTTTATGAATACGTTTATCAAAGTCTCACCACTCATATTTATGATTATGTTGTCGGCATAGGTAAGGAAAGCCTTTTGATCCTAGAAATTAGGACCATCTTTTAAACCAACTCTCATAATGTATTATGTTTTTCATTTCAACATAAAATGATGTACAGTGATGAGGTTTAATGACATGTCATTGGCATTGTAACACTTTTCCTTGGTGTGTTATTTCTGTTGAGAGTGAGCTTATGATTTTTGCTAACCTTATGATCAAGGGGGGATATGATGGAATTGATGTTACGGCTAACAAGCCGAGAGAAAAAAAGGAGAAAAAGTATCCATCTCTCATGATTGTGCCTTGATCGATAGCACACCAAACAACTTTTTGGTTTGGTCCCACGTATTTATCACATACATATATAAGGAAAAGAGGGTTTAGTTATGGTCAGATTACAAAATCGTGATCTAAACCACCTAACTACCGATCCTGAAGATGTGTTGAGGTATGTGAGATTACAGAATCGTGATCTAAACTACCTAACTGCCGATTCTAAAGATGTGTTGAGGTATGTGAAGGCCATCTCCAACATCTGCCATCGCAGGGTAGTGCCGGTCATCTCCGCTCGGTTTGCTCTTCTTTTTTTAGCAATTAAAAAGAACATTGATGAGTAAACTTTCAAAAATATATTCGCACTTCAAAATTTTAGAACTTAAAAAAATGTTTTAATAATTTTAAGAAATATTGACTCTAATTGGAACATTCATGAGTAAACTTTTCAATTGTCTGCACTTCAAAAACAGTGTTAAAGTGTTCCGGAATGTTAGCGCAGTTGCTCGCGCACGCGATCTGCACTCATTTTTTTTCCTAAATTTGATAAAAATTTGGAAAGTTTTTAAAAATCTCACATTTAAAAAATTATTCGCACTTAAAATTAAATAAAATAGAGGAGCCCGATCGGGCTGGCACGGTTTGGCCGGCCCATTAGATGCCGCTCGTTCGAACTCGTCGTTCTGCTCAGCTCTGTTTTTTATTTCTTTTTCTTTTTTTAGGAATAAATACACATCTCAATATTTTCTGGGAATTGTTTTTCGCATTACTTTAAAAAATGTTCACACTAAGGAATTTAAAATTTTAAAAATGTTCATGTATTCAAAAATTGTCTACACTTAAAAATGAGTTAAAATTCATTAATGCATTTCTAATGCAAACTATTTAGTAACTAGATAATACCCCGCAGATTGCTGCGGAAATTGTTAACAAATAGTTTAATATTTTAAAGTATAAATTTTATGTAATATTTTATATTTTGATTATAAATTTTGTTTTGAAATAAGTGCTGTTTAGAGTAAAAAATTAAGAAATAATAATGAAAAAACAAAAAAAACTGAGTGTGATATTTGTTTTTATAATATTTTTTCTTGACAATATATCGACAAGATGATACGAGACCAAAAGAAATATTGAGTAGAGACATCGACACATCATGCTTGGTTAAATCTAAAACAATGATAACAACTACATAGGTGCATTCATAAAAATAATTATCGCATAGAAAAAAAAGTGAGGTAACTCATAATTTGATTTTAATAAGAAAAGTAGATTCTGAATCGTGAGGTTGAGGTCATATTTTTTTAATATTTTTTTGTGATAGGTTGCATGTGCATGCGAATTAAATGGAAACATATGCATGAAGTATTAATGATTTTTTTGCATGATGGACCTACTTGATGATGCGGATAGCTTGCATGTAAAGCTAAATAAGTTAGTGGGGATAATTTTTAATAAATAAATTAATGTTTTAAAATCTTATTTTTTGAAACATAATATATTTTGATTATAAATTCTATTTTTAAAGAAATGTTGTTTAGAGTTAAAATATAAGAAAATGTAATGAAAAAACAAAAACTGAGTGTGATTTTTGTTTTGTTAATATTTCTCCTTGACAAAATACGACAAGATGGTATGAGATCAAAAACAATATTGAGTAGAGAGATCGACACATCATGCTTGGCTAAATCTAAAACAATGATAACAGCTACATAGGTGCATTCATAAAAAATTATCGCATAGAAAAATATAATGTAAAGTAACTCATAATTTGATTTTAATAAAAAAAGTCAATTCTGAATCATGAGGTTGAGGTCTTTTAAAAAAATATATTTTTTGTGACATGTTGTATGCGCAGACGGATTTAATGGGAGCATATGCATAAAGTATTAATGAAAATAAAGTTTTGCATGATGGACCTATTTGATGATGTGGATAGCTTGCATATCAAGTTAAATAAATTAGTGGGGATGAACTATTTAGGTATTATAGATATGTTAGCAGATTTTAATACATCTTTTAAAATTTATAAAGAAAAAGGAAATAAAATAAAACTAAAAAGGGGAAGAAAAGAAAAAACCAAGCGTGAGCGACGACACTAATAGGCCAGTCCATTTCGCTCTTTATGTCCGGCCAGCAATCCCGATCGGGATCTTTCGTTTTCCGGTCTGCCAAACAGATACGTGGTTGAATTTAGACTAGCTAGCACTCGCGCTCGTTGGCGGGACAACCCCGTGGTGCAACCTAGACGCGGTGGTGCCCGGGGTGACTGTCGTGGCTCCTCTGGCACGCCTCCTCACCACATAGGGACGGCGACAGCGAGCTCTACCGCAACCGCGACGGCGGCGCTCGGCTACGGCTACCCATTGTGAGCTCCCCCTTTTCCTTGTTCTAGTTTGTTCATGATGGTATGGTGTCTTGTGGCTGTGGACACTTGGTGGTTGACGTGGTGCTCTGTTTGCTTGAGGAGCTGTACTACTCAGTGCTTCAGATGCAAGCGATACTTCTACTACTCCCTCCGTTCCAAAATAACTGTCTCAACTTTGTATTAGAGCTAGCACAAAATTATACTAAGGCTAAGACAGTTATTTTGGAACGGAGGGAGTATTATACTATACTTGCCGTTGTGCTGGTCATACGGTGTTACATAATGCTGCTATTTTCAGTAGAGGAGATTTCATACAGTTCATATACCTATAATACAAGTTGGCTAAGCTTTCAGCCCTCTCCTGCGTTTGAAGTGCTCGGCCGAAGCCTTTCTTAGATCGCCACGTTTTTTGCCCTTTTAGTCGACACGTATATCTGCTTTTTTTACACGTACAGTATTAGAAAGGAAAAATAGCGCTCTCCATTGCGGCGCGACGCCCCATACCCGTCTCTGGCCTCCTCTCCTCCACCCTTTTCCTAGAGAAGACGCCCATCGGCGGCGGCAGCGCCATAATCGCCGAGGCTGAGCTCCTTTGCTCGCCATCCATATTTGATGGCGGCCTGCACATAGGGCCTGTTGGCAGGGGCGTACAGCCGATGGCGGATTCGGCTGCTCAAAGGGAATAGGACTCCCTCGCTCGCCCCTCCTCTCTTGGTTCGCTCCCGTAGATGCATCTCCTCTTTCCGTATGGATTCAAAGTTGGTCCGGTTCAAAGCAGGGACTGTGTAAGAAAGTAGGGTCGTGGCCGAAGTGGTCTAGGATTCAACATGCTTGGTCTGGATGAAATCCACATGCTTGATCCCAGTACAAGCGCTGGACTCTAGGATTTACCCCCTTGATACACTGACAAAATGGAAGGTATGTTCAACAACACTTTTGCAGAAAATTGTGTTTATATTTTCTCATCACTGATACACAGTAGTGAGGGTATCCTAATGGTTGACCATTCTACTTATTTAGGTTTTGGATTCAACTGTACTTGCGATTTGGGCAACGATTTCAGTACATGTTGAAGCAAAGTGAATAAGTCTGAAGTCAAACAGCTATACTTCCAATACTTTGCTTCACACTGTGACAACAGCCACAGTCCAGGTATTACAACACCACCATTCTCCTTTCACCATCAATGAGTAGCCTCCTATTAGCGCTACCTACTATCCATATTGTAAACAGTGGGAATACTGCAAGGCATGAATTGCTCTGCTTTACTAAAATTTGGATCTCTGCAAGGCATCTTATTTAACCGGTCATTCCTAAGTAACAATAAGCTAAACACTTCGGTAGTAGAAAATGTCATAAATGATAAACGTGAATGAGTACCTGTGCTTCTTCTTTGACACTAAGTCACGTACAAATATTCTGCCTTATCTTCATTGTGTATTTAAATACAATGCAAATGAGTTAAAAAAATAGAAGCATTGTTTAGCTCTCCGTGCTTTTTTTCTTGGTGGCTAATGTATAACTACCCCGTCATAATCTCTTTCACGTTTACTATGATAAAAGTCTAATGGGTGGAGGGACCGCTGTTAAAAGATGTGAACAAGCAGTCCTAGCACTGGAATCTTACTATCTGAATCGTAAGGATCTAAGAGTACAAGAGCATATACATTACTGAACTCCAGTGTGCACTCTAACGTAACACACTGTCCAATTTAATTTTTCTCTGTCATTACAGAGTAGCAAAATGGAAGGAGGTGTCCTGGCGAACAGACCTAATCTATTTAAAATGACTGAGCGAGTGACCAGGTTGAAAATATTGTAGTTTTCTCCTTTCCTAAGATCTTCTTTTTAGTTCAAACTTTATATCTCTTAGATTTCAGGAAGTTAGGAAAGAAGAAAACTTCATCTTACGGTTCCCTCACATGTTTCAGATGACAAGTTGTTGTAGTTGAGCAGAAGTGCCCACTCTATTCAAAGCTGCCCAGAGAAGCTTAATAAAGTTGATCGGTACTGGAAAAGCTTCAAGCCCATCCTCAACTTCAATCAGATTGCAGCAAGTAAGTTTCACCTCACAAAAGAAATAAAATTCCTGTAGAATGCACTAAGTCCCATACATGGACGATTATTGCATTTCAGGTGCCAGTCAGCTATACTATAACCATTAAAACACCAAATTAACCGTAAATGTGTGTACCAGTAAATATAGACCACTCCAAGGCTTAGGGGCGTAATAATAAACCACACCAGCATGGGTTAAGATATGATGTATACATCATCTTTTGAATCTTGATGTGATGTTGTTTTGTAGGATCACTTGCAAGTCTGAATCTATTATGTATTATTGAATTATTAACTCTAATAGGAAGTTTCAATTTCCACATCTGTTTGGTTGATCGATCAACTATTGGTATCGGTTCTACCATGGATGTGTTTTTCATTCATTGTTTCCTTTAGTACATCAAACTGGTTTTGCATAGTACCAAAAAATAATACTCTAAAAAAAGTACCAAAATTTATGATATATCATTTTCCAAAAGTTAATACAAACACATGCAAATGTTTTAGTTCCTCAGATATATATCCAGATTATATCAGTTATCTAAATTAGTGGGAGAAAAATCGTTAGATATAAAATTTAAGGACTAATTATGTCAAAATATCTAATATCTAACTGTGTGACTATCCAGAGTTATTTACATTTATAGAAGGACCATTTTCAAAGGATGTAAATATGCACTTATAGAAGGACCATTTTCAAAGGATGTAAATATGCACTCATACAGATGGAAGCTCATACTTTGATTTGCAAGTATATTAGAGGTGAAGAATAGTACTACGGAAATTGACAGATCAAATTTGTCCTGTTGGGTTGTCAAGTTATTACTCTATACCATGTTTCCCCCGAAAAAGGTTGGTTTCAAGTGATTGCCATGCTATTGTTTACCAGCACTTGGGCATCCAATTTATGAACAACTATTTTCTCAATATATTGTGCATATCTATCCGGTGTCATGTGATGCACTAACAAAAGTCAGTTAAGTGTTGACTAAGTAAGCAAAATTCAAGAGGAAAATGAGAATTGAATGGAGTATAACTTGGCATCCTTTACAGAAGAAGACGAGCTTACAAGGCAATTCTGAATTCCATTGCAGAAGTTAAATCTACAAATCAGATGTTCAGGGAAGTTAACATCAAACGAAGTTGGAGAATTTATGGAAGCTTTTTAGTGGATGGTCAACGCATCAACTAAAGCTAGGTTTTAGACTGAATATGAATGGTAGTTGGAACAGTTCCTATATTTTTCGTTGAGCTATTCAGAGACACTTTAGAAATGATGTCTATATGATCCAGAATATCCATAGTTAAAGCTTTTCACTTCAAAAAACAAAAATACGGCGAACTACTGATTCTTTGGACAACAACATATGAAATAAAGTTATCTTGCTATGAAAATGTTAGAAATGAAAATTAGCAATGGATAAAACTAAACCGGTCAAAAGTCTGATCGTATAAATTCTAACTTTGCTCATTACAAGTTTCTTATGAGGAAAAAATAAGTTTTTATACCAAAATAATGTTTGCTATATTTTTCCCTGTAATGTAAGTGTGACTAAATAAGTAAAGTTGAAAAGTTATTTGAGATTTGAAAATATGAAAACTATTTTTTTCCAAATCATGCATATGTAAGTAAAAAAGGGAGATAGTATATACACAACCGGATTAAGAAAACATGTATATAATTCAATTTTGATCAAGTAAGTGATACACAATATTTTTGACGGGCACGGCGTGTCGCCGTGCCTTTGCCAGCTAGTAGTACCAATGGCTACTAATGCTTCCATTCCAGATATTTAAAGTGATGTTATTTATATGTTCACAGTAGTTGTAGTTCTAGTAATGGCATGCTAGTTATTCTTTGGTCATATAACTGCTATTTCTATTTGTTAATTCATATAAATGCCACTAGATCTTTATTAAGTTATAAAGGATAGTCCTTGATTGTACCTAAGTATGGTGCTTTTACTAGTTGAGTTCAGATTAGTTTCTTTTGTTCATATATTTCCATAGTTTGGTTTCTCCCACACATGGTCCAGGATATATTCCTTTTATTATAGTTATGGTTTTGTATTTGTCTAATGTTTAGTAGCTTCTCCTGTTATGGTATTGGCTCTTAGTGGTTTCTACCTTTGTTGTAATACAATTATGTATTAACCCAAGTGCTTGTGGGGGCTTATGTTCTGCATATAGCAGCAGATAACTATAGAAGTGCTACAAATGGCCTATTTCTTCTACATGCTATGGACACTATCTATTCTGTTGGAATTGTATCGAATACAGTGTACATGGTAGGTTACAATTGAACTATGAGTTGTATTGTGTTTAGACAAGATATGGAGTCGTGTCCTAACAGGATACTTGTATCCTAGGACTCCTATATAATGTGAGGGTAGACACAGGGTTGTAACCTATGCCAACATAATATCACATGTAAGCAGGGGAGTCGACGGTGTATGCCGACGCCCGGGTGGCTGAATGGCGGTATTGTAGCGGTGTCATGGGGAGGAGCGCCCATAGTCAGACGACCCCGCGGATGTAACCGATGTTCGGTGAACCTTGTTAACAAATCTCGGTGTCATGCCTCGTGTAATTGCTTGGCCCTCGAATGATCTACTGCGGACCTCAGATTCATTCTAACAAGTGGTATCATGAGCTAGGTTGTTTTTGAGGTCGTGGTGATTATCTTATCTAGAGGAGGAAGATAGAGCGACAGTATTCTGCCGAAGAAAATCGGGCGAGTCATCGCCGGCGAGTTGCATTATGAGCGGATGATGGTTGTGGAAATCTTCGTAGGAAAATCAGATGATGCGGGCGGCAACATCAGAGGCGTACGTAGAGGTCTTCGGAACGGATTGTACTCGATTGATTTGCGTTTTTCGACGAGATCGAAAGCGTGCTGGACGAAATGACGCAGCATCACATAGGAAGTCCACTGGCGGCCCATGTGTAGAGGCCCATGGTGCATGGAAGTGGCCCACTGCTGTGGAGCAGCGGTTTGGCGGAAGGGAGAATATCCTACGGAAACCAATATTCAATGAAAACTTCGTGGAAACCACGTTTAAACATTTCGAAAAAATCTGAAAAAAGTAGGTTAGTAAGATGGTGATGTTCTAGTACCATGAAAAATTTCAAGTTAAAACACATTACGGATTGCGAGCTATGAAAAAAACAAAATCGAACAATGAATAGTATTGTTACTATTCAACACTATTCAATGCTGATTTTGTTGTTTTCATAACTCGCAATCCGTAATGTTTTTCAACTTGAAATTTTGCATGGTACTAAAACATCATCTTCTTACTAACCTACATTTTTTCAGATTTTTTGAAATATTTAAAATATCATTTTCGAGTGGTTTTCACCGGTTCCGAGGTGGAAGGTGAAGGAAAAGATCCCCGGGACGATTTGGTTAGGGCGGAGGAGGGAATGGTTTGGACTTTCTCCAAAAAGTCTTACAAAAGCATCTCTAGAAGATCCGGCAAAACGTCTCGGTCTTGATATTAACAATTGTTTTGAAGGTACCATGGCAAAAAAAGTGACCCGCGCGCATAAGTCATCGCCTTCGTTCCCCTACTCTATTTTTGGCACCTCCCACCTCTAATCCACTTCCAGCACCAAACTGGCTCCGTCGGTTCAACTCTTGTGTCTACAAGCACAATAGTTATTCTGGTCAAGATTGGATTTTTTTAATATCCAAAACACTTCCCGTGCCCGTTGGGGTATGGGTGATGGTGCTGATCTCTAGGAGTATGACCCCTCCATGGTTTATCGCCTCCAAACCGAGGTGTGGCTCCTCTGCTTCCTCCGCCATGAAGGCATTATGAACTTCACAAGGTTGTATGTGTTAGAGAATCGACATGCAAATAGCAACGAAGAAGAACGAAAAGCAACACAGGGGACACGCAGATTTAACGTGGAAAACCCTTCCGCGAAGAAGGGAAAAACCACGGGCGCCAGCCAACGAACTATTCCTTATTGTGGAGGTGTTACAAACGCCGAGGGATTTACAACTTGATGAACTATCCCGTGCGGCGGCTTACAATGTATATTTATAGGCGGTAGAAGAGACCTAGGCCAACACTGATCCATACAAGCCTACCGGCGACGGGCCTCCGCTTCGCTCCGTCAGAAGTTTCCTCTTAACTTCATGAATGAATTTGGATCAACTTCAACAATATGTATATGAACCAATACATGCTGCACAAGCTCCGATGTTAAACGACATAGCACCTATTTACTATATATCACCTTCTATTGGAAAAATTAGATAAAATCTATTGAACTAGTTGTAGGACAAATTGTTAGTTGATGACATGTTAGGTTTTATGAACAAGCTAACAAACAAACTATTGGAGATACTCTTACACATGTTTGAAAAAAATGCTCACACACCCATGTAGTTAAATTAAGATCATGGCCTCACATGCTCGATCCTCACGCACACGAGCACCCAAAGAGCGTTAGGGTTTTCGCTGACTCCCACCGCGTAGTCATCGACTTTCCTTCTCTCCCGTGGCCTTAAGGCCATGGAGGCGCGGTGGATCTCAGTCATTGCCTTTGGAAGGTCTCCATTTTTAGTTTTTTTGTGTGTTTTATTAGGTTTTGTGTCCTTTTTAGAAAGGCGATGCGACTATGACTTTCTGTAGATGGAATAAGGTCCTCCCCACTTGGCCTCCGTCCTGACAGTGTGTCTAGAAACATTGGAGGGTGTGTGAATGTGTGTTTCGGCGGATGTCACATAATTTGGTCGGTGTTTCTATTCGGTGGATTCTCTTGGATCCGTTTTTTGTTCGTCTATGTTCATGTGTATACAGGTTGGATACTTTCGATATATGCTTCTCTTTATCGATTGCGGTTGATGTCCTGATCTGTTGGTCCTATGGGATCTTAGCACGACGATTTTCGACTGTCTCCTACAACAAGGTTTGTCCGGCTCTCACAAGGGACATGGGATGCCTGTAGCGCGCCTTCGGCTCATATCAGTGCTTGTAGTCATCGCTAGATTGTCTATGGACCTGGATTTATTTTTTACATGCATGCATGATGTGTGCTACCTTTTGCTCTCTGTACATTCCAAAATGTAGTGTATAATACTTTTTTAAAGTCGTTTTTTGTAAAGTTTGAGCAATTTATACAATGGCATATAAATCTTTATATACATAATATTAAATAAATTTCTTTAGGATTAGATGGATAATTTTACTAAAGTATTTATTTGATATTATTTGCGTTGTATTTTTTCAATAGACTTGACCAATATTTATGAAGTTTGATAGAAAAATGCGTACACACCAGGTTTTAAAATAAACAATAATAAATGGGTATGAGGTAAAGGTCAAATCAAAGTAGGCAACACTTTCAAAACTAGATGATGCCTCGCACGTTGTTACGGAATTTTTTTGCAAAATGTTTCAGTGAAAATGTTTGGTTAAATGAAGCATGTATATTTGAAATAATAACTTTTGAACTAATATATGGATTTAATATAAATATTATAATAAAATAAAAATTCTCATGCATGCATGTTGCATATGGGTTTTTATTATGCATAGTGGCATATTAAGGTGGGTTTTTCTCATGCATGTTGGATGATGAGGTGGCATGCTTGCATGTTGAGAGAAATATGATAGTGGAGGGTGATGTGGCATGCATGATGAGGTGGAGTATGTGCATGTTAAGAGAATTGGTAGTAGTGGGGAGCAACTTCTTAAGAATGTAAGATGTAAGATATCGCAGCGATGTGTGCGCTAGGTCTGGGTAGTATATAGATCCCATTTATGACAGGACATAGAGTAGTTAATTGGGATAGATAAAGAAGCAAAAATCAAAACGGGGTATATATTTCTAAACATGAACCACAAATAGTCTTAAGATCCTGCCCTCTTCCATGGCATGCATGCATCATGTTCACAACATAACATCAATTGATTGTGTGCATCGTTATCAACAAGTTCCAAATTACCCGGGCACACTTAAGTACGTCATGCGACTGTGCTCATTGATTTGTTTGAGCAAAATAATGTATTGTTTCCTGATGAATCGAGGTGATGTTGATACTGTGTTTAGTCATGTTTTGTTTAGTACACCCTTTAATGGGCAGGTAGCAAGTAAAGGTCAAGATCAAACATAATTATGACATGGTGCTACTTTGAAACACGTCGAGGTTCCAATAATGTCTTCAAGTGAGAATGGAACACAACTTCTTCAGCACATGCAGGACACTCCCCGACTAGGTTAGCTAACCAGCTATAGCCTTGGCGTGGCCTTTATGTCGATTGGAGCTCCTTGAAAATTAGAACTTCTCTTACTGAAAATTTGTATCTGGGATGGGTTCACATGCTCTCTTACAAAGTTAATATCCACATTATCATATAAGGAATTGCAATGCAATTTATCTGAATATTTAGGAGGTTTAAATATAATTAAAATAAATAAGGGATATTGAACAACATCTCTACTCGTAGCAAGCAATGAGGAGTGACCGTAACAGAAGTGGGATTTTTTTTTAATGTGTGGGAGAAGATATGACGTCTAGATATCACATGAGAATTTAGTGCGGGATATTAGAGCCCCCTGTATTTTATATGTAATCTTAGTCACACTGTATGACCCAAACCTAATTTAAGGATATAGATACTTCCCAACTTATTCTAGATGGGGCTTGACTATGGGCTAATGTTTAGTTTATACTCGATGATGTCTATAGGACTGATGTAGCGTTGCAAGGATGGCCTCCATTAATCTAGGCATAAGGGGAGTTCAACAAGCCACTACTGCAGAATACAGGGCGAAAAACCACCAACATGGCAGGTTTTCGCCCACTGGTGATGAATCAAACAGCCACCGCCTATGTCCGTCCATAATAATAACCCACCAAACTAAAACTAAATGCACTACTATAAAATGCCATTGCCCTCTCTTCAGCCTCGGCTTCCTCCCCCATTGCCCACCATCTTTGTGTCCAGCCGCCCCTTTGGACAGATCCCGTCATGCCAGGTTAAGGGGTGAGTTGATTAGCTAGGGTTTTTGACACCACCACCATCCTTTAGACACTAGAAAGTTTTTGACCTTAGGGGATTGTATCAGCTGTGAGATAGGTTTAACTAAGTCCTATCATAGAATGTGTTTAAACTTTAGTTCCGATCGAGGCAGGTGTAAACATAGATCTACCTGGAAAGCTTGCATGTCTGTGGTGGTTGAAAGAAATTGCCGGCCTCAATTGCCAATTATAAAAATAAATACTTTAGATAGGAAATATCCGAGGCGGTTTTTTTTGTACTCCCTCCATTTCAGAATATAAGGTGTATTGTTTTCTGTGCAAGTCAACCATTTGAATGTTCGACCAAGATTACAGAATAAAATATCAATCCCCTTGTGGTCATAAGTCACACACACCTGTGGTCTCCTTTGAATAAAATGATTCGTTGCTACTTTTTACAATCCATTCTAAAATGTAGTAGTACTTCATGTAACTCTTCAATTCTGAGTACGTTTTATAAACTTTCAGAAATTTATAAGAAAATATATATCTACATACATTATTAAATAAATATCATTAGATTTATGGTGAACATTGTTTATGCTTGTATTGTCTGATATTATTTACATTGTTGTTTTTAATAAACTTGGTTAATTTTTTTACGAAGTTTCACACACACAGGCACCCGCGAGAGCTCGCACACGCGCGCGCGCGCACACACACACACACACACAAAATAAAACTGGAGATAGTAATAGAAAAATAGGGGTAAATGTCTGACCAAAGCATAAATCTGCAATGCTTTCAAAAATATTGCGGCAATATGCAGATGGTGTACTTAACATAGACATGCAAAGAAGGAAAACTCAAAATAGGGCACATTAATTCTATGTTTCTAAACATGGCTATCTACTATTAAAGTAGCTGTCTCAAAAAAAAACTGTTAAATTACAAATACAGACCACAAATGATCACAAGACCAGTTCCTCTTGGCTGCCACGCATCAGGCTCACAACATGACATCAGTTTGATCACTCTCACTACACCAAAATCTGTAGTTGCCGACGGCCGAAGATATGCCGACGGCCACCGTCGACATATCTGAAGCTAAGCCGACGGCTTCCATTTCACCCTCGGCAACAAAAAGCCGTCGGCTTAGCTATAGATATGCCGACGGTGGCCGTCGGCATATCTTTGGCCGTCGGCAAAGATGACCCAGGCCGTCGGCATATCTATACCCGTCGGTATATATGCCACGTGGCTCGTGGTATGCCTGCCGACTAACGGCGCTAGAGCTATGCCGACGGTTATACCGTCGGCAACATTTTTTCAATTATTATTTTAATTTAATGTTTTTAAAATATTCATTTTGAGTTATCTAAATTTAAACATATGCAAATTATATATCAATTTGGGGTAGAATTTTCCATAGATTATGAATATTCACTTTGTTTATGTTTTTGGATATGTTAAAAATGCGACATAATGTAATTTTGCAAATAAGTCTTCATAGTTTATAAAAATCACAAGTAATTCATACCTTCATGGATTTGCATTATTCCAAGTTTGTTGGTTTGTATGGTTACTAGGACATAAATTAGGATGCAACGCGAAGGTTTTATATTTTTTTGATTTTTTTTTGAATTGTTTAAGCACCGATTTCAAAATGCGGTCAAAACGGGGGAGGGGGGGCATGGCCGGTGATAGCTAGGGGTGGAATCTTGCAAACCTCTTGGTAGATCTCTGATGAAATGAGTACTTGTGCACCTAGAAATGATTTTTTGAAAAAATAAAGAGCAAACTATCAAACACTTGTAGTTCAAATTTCACCCCGTTCCAACTGAATCAGCGGCAATTTGTCTTTTCAGCAGAGGTGTATAGGAAACATTTTACATGGAAACTTTGGTCAACTGTTAAAAAAATATGGTCTAGTATAATACAAAAATGGATTGGTTCAAATTGACATCAAATATTTGGTAGATCCTTCACAAAAAGACCCTACTTTCGGCATTCGGAAAATAAAAAATGGATTTTTCGTGCAACGAAAATGAAAACTTCCTTTGGCAAACTTGTTGGCCATTCAAATATACACACATATGAAAAATATGAGATCATTTGGGGAAACTATCCTTTGAAATGAGCTATAACTTCGGCCATTTGGCTTGAAAGCCATGAACCTTCATACTCGATAACCCATTTTGAGAAGACTTTTTTAATAGATTTGCATTATTCCAAGTTTGTTGGTTTTTATGGTTACTAGGACATAAATTAGGATGCAACGCGAAGGTTTTCTATTTTTTTGTTTTTTTTGAATTGTTTAAGCACCGATTTCAAAATGCGGTCAAAACGGGGGAGGGGGAATGGCCGGTGATAGCTAGGGGTGG
Source organism: Bromus sterilis (assembly GCA_950022295.1). Lineage (NCBI taxonomy): Eukaryota > Viridiplantae > Streptophyta > Magnoliopsida > Poales > Poaceae > Bromus > Bromus sterilis. The sequence continues at coordinate 335,443,263 of OX465599.1, read as the reverse complement.
AATCTTGCAAACCTCTTGGTAGATCTCTGATGAAATAAGTACTTGTGCACCTAGAAATGATTTTTTGAAAAAATAAAGAGCAAACTATCAAACACTTGTAGTTCAAATTTCACCCCGTTCCAACTGAATCGGCGGCAATTTGTCTTTTTCAGCAGAGGTGTATAGGAAACATTTTATATGAAAACTTTGGTCAATTGTTAATAAAATAATGTCTAGTATAATACAAAAATGGATTGGTTCAAATTGACATCAAATATTTGGTAGATCCTTCACAAAAAGACCCTACTTTCGGCATTCGGAAAATAAAAAATGGATTTTTCGTGCAACGAAAATGAAAACTTCCTTTGGCAAACTTGTTGGCCATTCAAATATACACACATATGAAAAATATGAGATCATTTGGGGAAACTATCCTTTGAAATGAGCTATAACTTCGGCCATTTGGCTTGAAAGCCATGAACCTTCATACTCGATAACCCATTTTGAGAAGACTTTTTTAATAGATTTGCATTATTCCAAGTTTGTTGGTTTTTATGGTTACTAGGACATAAATTAGGATGCAACGTGAAGGTTTTCTATTTTTTTGTTTTTTTTGAATTGTTTAAGCACCGATTTCAAAATGCGGTCAAAACGGGGGAGGGGGAATGGCCGGTGATAGCTAGGGGTGGAATCTTGCAAACCTCTTGGTAGATCTCTGATGAAATAAGTACTTGTGCACCTAGAAATGATTTTTTGAAAAAATAAAGAGCAAACTATCAAACACTTGTAGTTCAAATTTCACCCCGTTCCAACTGAATCGGCGGCAATTTGTCTTTTTCAGCAGAGGTGTATAGGAAACATTTTACATGGAAACTTTGGTCAATTGTTAATAAAATAATGTCTAGTATAATACAAAAATGGATTGGTTCAAATTGACATCAAATATTTGGTAGATCCTTCACAAAAAGACCCTACTTTCGGCATTCGGAAAATAAAAAATGGATTTTTCGTGCAACGAAAATGAAAACTTCCTTTGGCAAACTTGTTGGCCATTCAAATATACACACATATGAAAAATATGAGATCATTTGGGGAAACTATCCTTTGAAATGAGCTATAACTTCGGCCATTTGGCTTGAAAGCCATGAACCTTCATACTCGATAACCCATTTTGAGAAGACTTTTTTAATAGATTTGCATTATTCCAAGTTTGTTGGTTTTTATGGTTACTAGGACATAAATTAGGATGCAACGCGAAGTGTTTCTATTTTTTTGATTTTTTTGAATTGTTTAAGCACCGATTTCAAAATGTGGTCAAAACAGGGGAGGGGGCATGGCCGGTGATAGCTAGGGGTGGAATCTTGCAAACCTCTTGGTAGATCTCTGATGAAATGAGTACTTGTGCACCTAGAAATGATTTTTTGAAAAAATAAAGAGCAAACTATCAAGCACTTGTAGTTCAAATTTGACCCCGTTCCAACAGAATCGGCGGCAATTTGTCTTTTTTAGCAGAGGTGTATAGGAAACATTTTACATGGAAACTTTGATCAATTGTTAATAAAATATGGTCTAGTATAATAAAAAAATGGATTGGTTCAAATTGATATTAAATATTTGGTAGATCCTTCACAAAAAGACCCTACTTTCGGCACTCGGAAAATGAAAAATGGATTTTTCGTGCAACGAAAATGAAAACTTCCTTTGGCAAACTTGTTGGGCATTCAAATATACACACATATGCAATATATGAGATCATTTGGGGAAACTATCATTTCAAATGAGCTATAACTTCGGCCATTTGGCTTGAAAGCCATGAACCTTCATACTCGATAGCCCATTTTGAGAAGACTTTTTTAATAGATTTGCATTATTCCAAGTTTGTTGGTTTTATGGTTACTAGGACATAAATTAGGATGCAACGCGAAGGTTTTCTATTTTTTTGATTTTTTTTGAATTGTTTAAGCACCGATTTCAAAATGCGGTCAAAACGGGGGAGGGGGGCATGGCCGGTGATAGCTAGGGGTGGAATCTTGTAAACCTCTTGGTAGATATCTGATGAAATGAGTACTTGTGCACCTAGAAATGATTTTTTGAAAAAATAAAGAGCAAACTATCAAGCACTTGTAGTTCAAATTTGACCCCGTTCCAACTGAAACGGCGGCAATTAGTCTTTTTCAGGAGAGGTGTATAAGAAAATTTTTACATGGAAATTTTGGTCAATTGTTAATAACATATGGTCTATTATAATACAAAAATGCATTGGTTCAAATTGATATCAAATACTTGGTAGATCATTCACAAAAAGACCCTACTTTCGGCACTCGAAAAATGAAAAATGATTTTTTCGTGCAACGAAAATGAAAACTTCCTTAAACAAACTTGTTGGGAATTACAATATGCACACTTTTGTAAAATAAAATTTCCAATGTATTTATACAAAAAAACCTTTTCCCTTTTGTTTAAGTGTAGAAAAATGATTTTTTTTATTTAGAAAAAATGCAAATATATTAAAAAATTACGGTATTCCAAATTTAAATTTTTTAGTTACAATTATTACACATATAATGTATATGTACAAAAGGATTTTATTATTTGATTTTTTTTCATTTTTTTTCCTTTAGTTCTAAAGTGCATAAAGAAACACAAATGGGTTGCTTGTTTGTGATTGGTCAATAGAGAATGCCCTGGATCGCTGACATGGCACAAATCGAACCATCCATCCATCTAGCTATCCACCCATATCCATCTATTCATTTAAAATATTAAGAAAAAGCAAGGGGCCCACCTTATCCCTTATCTACTCAATCCTCATCTCTCTCCCAACCACACATGCACCACGGGGGGAGAGGGGCACGACCGGGCACCATGGCCACGACGGGGGGAGGGGGGAAACTGCGGCCACGGTCGGGCACCAGGGCGGGCGCACCACCCCGGCGAGCGCAGCGAAGGGCGGGGGCCGCGGCCGGACTTCCACTCACATGCGGCAACGGCGGGGCACCACGGCGGGCGCGCCACGACCGGGCCACCACGTCGCCTGCCCCTCCTCCCACGTCGGGAGCACGCCGCCGCCACACCTCCCCTCGACCGACGACGGCGGGCCACGACGAAGCGACCACGGCCATGGCCACGACCGGCCACGACGGGGCGACCACGCCCACGACAGGCGACCACGACCGGCGACCGCGACGGGCAAGAACGGCCCTCCGCACCTGCATCCTGCCCGCCGCCCGCACCCCGCCACCGCCACCCAACCCTCGCCATGCTAGCGCCCTGGCCGCGCCGTGCTCGCCCCATGGCTGCGCCGTGCTCGCGCTGCGGCCGGGCCATTTTTTTATTTTTGGTAAATATCTATGCCGACGGTTTAGCCGTCGGCATACCTCCTCCGCCAGAACCGCTACGGTGTTGACACGTGTCTCACAAAGCCGACGGGAATGCCGTCGGCATAGATCCCGACCACGAGCTCCCAGCAGCTGCCGCGTGTCCATCTAAGCCGATGGCTTAGCCGTCGGCATATCTCACTGACGGAAGCTCTTCGTGGCGTGGACGGCGTCTGTTCCAGCCGTCGTCAACATTTTTTGCCGACGGGATTAGGATACCGACGACCGTGGAAAAGCTGTCGGCATAGATCAGTTGCCGACGGCCCTTTCTATGCGAACGGATTTTCGAGGTTTGCTGTCGAACGATACCCCGACGGCCGTATGCTGACGGCCATCGTCGGCATAGTCTATGCCGAGGGTTTTTGGGGCTATGCCGACGGCAAAGCCGTCGGCAACTAGGCGTTTTGGTGTAGTGTCTAGTGTGCGTGCTTATCAACAAGGTGCAAATTACCTTGGGCCATAGGTACATTATGCTACTAATGGAGCTCATTAATTTTTATGACCTAAGCAAATATGTACCTCGATGAATTGATTGGCTGGTCTTACTGTATTTAGTCCTGTTTTATTTCTGCTACACCCTTTAATGTGCAGGTGGCAAGTAAACGTTAGGATCAACACATAATGGCATAGTGCTATTGAAACACGTAGACGTTTCCGTGTCTTCAAGTGAGAATGCAACAGGCTTATAGGTGACACAGGGCCGGTCCTAACATTTCAGGGGCCCGGGGCGAAACTATAATTTGAGGCCCTTAGTCTCACCAACATATGTAGCACTTTTTTGCGGGGAAACATAAGTACTGATATGCAATCTTTTCTTCTTTGATTTGAGCCTCCTTCTCCACAAACATATCCCTCACTTTGTTACGAAGATTATCTTAGTTGCTTGGATCATAAACATCCATAGCAATAACTAATTCATCATCAACACTACCTGATTCTGCAGTAGATGAATTAAATATACGCTCATGACTACTCACATTGTTATCATCCATGTTGATGTCAACATGGTCATCTAGAATTCTTTAAAGTGATTTTATCACTCTTATATATTTATTAATGAATCTTTTCAATGAATTTGTTAACAGATTTTCTAGGGCACATGGGCACATCTAGATGTGCCCTAGACAAACCCATTTGTTAACTCATATGTCTGAATTTACAATATAAAGACAAAAGTTGCGAAGGCATAATACCTTCAGTTAGTTTGCCGTCTATGATTTTATTGTATCCGTACTGATTCGAGCGCCTAGCAATTCCCTATTGGATCGATAAAAAATTTCATATTGTAAAAGAAATAGAAAGAATAATAGACAAGGGACTGCTAACTCATCTGTCTCTTTCCTCTTTTTTTTGTTAGATCACCGCCTGATAGATACTCTGAAATTAGACAAAACGAAAAATAGCTTTGAGAATTAACTCAAACTGCAAAGCTACGAAGAGATTAGACAATTGTAAAAGATCTTCATCAAATAGACAAAAACTGTTAAGGCATAGTACCTTCAGTTTGTTTGTCGTCTATGATTTTCTTGTAAACACACTGAGCGCCTGGCAATTCCTTGTTGGATCGATTGAAAATTTCAGATTGCAATAGAAATAGAAAAAAAGATAAAGGAGGGTGTGAGGGGATGTATCTGCTGCCGCCGTGAGCGTCCTGACTCGATGAAGACGAACATAACAAGCAGATCAGGCTGATGCGAAGTGGACGAATGAATGAGGGAATCACGGAACAAATCACGATGGATGGATTTCTCTCTAACTATACGTGCTAATATGGTGGGCCTGGGCACTAGTTAGTTAGAGGCAAACCTGATTGTGTTACAACTCACACGATGGCCAATGTGTTTTTCTATTTTTCCAAAATCTATGGCTGTAGACTTATACACAGTGTTGTATATACGTACCTGGGTGGGGGCCCCTGTGAGTCGGGGGCCTGGGGCGGCCGCCCCGTTCGCCCCCCCTCAGGACCGGGGCTGAGGTGACAGCACACCCCTACCACTCTCGTTCAATATAAGTTTTTGGTAATACACTTTTATGACATATAAGTCATACTCTGTTGGTCAAATTGATGATCATTTTCTTATGGAAACACATGCGAGGCTTATAAACCCGATTAGAGAACGAGTAGTGTCCTTCCTTCTTTATTTACTAGTGATTTGTTGTTAGCGGTCCCTACTTTCCTTTTTTTCCTTTTCATATTTTAGCAACCGCCGCTAAGTTAGTTAGCAAGTAAGGATCAAGATCAAAATGCTGATCGCAGTAAATCACTACTGCCAGTAATGACATGTTTTGCATATGGACTGTCTGAATGCAGAGCATTCCATCAGTTATCCTTGCTACTAGCCAGTGGCGGTGCCAAGTTTCAAGGGTGTGTATTCATTTTGAACGTGGGTATTCATTTTGTCAAAATCCTCATTGTTTTTGTTAAAAAAATCACTGTTCTATCAAAGAAATTCAAGGTTTTGTCAAATCATGGGTATTCACTTGCATACATGAAACACACGCGGGCACCGCCCCTGCTACTAGCCTCCCCTCGTACGCACGAGTTAGTTAGCGGCCCCTACTTTCCTATTTTCTTTCATTTTCATATGGACTGTCTGAATGCAGAGCATTCCATCAGTTATCCTTGGCTACTAGCCTCCCCTCGTACGTACGAGTTCCTCCTTCAGGCCATCAAGACTATGGTGATAGGTCACTTTCAGTGAACCTCAAACATTGAGGACTAACTTCTTTGAATAAATTACAAATGGTACATAGGAGGCGACACCCGTACCATGGATAGCTTGGTCCAAATAAATGTGCTCATGGAGTAACAATCAAAGAAAAAGTCCAAATAAATGTGTGCTCTCTGTAATAATTAAGTACCCCATCCAACTTCTAAAAGAAGGCCTATAAATTTTCTCTGAAGTCATAAAACGCATAATTTGACCAAGCTTGTACAAGAACTATTAACAATTACAATACTAAATAGATATAATATGAACTATATTTTATTATCCATATAATGATACAAGTTTTTATTGTAATTATGGTAGTTTTTCTTACAATTATTCGGCTCCAGAAAAAATACCCTTTTTTTAAGCACAGAGGGTAGTAACTACCGTTCAAGATCAATGTAAGAATAAATCGATGCTTCAAAATATCGTGGCATTGTGCGGCGTAAGGTCCGTTAGAGTATATACCAACCAGTTATTATTGCCACAACCTTTAATGCAGTAGCAAGTAAAGCTTAGATCAAAACATAATGACATACTAATAGTAGCACGCCATTAGTTTAAAATAGGGCACATCTTTGAAAAAGTACATAATCCAATTGCTATCAACATACTGTTACTTAGAAAGACGTAGAATCGAGGTTCTAGTGTCTCCAAGTGAGATCTGGAATTTTCCTTCTACCACTCCTAGACTTGGTTTTTGTTTATTAGAAGTTCTCCATAGCTATAACTCTGTATATTTTGTTTGCACCCAAATGACCAGGACAAGACCGCATACGAACCCCACTTATTTTCATATATAATTCATCTATATTCACAATATCCAAATTGCAGATTCTAGTTTTTGCTTCTCCTTCTTTGAATGGATTACACCATCCAGGTCAGCTTAATCATGCACCATAGTGATTAATAACCTCATGAATTTGGTTTAGCGGATACTAAGGCGCAACATCAATGCATCCTGTAGTAAGATTGTTACAAAATCTCACTCGAATCGACAAGATGTTTCTCATTGAAAGCTCTCAAAATCCAAGGTGCTATCACCTCTGCGACGTGGGCACAATGCAGTATCAGCGACCTCAAGACTCTTCTCATCATTGTCAATCCTAAAACTATTAAAGATGGCTAGTTCTTAACCTACACAAGAACGGTTATCTTCTCTTTGCTTAGAAACTGCCTAAAGTACTATAGTACTAGAGTAGAGGTTCTGTGGATAAAATAGACTGCAATACTTAAGTATTCCAATCGGCTTCTCTCTAAGAACCGTCTAAGCTACTCAAAAGAAAGGGGACCTTGAATATTCCAGATAATGAAAGTTATCTTTGTCCTTTTCATAAATATTCTAATAATAGGAGTACTATTAGCAATTGTTGGCTAGGAGGCGGGAATCAGACCTGCTTGAGAGGGGGGAGAGGGGGGGGGGGGCAACCTTGTAGTGGGTATACCTTGTCTAGTAGTGTTTTTTCACTATTTAAATCATTACCGTCTTGTTCTTAGCAGCCACTATTTTTTTTCATCATCTTGCTTTTGACATGTTATCATCTGTTACTTAGTTAGCAAAGTATAAAATTGAAAAGGTGATGGTACTAACGTAGTGTTTTGATATGGTCTGTGCATTGTGATCTTAATTAGTGTCGAAATGCAGGATATTCCACCATTTATCTTCATTAGTGTAAGAATGGAGAATACCCCACCATTTATTTCTTTTGTGAAGCGACTAGTATGTACGTGTTCCTCTTCATGGTCATCAGCCCATCGTTAACCGAGTGGTGATGGACAACAAACTTTCAGTCAAAAAATTATTGGTCTCCCTTCTTTGGATAAAGGCATAAAGCCGTATACTGCAAAGCAAGGTGATCAGTTTTTATAGCTCAAGCTCATGTGCTAACTGTGAAATGAAAACATATTAAAAGAAAATCTGGTTTATTTTACAATGAACATGAATGTGTGTTCTAATAGTATTATACTAGTGCGCACATCTTTCCAAAATACGGCACACTAAACACACTGTTACTCAGAAACATGTCGACCGAGGTTCCAGTGTGTTTTGCAAAGCAAGGGCTGCTGCGCTTTAATGGGTAGTAAGGTAGCAGATAATGGTCAGATCGAAGCATAATTGACGATGTTAACTCCGGAAGAAAGATCACATCGAGCCATCATGATTTCATTTAGCCGCCGCTCACACTACATAAATGATAGTGGCAGTCCATTTCAGTTCTAAATGACCGACGGTGTCGGCACATATGAAGAACTTTCTTGGTACCTTGTGTGGAACTTTCTTGGTCCTCGTCGGCATCTCAGGACCAGCTGCATTTATATGAAAACTTGTGTCAACCTCGTGAGCCTGTCCCCTTTGTACGACAATAATCCAAATTAAGACTAGTTGCCATCTGGATACGTTAAATAGACACGGGCCTTCCTTTGTTCTGAGAGTCACCATGGCTTTTTAACCGGATGCAAATGATATATAGACCAATGGGGTCCAGTAGAACCGGTAACCGTATACATGAAATACCAAGCCGACATATTATTGTTGGATTTTGAAAATTATAGAATTTTCTATCTAATAGCGGCCAAAATATGCTTAAGCATGACACATGTAAAAGTACACCCTTAGTATTCATATGGTAACACCTCCTTATTTTCTCTAAAAAGGAGGATAATCCCTCGCCTCTACACCAACTAATGCACACAAGCATGTTTTTTCATATTAAAAATAGAGTCATGTGTTGGTACCAAGGTTTAAAATAGCGGGATACGGGATATATCGACGGGCTTTTTTGGTAGCTATTTGAGAATATTTGATACAAAGAATGCAGCTATATCGGCGATATATCGGGCTATTTGCCGATATTCAATGAAGAAAAAATAATATCGGCGAGCTTTTCTAGAAGATATATCGGCCAAATATCCGGCTATCTTAAATCATGGTTGGCACCGAACAAAAAAGAAGGAAAAACTGAGACTATCCCAAGATAATGGGGCTATTAATTTTGATAAAACTGCATTCGTCCCTGTTCACGCAGATCAACACATTGCAAGCCAAGTCGCAAACATTATGAATTGCCCCGTCTCTTCTTTTCCACAAACTTACCTAGGCCGCCCCCCTGCCCTCTGCTTTCGACTTCTTTGCAACCTTGTACATTTTTTTTTTATAAGGTTGGATTGCTAGATTACCATCCAAGGGCGCTAGCTCCACCTATATTACTTCAGTTTTTTGGAAGAAGAAACACAGACATGTAGTACACTCTACACATGATATGGTTCTAGTGGATGCAATTAGACAAAAAGGCTTGCTAGCTAATCTCAGGTACCGCTGTACCTTAACTGCTCCTACAGAGTTGGAAGCTTTGTCGGTTGTTTTGCAGGATGATCACATCTCCGTTGCCCCAGATGAGCGGGCTATCATTGGCGCTTTAATTACCCTTCATCACAAAGAATGCTTACTACTGATCCATGCATGAGACCTCCCTTGATCCGAAAGCTGAGTCCATTTGGGACTCTAAGGCCACAATTAAGGTCAAAATCTTTGCCTGGCTTATCTTCCGGGGAATGCTAAACACAAAAGCGAACTTTCTCCAAAAGAAGATTCTAACTGATGCCTCTTGACCCACATGTGATGCGCCATACGAGGATGCCTTCCATCTGGCTATCCAATGCTTACATGCGGCACAAGTCTGGATGTCGCTTCACCCCAAACCCCCCCCCCCCCCCCCCCCCGCGCGCCGCACTGATATGGAACTGCCTCCAACCTATAGGACTCGACAAGGAAATTTGTCCCACGGTTGCCCTTGCCATTCTATGGAAATTATGGTATGCAAGAAATTCTCTTACCTTCCGTCACCACCGGCTCACTCTCAAAGACACATTTAGGAACATTGTACAAGACTTCGCCCTGTGGATCTTTAGTTCTAAGTTTGTGACTAAAAGGGATGCAGCTAGGTCTTGGATTCCATACCATACTCTCTGTCTTGAATCTCTTGTGTAAAAACATGTGAATGGAAATATATTCAAGTGGGGAAGCTCTCCCCACCCCCTCGGTTGCCGTTAAAAAAACCCAATGGGTCTATCACTGGCAAAAAAAAACTTCAAGCCAACACCTTTGAAAATAAAATGTCATACAAACATTAATGTTGCGTGATGTAGCCAGAAGGCTAGATCATGTGTTATCAATTATCACTGAGAGAGGATGCAATCTTTATGTCAAATCGGATGATGTTGCCATGCACCCTCTACACTGGCATGCTTACATAGAGCATCTTCTAGATGACTCCCAATAAGGAAACGCCTAGACTTTCTCACGTCTAAGGAAAATTCACTAGAGGCATGTTGAAGATGAAACCTGTCCTCTTTTGATTGTTTCATATGACCGTCTAGTTTTGTTCCCTTACACACCGATTTGGCCTAGTTAGCCATGAGGCCGATGTAACTATTGAGGCGTGCCATAGGGAGGACGTTGCACATCCGATTTAGGGTCTACATTCCTCTACCATCTTGGTCGAGCAACGAAGACCCATCGAACCCACTCTAGCTCTAATACCAGACCACTCGAGGCCGTCGGCTACATAGCTAGTTCCACTGTGAAGGAACGAAACTCTATCCATGGGTGTGTAAGATGCTTTGGATGTTGGACACCAAAGGCGACACTACAATGACATTACTAAAAAGCATCACGGAAGAAGAGCCATTGTCGCAGAGAAATCACCCAAAATGTTCATCATACAACTAGAAAACCCATATTTATATAATGTAGGCCCATCAAAATTAGTGCTGTAATTTTTTCATGCTCTATTTATTAGGATCATTTATATATATTGTTTTTCTTTCCTCACATTTTCCATTCTTTACTTAACACATTTTTTTTCTTATTTCATGCCCCTATAGTTGCTTAGTTGTGCAATTTTTACCCTAGGCTACTAATTAATATTCCTCACTTTTCCCCTCCACTTTTGAGCATGCCCTCACAAATGCTTAAACGGGGGCTTGTCGTCGAATCATAGCCTTTTACCATTACCTCATGATGATTGAGGCCCTTAAAATGATTACAGGTGGGGCCAGGTGGGTGGTATGGCATATGACAAGTGGGACCAAGAAGGAGACATGTGTGTCAACATTCAGTCTACTCTTGATTTGCATCCCCACCCCTCCCCGCCACCTCATAGTTGCCTGCGATGAAACCATTGGAGAAGTTATGCGGCGGATCCAACAATAGTATGCCCGATGGTTAAGCTATGGAAGACTGGTTGCTTATGCTGCAACTGAAGGCATGTTATGCTAGTTTTTGCATTTCCTATGTTATTACACTACTTTTAATTATGTGATGATATGTTGTTGTGAGATGTTGTAGATGTTCCATACTTCCTTACCTTATCTAAAAAATCAATTAAGAAGATACATGTGATGTATAGTTTAATTTCTGATCTAGTAGTTACCTGAATGATGTTGTTGATAGTCCAAATTGCATTTTATGATGTGAATCTTTTGAAGATTATTTGTTTGCCCTCAATAAAACTCTATCGGACAATAGTAATCCATGCAGAAACCAAAAAATTTATGTATTTTCTGGCGACCAACTATTTTTGCCATTTGATAGACCGATTTTATGGTTTTTAATAATTATTTAATGCGATAAATCAGCTCCAGAATCTCAAGTTTTCAGAGAAAGCCGGATCTACAATATATCACACTAGCTTGCAAAAAGTCTTACATTATGGGATAGAGGTAGTACTATATGTAGCTACACCTTTTATCTAGACCATTTAGTTTACATAGAAAGTTATCCATTTTGTTTCTTTCAAACACGAGAACATTAAACTTTGAAACTTTACAGATCAACCCCGCACAAGTAACACTCTACGAATAAAATGTTTACAATTTTATGCAGCAAATATTTATCAAATTATAAATGTTGAAAGAATTTTACCATTTTATATGTTCATGTTACGCCAAAAAAAATCCTAAAATAATTCTGCACATGATAATACTTGTGTGATGACGAGCTGCAAAGTTTCAGATTCAAATGTTTTCTTATTTGAGAGGAAAAAAATAGATGTTTGTAAGCATAAATTTTAATGCAAAAATGAATGACCTAGATAACATAGCCACAAGTTTTCTATATTTGAGTAGTATAATCACCAAGTTAGTTGGTTGATCGTGTATAAAAGCCGTTGGCAGCCAGGCAGATACATGGATTTCATTTCCAGTGAAGTCAGGCACCATAAGCTCTAGCTAGCTAGGCACGATCCACCATGACGCTTAAGCTCTTGATGGAAGTGAGCCCACAGGAGCTGTTGGAAGCTCTGGCCGAGGTCCAGAACCACGTCCTCGGCTACGTCAAGTCCATGTCGCTCAAGTGCGCCGTTGAACTCGGCATCCCGGCCGCCATTGAGAAGCACGGCGGCACGGCCACCCTGGCTGACATCGTTGCAGACGCCAAGGTGCACCCGGCCAAGGTCGCCGACCTCCGGCGCATGATGGAGCTGCTCAGCGCCTCTGGCATCTTCACCAGCACCGCCACCGGCGCCGGGGACGACGACACGGCCACCGTGCAGTACGGGCTGACCACGGCGGGCCGCTTCCTCATCGGCTTTCGCAACATATCCCCCATGGTGCCATTCTGCGTGAACCCTCTCGTCGTCTCCTCCTTCTTCGCCATGCCCAACTGGCTCAGGAGCGATGCCGCCGCCGCCGGGTCCCTCTTCGAACTGGCACATGGTTGCTCTCAGTGGGAGATGGCCGGCAAGGACGCCGTGTTCAACGACGTTCTCAACGGCTCCATGGCCGCCGACAGCGAGCTTTTCCTCGAGGTTATTATTGCGGACAAGGGCCGCATCTTCCGCGGTATAAGCTCGCTCGTCGACGTCGGCGGCGGAAATGGCGCGGCCATCCGGCTGATCGCAAAGGCTTTCCCGCGCATTAAGTGCACTGTGCTAGACCGTACAAACGTCGTTACCCCTGCCGCCGCCGCCGCCGGTGACAATGATCTGAGTTTCGTCGCAGGTGACATGTTTGAATCCATTCCACACGCCAATGCTGTCTTACTCAAGGTAGCTACCCCATGACTTTCCTTCCAGTACTACGTGGTTTCTTTCCTCAATGATATACGTATTATACAATTAATAAGTTAATTAATTACTCCCTAAAAACTTGTCTAATACTTTCTATATATGTTGCAGAACATTATGCATGACTGGGGTCATGACGACTGTGTCAAAATACTTCAACGTTGCAAGGAAGCCATCCCTCCTAGAAGTGCTGGAGGAAAGGTGATCATCATCGATATAGTCAGAGGATCTGCACCCGACGATAGGAAAATCTGCGAGATGGAAGCCATACAGAACACGTTCATGATGTACATCACAGGGGTGGAACGAGATGAAAACGAGTGGCAGAGGATGTTTTCTGATGCTGGATTTAGTGACGATTACAAAATCATGCCGGTATTGGGTCCCTATTCAGTAATTGAGATATACCCATAAAAGCTCAATGAACTGGACTAATAAGGACACAAATATGTGCATGTGCAACCGAACTTGAAGATCTTCATTTGTTTGCGCGTGGCGCGCTGCATAAACTTATCTGTGTGTGTTGTTAATAAGGATACTCTACCTTGTTAACCTGTATGATCGAGTTGCCATTTGTATCTCCCTTTAAATATATAAAATGTGCTCAATGTATGTATTTTATGAAATTACATATCATGTTGAGAAAACCCTGATATAGTTTTACCTTATAATTTGGATGTTTCTCCTCAGTGTTAATGGAGGAAATATTTCCTTCCCAACCACTGTGAGTTAGGTTATTGGACTAGGGGGCACTGTTGGTTCCAACATTAATTCCTACTCCCACGATTGTCACTAGGTTTAGGCCTTGTGGCTTGTCCCACCCTTTTGAAATTCCATGATAGGTCTCGTTTGGAATATTTGAGGTATTAACGGAATTGGTAAAAAATGGTGCCTTTGTGACATTATTAAAGAGAGTTATGCTGACTTTATTGGTTTTATGGAAACAAAAAAAGAACAGCTTCTTGCCTGGCTACTTGGATTCCCTTTGTTCTAGGCAAGATTTTTACTTGGCATATTATTCCTTCTGATGTTACTGCTGGGTGTATCCTCCTTGGTGTTAATGCTGACCTATTTGATATTGCTGGTTTTGTTGATAGAAAATTTAGTCTTACTACCACTGCTATCAATAAAGTGGATGGCTTTTCTTGGCATCTTCTGGTGGTATATGGTACTGCTTATGCGGAATTTAAACTACATTTGCTTGATGAATTACATGATTTCATGGAGCATGCTTCTCTTCCCATATGTGTGTGTGGTGACTTTAATTTAGTGAGATATGAATTTGATATGAACAATGGTAACATTAACCAAAATTTAGATCTCTTGTTTAATACCAGGTCATGTGCAAGCTTTGTTGAATCTTCATGCGGCAGATCAACATCTGTGGTAGACAGCGTGATGGTCTGTTCACCTGCTATGCCCCGACACGAGAGTGTGGTATGACGTGAAGATTCATTTTCCCATGGCCCGTGGCGATCTCCATCCACCTTGGGTTAGTCGTGGCATCTAATTGTCATGATTACCAAGGTGTTTATGGGTGGATCATGGCGGTCCTGTTCACAGATTTAAATAGCCGGCTATAGCTGTTTGCATAGGGTGCCGCTAAATTGTCCTCCCAGCTATTCATGTACAACTGTTCCAAAAAGTTTTTAAATAGCCGTCTATAGCCCCACTATAGCTGATTTGGAAGGTCACCGCTATTTGGCATAGCCCGCTATTTAAAACATCAAAGAATATCGGATAGGCTCTGGAGGTTCCATCTCGCATGCTCATGGTTGGAAGAAGTTTGTGTGTCCGACGGTCGTTGTTTTACAACAGCGTTCAACAAGTGGGCGCGGTGTTCCTGGAAGACTTTTCTCTTGGCCGTGCTCTTTGATCTATGTGTCTCAGTTTCCATGGTGAAAACCCTAGGTCTGACCTTCACTGTTTGTACCTGGCAATGATGGTTCCCCAGTCATTTCATTTTTGAAGGCATTGTCTGAAGATTGGACCTTCTCCTGGGTGAAAATCCATGATGTGACCATGTTTGTTTGATCGGACCATATTTGTTCACTCTTACATTCATGTAGGCTTCATTTTGGAGAAGCTTTTTCAGAGCCGTGGTGCGGTCACCACTGGTGGTGCTATTGCTGCTCAAGTCACTGATTGCTTCAACTGGGTCTATGTATTTTTTTTTGGCTGTGTGCATCCTTGATGTCTAGGCTTGCTTTAGTCATTATGTTGTTACGGTTCGTTGTAATTTATATCTCATTTGAGTATTAATATATTCCCTTTACAAAAAATGAAGCCCCAGTTGAAAAGATTGTTAGTGTACTACGCTTACTCTTTCTTTTTGGGCTGTAAGGCCTTGTACAATGTCCGGTTCTTAAAGAGTGAGACTATTGATGCATCTCATAAATATTTGTAACCTGCAATACTGGATGCTTTACGTGGGTGCTTAATTACTTTGATTATGATAGAGCAAAGCTAAACTGCAGTTTTAGGATGAGCAAGCACCGACTAGCACCGAAAGCCAAAGTTTGCTTATACTGACTTGCAATTTTTTCGAATAGTGGTACTAATCCGCAACTGGTGCCCCAAATATGGTACTTATATGCAATTAACTCCTCTCCAACAAACAACACCAAAGTAGTAGTAGTAGTAGCGCCGTCCCGCCCGGCCCGGCTCTACCCCAGTCCCGGTCCACGGCCTCCAACTTCCGAAGAAAAACCAACCGCACCCGCACGCACGCACGCGCTTCCACGACCTTCCTCCCACTTTCCCCGCCCCCTCCCCTTCTACCAGTACACCTGCTCAAGCACCTGCATTGTATATGGCCTAATACTCCATTATGTTCTTCTCAGAGTACCTTTTTCTATGTGGAGTACCTAGTTGAACTTGTTGTAAGTTGTAACACACTTCATATCTTTCACAATAAGAAATTACACCTTAGATTCTCAACTGCTTCGACATTAAGAACTTTTACAAATAGCACATTGTATCGACACGCCGGAACCCAACCAAAAAAAAATCTAAAAATATCATTATCAATGAATTTTATTTTGCTTCTTCATGAAAGGAAAAATTGCAATACTTCAAAATATTTTTTCAAAAACTATATGGACTGCCTTTTTATATAAACACACACATGTGCATATAGATAGAAAACATTTGGAATATAAGTATGTACGGTATTTTATTACACGCAGGTTCTTTTTTTAACCATATATATTACCAAGTAAACCATACTGTTATATTTTCTTACAAAGTATGCTAGGGTGGGAGTGGGACGTGGCAGTTTACGGCCTTTAATTTGATTTGACTGACATGTATAGTACGTGTGTATTTTGTTGGACACACGTCGCTTACACACAAGTTGCATCATGTGGGAGTACATTACTCATGGAAGTACACATATGTTATCACGAGCATTACATTGCCATGGTCTCTTCGCTTGCTATGCCCCGACACGGGAGTGTGGTCAGATGTGAAAATTCATTTTCCCATGGCTCGTGGAGATCTCCATCCACCTTGGGCCAGTCTTCGCATCTGATTGTCGTGACTATCAAGGTGTTGATGGGTGGATCATGGCGGCCGTGTTTGAAGAATACCGGATAGACTCTGGAGGTTCCATGTTAGTTAGATCGGACGACGATGGTGTTTGCGCACCGTAACCTTCCTGGAGGCTTCATTTTGGAGAAGCTTTTTTGGACTCGAGGTGTCGTTATAACTGATCGTGCTCTTGCTGCTGCAAGTCACTCATTGCTTTGGTGGGGTCTTTGTTTTGTTTTTTATGTTTTTCGGCTATGTGCATCCTTGATGTATAGACTTGCTTTAGTCATTATGTTGTTGCAGAGGTTGGGTGTACTTGATATCATTTCGGTATTAGTATATTGCCTTTATAGAAAAATGATGCCCCAGTTGAAAAGATTGTTAATCTACTACGGTTGCTATTTCTTTCCGGGCTGTAATACTCTTATGTTCTTCTCAGAGTACATATTTCGATGTGGAGTACCCCATTGAACTTGTTGTATCACACTTTATACGTTTCACAAGAAAAAACTTACACCTCAGATTCTCAATTGCTTTTAGATTGAGAACTTTTACAAATAGCACATTGTATTTGACAGGCCGGAACCCAACTAAAAAAATCCAAAAATATTAGTATTATCAATGAATTTCATTTTTTCTTCATAAAAAATAAAAAAATAAAATAAAAATCAAAATAATTGTTCAAAAACTCTCTGGACTGCCTTCATATATGAACAGACATGTGCATATAGATAGATAGAAAATATTTGGAATATAAGTATGTATTTTATTACACCCAGGTACTCTTTTTAACCATATGTATTACCAAGTAAACCATATTATATTTTGTTACAAAGAAAGTATTGTAGAAAGCTCGGTGGGACGTGGCCGTTTACGGCCTTTAATTTGATGTGACTGACACATATACTGCCTGTGTATTTTGTTGGACACAAATACGTACGTATATGGTAGTAAGAGATAGGCTTGTGACGATGGATATGGTGGACGGGCAGCTATCGTGGATGAGGGAGCTAGGAGGCTTGTGGACAGCGGAGCACCATGGCCTCGATTGTGATTCCGGGTCCGAAGGCGAGCATGGCGCCCCACTCCGGCAGAATGCTCCGGCGGCGGCGCAGCTCGTCGAGCACGAAGACGATGGTGGCGCCGCTCATGTTGCCGTACTGGCGAAGCACTTCTCGGCTGGCCGCCTGCTTCTCCGGCTGCAGCTGGAGCACCTTGTCGATGTTGTCCAGGATCTGACGGCCGCCAGGGTGCACCGCCCAGAAGAGGTCGTTCCATTTCCCGCTCCCGGATAATGGAGACGGAAGAAGATGAGCGCCATCGCCGTCTTTGTCGTCGTCGGCAGGGAAACGGAAGGCGTCGAGGAGGCAGCGCTCGACGTTCTGCGCGATGAGCGTGGGCACCTGGATGGCGAGGTGGAAGTCGATGCCGGCGCCGGAGACCTGCATGCCGAGCACGTGCTCGGTCTTGGGAATGGTGGTCTGCGTGGCGTGCACCATCTCGAAGATGGGTCTCTGCTCGCCGTCGAGGAACGGGCCGGCTCCGACGATGACCGCGCCGGCGCCGTCCCCGAAGATGGCGTGGCCGACGAGGTTGGCGCCGTCGGGGCCGCCGAAGCAGACGAGCGTGATCTCGGAGCAGGCGACGAGGACGCGCGCGCCGCGGTTGTTCTCGGCGAGCTCCCGGGCGAGGCCCAGGGCTCTGCCGCCGCCGTAGCAGCCGTGGAGGCTGAGCATGGTGCGGGAGACGGTGGGGCGGAGGCCGAGCAGCGTGGCGAGGCGGAGGTCGGCGCTGGGGGCGCCGCAGGCGGAGTAGGTGCTGAAGACGAGGTGGGTGATGTCGGCCGCCGGGCGGCCCCACTCGGCGATGGCCTTGGCGGCGGCGCACTGCGCCAGCTTGGGCACGGCGTCGACGGTCATGGCGACGCGGCTGTCGAGCGACGGGAGGCCCTCCCGGTCGTACAGCTCCGGGTGCGCCTTCAGCGTGTCCTCCGTCAGGTGGAAGTGCCGCTTCTCGATGCCCGTTTTCTCACCTGCAAACAACAACAGAGGAGCATAAAATAATAGCACATACAGATAAAACAATACAGTACTTCTTAGATTTATAATAAGTGTCGCTTTTTTATAGTAAACTAGTATAAAATCTAAATGAGCGACATTTATTATGTATCAAAGGACATGCAGATGGTACTGTACAGATTCTGGTGAGTTTCTGCTGGAGTTCGGTGAGGTGGTAGCTGTGGGTGACGCGGAACAGGTTCTCGGCGAAAATGTCCTGGGGCAACTCGGTTCCGGTGGGGTTTGCCGTGCCGATGCCGAGCATGGCGGCGGGGCCTTCCGCCGGCTGTCGCCGCGCCACCGCAGTGCCGTGCATGTTGCCGTTGCCGTTGGTTCCGATGCTTCCCATGGCCGATCGATCTCTTGGGAGCTGTAATGTACGTTGAACTTTCTTGCAGGTGTAGCTTGTGTGGATCTGTCCAGGGGCAATGCGCTGGGCTCAGGATTTATAGCTTTTCAGGTTGGCTGGACCAGGCATTACCTATGTTTTGCATGGCATTAACTACTAATCTCTATCGCTAACCGGTCCGGGTCAGCTTCCTAAGACGGTAGAGGCGTAGAGCGTGTGGGAACACTTCCCGCAGGAGAAGTGTTAATCCTAAGTTTGGAACACATCAACTTAAAATATGGGAAACACAGAAAAATTGAGATGTCATGCACGTATGGTAGTTCCTTCATCCGGGTGTATAGAACCTAATTTTAGGTCATCGATATGGCTAATTAAATATATATCAGATAGCATATAAAATGGATCATTGAATTCATATAGCATATACTTCCTCCATTCCTTGAGATAAGCTGTATAGGGTTTTTTTAAATCAAACTTTTATAACTTTGACCAAATTGATAGCAAGAAATATCAACATCTATGATATTTAATAAATACTATATGAAAATACATTTTAAGACGAGTTTGATGATACCGTTTTGGTATAATCTACATCCATATATTTATCTATAAATTTGGTCAAAGTGAAACAAGCTTGATTTTTTTAAACTATACACCTTATAATTAAGAAAAGAAAAAGAGAAATACAGAATGAATAGCGTCGTAAAAAAGAAAAAACATAGGAGGCAGCGTTCACATTAAAATTTATCTTTCTTTGCTTCCCTATGTTAGATCAAATTTGGATTGAATTTTTTTAGGCTCGTATAAACATGTGGTGTGGACATGCATCCATATTTTTTTTTGTACAAACTTTGAAATTTAAGTTTTGTGAGTCGTTGCGAGCATGGTAGTATATATCATATAAGACTGCTGGAGCACTGGGTGCTCTCCTATGTTTTATCCTGTTTTATTTGCTACACCTTTTGAGAGGAGGTAGCAAATAAGGGTTGAGATCAACACATAATCACCCGCAAAAAAAGATCAACACATAATGACACATACTTTTTTTAGGAACTCTAGAGACTTTATTCATCAAATGAGAGCCATATCGTTTACAAGATTTAACTGAATAAAGCTAGGGATGGAAGTTTCCCAAAAGCCTGAGCTACCACTACTGAAGGAAATCTAAGCTACAACATCTGCTACAGAATTTGCTTCCTCTATTACAGTGTGAAATAGAAACATCTCTTTGCACTCAAGCAGAGTGACATGTTCAGGACCAAGGCAATCAACAGCTTGGTTCAATCCTTTCACGGCAAACATGCTATTTGACTCAATCACTAGCTTGCTGCACCCCAAATTGGACGCTAGAATCATACCATTTCGGATATATAGCTCTGATTTCTACCGAGTCCACATTATACACATGCGGTATGATCCAAGTTGCAGCCGAAATAAAGTTGCCATCATAGCCTCGCGCTATTGCCCCTGTAGCTCCTAACAGAGTTTCAGATACAAACTCCGTGCCCACATTAATCTTAACACATCCCTTCTTTTTTTCTTTGAGTTGGATCTTAATACATCCCTGGGGTGGCTTTTTCCACACCACTTCTTTCTTTCGGTCTTTATATTTGCTTGAGTTTGACCTGGCGAAATTTATGGCTAGTAACTTGATATGCATCGCCGCACGTATGGAGTCAAAACACTTTCTCCTTGGACCTCTATTCGCCTCTGGAAAACAAGTAGATGTTCCAATGTCTCCAGGTGAGAATGAACGGTTCCCGCAGGAGGCTTCCGTTCGCTAATTAACCGGCAGCCCACGCGGGATTGTTAATTTCAGGAGGCAGGGGGGCTCCTATGGGTTCCGCGGCTGAGGTTGTGACATCGGCGCTACCTTTCTTTGTGTTGGTTGGAGTTGGAGATCTTGCAAAATTAGAACTTTATCCCTGTAGTTTGTATCAACATTATTATACAAGGGACTAAAGACAGTCTGGTAAAAAATATGGGTTTCTTCAGAAAAAAACGTACGAATAAGGATATCATCTATTTCTGAATAGTCGCCACACGCTGACTATTTTTCCTATCCATTCAGCTCTGCAACATCAGTAAATTACGCATGCCGGCTATAAGTTATATTTTCTGCATTAATCTATACACATAATCGTGCCACATCACCAAGTCATGAATGTCAGTCATAAGCTGCAATCCAAATCACAGATGGTCTCACATTTTTGTTAGAAAATGCATCCATTAGCTGCAAACCAAATATTTTTTTTCCTTTTGTACATCATTTTGTTACATGTTTCGTATGTCTTATTTTAAAGAAATGTAAATCTGGAACGCTTTTACATTTCTCTTTTCATTATTTTTAGTTTTTTTGTAACCTATTTGTGCATTTTGGTAAAGGTTGTTGCAGCAGCACACGGGTCATGCATCGCCCTGATGCAGAGGCTGGGGGTCATCCTCCTTTTCAAAAAAAGCAGCACACGGGTATCATCTAATTTAATAAGATGTTTACGACCTAGCAATCGATTGTAAGTTATGGTAATGGGATAGGGGAGCGATTTTGTGTTGAGGAATTTATGACAAACCATGATATGTAGATATCATACAAAGTCTTTGTGAGTTCGATATTAGAGTCCCCACAATTTTATATTTAATAATAATATAACTGTCATAAGTTATAACCCATACGTAATTTGGATACAGATCTGCTAATCCTCGTAAGGGTTCCATTTTTTTTCCTAGTGGTGGGACTGATCCTTCTCGACTTTTACCAGACGCGGCAGGACTATGGGCTAATGTGTAGCCTATGCTCGATAATGGTCTATACGAATTTTCAGCATTGCAAAGATGTCCTTCGGGAACTTGGGTGGGTATCTGAGAGAGTTCAAGAAAACCACGCTACTATAGAATGCAACATTTGTGCCATGTTGTGGGGTGACTTGATTAGACTGGCTTTTGACACGGAGCAGTGAGCAGCAGTGGCAAATGGCCTCAGGGAGCTCAGATTTAGCCCCGTATAAACTATGTAGAGATGTGTTTGGTATAACACTTTTCTTGTAGTGATTTTTGCTACTGTATAAAGTTAGAACTAGTTTGTTCTGAGAAGCCGGTAGTTTTTCTTTTAATTTTGGCATGTCTGCCGCCGCTAGTTATTAGCAAAGTATTGGTCAAGATCTAAATAGCAATAGCAATAATGGCATATTTTCCTGTGGTGCGGTGATACCTGTTACCAATTAATTAGTGTCTGAATGTAGAACATTCCACCCCTCATCCACTAGCTACTAGTCGCCCCTCATATATTTGCTTTTCATGGTCATCACTAACCACAGATTGATAGTTCAGAACATCTGTATTGGTTATAAAAATAGGTGTTGATAAATTTTTCACATAGGATGTTTAATGATGTGTCATGTAATAAATAAGTAGAAAGGATAAGCAGGGGTGAATCTACTAGTGGGGGTTTAAGGGCAACTTCAACACGGAGGTGCAAACGTACACAGTGTTGTTCGTTCTTTGTCCGTTTGCATCAGAAAAATGAACCAAGGATAGGGCTGGACAGCCGGATACTGCATATGTACCCAAGGCAGAAGATTTTGCGTCGAGAAGAAAGGTCCATCTTTGGACTGTGCAGCCTTGGCGAGAGCACACCGGGCTTTGTCAGTGCACCGGGAAAGCCCCCGCTCGCTGCAGGCCGCCTACTCGTCCTGCTCTGGGCGCACCGCTCGCTGCAGGCTGCCTTCTCCTCGTGCTTCGGGCGCGTCGTGGCCTCCTTCTCGTGTTCCGTCTGCTCGGGCCAGGGAGGCACCATGGTGGGTGGGGGAGGTGGTTTTTCTAATTTCGCAGACAATTGAGACACATCTGAATGTGGCCGGACAGGGATGAACGTGGTGGACGCGCAGGACCAATGGCGGAGATAGGACCCAAGCCGGGGGGGCCTGGGCCTGGGGCGTGGGGATTTTCTTATTCGTCAACTGTAGCAGATTTACACTGTTTGGGACTGTTCTGCACTGTAGCGGCGAAAGAGGCCCGGGGCCCAAGGCTGACCTAGCTCCGCCCCTGCGTAGGACCTCTGTATTGTGTTTGTTTTGGACGCAAAGACGATCCAAATTTGCTTTGAAAATGGGTCAAAAGGGACACCAAACAGAAATAGACAGATAGCCAATTAAAATTTACCTGCGAGTTGGCCTGTTGTTTTTGTCCGTCTTGACCTAAACGTTCAAAAACAGATGAAACCCACCCTTGGTTTGGAGTTGCCATAATAGACTTGATACCCCCCCCCCCCAACCCCCTTCAACAATGCAAAATAAAATAACTTGTCTAAAGCCGCAAGGCCCAGTCCAGCCAACAATTTTTCCAGCCCAATGGCTAGCCCACCCTCCATTTTTTCAAGATTTGCCATTGATGATAACGTTCTTTGAATATGCACCAACACCTCTTGTCCAAGTTCCGATGTTAAATGAGAGAGCACCTTAATTATTATATCACCTTCTATTGGACAAATTAGATACAATGTCTTAAAGTGGTTGTATGATAAGTTGTTGATTGATGACATGTTATTTTTCACCAACAATCTACTAAAAACTGTTAGAGATGCTCTTAGAGATGTTAAATTTTTTTGCTCACAGACATTTCCAGTTAAATTAAGATCATGGTCTCACATCTTTGAACAAAGTAGTGATACATGAAAGTGCACAAATGCATGCTGGGTGCCACATTTTACTATCTTCATTCTAAAATGTATTATGCATAGATTTGTTTGAAGTAAAGTTTAATAATGTTTGATAAATTTATAAAATAATATATATATACAATATTGAATAAATATCATTAGACTAATGGTGGATTTTTACTATAGTATTTATTTGTATTATTTCTTCAATAAACTTGATCAATCTCTATGAATGTTGACTTGAAAAAGAAGGATACACTTTCAAAATATCACGGGGATGTGCTGCGCTTGCTCTGGGTAGTATGAATCCCATTTATCACATGATAGAGAGTAGTTAATTGGGACAGAGCAAGAAGCAAAAATCAAAATATGTACATTGTATCAAGAGTATCTGTTGTTGAGGTAAAAATATGGACCTAAAGAATCATAAGACCATTTCATGTTCATTGACATGCATCACGATCACAACATGACAGCGATTGATCGCTCTATGTGTGCCTGGTTATCAACATGATGCAAATTATCGTGGCCACACTAGGTATGTCATGTGAATGAGCTCATTTAATTTGTTTGACCCAAATAGTCTATTGTATCTTAATGAATTGATGTGATAGCCATGCTGTATTTAGTCATCTTTTGTTTACTTCACCGTTTAATAGGCAGGTAGCAAGTAAAGGTCAAGATCGAACATAAATACAAATAGTGCTACTTTGAAACACGTACAGGTTACAATGTCTGCAAATGAGAATGGAACAAAACTTCTTCAGGTCGGGCAGGAGGCTCCCCGACTAGGTTATCTAACCAGCTATTGCCTCGATGCGTCCTCTGTGTCAATTGGAGCTCCCCCAAAATTAGAAATTCTCTTACAAAGGTTTAATCTACATTATCATATAAGGGATTGCAATACAGTCTATCCAAATATTTACGAGTTTTTTGAAATAATTAAAATAAATAAGGGATATCTAACAACATGTCTATTATGTAGCAAGTGATGAGAAGTGATGGTAATGGGAGTGAGAAAGAGTTTTAACGTGCAAAAGAAGATATGACCTCTGGATATCACATAAAGATTGCAGGTTGGGTATTACAATCAATGTATTTATTGTATATATAATCTTAGACATGGCGAGCTTTTTTTGTTATGATAGTAGAGATCCTTCCCTACTTATGCTAGATGGGGCTACACTATGTGCTAACGTCTAGTATATACTGGATGATGCCTTATAGGTCCTATGTAGCCTTGCAATCATGGCATGTGTGAATTTGGTCATCAAGGAGAGTTCAACAAGCCACTACTACAGAATGCAACATATGTGACGGGTTGGAAACCATTAACATGATAGGTTTTCGTCCAAATGGACTCCGCCTATATCCGTCAATAATAATAACCTAACAAAAACAAAAACAAAAACAAAAACAAAGCACTACTATAGAATGTCGTTGCTCTCTGCTTAGCCTTATATTCCTCTCCCCTTGTCCAGCCGCCCCTTCGCCCACCATGGTGAGATCCCACCATGTCATGTTGTGGAGTGATTTGATTAACTAGGGTTTAGACCCTTTAGATACTGGGATGTTGTAGAGCCTAGTGGACCATATCAGCCCATGAGATCCAAAAATGTCATGTTATAACATAAACTAATTTATAGATTGCTGAAATGTTATACAACTCGGACTTGAAGAGAACTACTCCGTGTTGATAGAATCTCCCTAGAAATTAGTTTATTTTTGTTTTTGTTTTTTTACAGGGTTTTATCTACACAATCATACAAGGGATTAAGATGCAGCGTATCCAAAAATCTAGGGAGTTTTTATAAATTATTAAAGTAGATAAAGGATATCTATTAACAATCTAAGATGTCGCAAGCGATGAGAGGTCATGGTAAGACCAACTATGATATGTAGATATCACGTAGAGTCTTTGTGCGAGATATTACAGTTCACTAGACTAGATATATAATCTTAATATGATTGTTATAAGAATAGCTAATGAGGATATAGATTGGATGGTTCACATTAGGAGTCTAGTCCTTCTTTTTGGTTCTTATGGATGGTGGTAGTGATATTTCTCAACTTCTGATCGACAAGGTGGGACTATTGGGTAATGTGTAGCATATGCTTGATAATAGCTTATAGGGCTTTTGGAGCGTTTTGAAGATGGTGTGAGTGGACTAGGGCATTAGGACGAGTTTGAGAAGCCACTATTGTAGAATGCAATATATGCAATAGATGGAAAATCGTTGACACCAACGGGTTTTATGACCATTGTATGTCGCAAGTGAAAAACTGTGAGTTGAATCGTCAGGTGGAAAACCATATGTTGTATCGCAGAAAGTATATCATTAATTAGATTTACGTTCAACAAAAAATTCAATGACACAATATTTTTCGCATATAACTTACATTTGTTGACCAAATTAATGGTCATTTATTGCAATGATTTTTTGTTAGCAGCCGCTAGTTTTCATTTTTTTCTTTTTTAAATTGTAGCAAACGCCGCTTAGTTAGTTAGCACGTAAGGATCAAGATCAAAATGCCGATAGCCGTAATGACATGTTTGCGTATGGAGTGTCTAAATTCAGAATATTCCACCAGTTATCCTTGCTACTAGCCGCCCCTTGTATGTACTTGTTCCTCCTCCGGGCCATCACCACCATGGTGATAGGTCACTCTCAGTCATCCTCAAACATTGAGGTCTGCCTACATTGAATAAACTAGTCGTACATGGGAGGCGACACCAGGCTACTCTTTAACTAGTAGACAGGTACGTAAGACGTAATGGTCAGATCAATGTATCAATAAATCAATGATTCCTTTGAAATATTGCCACAAATGTGTGGCACTAGCTCCTTCTAGTGTATATCCATCTCAATTCCAATTATAATGGGATAGATAGTACACAACTAAAACAGACCGAAATGCAAAAATGGGGTAAAATATTTTTTTCTAAGCATGGCTATCTTTTTTTCATATATAGAATCTGAGACGCGGTTTTTTCAAGTACTCATGAAGGAACAGTAAAAAAACTGAAAGAAATTTGTTAACTGTAATAATTAAGTAATCCATTCAACTTCCAAAAGAAGGCATATAGATTTTCTCTAAAGTTATACAACGCACAGTTTGACCAAGTTGGTACAAAAATGGTCAAAAATTACAATACTAAATATATATAATATAATATATAAATATATGTTATTATGCATGTAATGATAATAATTTCCTATTGTAATTATTGATAGTTTTTCTTACAAATTTGCGTAAGTTTGTACCATTTTGGCTCCAGGAAAAATCGACGTTCAAGATCAATTTAACAATAAATTGATCCTTTAATATCATGGAATTGTGCGGTTCTAGGTCCCACTAGAGTATATACCGACCAGTTCTCATGGGGATTGAGAGTACATAACTGTTTGTAGTTCAAATGCAGAATCTGGGATCTGTTTTTTTAGTGCTGATGGAGGACGATAAAAGAAAAGAAAATGTTGTATAATAGTTAATTTTCTTTCTGCGTGAGTGGTATAATAGTTAATAACTAGCAGGCTGAACTGCACATTTGCGTGGCCATTTTTACTATATATTATTCATCTATATCTTCAGAGTTTGGACAAGTCTCCAGCACAAAAATTAGACTGTTACATTTTGTATGAATATGATTAGGTGAAGCTATAAGCAATATTACTTTGAGCAGTGTCACCGACAATTAAAATGGCCCTGTTTTCATAGAAGCATAGCTATATTTAAAAAAAAATTAGTTGCATATATTTTATGTCTTTTCTGTACAAACAAAAGGGTAATAGTTTTTCTTGTATAAATTGTCAACTATTATCCTATCGAACAAGTAAAACATATTTTAACTAAATAAGCACGTCTGTAGGAAACATGATTATATTTCTTGTATAATTTGTTTTTAGATGTATTATGTTGTTGATAAAAGTCTTGATTGTGATATATAAACTAAATCGGTAGGTCTTGTGGTCTACGGATCACTATGCAAAATCTAGCTACTATCGTATTAATATCTACTTCTTTCCCTACCACTCATTTCTATCCCTTTGGTGTGTCCACCGATATGTTTTCTCATTAAGAAGGAAGTCGACTATCGTCATGTTATAAATTGATCTATTCACATGACTATTCTCCTCTAGCAACATCACTTTTATGCTTCATTATCGATAGGTAATTAGAGAGCAAAGAAAGAACACGCCACTAGGATCCTTCCTCTAAATACTTTGGCATTTTTTCCAAGAATTAAATAAATATATGAATCAAATCTAAATCTTATGTGTGCTCCTGCCTCGCCTAAATCTAAATATTGGTGATTCATATCATCTTACACTTTTGTTTTCTGCCTACCTCATCATTAGCTATCTTACAATGAATGTAACCACATCTAGATTCTTCCACTTATGATTTCCTCTTTCACTCCGTCTCATGATTGATTGCCTATTTTTATTTCACTTGCATCGAATTATAATTTTAGCACGCAATACGTTTGATGTCTTGTTCCAATCGTTTAGCGTTGATGTCATCATATTGTTTCATTTTCTTCCTATGGTGTCCATGTATGCATGCATAGTATATTGTATAAACCGTTGATTTTCCTCCCTCAGTGGTCCTTACATGTACAAATACTTTTTCGTTTGTTACTATCAATTATCCATTGTATCAAGTTGTCGTGAATTGCATCGCTGCCATATAGTCATTAATACTTCAATCTGTGTTCATTTTACTCTGTCAAAGCATTCAACCATGTATGCGACCCCTATAAATGTGTGTGTGCATACAACTCTTCAGATTTTCTCAATTTATTATTTATCAGTCGCTTCATTGTGAACTCCAGCAGTGACAACAAATTCTTGATTTGTTTTGCGTGTTTTCCTTATCTCTTGTACTCATATCTAACTCATTTACTATATTGTCGAACCTTTTCATGTTGGTGCATCAAAATCAGGTTTCATGTTTTGCCACCGATAAAAGCAACATGTGACTGGATGCCTCTGGAGCAGGTCACATTTATATAAAAACAAGCAACTTTTTTTGCGAGGGGACATAAAAAAAGAAACTTAACACACAATTTTCCATGGTTTCCTTGTGTCTGATACAGACTCATCTTGCATGTTATTTTTGTTAGAATCTAGATATTAAAATCCTGGACATTATAATTGGAGCCAGTAAAATCAACAAAATAGACAATTTAAGCCCATCTGCACAAATGTGGTAGTTTTGTGTATTTTATTTATTAATATGTACATGTTGGAACTGATCTCATGGTTAACAAAGTGAGAGAAAAGTAAGGGAGACAAAGTATCCATCGATCTCTCACAACTGTGCCTTGATTGAGAGTGTACCAAACAACTTTTGGTTTTGGTCCCACATAGCCAACACATACATATATAAGGAGAAGGGGGTTTTCGTTATGGTGAGATAACATGTTTACAATCTAAACCACCTATATGCCTATTTGAAGACGTGTTCAGGTACATGAAGGAAATCTCCACCATCGGCCACCGCCGGGATGTGCCGGTGGTTCGTTGTTGCCATCTTCGTCACCCACGTGTTGATCTTCTTCCTCAGCCATATCTTCACTGCCGAGACTCCAAGGTGCAGCCCTGGGCTACCTCTAATGGTCTCAGACAATTCTGGTTAGTATCTAAGTTTACATATATGTAATTGGTGTTCTAATCTCTAGGCCTAAGATCATGACACGTTAATCCTAAGCAATGAACTCTATCATTGGCCTGCACATGCCATCATGCATATTACTAATAGAAATGAGGTTAAATTCAAAACTATTGGATTTATTCCACTGGCATTTGGAGATGGCCTGATTCTTCATATTATTGATGATGTTTGTTCATGCTCCCAGTAATTCTAGATCCTTATTTTTTGTCTCTCAAACATATGACATGATTTTGTTTGTTATTAAGTCACCTCCAATTATTTAATGTTATTCCCGACCTAGGGTGAGACAAGTTATGTTTTCATTAAATGAATCATTTGTAAAGATTATGCGATATGTTGCAATTAAAGAGACCTCATTGAAATTTTCGGTTTTATACCACATTTAGAGGGAGATAATAGAAGTCTTGTTTGTCTCATTTAATAGGAGATATCACTTTCCCTTCTCATACTTATATCATAGCATATAAAACTAAGAAATATATATATATATATATATATATATATTCTCTAATTAGATGGAACCAAAGAGAAGTCTTGGTTGGAAAAAAGCATACACTAATGTTGGTTCTCCTAATTAAGATGCATCAAGTGTTATTTAGAAGAATGAATGAAAATGATCTTGTTTGTCATGTTAATGTGTACTTAGTTCCTTATGAGCATTATTAAGCACAAATGAATGATATAGTGGCATGCTTGCTAGTCTATTTACCATTATGATGTAACATGTTGATCACATATCTAACCAACTTCGTTTGTAATCATGCGTTACACTTCACACTCAAGTGGGAAGTTGGTCATTATCATGTTGCTCGTGGTTAAGTTTCTGCTCAACCTCGTTTATTAATCATGTGTCACAGTTCATTAAATTATTTTTCATCTTTTTCCTAACGATGTTGCGATTTACCACTAAGATGATTGTTGTCAAGATTTAGGATATATTTTCCATCTTCTAAATAAAGTGATCATAAAACAAGCCTGGAGCGTATGAATATGAATCTTGAGGATAACTCCATTAGATCTTTGTTCATATACATTAGGTAAATTGAGACAAGAATTTCTAATGCAACACTTTTTGTTGAGTCTCGACAATTTCCATGTGATCGATAATGCGTGTGAATGAGTGGACTTTGTATATGACATGCTCTTGTGTTGACTTTGTATATATTGTGTTTCACCAAGATATATATAGGTCCAAAAAGGGTATTAAGTTTTGTTATGAGGACATAGGTCGCTAGAGTACGAAAGAAAAAAGTGGACATCTTAGTGCTCGAGGAACCATTATTAACTGATCAGATAAAGTAAGTTCTTTATTCTTCTGCTCTCAGAAGCAATATATATATTCATGTATGAATGTGCCCTATTTATGACCGGGATAATTGGTAAATGTACAAGTGAATCCAAAAATGGTCCACTGGAAAAGCCACCACAAAAGTCTCGCGATACACGCAAGGCAATAAAATTTACATGCTCACTAATAAGAAGTTTGGTAACCATGATATCGTAGGTTATCCAGATATTATTTTTGCGAGGTGTGTGTTGATATTAAGTTTCCACATCATGTTACATCCTCACCCTCGGGTATGAAGCTATATCATGGAAAAGCTCCAATATGACTTTGATGGCATCAGTAAAGATGCAATTTATTGTGTGGCATGTTAAGAGGCTCCTAGGCAGTTTTATTCCCGAAATTAAGGCGGTAGACAAAATTTCTAGACCATGTACTGCATTATGAACACATAGTTTTTATGTGAGTAGAAAATCAAATTGTGTTGCCAAAACCATTCATAATATGTTTCATGTTGTGAAATATAAAAATCCAGGTTCAAGCTAATAATGTTAAGAATATAAAAATGATTTTTATCTTTTATGAATACGTTTATCAAAGTCTCACCACTCATATTTATGATTATGTTGTCGGCATAGGTAAGGAAAGCCTTTTGATCCTAGAAATTAGGACCATCTTTTAAACCAACTCTCATAATGTATTATGTTTTTCATTTCAACATAAAATGATGTACAGTGATGAGGTTTAATGACATGTCATTGGCATTGTAACACTTTTCCTTGGTGTGTTATTTCTGTTGAGAGTGAGCTTATGATTTTTGCTAACCTTATGATCAAGGGGGGATATGATGGAATTGATGTTACGGCTAACAAGCCGAGAGAAAAAAAGGAGAAAAAGTATCCATCTCTCATGATTGTGCCTTGATCGATAGCACACCAAACAACTTTTTGGTTTGGTCCCACGTATTTATCACATACATATATAAGGAAAAGAGGGTTTAGTTATGGTCAGATTACAAAATCGTGATCTAAACCACCTAACTACCGATCCTGAAGATGTGTTGAGGTATGTGAGATTACAGAATCGTGATCTAAACTACCTAACTGCCGATTCTAAAGATGTGTTGAGGTATGTGAAGGCCATCTCCAACATCTGCCATCGCAGGGTAGTGCCGGTGGCTCCCTTCTGCCATCTATACGTTACCTAGGTTATGTCCTTCTTCCCCAGTCATATCTTAATTGCCGGAGCCTCCAAAGTGTAGCCATGGGCTACCTTTAATTGTCTCAGACAATTCTAGTTAGTATCTAAGTTTCCCTATATGTATTTGGTGTTCTAATCTCTAGGCCTAAGAACCGGTCACGTTAATCCTAAGAAATTAACTCTAACAGTACATAATAATATTACTAGTAACTAGGTGACTAATGGTAAGATTAGAGGATAAAATCTGACTACTAATTTTTTGTTATTCCTAGAAGCCGCTAGTTGGATAGGAAGTAATGCTCAAGAAAATAACAACATGGCTTCTAAATTTGTATGTACTATGTATATATATATTGACTCGTCTTTCAATATCATGCACTAGATACTTGTAACACCAGAATGTAAAGATATATAAATGGATCACAAATGACCCTATGACTTGTTTCACTCCCATTCCATCAAACTCATGACATTATAGTTGGTTGCTCTAGTTATGCTTATCAACAAGACGCGAATTACATGTACCTTGATCGGTCGGACACACTATGCTTTGTCATGTTTTTGTTGAACACCCGTTTGTGAACAGGAAGCAAGTAAAGCTTAGATCGAAGCATAATGATATACTAACAGGAGCACTCCATTAGTTTCAAATAGGAAACATCTTTTTACAAGATATAGCAACCAATCGTTACCAAAATACTGTAACGTACTAAGAAACATGTCGAACAAGGTTCTAGTATCACCAAGTGAGATCTGGATTTTTCTCCCAATCACTCAAAAAAAACATCTCTAGGGCCTAGAATTGGGTTGTCACTATTAAAAGTTTGCCATAGCTATAACTTTGTGTATTATGTTTTGTGTCCAAATAACCAAGCCAAGACCACATATGACCGCCAACTTAATTTCATACATAATTCATTTATATCCGTAAATATCCATGTTGCATATTATAGTTGTTGCTTGTCCTTCAATTGTTTGTGTTGATTAGACCATCCTAGTCATGTAAATCATGTCCCGGTGTGCCCAATAACCTCTCAGATTTTGATATATATCTGTCTCTCTTATGAAAGGATAGAGAGTACTTAATTGGGACTGGTAAACATGCAAAAATTATGCTTATTTCCTTCTAAACAGTGGGAGTATCTGTTAATATTGGAGGCCAATTTTTTGAGTGCTGATGGAGTAACGATGAAGGAAGAAAGAAATGTGCTATAATAATTAATATGTAGTATTAACTTTTAATAGTCAAGAGTCAAGACTCTATGGTCTTTTATTATTGATGTGTTCTTAACTACTCGCCCTTGCTCCATATATTACCTCGTCTTTCAACATCATCCACTAGCTAATGGACGATAAGACTCGTTCCTCTCCCTCACCATCACCCTCACAAGTCACAACATGAGTACATGACAGCCGGTCACTCTAGGTACCCATGTTTGACTCAACAAGATGCAAATTATTGCATGTGGGCACAAGTATCTTGATGAGTTAGCAGGCTAGTCATACTATATTTAGTCCCTGTTATGTTGATATGCCCTTTAATGGGCAGGTAGCAAGTAAAGGTTAAGCTCAATACACATCTTTTCAAAGTACGGCAACCCGTCGCTAAACACACTGTTACTCAGAAACACGTCAATCAAGGCTCCAGTGTCTCCTCTAGTGAGATCTGATCCATAGAAAACATATTGCTCTTTAATGGGTAGGCAGGTAGCAGATAATGGTTAGATCCAAGCATAATTGACGATGTTAACTCCGGAAGGAAGATGGCATCCAGCGCTAGCAAGCTATCTATATATCCATCATGGCTTCATTTAGCCGCCACTCTCCTCGCCCCTGCTCGCTTCTTTGACGTTCATCACCGGCAGTCCGTTTCAGTTCTAAATGACCGACGGCGTCGGCACATGTGAAGAACTTTCTTGCTCATCTGTGAGGGACCTTTCTTGCTCCTCGTGGGCATCTGACCCACTGCATTTATATCTGAAAACCTGTGTTGACACTGCCATGGATCAACATGTGACCATGTCCACCTTGTACGACAACAATCTAAATCTTGACTAGTTGCCAACAGCAAATGGAGCTGGAGAAACAATCTAGATACAATGTACAATCCCTTGTAAGTGAACTCCACGTTAAGTAGATTTGTCTTCCTGTGTTGTGTTGTGACCACGGTTCTCTTACCGGATGCACAAAATATATATACCGAAGGTGTCCAGTAGAATTGGTAACCCAAAATTCCGTCCATATACCTGAAATACCATGCCAAGGACACTGACCGCTGGATTTAGAGCCCACATTCCTCTACTTGATTGTTCAAATCAACGAACACCAATAGGGCCAACTCTAGCTCTAATCGCCAGATCCAATCGAGGATGCCGGCTACATAGAAAGGTCTACCATGAACAACACAAAACCTTGGTCCAACGGTGCCTAAGATGCTTTAGATGTCGTCGGACCCCAAACCTAGCACCACGACGCCATTAATTCACACGTTGTTGGTGGAAACCGCTGCAGAAGAAGAGCCATCGCCACGGATAAAACACCCATAATATTCATCATACAACTAGAACAAATATTTTTGTAACATGTATGCCCATCAAAATAAGTGGTGTAATTTTTGCATGCTCAATTGATTAAGAGCATTTATGTGATTTGTTTTTTCTTCTTTCCTCCTATTTTCTCTTTTTAACCAAAAACTGTAGAACAATCAACTACAATTATTCAAAAAAGTGTTTATGTACATTTGTGGGGAAAAGAGTAAATAGAAGGATAAAAGGTTCCCTCATATTTTCCAGATCATAAAATTGTTATGACGTCATAGACAAGTTCATATGAATTATTATAATTAGTTTGTCAAAAGGCGTTGGTAAGGCTCACTAGTAGAAAACAGGGCTTTGGTTCAGGCCTGGCCAGCCCATTAGTCCCGGTTTAGTCACGAACCGGGACTCATGAGGGCATACGTCCCGGTTCCTGCGCCCAGGGGGGCGGCCGGGCCTCGTGGGGCATTGGTCCCGATTCGTCTGGACCCATTAGTCCCGTTCCAGACACGAACCGAGACGAATGGGCCTCGCTCCTGGCCCACATCCATTGGTCCCGGTTTCAGACACGAACCGGGACTAATGGGTGGTCTTTAGTCACGGTTCCGGAAACAAACCGGGACCAATGATTTCGCTATATATACCCCTCGCCCGCGAACGGAGCACTCCACTGCTCTGTTTTTTCCTGGCCGGCGAGGAGAGGGCTGTGTGGTGCTCTAGCTCACCTCTTATGCACATGAGGTGTTCGATGAAATGCCCGAGCCACACTACTTAAGCTTTCTCCTCTCCAAACTCGACTTCCAAGCTCCATTTTTCTTAAGATTTGTCCAGATTTAGCGGTCCGTCACGTCCCATCCCCGTCTTGACCACCGTCGATCGCCCGCGCCGATCTCGTCGCCGGCACCACCGTGGTGAGCCTCTTGTTCTTATCTTCTTTATAAAAGAAAAATATTATTACTTGTATGATTAGATAGATAATTGTCTAATTTTTTTACTTGTATTATTGCTTGTTATTATATAGTGCGATGGTTCTGGTATCCGCCCCCGTCGGCCCTCGTCCTCTCTATGATTCGGATGTGGTATATATTATCTTTTATAACTATTTGTTTCATTTAGTGTTTATGGTAATTATGCCGACACCAACTTGACATAGATGTATTTATCTAGGAGGTATGTGAACCGGATATTACATACGACCCTCTTGTCGAGAAGTTAAATTTAGTTGAAGAAGAAAACGAGTATTTAAAAGAAAAATTAAAAAGAGTTGAAGAAGAGAAGAAAAGAGTTGAAGAAGAGAAGATGATATTGGAGTTGCATGTTGCGGATGTCGTAGAAGGTCACAAGATCAAGATGGATGCAATGCGCTTGAAGATTAGAAAGTTTAGAAAATATGCCATTCATAGCGAGGCTTGGTATCATTATGCCGTTGGATCAATTGTTACCTTGGTTGCGGTTATGATCGCATTTGTTGTTGCATTGAAATGTTTTACATAGTTTTAATGTATGGTTTAATTAGATGTTCTGGAGAGCTATATGTTGTTCAATGAGAACTATGTATGTACTTTGGTTTTAATGTGATGATAAACTTCTATTAATTTGGTCACTTATATATTCATGATGTTCTGTAATGGTTTTTGACACACTTAATGCACGCAGATGAACCGGCAATGGATGTATGGTGACAGACACACCTCCGAGTACATTGAGGGCGTGCATGATTTTCTCGAAGTGGCTGAGGCAAACAAGCAGAATGGTTTTATGTGTTGTCCATGCTCTATATGTGGGAATACGAAGTCTTACTCTGACCGGAAAACCATTCACGCCCACCTGCTTTATAAGGGATTCATGCCACACTATAATGTTTGGACCAAGCACGGAGAAATAGGGGTTACGATGGAAGACGGCGAAGAAGAAGAGTACGATGAAACTATGTGCCCCCTGAATACGGTGATGCTGCAACTGGGGAAGCTGAAGATCAAGAGGAACCGGACGATGTGCCTGATGATGATCTCCGCCGGGTCATTGTTGATGCAAGGAGACAGTGTGAAAGTGAAAAGGAGAAGCTGAAGTTCGATCGGATGTTAGAGGATCACAAAAAAGGGTTGTACCCCAATTGCGAAGATGGCAACACAAAGCTCGATACCGTACTGGAATTGCTGCAGTGGAAGGCAAAGTATAGTATACCTGACAAGGGATTTGAGGATGTACTGAAAATATTTAAGAAGAGGCTTCCAAAGGAAAACGAATTGCCCGACAGTACGTACGCAACAAAGAAGGTTGTATGCCCTCTAGGATTGGAGGTGCAGAAGATACATGCATGCCCTAATGACTGCATCCTCTACCGCGGTGCGTACGAGGATTTGAACGCATGCCCGGTATGCGGTGCATTGCGGTATAAGATCAGACGAGATGACCCTGGTGATGTTGACGGCGAGCCCCCCAGGAAGAGGGTTCCTGCCAAAGTGATGTGGTATGCTCCTATAATACCACGGTTTAAACGTCTGTTCATGAACAAAGAGCATGCCAAGTTGATGCGATGGCACAATGAAGACCGTAAGAAAGACGGGAATTTGAGACACCCCGCTGATGGGTCGCAGTGGAGAAAAATCGAGAGAAATACCGGGCTGAGTTTGGAGATGACCCAAGGAACGTATGGTTTGGTTCAAGCGCGGATGGCATTAATCCTTTCGGGGAGCAGAGGAGCAATCACAGCACCTGGCCCGTGACTCTATGTATGTATATCCTTCCTCCTTGGGTGTGCATGAAGCGGAAGTTCATTATGATGCCAGTTCTCATCCAAGGCCCTAAGCAACCCGGCAACGACATTGATGTGTACCTAAGGCCATTAGTTGAAGAAATTTTACAGCTGTGGAATGGAAACGGTGTACGTGTGTGGGATGAGCACAAACAGGAGGAATTTGACCTGCCTGCATTGCTGTTTGTAACCATCAATGATTGGCCTGCTCTCAGTAACCGTTTAGGACAAACAAACAAGGGATACCACGCATGCACGCACTGTTTAGCTGACACCGAAAGTATATACCTGGAAAAATGCAGGAAGAATGTGTACCTGGGGCATTGTCGATTTCTTCCGACCAACCATCAATGTCGTAAGAAAGGCAAGCATTTCAAAGGCGAGGCAGATCACCGGAAGAAGCCCGCCATGCGTACCGGTGATCACGTACTTGCTATGGTCAATGATTTACACGTAATATTTGGAAAGGGTCCCGGGGGACTATCTGTTCCGAATGATGACAAGGGATGCGCACCCATGTGGAAGAAGAAATCTATATTTTGGGACCTACCCTACTGGAAACACCTAGATGTCCGCTCTTCAATCGACGTGATGCAGGTGACGAAGAACCTTTGCGTGAACCTGCTAGGCTTCTTGGGCATGTATGGGAAGACAAAAGATATACCAGAGGCACGGGAGGACCTGCAACGTTTGCACGAAAAAGACGGCATGCCTCCAAAGCAGTATGAAGGTCCTGCCAGCTACGCTCTTACCAAAGAAGAGAAGGAAATCTTCTTTGAATGCCTGCTCAGTATGAAGGTCCCGTCTGGCTTCTCGTCGAATATAAAGGGAATAATAAATATGGCCGAGAAAAAGTTTCAGAACCTAAAGTCTCATGACTGCCACGTGATTATGACACAACTGCTTCCGGTTGCATTGAGGGGGTTTCTACCGGAAAACGTTCGATTAGCCATTGTTAAGCTATGTGCATTCCTCAATGCAATCTCTCAGAAGGTGATCGATCTAGAAATCGTACCATAGCTAAGGAGTGATGTGGCGCAATGTCTTTTCAGTTTCGAGCTGGTGTTCCCACCAATATCATGACACACATCCTAGTTCATCTAGTCGACGAGATTTTCATTCAGGACCCCGTATTTCTACACAATATGCTCTCCTTTGAGAGGTTCATGGGAGTTCCAAAGAAATATGTGCGTAACCGCGCTAGGCCAGAAGGAAGCATCTCCATGGGCCATCAAACAGAGGATGTCATTGGGTTTTGTGTCGACTTCATTCCTGGCCTTAAGAAGATTGGTCTACCTGAATCGCGTTATGAGGGAAGACTGACTGGAAAAGGCACGATTGGAAGGGACTCAATAATATGCAGGGACGGACATTCTTGGTCTCAAGCACACTACACAGTTCTATAGAACTCTATCTTGGTGGCCCCGTATGTCGATGAACACAAGAACAGTCTGCGCTCCAAACACCCGGAGGAGTGTGACGACTGGATTACACATGAACACATCAGGACTTTTGGCGATTGGTTGGAAACACGTGTCAGAGGTGACAACACTGTTTCTGATGAGCTGTTCTCGTTGTCCAGGGGACCATCTTCAACTGTATTGACTTACAAAGGATACGAGATAAATGGGAATACATTTTTCACGATCGCCCAAGATCAAAAGAGCACCAAACAAAACAGCGGTGTCCGCTTTGATGCAGCAACCAAGAGGGGAAAGGACACATATTATGGTTACATAGTGGACATATGGGGACTTGACTACGGACATGATTTTAAGGTCCCTTTGTTTAAGTGCAAATGGGTCAATCTGTCAGGAGGCGGGGTACAGGTAGACCCATAGTACGGAATGACAACAGTGGATCTGAACAATCTTGGGTACACACACGAACCATTCGTCCTAGCCAATGATGTGGCGCAGGTTTTCTATGTGAACGACATGTGTACCAAACCGAGAAAAATAAAAGATATGGAAGCGAATACATCATACGATGAGCCAAAGCGCCACATAGTTCTTTCAGGAAAAAGAGACATCGAGGGATTGGAGGGCAAGACGGACATGTCTGAAGATTATGAAAAGTTTCATGAAATTCCTCCCTTCAAAGTCAAGGCTGATCCAAGCACCCTGTTAAGCAATGAAGAATATCCATGGTTACGACGCAATAAGCAAAGGACACAAGCGATGAAAAAGTGAAGACAGATGAAGTCAGAAAGGGTTGAAAATTGATGATGTGGCTTTGAGTGGTTCATTTTGAACACACAAAAAGTCTGGATTTCAAATAAGTTCAAAAAAATGAAATCCCTTTGTAGATAGATCAACAAAACACACGGTTCTCCTGCATACAGCCCGACTGTGGCTCGTGAGTGCCCGCATATCAAATGCACCGTCGGGTTGTATGCAGGGAATCCGAATGATTTGTATTTGGTCGATGAACTGAAGGATTTCTAGATATATCAACAAAACACACGGTTTCGCCTGCATACAGCCCAACTGTGGCTCGTGAGTGCCCGCACATCAAATGCACCGTTGGGCGTATGCAGGCCAATTCGAATGATTTGAATTCGTACACACCGAGTGTCCGAGAGGTGGGATATATATAGGGGTCGTGTGCCTCTTTAGCCCCGGTTGCTAGCACAAACCGGTACTAGCGCGAGACCTTAACTGTGTACAGGTCGGTTCCCAGATCCAACGACTCACAAGCCGGATCCAACGACTCACAAGCGCTTAAAAGAAACACGTGATCCGTGTACTTCTTCCTGATTGGTGGGATTCAGACCCGGGTGAGGTTAAAATCACGCGCAAAGCCAACCTCCACTATTTCTCTTCTCGCGAATTCTTCCCCTTCCGCGGCACCGCCACCATCCAGTTTTTGCCGTAACCCTCTCAACTTTAGCACATGCTATGTGGGTCAAATGATGATACCATGCCAAGTTTCAACATTTTTGAAATTCATTTGTAGTGCTAGAAACTGGAAAATTAAATAAAGCAAAAAAGAAAACAAAAAAACTAGAAAAAAGAAAGAAAAATGCCACCTATTGGGACACCACGGCCTGAATACGACTAGAAACCCAACCATGGGCCAGGATTCAGGCCCGCAATAGGCCCAATAGGCCCACAGGCAAGTAGTACCAGATTAGGCCCGGAAGCCTGCAGTTGAGAGGAGCTCGAGACGGTACGCGCAGCAGCGCTTATAAACCGCTCGAGCGCTCCCTCGACTAGCGAGGTGGGACTAAACATCCCACCGCTCCGCGGCGCAAGGCGTTTGGTTCCGGTTGGTGGCACCAACCGAAACTAAAGGGGAGCATTGGTACCGGTTCGTGCCACCAACCGGGACCAATGCCCCCCTTTAGTCCCGGTTGGTGGCACCAACCGGAACCAAAGGTCTCTGTTTGCCGCCTTTTCCCGGTTGTTGGCACGAACCGGTACCAATACTCTGGGTATATAAATGGCACTTGTAAATTTTCAGTTCTAATCTCGCCATTTCCCCCGACGACGCCGGAGACGAAACCGACGCCGTCAGGCTACCCAACCTCCGCCCGCCGCCCCCGCCGTCGCGCGCCGTGCTCCCCCACGTCGTTCCCGCCCGCCGCCCCCGTCGCACCCGCCGTCGCTGTGAGCCCCTCCCCCCTTTTCCCTCTCCGTTTTGTATGTAGAGCTAGCCGTGCTCGCCACGGCCACGACCATGGACGGGAGCTAGCCGTGCTCGCCGGCCCGTGCGCGCCTCCGCTGGTCGCCGCCTGCCCACCGCGCCCGCGCCCCCATGCTGCTTGCCGCTGGTCGCCCCCGGCCATGGCCACGGCCGTGCCTTGCTGTGTGGCCTGCGGGGAGAAGAAAAGAGGAAGAAGGAAGAAGGAAGAAGAAAAAAAAGGAGAGGGAAAAAGGAAAATAAGAAGAAGAAAAAACAAAGAAAAGAAAATTTTGCTTTATGTACTGTTAAATGCAATTTTGTTGTTAGATGATGCTAGAATCGATGATGCCAAAGTTAAATTTTGTTGCTAGATGATGCCACTGTTAAATGCAAATTTGCAAAATACTTATGTATTTTACACATGTTAAAAAATTAAAAAAAAGATTTATGTATTCATTGTTGCAATAATGGTGTATGCAAATTTGCAATTGAACAGTACAAAAATTTGAGCGGTTTGACATGTGCATGATAATGGCGTCGTGTTTTAGTTTTGAGAAGACACATATGTTCCTAGGATGGAAAAACACAAAACATCAAAGTTGTAGTCCTTGGGGAGATAAAGAACTTTCATGTTGAACTTTTTTTGATTCGGGGTCTTTTTTAAAAGCCGAATTCGTCACACTTTCCATCAGACATTGGTTGCATGAGTCGTCGATGGTCGAGGGTCGTCGAGGGTCGATGGTCGTCGACGGTCGTCGAGGGGTCAAGGGTCGTCGAGGGGTGGATCGCCGATGTGTCGAGAGGTTGCCTTGTGTCAAAGTATTGAAGAAATCCATGGCTTCATCATTAGCCGGAAGTAACCGGGGCATGATGGTAGGAAGTTCTCTCCAAAGTTGTTTTCGAACGGAGTCCCGGATATGATAATTCGCTTTTTGGTACGAATTTCAGAAAAGGCCTTCCAAATAGCGATATTCAGAAGGCTCTTGCTGAACTTTGTATCAAAAAGCAAATTATCCTATCTGGGACTCCGTTCCAAAATAACTTTGGAGAGCTTAACCATCATGCGCCTGTTACTTTCGCCTAATGATGAAGACATGGTTTTATTTGTTTGAATCCTTTGACACTAGACAAACGTGACGTGAGGGGGTCGAGGGGTCGAGGGTCATCTTATATAGGTTTATTGTCGAGGCTATATCATGTTTGTATATTAAGTGTCATGTTGTAATTAATATTTTGCAGAAACTATGGACGATCGTCAAAGAAACTTAGAACAAGAAGAGATGTTGGGGGAAATCATCCGCGAAGGACCGTTGTTGGTGGGCGACATCGTCCGGGAAGGAGGTGATGTCTTCCAATTTATGAACGACACCATTGGTCTGGAAGAAGAGGGTGAAGCAGGCTCCGGTGATCGGACAATGGAGGTGGAAGGACATGCTTATGATGGCTCCTGTGAGCGAACGGAGGAAGGAGTTGTTGGAAAGTCCGGCGAGGTATATATAATAATTAAGCTTGTGCTGACTAGCTAATTGATGAATTAATTGTTTTGGACTGTGTACACATATTAATTGTCTTCTTTCTTCTAGCCCTCCGTATCCGGACCGAGCCAAACTTCGGTAACGAGACGAGGCCCAAAGAAAAAGTTGCGCCCGGATGAAAGGTTCACGATCACCAGCATCAATAGAGATGGCCAACCGATTGAACCCTGCCGGACCAAAGATGCATTTTCTGCTCAGTGCGGGGTTCTTGTTAGGGAGATGATCCCGATCAGCATCCAGCAATGGAATAAGCCGAAGGCCGGAGACCCTGAAGTGTCTTTTGTCACCGATAGACAGAAAGATGATCTTTGGACCGCGCTGAAGGCAAATTTCACCCTACCGGAAGAGGAGCGTCCGGAAAAGCCAGTTATAGAGCAAAAGGTCAAGACTCATGCTCTTAAGAAGATGGCAGAGCTATTCAGGAGGTGGAAGAATGAGTTAAAAACAAAGTTTGTCGACAAAGAGAAGACTCCAGCATTCACCGACCGATTTGAGAAGATAAGAGAACAGTGGCCCGCATTTGTGGCCCACAAGACATCGGAGAAGAGTAAGAAGATGTCAGCGGTAAACAAACTAAATGCTGCAAAGAAGAAGCATCACCATTGCACGGGGTCAGGTGGCTACCACAAAGGCCGACTGTTGTGGGAGAAGGCTGAAAAGGACCTTCTTGACAAAGGGATCGTACCAGTGACATTGAACTGGCCAGAGAGTGCAAGGAATTGGTTCTTCGGGGTTGGGGGAACCTTGCACCCTGAAACAGGGAAGTGCTTTTGGACGAACGAACAACTGAGAGTACCGATCACCAAGCTTGAGGAGTTAATCGCCGAAACGGAGGCAGGGACGTTCGTTCCCGACAGAGAGAACGACGAGCTAACAATGGCCCTCGGGAATCCTGAGCACCCAGGACGAACACGAGGCACGTCAGGCTCCCTTCCGTGGAAGCATGGGTTTCCCGACGCAGGCGGTTACAAAAGCAGGGAGAGGAAGAGGAAACAGGAGCAAAGCGAAATACAGAACCTGCATGCAAGAGTACAAGCGCTAGAGGAGAGGCATCGAGCTGACGAAGCTACCCCGCCATCTCAGCGGAGAAGCAGCGTGGCTTCCACCGAGGTCATTGCGCAACCTGATTTGACGGCTTCCAGGTATCCCGTGGATGAAATCACGGAGTCTCAAGAATGCCACCTTAAGAAGCAATTGATGCAATTCAAACCCACGGTGGCTATCGGCCATGTTGCACCTCCTCGACCCAACGGAACTTTTCACTGTCATCCGATTCCACAAGGCTATGCTGTTGTGATGGTCGATGAAATAATGGAGGGATATGAGGAGATCGAGCTTGACTACCCTACCGGCGAAGGGGAAAATCTCCTGAAGAATGCTCTGAGGACTTCATGTCTATGGCCGAAGGAATTCATCAAGCTTCCAAACTGGACGGCACCTACGCCTCCTCCTCCTCCTCCGGTGAGTAAGGGCCCGCCTCCTCCTCCGCCTCCTCCTCCGGTGAGTAAGGGCCCGCCTCCTCCTCCGCCGGCGAGAGATCAGGGCACGCGTCCTTCTCCGCCTCCTCCTCCGGCGACTGACCAGTGCACGCCTACTCCTCCGCCTCCTCCTCCGCCTCCTTCTCCGCCTGCGTCGGCGCGTCCGAGCAACCCGTCTCCTCCTCCGCCTCGTCAGCAAGA
Source organism: Bromus sterilis (assembly GCA_950022295.1). NCBI lineage: Eukaryota > Viridiplantae > Streptophyta > Magnoliopsida > Poales > Poaceae > Bromus > Bromus sterilis. The sequence goes on along the minus strand of OX465599.1, from coordinate 335,399,247 downwards.
GCAGAAGAGAGCCGCCACCGCCGCTCCGGTTGCTCCGGCGCCTCTTAAGCAACAAAGGAAAATAGCAGCCGTCGCTCCGGCGTCTAGCAGTACAACCAGTGGTGGGAGGCGATACCAATACGGTCCATCATCTCTCAAGCCTCTTGAGCCATTACCATACGAGAGGAGCGATGAGGAAAGCGCGAAGATCTCTAAAGGCGAAGTGGATTCCTTTTTTAAAAAGAAAAATCCACCTTCGAAGGAGAAGATAGATGAGGTGAAATTGAAGCGCACTTTGGATGCCCTGAAGCGACCAGCACCGGCTCCGCTGGATGACAACCATGTCCGCGCTCTTAAAAAGAAAGTGCAAGAAACGCGCCGGTTCGGAAGCACTGCAACTGACCAAAGGAGAGAACAACAAATTGCAAGAGGGAAAAATTCCCCAGCTCGGCGAACAGGCGAAACAATTGTGCCCCCCCGCTGCAGGTGTCTAGTGATATCGTCGTCGCAAATCTGCCGGCCGCGATGGTGCCCGGTACCAATCCTGGTGATTACCTGCCAGACGATATACATTTTGATCCACTCCAGGTGGACGAACTCAAATTTCGGCACGGTTATCCTCTCGTTAGACCTGATCAACAACTACCAACGATGATGCAAAGATTCCATGAGTGGTACATGGACACCTGCAAGAACTCTGGGTTGGATAATGTGTTGCTTATGGTTAAAGACAAGCACGACCTCGTTGGAATTGACACGTTGTATGTTCCATTTGAGGAGTTATTCCAGCTTTACAATGCAATGGCCATCGATAAAGTAATCGTCACTTGCTACTGTCTGTAAGTACTACTTCTTTAATTAAGTCTCTATATATATCTCAGCTCTTTCATTGCATGTACATATAATTCACTATATCATGCGGATTGAAGATCGTCGAATGCAAGCAAGAGAAATCTATAACATTGGGTTCATTAACATAAATCTCTTTGATGAATGGGCGATGGAAAAGAATCCCAAACAAGCCGAGGCCAACTTGCTACAATCGTTGCTTCACATCAAAACAAACAAAAATAATCTTTCCTTACAACTTCGAGTGAGTGTTATACTATGCATATTCGGTTTTCCTTTATTTACTCGAGGTTATAGTAATGTAATTGATGAGTTATGCATGCGTGCGCAGCTTCCACTTTATTCTCCTAGAGATTAAGCTTGAGGAGGGACTAGTAACCGTGTTAGACTCAAGACGAAAAGATCCCAAGACGTATGCGATCATCACTGAAATGCTTAAGAAGTAAGTGCAATCGATCATTATCGCAGCATTTCGGCAACTTTGTTCATTTCCTGATATTAGGTAATAATTATTTTCTATGTCTGGCAGGGTTTGGATAACGTTCACCACAAAATCTCCGGGACTGCCGAAGGAGCTGAAATTTACACGCCCGAAAGTAAGTACTACTAGCTAGTTCCGCGCATCTCCCATTAATTTGATTCTAGCTAGTTTCATCAATACCATTTATATAATGCTTGATTATCAGTTTGATTGACCTCTATTTCTCGTAAAGTGGTTGTGGATGTGGATACTACGTATGCGAGTACATCTACAACGATACGATCTCTAAGCAGGGCGGCTACTCTAAAAAAGATTATGATGTGCGTAAGCAATATTCACAATTTTATTTTATTACCATCATTTGTGTTGAGTTTCATTCATATATATGTATTGACCCTCTTCTTCGAATTAGATTTGGGAGCTGCAGAAAGAACTCCTACCACAAGATCGCATAATAGCAATTCAAGAGGAATTGGCGGGATTCTTTCTTGAACACGTCATCAGGAAAGAGGGAGAATACCATATGGAACTTGATTTCAGATGTTAGGGTATTGTAAGAGATCTTATATTGTATATATGTAGCCAGTAGCGTCAGATAGATATACAAAAACTTGTTGTTCGAACAATCTCACTTCTCTCTGTATATGTTCATGACGATCTTCTGTACTTAATGGTTTAATTCCTTCATTTGCTTACTAGCTAGTATGTCGAGTCCTCTCTATATGTATAGTACGTAGCATCGACCAAGCACGGAGATAAGAGAGAACATCTCTCTCTATTAGCTACAATATATGAAACCCCTAAATTAACCCTACAAAACCCCCATCCCCCCCTCTAAAAAAAAACAAAACCCAGACACGGAACTTCTGATGCGTGAAGGCATTTTGATCCCGGTTGGTGCTACCAACCGGGACAAAAGGCCCTCCTGCCCGGGCAAGCCGCAGAGGCCACGTGGAGCCCCATCTGTCCCGGTTCGTGGGCAAACCGAGACTAAAAGTTTTGGGCATTAGTAACGACCCTTTAGTCCCGGTTCCGGAACCGGAACAAATGACCCTCTAGATCCGGGACAAATGAGCCTTTTTCTACCAGTGGCTGGCAGTCTCTAAGCAGCCAAGGAATAAGCATGTTCGTAAAAGGAAACTTTCCTTTGTAATGAAGTTAAAGAAATCTAGCAGAGTCGTCATATTAGCCCAATTGTCCTAATAACTGTCAATATGATGATTTTGGCTCAAATAAAAAAAAATAGAGTCGGCGTATGCCCTCCAGTCGCCATAATATATGGCGCTCCCTTAAAAAATGAGCGTGTAGCCTTCATATTTGGAGGAGTTAAGGTACCGTTTGAATCCAACAGCTAGCACTGAAGTATATTTTCAGCTTCTTTCTCCTCGTGCCCAGATGATAATTTTTGCAGCGCCCCACCCGTAAAAGCATTCTTGCGCACTAATAATCACCAACGAGGGGGGTGACGGGACCGCTAACCACCCTGCCGTTAATAGTGTGACCACTCCTTTCGATTCCTAAGTGGACGTTCGGATTGCCTCCATGCAATATCATCCACTCGCCGTCTCAGGCTTTAAAAGCGCGGCGGTGAGCCGTCTCCATCATCTATAACCCTAGCTACTGACTCCTTCCTTCTTGCCGCCTCCTACCCTCACATCTACTCCAATGTCGGTCTGACTATATCGCCGCTCAAGAATGTAACCTACTGGTGCTGCGCAGAGGATCACATTCTCGGCCGCTTCAGCCACGCTCGGACCGACAAGTAGGAGGAGGCGCAGCTCGCAGTTGCCGCTCCGACCCCTACACCTACCTTGATGATCTGGATTCAAATGAGAAGGAGGACGACGAGGATGATAACGGTGACTAGACGACATCAGCAACAGAGTGGTGTAGTGTAGATAGTAGTATCTAGCGACGTCGAATAGTGACATTGTATATTTAGGAAATGTTGTTGAATGAAATTTCTATTCGCAAATTATATGTAATGGGACACATTTTGACCACTATAATATAGTTGATAACTAATATATTTGTTAGTTACCATTCCCCATCAGCAAAACATTTCAACCACTATATTTTCTTTTAATCAGTAGCAACATGCCGCTTAAACGGCATAACATTTTACCACTCTACACTACTCCCTCCTACGTGGTTGGTGTACGCGGGTGTTCAATCAAGAAAATGTAGCTAGGACCTGCGGCTACTTAGACTAGACCAGCGAAGCGTTTGATACGTGCGTTTACACACGGCATACTGGTCAGCCTCACGTACATACATGTGGTCCTCTCCATAGCCATCACACCATCAGTTCAGTTATGCTTATCAAGAAGCATTGCATATGTATTGATGAATCGATGGACAAGTTGTTTACTTTCCAGCTTACGATTTTAATGGGCAGCTAGCAAGTAATGGTCGTATTGAAATTTGATGAGACCATGCTTATCAAGAAGTATAGTAGTGTTGGTTCTTAGCAGCCGGGCGAGTTATGTATGTCTTGCCATGATTTGGAGTTATTAGATTTTTACATAAGATAGTCGGCAAGGTTCCTATTGTGACTCAGCTTTGTACATTAAATGATGGATATCTATGTACAAGTGAATAGAGTACAACAAAAGAAAATTAGAAATGACTTAGCCAAGTTTGCATGCCTTCCTTCAAACTAGTTTTGGCCCTCTTCATGGTCATGGAAAAATGCTCCTTGAAGGAAAAGAGGCAATACTCATGGGTCCAGAGGTTCTAATTCTATGTTTCCAAATGCTCCAGCAGCCTCTGACTAGTATATCCTTACAACAATATGACATTCATTCTTGTCTTATCTTCCATCATAATTTTATTAAGATCAAGGCAGGTTCCATTCCAAGGAACAACAAGAAATTCTGATTGATATCACATGTGAAGAATAAATGCTGAAGTGTTTCACTAGTATCTTAAGAACATAGAGCACAAGTTGCACATTCAACATACAAATTCTTTCTAACCATGAGGTCTCGGGTGTTAAGCTTGTCTCTTGTATCATGAGCCAGCAAAAAAAAATCTACTCTAATAAACAACATGATTTCCAGATCCATTTGAACGGGGCATGAGCTAACATGACTCCGAATAATTGCATTATCTGCCGTCTTAGTAGAGTACCGAGATCCAACCCACCTGAAAGATTACAAATCCTTGGACGTGTTAGTATTTAAACCCATTAGGAATGGTTACAAAACCTGGCACTACTATGAAACAATATTTCATAGGGCCGGGTAAATGGAACATTTCATATATGTTTTGTTGTACTAATTATCCGTCCTTGCAAACAATTACCTCTTTGTATTTGGCAAAAGAGTGTGCATACAATCCTCCTGCCAATGATCATGCCATAAGAGGGTAGCTGAACCTATCTGCACATCACATCAAATCGTGTCCATGAATATATCAGGAAGCTGGGGAAAATCTATTAGCATAGTAGATTCTCCAAATCATACCTCCTAGTGAATATCATGTTTATTGTAGAAGTTGGACATAGTTTTGACTAGAAGACATACTATGGGCCCTACCGTACCAAAATAGAAATGCAGCATGCTCCCATCTTGGGTTATCGACCTGAAACATGATGTACCGCTACCACATGCATGTGTGCCCAGTCTCGGATTTCTTTGTGTTCAGCTCAGATGCCCTTCGTCTACCATGGTCAGATCCCATTGTGTGTTGTGGGGTGAGTTGATTTTCTTGGGTTTTGACCCGGATTATGTTACGAACTTAAATTGTGTGCTTGGTATATCACTTTTCTATTAGTGTTTTTCACTATTGAAGTTAGTGCCGATTTGTTTCAGAAGTCAGTAGTTTTTTTTCCTTTTCATTTTTGACATGTCTGCGGCCGCTTGTTGTTAGCAAGTAACGGTCAAGATCTAAATAGAGATGCTAGCAATAATGACGGATTTTCCTGTGGCGCGGTGATCCCTGTCTCTAATTAATTAGTGCAGAACATTGCACCCCCCACCCCCAATCCACTTGCTATTAGCCGCCCCTCACATTTACCCCTCATGGACATCGCTAACCGCATGGTGATTGGTTGGAGGATCTCCAATGTTTTTAAGTTGTAAGATAATTTTTGGTAAAAAAATTCAGGTAGGATTTTGGATGATGTGTCATGTATTTCCTTCTTCACAGTTTACAGCGTGTGTGCGTGCCTCTAGGTGATCAATTTGACCAACATAACACAAGATATATATTATAAAAGCATAGCCTTATAAACTTCAGATATCATATTTTAAAATAGTATAATTTTTATGTTATATATCTTGTGTTATGTTGAGTAAATTGATGACCTAGAGCTACACGCACGTCCTGTAAACTGTGAAACAGGAAGTAATAAATCAGGAGAGAGGCTAAGGTCATATGAACCAACACCCCTTGAGCAAGATCTGATTTTAAATAAGAGAGATTATTAATTATTGTATCACCTTCTATTGGACAAATTAGATAGAATCTATTGAAATTTTCCTATGATAAGTTGTTGACTGATGGCATGACAGATTTTACCAACAAACTGACAAACACACTGTTGGAGACGCTCTTACACATATAATTTTTTTGGTCACACACACTTCCAGGTAAGTAAAGTTAAGATCGTGCTCTCACATGTATGAATAAAGTAGTTGCTATATGCATGCGCATGCATGATGGGTTTTACTTTTTACTCTCCATTTCAAAATGTAGTACGTATACAAAAAAGTGAAGTTGATTTTTATAATTTTTTATCAATTTATATTAATATTAAATAAAAACCATTAGGCCTATGGTGGATAATTGTGTACAACCGTATTTATTTGATATTATTTATGTTTTTCAATAAACTTGATCAATCTCTATCAAGTTTGACTGAAAAAGCACACACTACGTTTTTAAAATAGACGGCAACAGATGGATATGAGGTAAAGGTCAAATCAAAGTGGGTGACACTTTAAAAATACCGCTGGATGTGCGGCGCTAGCTCTGTGGATCCCATTTATCACATGATAGAGAGTACTTAATTGGGAGAGACAAAGAAGCAAAAATCAAAATAGGGTACAATTTATAGTACTTTTAAACATGACTATCTTTTGTTGAAGTCAAAATATGGACCACAAATAATCATTAAGACTCTTTCTTGTTCCCCGCCATGCATCACTATCACAATCAACATGACAACAATTGACTGCTCTAGTATCTATGCATGGTTATCAGCAGGATGCAAATTGTCGTAGCCACACTAAGTACATCATGCGACTGTGTGCATTAATTTGTTTGGCCAAAATAATAGTACATTGTATCTTGACAAATTGATGTCATCGTCACTCATATACCGTATTTAGTCATCGTTTGTTTAATAGACCCATTAATAGGCAGGTAGGAAGTAAAGGTCGAGATCAAACATAATTACTACCTCCGTCCCAGTTTACAAAGCCTGCGCGTATCCCTAAGTCGTCAATTTTATCAGCATCTAAAGTTTCTAATGATATGCATTTTATGTTATATATCATATGTTATATTGGTTAAAATGGCGACTTAGGGGTACGCGCTCTGTGATGGAGGTAGTACAAATGGTGCTACTTTGAAACACGTCGAGGTTCTAGTGTCTCCAAGTGAGAATGGAACACAACTTATCCACTTCAGCAGGAGGATCCCCGACTAGGTTAGCTAACCAGCTACGGCTTCATCGCGTCTTCTGTTGATTGGAGCTCCCCATTAGAAAATATCTTATAATGTTTTTATCTGCATTATCATATAAGGGTTAGAAGGTTTTAAAAAACAACTAAAATAAATAGGGGTATATATGAAACAACTTGGGCAAGCAATGAGAAGTGATGGCAACAGAAGTGAGAATGTCTTTTAATGTGCAAAAGAAGATATGACCTATGGATATCACATAAAGATTTCATGTGAGATATTAGAGCCCATGTTTTTTTATCTAACCATAGTCTTTTTTTTGGAAAAGAGAATATATTAATATCGCAAAGATACCAATTACACTTAGCCTCTGCACCGACAAGATGTCGCAAGCCATTTAAGATGCACACAGCCAAAAAAGAAAACCAAAAAGAAAAGAAAAACAAAGATCCTGTCATGGTGATCAACTCCTTTCAGCAATATATAGCACACCAACCACCACCAAGTACAACAATCATAAAACACAAGAGGTCATCCGAAGCAACGCCTTCAAGAAGGGAACAGTCACTGGTAAAAAACGGCCCATTTGTCCCGGTTCCAGAGGCCCGTTTGTCCCGGTTCCGGAACCGGGACTAAAGAGTTGTAACTAACTCTTTAGTCCCGGTTTGCCCACGAACCGGTACTAAAGGTCCTCCATGTGGCCTGTTGTGGTGCACTGGGGCGGATGACCTTTAGTTCCGGTTGGTAACACGAACCGGTACTAAAGGCCTCCACGGGAAAAAAAATCATTCAAAAAAATTTCCTCTTTTTTTTCTATTATTTCAAAAATTATATTATTTCCATTATTTGACCAGTTTTTTTCACTCCCTTTTTTTATATGTTTTCACAATTTCTATTATTTGAGTTATTTGACTAGTTTAGTCTCTAACTACCCTTAATGTCCAGTCAAATTACTTACTCGCAGTCAAACTTCCCGATCGGTCACCCACCCCTAGACTACTCCAGCAATAACACGCTTAACTTCTGAGTTCCTTTTGGCTCCACTTCCAACTACAACTCGCACACGTTGTTGATATTACTATCATATCAATCCTATTAACCTCTTGATTACAATGTCACACTTCTATATTGTTTTAATTCCAAATAATCATTTTAATAAACAAAAGTAATGAAATAATAACATTATTCAATAAAAATATATATTTTTGTAAAACCTAAAATTTGAATTTTTCATATTTCCCTCAATAGTAGTCGGAAAACCCTTATTTCATATTTCCCAACTTAAAATTTCTATCCCAACTTTTGTTGAAAATTATTTTATTGAGAAGAATAATGAATGGGTAAGTGCATGGGCGCCCTTTTAAATTTCTATCCCAACTTTTTTTGAATTATTTTTCCTCCAAATCTTAAAATCATCATAAAAAAATTTCTGCTTGGTTTTTCTGTTTCATATAAAAAAACTTTTTTATAGGAGGTCGTATGCAAAAGTTATGACCATTTTACAAATTCTATAGAGATTTCGTTAAAAAGGTCAAAATACATGCTTGTTAATTTTGCAAAAAAATCATTAAATGCATAAAAAATAACAAATGAAGTTAGAAAGGATTGAAATTTGAGGATGTGTCTTTGAATGGTGCATATTGAATGCACAAAAAGTGTGGAGTTGAAATAAGTTAAAAAAATGACTTTGTAACAGATGATTTTTCTTCCAAAACCCTCATACTTTGAAAGAGATGGTCCGATTTGTACATGAAGTGCATCCAGTTTTTATCGTAACCCTCTCAACATTTTAGCACATGCTATGTGGGTGAAATGATGATACTATGCCAAGTTTCCATCTTTTTAGAGTTCATTTCTACTCTCTTTTTCAATTTCAAGGTCATTTAGCGCAAAAACAATCATTAAATGCATGAAAAATAGCAAATGAAGTTAGAAAGGTTTGAAACTTGAGGATGTGGCTTTGAATGGTGCATAGTTAATGCACAAAAAGTCTAGAGTTGAAATAATTAAAAAAATGCCTTGTAACAGATGAGTTTTCATTAGAAACTCTCACACTTCGAAGGAGATGGTCCAATTTGTACACGAAGTGCATCCAGTTTTTGATGTAACCCTCTCAACTTTTTAGCACATGCTATGTGGGTGAAATGATGATATCATGCCAAGTTTCAACATTTTTAGAGTTCATTTGTACTGCATTTTCAATTTTAGGTTCGTTTAGCGCAAAAAAACATTAAATGCATGAAAAATAACAAATGAAGTTAGAAAGGGTTGAAATTTGAGGATGTGGCTTTGAATGGTGCATATTGAATGCACAAAAAGTCTGGAGTTGAAATAAGTTAAAAAAAGAAATGCCTTTGTAACAGATGAGTTTTCTTCCAAAATCCTCATACTTCGAAGGAGACGGTTCAGTTTGTACACGAAGTGCATCTAGTTTTTGCCGTAATCCTCTCAACTTTTTCGCACATGCTATGTGGGTGAAATTATGACACGATGCCAAGTTTCAACCTTTTCAGGCTTCATTTGTACTGTTTTCAACTTTATGGTCATTTAGCGCAAAAAATCATTAAATGCATGAAAAATAGCAAATGAAGTAAGAAAGGGTTGAAATTTGAGGATGTGGGCTTTGAATGGTGCATATTAAATGCACAAAAAGTCTTGAGTTAAATAAGTTAAAAAACAAATGCCTTTGTAACAGGTGAGTTTTTGTCTGAAACCCTCATACTTCGAAGGACATGGTACAATTTGTGCACGAAGTGTTTCAAGTTTTTGTCGTAACCCTCTCAACTTTTTAGCACATGCTATGTGGGTGAAATGATGACACAATGCCAAGTTTTAACCTTTCCAGAGTTCATTTGTACTGCTTTCCAATTTCATGGTCATTTAGCGCAAAAAAATCATAAAATGCATGAAAATTAGCAAATGAAGTTAGAAAGTGTTGAAATTTGAGGATGTGGCTTTGAATGATGCATATTGAATGCACAAAAAGTCTGAGTTGAATAACTTAAAAAAAATAAATGCCTTTGTAACAGATGAGTTTTTGTCCGAAACCCTCATGCTTCGAAAGAGATGGTCCAATTTGTACACGAACTGCATCCAGTTTTTGCCGTAACCCTCTCAGCTTTTTAGCACATGCTATGTGGGTGAAATGATGATACCATGCCAAGTTTCCACATTTTTAGAGTTCATTTCTACTGCTTTTTCAATTTCAAGGTTATTTAGCGCAAAAAAAATCATTAAATGCATGAAAAATAGCAAATGAAGTTAGAAAGGTTTGAAACTTGAGGATGTGGCTTTGAACGGTGCATAGTTAATGCACAAAAAGTCAGGAGTTGAAATAACTTTAAAAAAAGAAATGCCTTGTAACAGATGAGTTTTCGTTCGAAACACTCATAAAGAGTTAAACATAATTTGATTTTGATTAAAACACCTATTTAAAATATCCTAAAAATTTCCATACTGAACATACTGATAAAACATACTAATATTAAACAATAGGAAAAATAATCACTCAAAAATCTTGTTTTAAACTAAAGTTATTCACAAACTAGTGATTCACACAAATTTCTAAAGAATTCAAGTTTAAACTATTTAAATTTGAAAAGTACTGGCATTAACAGAGAGTTTATGATTTTTTTGACCTAAAGAAAAAAGATTCATTCAAAAACTCTAAATATTCTAAAAGTTATTCAAAATCTAAAAACAGAAACTCTTCTGTTTAGAAAAAGAAAAAAGAAAAAAATCAGACCTTTAGTACCGAATGGTGTCTCCAACCGGGACTAAAGGTCCTACCTTTAGTACCGGTTCAAGCCACCAACCGGGACTAAAGGTTGTGACACCCTTTAGTCCCGGTTCGTGTCTCGAACCGGGACAAAAGGGTCCAGACGGACCGGGACCAATGCCCGGCCGGCCCCCTGGGCGCACGAACCGGGATGTATGCCCCATACGTCCCGGTTCGTGACTGAACCGGAACTAATGGGTTGGCCAGGCCCGAACCAAAGCCCTGTTTTCTACTAGTGAGTGCACAAGCGTCGTCGTTGCCCGATCTAAGATCTTAGGTTTTCAACGTGAAGGAAGTCCGAGTTATCTAACCATAGACTGGATATTATATTCCTTTGACTCACATTGGGAGCTTTTGCTTATTTTATTAGTAAAAATTAAAATGTAGAGATACTTCCAAACTTATGCTAGATGGGGTAAGCCTATGCGCTAACCATCAATATGACAGATTTTCACCCGCTAGTGCCGAATCGAACAGCCACCACCTATGTCTGGAAGTAATTAATTGCAACGATTTACCTGGCTGCAAGCGTTAGACAAACAGCGTGAGAACAAAGAAGGAAAACTTAGCGTTTCAATTGCCCGGGCCTTACAAATAGGGACTCCGCTAGACTGCTCATGGGTCTCATAAACCCGGACGGAAGAGTAACAGTCAACACCGTAATGGCGATAGCATTAATGGTATGTTTTCATAAGAAGTTCGGTGATCCCTGTCGTAAAGTAATTAGTGCGTGAATGCATTTCATAAGAAGCTCATAACATTAAGACAACCTCTCTTGCCCCCTCAATGTTAAATCACGGATCCACACACATGCGCACGCACACAGACACACACACACACACAAAAATAGATAGATACGGGTAAAGATCATATCGGCAGATAAATCCGCGATGCTTTAAAAATATCACGGTAATGTGCGGAGGTAGCTCCGTGTAGATATGGATCCCAGTTATTATGAAATGGACACCACTTAACTGAGACATGCTGAGAAGCAAAACTCAAAGTTGAGTACATTGTATTTTTATAAACCTGCAATATCTCTGGTGTCTTCTCTACCCCCGCCCCCCCCCCCCCACCCCCTGTTATTCTATTTTTACCCCCCACCTTCTCCCCCGGCTTGTGTATATGTAACTAATACTCTTCTGCTAATATAACTACAAGTTAGTGGGAGCCTTTCCTATCTGTCCAGGCTTTAAAAAACATATTGTTACTTAGAAACACGTCGAACAAGGTTCTAGTGTCTTCAAATGAGACCTTAAATTTTTCCTCTATATATCACTCCATATATACCGTCTCTAGGGCCTACTTGGGTTTTCTCTATTAGTAGTTTGCCGTAGATATAACTCTATGTATTTTGTTTGTTCCCGAATGACCAAGCCAAGACCGCATACGAACCACACCTATTTTCATAGATAATTCGTCTATATTTAAAATATCCAGATTGCGTGTTATATATTGTGCTTGTGTTTGATTGCTTGTGGGGCTTAGACCATCCCGTTCAAATTAATCATGCCCCCATTGTGATCAATAACCTCTTAGATTTGGTTTAGCAGTTACTAAGGTGCAACATCAATGCATGTGGTACTAGGATTGATAAAATATTATGCTCAAATCATCAACATGTTTCTCGTTGAAAGATCAGGAAATCCAAGTTACTATAACCTTTGTGACATGGACACAACACAATGCCATCGATGTCAAAACTCTTCTCCCCAATGGCAATCTGAAAACTACTAGAGACGAGATAGTTCTTAACCAACACAAAAAAGTAATCTACTCTTTGCTTAGTACTGTGAGTTGTGATCGTTCTATTGAATATATGGCAAGGATGTAACTAATAAAATAAAAATGGTTACATTTCTATTTTCTAAATGCACTTTTTAGTTTGAAAACTTTGTCACATATGTTGGTTGTATACATTTTAAAATATATGGACATGTTGTAAAATGCAATGCAATTATGTTGTAAAATTATTTGTTCTTACTAGACACTAGTTCTTTATTCATCTTGATTTTGACATGTTAGCAGTCGTTACTTTGTTAGCAAGTAAAATAATCAGAAAGGTGATGGTACTAATGGGATGTTTTCATATAGAGCGTGCATTATGGAGTGCGAATTTCTGGAGGCCGAGCTACATGTAGCCCTTTATTTTGAAAAAATCGTAAAACATATTTAAAAGTTCTGAAAAAATCTGAAACCGGTGCATTATGATCTTTATTCGTGTTAGGATGCAGGATATTCCACTATTGATCTTAATTAGTGTCAGAATGTGAAATGTTCCATCATTTAGTTATTTTGTGTCATCGCCACCAGCCCATCATTAACCGTATGATGATGGATAGCACATTTTTTGTCAAAAGAAAATTGGGTTGCTTCTTTGTATAAAGCCGTGTAAATGCAAAGCAAGAATGTACTTAGGCGGAAATTTTTAGAGCTCAAGCTCATGTAGACCGGCATGAACAACTGTGGAATAAAAAAAAGTAAAAGAAAATATGGTTCATTTTACAATAAGTATGAATTTTTCTTCTAGTTGAATTTTTCTTGAGTATATATAGGTCCAGTGCGGAGACAGGCGTTAACTGTAGCTCATTTGCACTGTTTTACACTGTTACACACTATAGCAAGGAAGGGTGCCCGGGGCCTCACTCTGACCTGGCTCTGCCCCTTATAGGTCTCTCTTATCACAGGATAGAGAGTACTTAATTGGGAAAGGTAAAAAATCAAAATTATGGATATTTCTTTCTAAATAGTGGGAGTGTGTATTGATATTGGACACCGGTTTTTTAGTGCCTGAGTAACAGTAAAAAAGAAAAAAAAGAGATATAATAGTTTATAGTGTGAATATGACATATATCGTTTGTGTTGGTACAAAATTCGCACTCATATAACCATTAGCAATCATGACTATATGGTCTTTTATTATTGGTCTGTACGTTCTTATCTAGCACAAGCTCCATATATTACCTCGTCTTTCAACATCATCCACTGTATGAATTTTTGAGATTGCTTACCCCCATATTCCATATTTTCATGAGGTTTCAACATCATCCACTAGCTAATGGGTAGTGCTCATGTTTGTCTCAAAAAGATGCGTACTATTGCATGCGGGCACATGTACCTTGATGAGTTGGCAGGTTGGTTATACTATGGCCCTGTTTGGATCCATGGGTTAGAGTTAGAGTTGGTTAGATTGTACCAAACTAACCCCAAAACATTCAAACAGGAGGGTTAGAGTTGGTTAGATGCATCTAACACATCTAAAAAATCTAACCCACCCAAGAGGTGCTTATTTGGGTTAGAGTTAGATGAGGCTCACAAAAAGTTACTTTTTCTACTACCTCCATCATACAAAATCCTGAATAAAGTAATTAAATGATTGGAATGGTACATTTATTGCCAATCTAACCCCACCATCCAAACACCTCTTTGGTTAGAGTTAATTTGGGGTTAGTCTAGAGTTAGAATCTAACTCTAACCTCTAACCGAGTTAGAGTATCAGGGCCTATATTTAGTCCATGTTTTGTTGCTACGCCCTTTAATGGACAGGTAGCACGTAAAGGTTAACATCAATGCATAATGTCATGCACCAATAGTGTATTAGTGTACTTCCCCTAAAAAAAGAGTATTAGTGTACACATCTTCTCAAAATATTGCAACCCTGGAAATTGCTTTTGAATCTCGAGCTTCATGAAGCTCTTAATATTGAAAATGAGAAAACCATTTTTTTAAATGGAGACAAAAGGTTTTCCTTGTATATTAATTACGGGGATTAAGACTAAGGTACAAACCGCATGCTACAGAGTGCAAAAAAATAATTAAAAATATGTTTTTCAATATTTTCATAAAGCGTGCTCTCCATGGATCGAGCTTGAGCTCCATAAATCTTCACTCCAACCCTCCGGTAAACACACTGTTACTCAGAAACACGTCGATCCAGATCTGATCCAAAGCAAAGCTACTTCTCTTCAGTGGGTAGGAATTAAGGTGGCAGATAATGGTCAGATCGAAGCATAATTGACGATGCTAACTCTGGAAGAAAGATCGCATCCAGCGCTAGCTATCTACCTCCACGTATAACCATCATGGTTTCATTTAGCTGCCGTTTCTTCTTTGCCATTCACACTACAGGACTGGCACATGTGAGGAACTTTCTTGCTCATATGTGAGGAACTTTCTTGCTCCTCGTCGGCATCTGACCCACTGCATTTATACATGAAAACTTGTGTTGACACCGCCATGTGACCGTGTCCACCTTGTACGTACGACATTAATCCATATGTTGACTAGTTTTTCTTGTTGGCAACCTTATCTTGAATAGTTGCCAACAGCAACTGGAACAGGATAACCAATCTAGATACAATGCAATCCCTTAATAAGCTTGTTGGTGAACTCCACGTTTTTTTACCGGATGCAAGAAATATATATACCAGACGGGTCGAGTAGAACCGGTTACTCAAAATTCCTCGCTCTACACCAACCAATGCACACAATCATATATTTTCATTATTAAAAATGGAGTTACTTATTGACAGCGAACAAATAGATAAAAAAGGAGTCATCACTCAACACTATGTTTGCTGGGTCTAACCAAATAGATAAAATGAGGCTATCACCCCCCCCCCCCCTCCCACAAATCAAAGATTCGAGCCAACACCATCAGAAAGAAAAATGTTATACGAACATCGACGCCGTCGAAGGTAGCCAGAAGGCTATACAATGGGTTATGTTAGAATAAATCCGAAGCGCGTAGTAGATTATCCAAGAATCAAACAATCATACGATACCGCTACAATACCGAGATTTGTTAACGAGGTTCACCGAACATCGGCTACATCCCCGGGGCCTGACTATGGACGCTCCTCCCCATGATACCGCTACAATACCACACACGGTCACCCGGGCGCCGGCACACGCCGCCGGCTTCCCTTTGCGTGCATGTGCTATTAGGTTGGCATAGGTTACAACCGTGGGGTGCCCCTTATTATATGAGAGCCCAAGAATACAACGTGTTTGACTCCAACACTACACGTATTCTACCCACACTACAACTCCAAGACAATGTAACCCAACTTGCACACAATATTCAACATAAACTCAAACAGGTTAGTACCCAGAGAAGATGAAAACATGATGTCCCAAGAAGTATGTTGAAGATACCACCTCTCAACTTTCGGTCGACTCCCAAGAAGGAAAAGCCTTGTCCTTTCTCACGTGAAATAACAATTTGCTAGAAGCATGTTGAATATACCACCTCTCAACTTTCGGTTGTTGGCATACCACCATCATCTTGTATTGTTCCCGTACACGCCGATCTGGCCTAGTTAGATTTGAAGGCTCGTGACACCATTGTGCGGTGAGAGCAACTAGTTTTAGAGTACTCGTTCGCGGCCCGGTCCAGTGAACAACGCCACGTGTCGCGCTCACAGCGCTTCCTTGGGATTTCGTTTTTTTATTTTTGTGTACGCGTTTTTGATGTTTAAAATTGGTTTTTTCGGTGATTTTTTCGACTTTCCCGGTTTTCGCACGTTTTTTCTATAGGCAAAAAAAATCAAAAAAAAATGAGGCACGCTTTTTCATTTTTCCTGTTTTTTAGAGGCACGAGTGCCTCTAAAAACAGAAAAAACAGAAAAACAAGGCACTCGTGCCTCTAAAAACAGGAAAAACAGAAAAACGAGGCTCTCGTGCCTCTTTTTTGAGGCGCTCGTGCCTCTAAAACAAAAAAAACAAAAAAAACGTGAAAAGGCACTATCGTGCCTCCATGAGAGGCACCATCGTGGCTCTACGAGAGGCACTCGTGCCTCTAAAAAACAGGAAAAATGAAAAAGCGTCAGAGCGTGCCACTTGGCGCGCACGGAGGAAACGCGATGCTCGTTGCAACGAGTACTCTTAAACTAATGATTTCGTTGTGCCGTTCTATAACGAGGAGGTTACTCGCAGGATATAAGGCCAACATTCCTCCTCTACCAAACTTGCTCGAATCAACGAAGCCCCATTAGGCCCACTCCATCTCGAGGATACATAGCTAGTTCCATCATGAACGACACAAAAGCTTGGTCCACGGGTGCCTAAGAATCTAACATGATTCAGATGTCGGACATCAAAGCCAGCACCGTGGCGCCATAAATCCTCATGTTTTCAAACTAGCGACATTTATATTTTGAAAATCTTGTTGACGAAATTTCTAGTCGCTATCGCGATTCATTTTTTTGTTAATTATCATTCTTACACATATGTTTGATTAGATTGACTGAGCTTAAATTGCACCTACAAGTTTAACAGAAATTAAAAATAAGATAGAATAAGTTTTTTATCTAGGAGCCGTTCGGCAACTTTGTGTTTGCAACTCGCGATCGACTAGATCTAGCGACTCTGCTAGATTAATTGTTCTTATTAATCAGTAGCAACATGACGCTTAAACTGCATAACATTTTACCACTCCACACTACTTCCTCCTCCGTGGTGGGTGTGCGGGTGCTCAACCAAGGAAATGTAGCTATAGGACCGGCGGCTACCGTCTTGTCTGCTGGATCTGTAAACTACACCACCAGAACGTGTGACATGTTTACACAAGGCATACTGATAAGCCCCATATACGTGTGGTCCTCTCCCTAGCTATAGTTTAGTTATGCTTATCAAGAAGCAATGCATATATACTATGTACTGATGAATTGATGGAGTAGTCGTTTACTTTCCATCTTACGTTTTAATGGGCAGGTAGCAAGTAATGGTCGTATTGAAGTTTGATGAGACTATGCTTATTATCAAGAAGTATAGTGGTGTTGGTTCTTAGCAGCCGGGCTAGTTATGTATGTCTTGCCATGATCTGGAGTTTTTTTTGTACATAAGGAACAAGCTGAGCCTTTCTACGCATCACATCGGATCATGTCCATGAATTTATCAGTAAGGGAACATAAATCTCTCCACCAGAAAGAGAATTGACTGAATGAGGAAGCTGGGACAAATCTATTAGCATAGTAGACTCTCTCCAAATCATATCTCCTAGGGAATAACATACTTACTGTAGAATTTGAACATAGTTTTGATTAGGCTAGTCATAGTGGAAAGTAACTTAGACTAGTATATCATATACTCCCTCTGTAAACTACTATAAAATGTTTTTAGATCACTATAGTAGTGATCTAAAAATTCTTATATTAATTTAGGGAGGAAGTATATGTTACTAGTCTATGTTAAAAAATGAATCACGATTATAAAATGAATCGGGTTCCACTATTAACCGGTAATGTGACTAAACAACAAAAATAGCATCCAGGTGGAACATAAATTTCAAAAGCAAACAAAGGTAAAAAAAAGTAATCATGAAATAAATAATGTAATTATAATTTATAGATTATTTTGTTGAACTTAGAATTATTGCAGCGCCTTTTCTTGTGAAGAACTACTGTGGCATCTGATAGACTGATTTTATTGTCGCTTCTATACTTATTATTTCCATATACGACCCCAAAAAAAGGGATTGGATTCCACTATCAACCGCTGATGGAAAAAAACAACAAAAAATAGCATCCAGATGCAAAATAAAGTTCAAAACTAAATAAGGTAAAACACAAAATGGAAACAAAACATGTAATGATTTATTACTAGATTATTTTGTGGAACCTAAAATTAATAATTTATCTGCAATCATTATTTAATATATGAGGATTGCTAAATCTCATTCGACTAAGACTTAACGAAGTCTCAGTCAATGATATATTCGTGACATCGTATGTGAAGATTCGTCCAAAAATTTTTGTTGTTTTCTTCTTTTTTATATGTTCTACCACTTGGGATCTAGACACACCCTGGATAAATCGCCCCAGAAACTCAAGCTGTTAGAGGAAGCAGGATAGACAAACATAGTAGGTCGATCGTGTATAAAAGCCATTGGTAGTCGGGGAGTACACGCAGATACATTTATCAAAGCTAGCCTTCATTTCATTTGTAGAGAAGTCAGGCAGCTTAAGCTCTAGCTAGCTAGGCAGGATCCACCATGACGCTTAAGCTGTTGATGGAAGTGAGCCCACAGGAGCTGCTGGAAGCTCTCGCCGAGGTCCAGAACCACGTCCTCGGCTACGTCAAGTCCATGTCGCTCAAGTGCGCCGTGGATCTCGGCATCCCGGCCGCCATCCATAAGCGCGGCGGCACCGCCACCCTGCCCGACATCGCTGCCGACGCCAAGGTGCACCCGGCCAAGGTCGCCGACCTCCGGCGCATGATGGAGCTGCTCTGCGCCTCCGGCATCTTCACCACCACCGCCGCCGCCGCCGCCGGGGACGACGACGGTGCTACCGATGACGATATAGCCGCCGTGCAGTACGGGATGACCACGGCGGGCCGATTCCTCGTCGGCTGGCGCAACCTCTCCCCCGTGGCGCCCTTCTTCGTGAACCCTCTTGTCGTCTCCTCCTTCTTCGGCATGCCTGAATGGCTCAGGAGTGAGCCGGCGGCCGCTGGGTCCCTCTTCGAGCTGGCGCATGGCTGCTCCCGGCGGGAGATGGCGGGCAAGGACGCCAGGTTCGGCGGCGTCATGAGAGACGCCATGACCGCCGACAGCGAGCTCTTTCTTGAGGTCATTATTGTCGACAAGGGCCGCATCTTCCGCGGCGTGAGCTCGCTCGTCGACGTCGGCGGGGGCAACGGTGCCGGCACCCGGGTGGTCGCCAAGGCCTTCCCAAGCATCAAGTGCACCGTGCTGGACCTTCCCCAGTTCGTCGGCCAGGCCGCCCTCGCCGGTGACGCCGACAACCTCCGTTTCGTCGAAGGTGACATGTTTGAATCCATTCCACCCGCGGATGCCGTCCTGCTCAAGGTAGGTATCCATCCATGAATATCACCTACTCCTGTCCTACCTCGTGTCCACTCATGGGTCATGGCTTGGTCCCAGATATTAGCACTCGAGTCACACAGTGCAATTAATTAATGTTTCCTTTTCTATTGTCTTGTCAAAACATATCACTCTAAATCTTTTATAGTGTATAATTGATGTTTGTCTTTATTTATTTTTCTAAATTGTTCCTCTATATCTGTTCTAGAATGTTTTGCGTGACTGGAGCCACGACGACTGCGTCAAGATACTTAAACGTTGCAAGGAAGCCATCCCGGCAAGGAATGCCGGGGGAAAGGTGATAATCATAGATATGGTAAGAGGGTCTATGCTCGGCGATAAGAGGATCGGCGAGATGGAAGCTATGCAGGACATGTTTGCGATGTGCACCAACGGGGTCGAGCGAGGCGAGGGCGAGTGGAAGAGGATCTTTTTCGATGCTGGCTTCGGTGAAAATTACAAGATCATGCCGGTGTTGGGTCCCTTGTCAGTAATTGAGATCTACCCATGAAAGCTTTGTGTGGCTAATAGACATGATATGTTGCATGTATACCTAAACTCAAATATGTTTGCTTGTACTTCCTCCGTGAGTGTAGTTCCAATTTTCTTGAAGAGTCAAGTCACATTATTTTAAATTTTGATCTAGTTTATACAAAAAAGTTGGCCTTTAATGCCAAATAGTCAAACGTGAACATGTTGTTTTTAAATATATTTGGTGCCTTTAACATAATTTTTTTGTTGAGGATCCTTTAATGCAAAGTAGGTCATGGCCTATGAAGCTTCCATGCTACTCCCTCCGTTCTTGAAAGAGTGTACTTCCAACTTTGTTGGAAGGTCAAATTTTTACAACTTTGACCATAATTATATAAAAATAAATCAACATTTATACCACCAAATTAGTATCATTAGATTCATTATGAAATATATTTTTATTATATAATTATTTCGTTTCATAAGTATTGTTATATTTTTGTATAAACTCGGTCAAAGTTTAAAATAGTTTGAATCTCCAAAAAAGTTGGAAGTACACTCTTTCAAGGACGGAGGGAGAATAACGCACGCTTGATGCCTAGCCTGCTTGTCAGGCTCGCTTATTATTATTTTTTACTTTTGCTCCATTCTCCTCTGCAAGTAGGCTCATGAAAATACCAGCTAACGATTTGTTTTATTTTCTTGAAATAAAATGGTGAAATCAGAAAATTCTAATGGA
The DNA here is from genome assembly GCA_950022295.1 of Bromus sterilis. Classification (NCBI taxonomy): domain Eukaryota; kingdom Viridiplantae; phylum Streptophyta; class Magnoliopsida; order Poales; family Poaceae; genus Bromus; species Bromus sterilis. The sequence continues at coordinate 335,378,492 of OX465599.1, read as the reverse complement.
TTCAAAAAAAAGTTTATGAATTTTTAACATGTTCATGGAATAAAAAATCACAAGTATAAGAAAAATTTGTGCATTTAAAATGTTCACAAAATTGGAAAAAAATTGATATTATTTATGGAAATTCGTGAATTTTAGAAGTATTCAATATTTTTTGAACAAAAAAAAAACCAAACAAATACCGAGTGAAAAACCCACCAAAGTAACATAAAACAAGAAGAGACAAACCCAGACGAAAGATGGTATATGCTAGATGATCCGGCCCATCATAACTGTGTAGCTCGAAAGTGTTGGGTGGTGTGTACCCGTTGCAACTCAAGCGTGGAATAGCATGTTTCTAAATAAGGTCTTCTTTGATTCATAGGATAAGAATATCGTAGAAAATTCGATGATATGTATCTCAATTTCTAAAGGAAAAACGTGTCTTTTGATGCATAGAATAGGAAATTTTCCATAGAGTCTATACTAATTTTTTTAATCCTTTGTAATGTGAAGAATTTATTCCTTTTCTACATAGAATAAAAGTCCATTCCTACCAATCAAAGTTCTCTAAAGAATTTTTTTCTATAAAATCTCTATCCTTTATAATACCCTCCCATTACGTTGCTTCCATAAGTTCCAGCTCACTAACACAACCACGGAGTTAAAACCTTTATGTCGTTTCTTGGTATTACGGGAGGAGCACCACCAATCTTCCATTTGATCCTTCTCGGAGCAGCTCAAGATCAATCTTCACCCTTCAAAAGCACATGAACCAAACATTCTCAAGTACACACAACGCAAGATGATGTGTGATTGGCCGTGTCTTCGTCGTGATCGCAAAGGAAGCAAGCTGAGCTATGATCTTGGAGACAATGTCTAACCCTCCATCGGAAGTCTAAAGCCAGTATTGCAATATAAGTCACAAAAATAGACTGCACGAAAGAGAAGGCAGCAACGCCAAATTTCTTTGGCCTCCAGGAACCGATAGATCCAACGTTGTGTACGCTCAAGAAGCTGTGTACATATCATAATTTTATTAATTAATGCAAATTAAGATGTTTCAAAAAAAATATGTTTCTTTTTGGACGTCGATAGTTGTCACACGTACGGGCGGAGCGCTTCCGCCCACACGTTTTTAAATGACAATTTTAGTTATGTATATGTGGGCGGAGTCTTTTTAGGCCAAAAACAAATCTGAATTTTATGACAAGGAAGGAGGAAAGGAAGAAAAAATATCTCTAAGCCCAGCCCAGCCCATTAGTGTGACCAAGATAAAAGATAAGCCACGCAAGTCCTTTTCCTCTCCGTCTCGCACCATCGTTCCCCAATCCCTCGCCGCCGCCGCCGCCGCCGCAGCCGGCGAGATGCTCCGCCTCCGCAGCTGCATCTTCACCCGTCTCCTCTCCACACCCACCGCCACTCACGGATGCTCTATCCGCCGCCTCCTCTCCACCGCGCCCGCCGCGCTCGCCATTTCCCCAAACCCCGGCTTCGCCGTCGAGGACTACCTCGTCTCCACCTGCGGGCTGACCCAAGCGCAGGCCCTCAAGGCCTCGTTGAAGCTCTCCCACCTCAAGTCCCCCTCCAAGCCCGACGCCGTGCTCGCCTTCCTCGCCGGCCTCGGCCTCTCCCCCGCCGACGTCGCCCTCGTCGTCGCCAAGGAGCCCAAGCTGCTCTGCGCCGGCGTGGAGAGGATCCTGGCCCCCAACGTCGTCGCGCTCACCGGCGTCGGATTATCGCGTTCCGACATCGTCCGCCTCATCTCGCTCGGAGGCTTCCATTTCCGCTCCAGATCCGATCTCTCCAAGCTGCGGTACTACCTGACCCTCTTCCGCTCCCCGGAGACCTTCTTCCGCGCTCTCAAGCGCGGCGGCTGCTACTTCCTCGCGTCCGACCTCGAGAGGGTTGTCAAGCCCAACGTCGCGGTCCTGCTGGAGCTCGGCCTAGGTGCTGGCGATTTGGCCATGCTGTGCGCCGCTCAGCCATGGCTGCTCACCTCCACGGTAGAGCGCATCCGGGCCATGGTGGCGTGCATCGAAGGTCTGGGTGTGCCCCGAGGATCAAGGATGTTCAGGCATGCTATGAACGCTCTTGCATTTGTCAGCGAGGAGAAAATCGCGGTCGGGGTGGACAACTTGAAGAAAATTTTCAGGTGGTCTGATGCCGAGGTGAGCATTGCTGTGTCTAAGGGTCCATTTGTGCTGACAAAGTCAGAGGAATCGCTGCAGCGCAGGGCCGAGTTCTTCTTCTCTGAGGTTGGCTTGGAACCAGCCTACATTGCTCGTCGGCCAGTAATGCTCTGTTACAGCCTAGAGGGCCGGCTGAGACCCCGGTACTATCTTATAAAGTTACTTGAGAAAAATGGATTGCGAGATCATGACCGAGACTACTACTCTACAGTCTGTCTCGGCGACAAGTTATTCATGCAGAAGTTCATATGGCCTTACAAGGAAGTTATGCCACATCTTGCTCAAGACTATGCTGACGCTTGCAGAGGGCAAGTGCCCACTGGATTCAAGCAAGTGTTGTAGGGTGTTTCATTCATGCCTCAGCGAGGAGAAGATTGTCACCAAGGTGGAACAATATGCTATGAGGCTTCTTGAGGAAAATGGATTGATAGATCACGACAAAGGCTACTATAGTATGGTCTTGATTACCCAGAAGTATTTTGTGGAGAAGTTCATATTCCCCGGCAAGCAAGCTGCATCACACCTTGCTGAAGACTATGCAGCCGCTTGCACAGGAGAGGTGCCTCCTAGATTCAGATTTACTTCAATCAAGAAGATGCTATGAGAATTGCTAACTGTGTGGAAGTGGAACAAAAGAATTTCCACTCGTGGTTTGTGGTATTAAGCCGGTAATCCATGATTAGTTGTTCTTTCTGTGACTGAATGGTGGTTTTGTTTTGGCTAGTGCTCGGTGTAACTGATAACTTTATTTATGAACCCTGCCATGTTGATTTTTTCATTTGGTAGAGAAGAAAGCTTGATATATGTGATCTAATTTCATGTCAAATTTTATCTAGCATGTTCAGTTTTCATTTTGTTGTCTTTTTTGCTTCATCATATGCTAGTTGGTATTGAAATTCCAGTTCATCGTTTAGTATTTTGATTACGCTTAGGAAATATATTTTCTATTGGGCGGGATGGAACCGGCATAAACATCTCATCGGGGGGCAATGCACCATTACGGCCTGGAGGGCCTGCTCAGATATTGTTTCTGTGTTGTAATGTTTTTTAAGGCAAATGATCGCTAAGTCACGACTGGCCTACTATAGCAGAATAATTGTGAGGTACAAGTAGGGATGCAAAGGCGGCGCCCAAACCCATCCCGCTTCGTATTGATATCAAACAAACTTAGTTTTAGCTAGGCTGTGGTGGTGTTAGGCAGATTTGTGCTAATGCAGCACTTTGGTGACCTATATGGGACGCCGCTCTGCACCCCTAGGTAGAAGGTATTTGTTTATAGCTTTACAAGGAAGCTGCCTCATGCTGCTGAATACTATGCTGCCGCTTGCAGAAGGCAGTTGTGCACTAGATTCAGATTTTCCTGATAAAAGAACAGTGTAGTAAATTTCAAAAGTAATCTGTGAGTTCGTTTTCTTCGTGCTAAAAATTTGATTTCTCAACATATTGGCATACTTTTGGAATATTTGTCCGAAGATGGCTATTCGTTTATATAGAAAGGGATGTTGATTATCTTGGGTATTAGTGTATTACTTCTATAGCTTTTCCTGCCTTGCGACTGTGCCCTCTAGCAAAAAAGGAAGCTGTGAACTGAATTAGAGCAGTTCTCAACTAGCAATATATCTGTTGCCCTGTCAAAAAAATCAATTTAGCAAGTGAATATATTATGCATAGTTTATACTTGTCGTCTTAATAGGTTGGCATCAAGGATTGGTGAGAATAACTTATAACGCCGTCCTATTGGAGGGGGCATAAGGCTGAGTAGCAGAGGTTGGTTTAGTTGGCAAGGACCCAAATAGTTACTAGGTAAAAACGAATTGAAATATTCTGCACATCATTTCTACTTCCATTTTTTCGTTCGACTCATTGGGTTTGCTTGGTGTGCAGTTATGCTGATTTGTAGACATTTGTACTAGTTTGATCATATGGATTCGGAGTGTAGAGTTTGTTTTGGATTATGATCACAGTAATTAACATGCATTATGGCATTATGCTATTAATCGATCCTACATTCACAGGATTGTTCAGCTAAGCTTAACTGTTGCTCATACTAATGTTGCAGTGAAAAAAGATGATGGATTCTACTAAACACTGGAAGCTGATGATGTCCTGGCCTGAAGCTTCATTCAGCAAACATATGTTAACAACTTCACATTGGGAGCGATTGGGGGTCGTCGATCTTTTTTTGCTTGTTTGATTAAAATAAAATTAATCTAGCATGAAAATTGGTGTACACCTTGAGTTGATGAATAAATGTGATGTCTAGAAAATTATCTATATGCGGCCTTTTTAGAGGATGTGGTGATTCTCTTTCCTGTAAAATGTGTTAGCTTTTCAATTATTCAGTGTTTGGATAAGATGGGATGCAAGGAATTTGAACAAATGACTACCATTTAACTTTCACGATTGTATTAAACTCTTGATTTGGATTTGAGTTCAATTGGATTTGGATTTGAATTAGATGAGTCAGGACGCATTTGGATTCCTATGTTGAGCTTGCTGGACGCAGCCCCGCCACAAACCACAGTGTGTTAGACTAGGTTATGTGGGAAGGTGTTTTCTGTATGCTGCTTAAGCTGCTACAATTTGTATTACATACAGGGTATATATAGGAGTACAAGGTCTGTTTGGACCTCACAGATTTCTACAGCCAGCTTTTTAGAGTTTTCTATGAACATCTTACTACAGCCCGCTTCTAAAGCTTTCTACAACTAATCAGAGTTTGCTACTGCTATCTATTCTAAGATTTACACATAGTACTACTAGTACATTCTATTAGTTTTACCTACAGTACTACTAGTACATTCTAAAACCTACTGACTTAATTCCTAAGCAAGGATTACTCTCACAATTCTCCCCCTAATCCTTGCTCTTCAAGCTTGGCTTGATTTGGATCATCCCAATTCGCGAACGAAGATCCTTAAACTTCACTCGCCCCAACGATTTTGTCAAAATTATGTGTGCATATTAGAACACATCGAGCCAGCCCATTAGCGCATTAGCTCGCGCTCACTCTAATCTATTTTTTACTTTTTTATATTTTTTTGTTTTGTTTCCTTTTTCGTTCTTTCTTTTCTTCGCACGTTTTGTGCATTAATTTTTTTAGAAAGTTGGTAGTCAAAATTTTTAAAAACTATATGCACTTAAATTTTGTAAAATTGTAAAAAAATACTCGCACTTAAAATATTTGCTCTCCACAGAGAATTTTCATTTCTTTTTATTTTTCCTTTGCATCACTATTATAAGATGTTTGCACTAAATATAATGTATGAAAAAATGTTCATATATATAAAATGTATAAAAATCATGAACGTATTTATTAAATATTCCCTCCGTAAATTAATCTAAAATGTTTTAGATCACTAGTTTAGTTATCTAAACCATCTTATATTAGTTTACAGACGGAGTAGTTCATACTTTAAAAATGCTTTAAAATGTTGGAGCACTTAAATGTGTTACATTTTTCACACATAAATATTTTAGGACGCTGATAACTGCCGAACGTTCGGGCCATCCCTGCAGGCCCGAACGCCTGGCTAGTATGGACTAGTGCAGGTAGTACTATTAGTGCAGCTTTTAGTTTTTTCAAATTTTAAAAAGTTTTATCTTTTAAATAAAAATTCCGTTCAAAATTCCGTTTTCACCATTAAATCCGTCGCGACAAGATCTTTGAAACTAGATCCCATATCGATATGTTTCGACAACTTTTTTTTTCGGGTTAAAAATTGCCATGTCTATTGCACTTAAATTGCCACGCTGTTTGCACTAAAATTACCATCATTTCCTTCAACTACGTTTTTTTGCATTTTTTCTTCAACGTTCTATGTAAATTTGTCATAATTCATAAAATAAAACTTTATAAACTTACCTTGGATAACACATGTTTATTTTGTCATGGCAAAAACATATCTTAAATTGCCATGGTAAAAGATATGTTAAATTTGCCATGGACACAAAAAGGACATAGTTTACCATTGGTAGATGAAAAAACTTGGGGGATGATGATAACTACCACATGTGTGACACGAGTACATGGCAATCCCTGATGTTTTAGTAATGTGAGGGTGACAACTTCAAAGTTGTAGACGTTAGTCATGTGAATAAGAATTGTCATGTCCTATGAATAAGAATTATCATGTCCTATGAATAAAATTGCCATATATAAGAGTCACTTCCGCCCACGTGTTTTTCCAGATGCTAATTCTAGCTGTACGTAGATGGCAATTATTAGCCAAAGTTGTCATATATTTAGTGAAGTTGCCATGTTTTAGTAGAAGTTGTCATCTCACATGTGTTAAAGTTGTCACCAAAGCGTGTGAGCTTGCCATCTTTCCACCCACACTTGTGGCACGTTTTATGGCAATGCTGATACATGTGTGAGACTAGCACATGGCAATCTCTGATTTTTTTATGGCAAGTTTAGTTATGTGAGGTGGCAACTTGAAGTTGTAGACGCTAGTCCTGCGAATAAGAATTGTCATGTCCTATGAATAACAATTGACATGTCCTATGAATAGAAATTGCCATGTCATATGAATACAAATTTCCATGGGCACAAGAAAGAGTCGCCACCAGAGCAGCAACACACCGTCGACAAACTCTCCCCCCGATCCATGTCCCCTCCCCCACCGTCACGCTTGAAATGCGTCAGAGGATCTCCTCGACGCATTCGTAACCTAGAAGACTGTCATGTCGCGCACACCTCCCCCCCGCTTCAGATATCTGCTCGGGGTCCACTAAGCATCACCACAGCTCTTTCGGTCATCGATGATGAGTCAAAAGGTGTTAAAATACAATGGTAGCTTTAAAAAATATAAGAAAAAAGAGATGAAAGAAATCATGGCAACTTTAGTGTAAACAGGATGGCAATTTCAGTTTAAACAGCATGGCAATTTTTGGTCCGAAAAAAAAAGTTCTCGAAACATATCAATATGACATCTAGTTTTGAAAATCTCGTCGAGACAAATCTAATGGCGAAAACGAAATTTTAATCAGAACTTTTATTTAAGAGATAAAACTTTTTGAAATACGAAAAACGGAAAAGGTACGCATGGATGGATGCGTGATTTAATTTTCGTGCGCGTGCTAATTGGGCGTTTGGGCGTGGGTGGCTACCGAAGCGTTCGGGCATTATCATTATCCATATTTTATAGTGTGAATTTTTATTAAAAAATATTTTTCTAAGTGTGAATTGTATTTTCTTTTTCAAAATTTCTAGGGCGACTTTATAAGGGCACTTTAAATGTTTGTTTTTTACCAGGAGTTCATAGATATTTTGCTTATGTAGCATAACACTTAAAAAGAACGAGATAAAAGTTGTATCTTTGGTAAGATACAAACCTTGAAATACTAGATCAATTACATGTATGCAAGAATCCCAAATCATTAAATATGGATAATACCCCTAAAAAACTACATATTGGAGTAGTTATTTCTTAAGTTTGTATACATGCTAAGAGATGATGCAGTGGGAGGGCCCTAATACTGTTTACCCTATTAATTTGTGCTTCGTATTTTCACTATACATTTTGTAATGATAAAGGTCTTTCAGTGGTTGTTGGTCTATTCCTAACTAGTACTACTACGTACCTCTTTATCAAAATATAAGACGTTTTTATAGTTTAATTTAAACTAAAAAAACGTCTTACATTTTGATACGGAGAGAATACTACTGTATAATAATAAAAAAAATTATGCATGGTTTTCCAGCACTTTTCACTTGTTAATTAGTAAAATGGCTTGAATTTCCTTGGCCTTTTCCTGCACAAGCTCCCACGCACCCCGGACGTGCCGCGTTTCCGTCATCGTCCCTCCGATGGCCATACGAATAACAAACTTGTTATCGACCACAAAATGCGTCATGAAGGCTCGCCCGCTAGCGTTGATGACAGCCAATAGCTTGCGGTTCAAGGCGTACGTCCACGTCGTCGTCGCCCTCGTGCCTTGGGCCGAGGGAGAACCTCCTTGGCACGACCACCAGCTCGAATCGCTTGTCTCCCTCCACCATCCCCTCAAACCACTTGGCCATGTCGATGTGCCTCCGGATGTATGCCCGCATGCCAGCGCGGCGCAAGACCACCCACAGCTTCAAGGCACGGAAAGGGTGCGACAATGCAATTTGCCAGTCTTTGTAGTCGATGCCCTCTTCTTTTTCCCCACCGATGTTGTTGAGGTACTCTGGATTGCTGGACAGTGCAACCCTGGATTCATCACCCACAGGCAACAACAGTTCATGTTGGTGAGGAACCACTTGTGCGGATTCTGTTAGGGCTTCTTCTCTCAATCAATTATCTAGGGTTTGTCGAGTTTGAATTCTCACAGGAGGAAGGACGGAGGAGGAAGAAAGGGGAGCTTCTCTGTTTGGAGATACAGATAAAACACACACGCACACCTCCAGCTAATGCCAGCCACACACGGGCTCCTAGCCGTTGCCGTCTGCGCCCCCCTTGTCCTGCCACGGGCTGGTACTTGTAGTGACGCCCAGTTGCCATTCGGGCCCAGCGAGACGAGCCGGTGGGCGCAGTAGTCGCTTGGGCCGGCCCACACCTTGAACGATGTCTTCGCGCGCGATCTCTCCTGAGTATGTGTCGCTGACAATCCCTCCCCTCTTAGAAACGGCTTGCCCCCAAGCCGGAGCACGCGGGAAACGTTGCTTCAGAGAAACTTTGTCTTCCCAGGTAGCCATGGAAACCGGGGTGTCACTCCATTTAATTAAGACCTGCACAAGGGAATCAGAACCGCGACGCACGACGCGCTGCTGCAGAATCTGTTCAGGGACCAAGAACTGAACTTCAGGTGTGGGGAGTTGGGGAAGAACAGGGCAGTCCGGAGCCAGGACCTTTCGCAGCAGGGACACATGGAAGACGGGATGAACACGACTGGAAGCAGGCAAGGCTAACTTGTAGGCAACCTCGCCAATTCTCTCCAGTACAGCAAAAGGACCATAGAACTTGAAAGCCAATTTATGGTTGGCGCGAGGGGCCACTGAAGACTGCAGATAAGGTTGGAGCTTGAGGAAAACCTTGTCGCTCACCGCAAAAGAACGATCTGAACGGTGTTTATCAGCTTGGGATTTCATATACTGCTGAGCACAAGAGAGATGCTGGCGTACCGAATCCAGAACCACGTGGCGATTGGCCAGCCAATGTTGCAAGTCCTCAGACTGAACCGTAGAATCAGTACTAAGACCAAAGTGCCAGGGAGAGTGACCATACACAATTTCGAACGGCGAACGACCAGTAGCAGAGTGCCAATTAGTGTTATACCAGAATTCACAGAGAGCAATCCATTTGGCCCATCGAGTTGGATGACTACTGACAAAACAACGCAGAAAGCATTCCACTTGCTGATTAACTCTCTCCGTCTGACCATCTGTTTGCGGATGCCGAGCTGTACTCATACGCAACAGGACTCCAGTTTGTTGAAATAACTCCTTCCAGAACTGACTGGTAAAAACTCGATCACGATCAGAGATAATGGATAGAGGCATACCATGCAGGCGATAAACTGAATCCAAGAAGGTTTCAGCAACCGTTTGGGCTGTGAAAGGATGATGCATCGGTATAAAGTGACCATACTTAGACAATTTGTCAATGATGACCAACAAGCAATTATAGCGTCCAGAAGTCGGGAGCCCTTCCACAAAATCCATGGAAACCATTTCCCAAGGCAAGGACGGAATCGGAAGTGGTTGCAACAATCCTGGGGAACGGACGCGCTCGGGTTTAGCTTGCTGGCAGATCAGGCACTGGGCCACAAATTGCTTCACTGAACCGCGCATTCCCTTCCAACGAAACAATTGCCTGATGCGTCTGTAAGTGACAGGAAAACCCGAGTGCCCTCCGATAGCAGTTGCATGGAAAGCATGAATTATCTGAGTATGAAGGGAGGGAAGGGCACCAATCCACACGCACTGTCCTACTCTGATGATACCATTTTTTAAAGAGTACTTGCCAGCAGGATCAGGACGGACGGCCAATTGTTGCAGACGAGACACAGCCACTGGGTCTTGCTCATAGCTATGGATGATTTCCTCAAGCCAAACTGGCTGAACCACTGAAACTGCAGCCAGTTCAGGAAAAGAATCAGAAGGCACATGTGGTTTGCGTGATAAGGAATCAGCCGCACTGTTATCACTGCCCTTTTTGTACACAATGGTATATTGTAATCCCAACAGTTTAGTTAAAGCTTTTTGCTGCCATTTGGTATGCAACCTCTGTTCATCCAAACAAGCCAAACTCCTCTGATCAGTGCGAATGACAAAAGATGACAGCAATAGATATTGACGCCAATGGTCGACCGCTAACAGAATAGCTAAATATTCTTTTTCGTAAACAGAGAGCGTCTGATTCCTGGGCCCCAATGCTCTGCTAACATAAGCTAGCGGGTGTCCTTCTTGCATAAGAACAACACCAATGCCAACATCACAAGCATCTGTCTCGATAACAAAAGGTTTGGAAAAATCTGGCAATGCTAACACAGGGGCCGAAACCAAGGCCAATTTGAGAGCTTGGAAAGCCTGCTGCTCGAGATCAGTCCAGTGGAACAACACTCCCTTCTTCAGCAAATTAGTCAGTGGTCGACTGATAATACCATAATGAAGAATAAATTTCCGGTAGTATCCTGCTAAACCGAGAAACCCCCTCACTTCCTTTGCAGACTTAGGAACTGGCCACTCCTGAATAGTAACTATCTTGGCAGGGTCAGTAGCTACAGCTGCACCACTGATAACATGGCCGAGATATCCAATCTGTGTTTGTGCAAAAGCACACTTGGAGAGTTTCACTTGCCACTTGTGAGTGAGCAACAGTTGCAAAACCTGAGCCAAATGCTGAAGATGCAATTCATATGTGGCACTGTATATAAGTATGTCATCAAAGAAAACCACTGCACATTTCCGCAACACAGGTGACAGTGTATCATTCATGGCAAATTGGAATGAAGCAGGGCCACCAGTAAGACCAAAAGACATTACCAGGAACTCATATGAGCCATTATGCGTCTGGAAAGCAGTTTTATGTTCCTCCCCAGGGGCGAGACGTATTTGGTGATACCCAGCACGCAAATCCAACTTAGAAAACCAGTGTGATCCTGCTAACTCATCCAAAAGCTCATCAATAACAGGAATAGGGAATTTTCTTTTGACTGTAATTGCATTGAGATGCCTGTAATCAAAAACAGGACGCCATGTCTTGTCCTTTTTCTGCACCATGATCATAGGAGAAGAAAAAGGGCTGTTGCTAGGCCGAATAACACCTGAAGCTAACATTTCCTTCACCTGTTTTTCCATCTCATCCTTCAGAGCAGGTGCTAGTCTGTATGGCCTGACAGACACTGGAAAAGCACCAGGGAGAAGTGGAATAGTGTGATCATATTTCCTTCTAGGAGGTAAACCAGTAGGAGCAGCAAAAACAGCTGAAAATTCAGCGAGGATAGCCTTGATTTCAGGAGGAAATTCATCCTGATTCTGGGCTTCAGTCAGTAATAGGGCTGATACTTCCACTAGAGCATATAAGGGATGAGTAGCATCTGTTCCCAACAGAGTGATAAGGGTGTCATTTAGCTGGAAGGACAACCAATGAGCAGCCCAGTCCACTTGCATACGGCTATGTGCTGCAAGCCAATCGAGCCCCAAAATGCCATCATAGGATCCCAAGGGAAAAACTCTGAAGTTGCTGACAAAATTATAGCCAGCACACATCCATTGGCCCTGAAGCAACTTCTGAGTGCAAGGCACTAATCCTCCATTAGCAACCTTGACCATGCTCACTGGCATAGTGGTGACACCATCTAACTTTGCCGCTATGGTGCAATCCAAAAAGGTGTGAGTGCTACCAGAATCCACCAAGAAAATCAGTTGTTGCCCTTGTAGTTGAACCTTCAGCTTCATGGTGGTGATTGCAGTTGATGAAAAATCCCCCATGGCAGCAGCAGATATGCAGACCATATTGGCCTCACCGTCCTGGTCGGTTTCCTCAGTGTCACTCAGCTCTGCTGGTAGACTCTGAACATATTCAAGCATCTCTTGTACCACATGCAGTTGCACCTCTTGTTTACAGACATGATCCTTGGACCATCGTTCCCCACATGTAAAACAGAGCCCCTTGGATTTACGGTAAGCACGCAACGCTGACCAACGATCGTCAGCGCCTGCGGGACGTCCAGGAGCTAACTGCTTTCTGTCCTCGGTGTTTCTGAACTGAACCATCCTAGGTGCAGCTGCTGAAACTCTTTTGCTGACTGCGTGAGTGTTGTTGTGTGTCAAGTGCATCTGTGACTCGCCCAATTCTTCAGACAACAGAGCTAGAGCAAAAGCAGTGTCCAAATCATTCGGCTGCTGGATGCCCACCATAAGCCTAATATTGGGCGTCAAACCTTCCATAAACCTGGTAACATAATGCACTGCGTTGGGCTCAACTTCATATGCAGTGAGTTGGTCATACATTTCAGAAAACCGATCAACATATTCCTCAACAGTACTATTCTGACGGATATGAAACATCCGCCTCACCAATTTCTGATGCTTGTTACGGCCAAACCTGGACTGCAACAACTCGCAAAATTCAGGCCAGGTTGCTCTTGGTGCTCTGCGCTGTACTGATTCCAACCAACGAGCCGCTGGTCCTTCGAACAGTGAGGACGCAAACTGTACCCACTGCAACTGTGGAGTTCCCCAGTATCGGAAGTAATCTTCGCAGCGAGATTGCCACAGCTTTGGGTTGGAGCCATCAAATCGGGGAAATTCCATTCGCGGTCCCATGCCAATTCCTTCTACAGGTGCTGGTCGGCACACATCAAACTGAGGAACAACGGGTCAGCCTGGAGTGGTGTCAGACATCATACCTCGTCCAGGAGGAGGAACATACCGAGAGGCGGATGCCTTCGGATCTCCATCTAGCCGGAAACCGATGCCTCCACTGCTGGTAAAAATTTGCTTGCCTCCTGGTTGTTGACTGGATCCTTCCGTAGGCGAGGTTGGTGTAGTCGTGGAAACCCGATCCCCAAGTTCGCCACGCAGTTCGTCGAGATCCACGCCGATGGAGAGCTTGACGTCGTCAAGCCGGCCTGAGAGCTGGTCCAGCTTGGTGTCGAGCTTGGTGAGGGCTGCGACCATCACCTCGTTGCGCTCGGTGGCGGCGGCGTCGAAATCAGTGCGGAGGAGATCATAGATCGCCCTGGTTTCTGGCGGAACTCGATCCATGGCTTCAGCGCGCAATCGATCGGTGAAACGGGTGCGGTGGGGATGAAGTGGTAGCGCCAGGATTAGAGGCTCTGATACCAGATTGTTAGGGCTTCTTCTTTCAATCAATTATCTAGGGTTTGTCGAGTTTGAATTCCCACAGGAGGAAGGACGGAGGAGGAAGAAAGGGGAGCTGCTCTGTTTGGAGATACAGATAACACACACACGCACACCTCCAGCTAATGCCAGCCACACACGGGCTCCTAGCCGTTGCCGTCCGCGCCCCCCTTGTCCTGCCACGGGCTGGTACTTGTAGTGACGCCCAGTTGCCATTCGGGCCCAGCGAGACGAGCCGGTGGGCGCAGTAGTCGCTTGGGCCGGCCCACATCTTGAACGATGTCTTCGCGCGCGATCTCTCCTGAGTATGTGTCGCTGACAGATTCATGCTCACCGAATCGGCGAGCTCAGCACTGTCGATGCAATCCTTCAACTCCGGGCAGATCAAGGCGCTACCGGCTTACGCTGCGTCGACATGCAGCCACATGCCATACCGCTGCGCCACCGGTGGACAGCATCTCGCCGGTGAACCCAGCCGTGCTGGCGTTCATTGGGTAGTAGGCGAAGAAGCTGGGGCTCTGCCAGTGTGTCAATCCAGGGACGATGTGTCGCCGTACGTCTTCCACTATTTCCTCTAGTGGATCGCCGTTTTCGGAAGGCGAGGAATCTGGTACAAGTGCACGGAGGCGCCCTGGCTCGGCGTCGGCCAGAACTGTTGGCTTTTGAACTGTAAATGGAAGCAACACCGGAGATATACGCTACCTACAAGCTAGCACAATCCTATCCTGATGGATGAGCAGTACTTTGTTAGCTAGCACATGCACGTCTTGCCGGTTCTTGTACGTGACCAGAAAAAACTCTCTCGACGAACTCTCTCGGAGGAAACAACGATCTATAGCTACAGGTGCATATCGCACCTGTTGTTTTTCTTGTATTGCTTTTGCTCTGAATCAGTGTTTGTACAGGCACCTTGCGGGTGCTTAAATATACGTCCATGCAGGGACTATGGAAACCGACTAGCACTAGACATCCTAGTTCTATTAGGATTCGTACTAGCTTTTATTCCTAATCCTACGTGTACTACCATAACAAGGTTAATTTCTACATTCACCTCCTTAACCTTGTTTCTTGGCTTCACATCTTGGACTCCGATCCTTTCCCGCATCTCCAAGAACTTCTGTCGTCCGAGGGACTTCGTGAGAATATCGGCAAGTTGATCTTTCGTGTTCGTGTGTTGAACCTCGATCATACCTTCCTCGATACACTCCCGGATGTAGTGGAACTGAACATCTATATGCTTGCTCCTCTCATGATAAACTGGATTCTTGCACAATGAGATTGCAGCTTGGTTGTCAATCTTGAGTAACACCGTCTGCACCTCCCGCTTTGTAAGATCAGCTAGAAGTCTTCTCAGCCACACAGCTTGACAAGCCGCCGTACCTGCCGCTATGTATTCTGCTTCGCATGAAGACCGTGCAACTACCTTTTTCTTCTGAGAATTCCAGATGATCGGATTCAGTCCTAGGTAAAATACCATGCCCGTTGTGCTCTTCCGATCATCAACATCACCTGCCATGTCGCTGTCTGAATAACCGTGAAGGACCAAACCTTCCTTTCCCTTTCGATACGTGCATCCAAGATCGATAGTGCCTTTCACATAGCGCAAGATTTGGTTGACCGCGCTCATGTGTTCGGTCGTCGGATTCTCCATGAAACGACTCACGATCCCGACTGAATATGCCAAGTCAGGTCGAGTATGCACCAAATATCTTAGAATGCCCACAATGCTTCGATACATTGTGGTGTCCACCGGCGGATTTGAGCCTGTCTTGCTCAACTTGTGACGTTGGTCCATTGGAGTTTGCACCTTGTAGCAATCTGTCATGCCACACTTGTCCAATAACTTGACCGCGTACGCCGATTGACATAGGGAAATCTCACCGGAGCTTTGCTTCACTTCGATGCCTAAGTAATAGCTGAGTAATCCCAGATCGCTCATGCTAAACTTCTTCTTCATCTGCGCCTTGAAGACTTCAATCTCTCGCGCGCTATCTCCGGTGATAATCAGATCGTCAACATATACTCCGACTAGCAGATTTGAACCTTTGGAGTTCTTCGTATAGATTGCATGCTCGAGGGGACATCTGTTGAACCCAAGCGAGACCAAACTTTGGTCCAACTTTGTGTTCCAAGCTCTTGGCGCTTGCTTCAGCCCATATAGTGCCTTTTTGAGCTTGTAAACTTTATTTTCTTCGCCTTTCTTCTCGTAGCCGAGGGGTTGTTCCACGTACACTTCTTCCGTGAGGTCACCGTTGAGGAAAGCGGATTTAACATCCATGTGATGAACCTTCCAATCCTCTTGTGCTGCCAAGGCTAGGAGCAGCCTCACAGTCTCGAGTCGAGCAACTGGTGCAAACACCTCCTCATAGTCGACTCCTTGACGTTGTACGTAGCCCTTTGCGACGAGTCTTGCCTTGTACTTCACAATAGCACCTTGCGTGTCCTTCTTTAACTTGTATACCCACTTCAAACCTATGGCCTTGTGGTTGGAAGGTCGAGTTACCAAAGTCCACGTGCTGTTGCTCTCAATCGCCTTCATCTCCTCGTCCATGGCGTGCATCCAGCTTGGATTCTTGCTCGCCTCTACGAAGTTCGCCGGCTCCTCAACTCCGAGCAAACATAGTCCGGAGTACTCGAGCGTAACTGGCTTTGCTTTCTTGTAGAGTTCTTCGAGGGTCTTGTAGCGATGAGGCCCGGAAGAATCCGTGGCTTGCGAAGGAGGCGACACAAATTGTGCCGGCGTTGATGCATTTGAGGAAGATGATGGAGTCTCGTGCGATGTCGTTTTGTTGGCATCCTCGTCGTCGTGACCATGACCATCATCTTGATTGTCATTGTCACCTCCGAGATCTCCACTTGCGTCTTGCGCGTCGTTGTCGCTATCTTGCGACCCTTGCGCATCGTCATTGGCGTCGGCACCATGGTGATTGTCGCCATCGTGATCACCTTGGTTGGGCGTTCCGCCATCCACCTGGACAACCTCTTCTGCATCATCATCATCTGGAAATTCAATTGTGAACATGTTATCATTTGTAGCGTCGTCGTCGTTTGATGAGCCCCAATTCCACGATTGTTTTTCTTCAAACACAACGTCGCGTGAAACTCTTAGACGCTTGGTTCGTGGATCGTAGAAGCGGTATGCCTTGGTGCCCGAATTCCTCTCGTATCCGATGAACACCATCTTGGTGCTGCGATCGGCCAGCTTTGAGAGGTGCGGCTCCGCCGTCTTCACATGTGCCACGCACCCGAACGTCCGTAGATGAGACACACTCGGCTTACGTCCGTAAATTGCTTCATACGGAGTCTTGCCGATCACCGCCTTCGTTGGAGCACGGTTGAGAAGATAGACCGCCGTCGTGACAGCTTCTCCCCAAAAGACCCCAGGCATGTTCTTGCTCTTGAGTAGGCTTCTCGCCATGTCCACGACGGTACGATTGCGTCTTTCAACAACACCGTTCTGCTGCGGCGTATAAGGTGCCGTGAGGAACCTCTTTATGCCAATCTTCTCGCAGTAGTCGTTGAACTCGTTCGACGTAAATTCCCCGCCGCGATCAGTCCGAAGAGCGCGAACCTTCAGCTTGTGTTCCATCTCCGTTGCAGCCTTCAGTTTCTTGAAAGCTTCAAACGCCTCGTCTTTAGATCGTAGGAGGACGACCCACATGTATCTCGAGTAGTCATCTACCACAAGGAAAAATTACTTCTTTCCCGCGTGAGTTGCTGGGGTGATAGGGCCACATAAATCACCATGTAGCAGCTCAAGTGCGTTACTTGCATGATAGGTAGACTGAGCAGGGAACGGCTTGCGGTGCTGTTTTCCAACCAAGCACCCGTCACATACTCGATCAACATGGTCGATGATTGGCATCCCAGACACCATCTCCATCTTTGACATCTTCTTCAGGGCGTAGAAGTTAACATGTCCAAATCTGGCATGCCATAACCACGAATCATCATCACTCTTGACGAGCCAACTCTCCGGTTGAGTAGGATAGAGGGTGAGAATATAGAGCCTGTTCCGTGTGCGGTTTACACGCACTAGCACGTGTCGGAGCTTATCGAAGATCGTCATCACTCCGTACTCAATATGCACCTTGCATCCAATCTCGTCAAGTTGTCCGATAGAGATGATGTTGCTGCGAAGTTGTGGGATGTAGTATACTCCGGTGAGAATGCGATGTTCGCCGTTGAGACCCATGAAGAGAACAGAGCCCTGCCCGCAAATCTCCACAGTTGAGCCATCACCGAATTTTACTGAGCCTTTGACATCATATTCAAGGTCGAGGAATTTCTCCTTGCATCCCGTCATGTGGTTACTAGCACCTGTGTCCAGATACCATGACACGTTCTGACTCCCGGATAACTTTGGCACCACCTTCTTCTCATGAAGTAGCACCTCCCGGGTTGGTTTTGCAACCACCGTGTTGACGATCTCACAAACTTCGGTCATCAGAAGACCCGGATGGTCGTCTTCCTGCGTCGCCAAATTTGCTTTGATCTCACGCTTGTTAGGCTTTGGACAATCCCTTGCAAAGTGACCCATCTCATTGCAGTTGTAGCACTTGACCTTCGACATATCAAAGTTCCGTGGCTCCTGCTCGTTAGATCGGCCGGCCTTTCCACTACCTTGTGGCTTGCCTTTTCCTTTGCCTTTTCTGATGTATCCGTCGCCCTTCGTGTTACTTGAACCTTTGCCATCGTTGCGTCTCCCGTTGCTACTTGGGGTCTCCCACTCTCTGCGTGAGTACAGGAGTTGATCTCCGCCTCTTCCGTTGCCTTTTCGACAGCCGCGAGCGTTCTCTTCCCATGTCCGCAGGCGTCCGATCGCCTCCGTTATGGTCATGCTCTCGATGTCGGTAATTTGCTCAAGCGTGCCGATGATGTATGTGAATTTATCAGTCACAGAACCGAAAAATTTCTCCACAATCTCGACTTCATCGAGCTTTGCACCCAGCGGGCGGATCTCTCCCACCAGAGTAGTCAGACGCATGGCGTAGTCGTTCACCGATTCAGTTTCCTCCATCTGCAACTTGTGAAGTTGGCGCTTCAGCACTTGTGCCCGAGCCTTCGTGACGCGATCTTCTCCAATCCTCATCTCTTTAAGTGCGTTCCATGCCTCTCTTGCCGTCTCGTACTCCGCCAATGTCATCAGCACGGAGTCTGGTACAGACTGGGCTATGGCGGCCATGGCACCTTCGTCGCACTCATCGTCGACGTCGTCGTCGGTGACTGCCTGCCACACTCGGAGGGTTCGGAGAATAATCTTCATCTTTATGGCCCACACACCGTAGTTGGTGTCGGTCAGCATCGGGTACTGGATGGGGATGTTGCGATGCGCAGTTACGTTGGCGCCGTCCGTTCCTCCACCGCTCGTCGCTGACTTCCCGCCCTTCTTCACCTTGGAGCCGTCGTTGCCGGACTTGTCCCTCTTTGAGCCGTCGTTGCCGGACTTGATCCCCTTGGAACCGCCTTTGCCGGCCTTGCTCGTCTTGGAACCGTCGTTGCCGGACGCTACGGACTCCACGTCGCTCATCGTGGATCGTCGAGGCTCTAGATACCAATTGTTGGCTTTTGAACTGTAAATCGAAGCAACACCGGAGATATACGCTACGTACAAGCTAGCACAATCCTACCCTGATGGATGAGCAGTACTTTGTTAGCTAGCACATGCACGTCTTGCCGGTTCTTGTACGTGACCAGAAAAAACTCTCTCGACGAACTCTCTCGAAGGAAACAGCGATCTATAGCTACAGGTGCATATCACACCTGTTGTTTTTCTTGTATTGCTTTTGATCTGAATCAGTGTTTGTACAGGCACCTTGCGGGTGCTTAAATATACGTCCACGCAGGGACTATGGAAACCGACTAGCACTAGACATCCTAGTTCTATTAGGATTCGTACTAGCTTTTATTCCTAATCCTACGTGTACTACCATAACAAGGTTAATTTCTACAAGAACAGGGTAGTTCTCGACGTCGCGGTAGTAGCCGTCGAGGAAGTCAACCACAGCGCGTGACTCCGCCGCGAATGTCGCGCGGTCGAGTGGCAACAGCGCCTCAGGTTCTGCGCTCCCCATCGCTAAGCCAAGGTCTGCTAGACCCGCTTTGCTAATGCAGATGGTGGTAGTGCTCCCAGTTTATTTTGCTCGACAGTACATGCATGTGGGCTTTTTGCAATGGTACTTGTGGTCTGGTGCCCGCCGTGTGTGCTAGCTACTATATAGCCACACTTTCAATGGACAATGCAGTTAGGGACGTGGTGTCAAGTGATGTGATGTTAAAATCTAGGTTGTTGTTAGTAGTTTGGTGAATTGTGACTTACCCTGCAAAAAATATCCATCTATCTATTAGAGCATCTCTAGCAGATCCAGTATAAACACGTTCCGTAAAACCAGTTTATGGACGATTAGAAAGCAATATTTTGGTATGTTACGAGGATGTGGTACTGTTACCTCTGTAATCCAGTCGTCAATAGGTTCAGTACTTTGTTCATCATGTTTGAATCTTCAGGGTTTTAGGTGTTAGCGTCGTCGGTTAAATGTTGAGGTTCATTTTCGTCAGTATGTAGTTCGGTGATGACGCGGTCTATGCGCTCGCACCTGAATTCCTAGGATCACTGTGGGCTCGTTCCGAATTGTGGGATATTGGCATGACTCAGTAGGGACCGTGAAGCCGTAAGTTTTGCACGGTTCAAATTCTCGTATTCATCTCTGAAACCATATCGCAGCGATCTTGGAGCTCTTGATCGAGTGCGTGAGAGCTAACATGATCCACTAGTATCATTTTTATCTACTTTCCGTACCGTCTTCCTCATGAGCTCTTCGCCACCACCCATTCGTCGCTCGTGATACCTTGCAGCACCGTCCGACTATCGACCTGGCCACCGCAATCCAAACCAGATGATACCGATAATGCGATCGACCAGGTGAGCAGGCTCGCAAGGACGACGGCTAGTGTTGATGCACAAGGCTATGGCCAATGCCACTGATGCCATGTATTGCTCTTTCGCCAAACATTGTTTTATTTTAGCGAAATGCTACACTTACGAAATCTTATTTGAGTTTTACAGGGTCATTACTACGTGCGTTCGATTGATTGGATAAAAGGGAAAAAGATGGGGCCCACCCGGTGAAATTCAGGGTAGGGGGAAGTGAATTATTAGAAGATCCTATAAAAATCCAGTAAAAAGTTTGTATGTGTAGCATTTTTGGCTGTAAAAAGGCATCTAAAACTGAAAATACTAGATGATACCCGACACGTTGTTACAGGAATTTTTGGCAGTATATCTCAAAGATTTTTTCTGGTTAAATGAAACATAAATATTTGAAATAATATATAAATATCATAATATAATAGAAATTCACATGCATCATGTTGCATGTGAGGGTGGATTTTTGTTATGCATAGTGGTATTTTATGGTGGATCTTTTTTCATGCATGTTGAATGATGAGGTGTCATGCTTGTGTGTTGAGAGAAATATGTTAGTGGCGACTTAGTACTATATATAAAAGATGTCGTAGTTAGGCTCTCATTTAAGGGCAGCCATCATTTTTTTGAGGTTCAACTAAAAATTTTAGACAAAATCTCTAAACTAGCAGTTATTATATGTAATGAGGCTTTTTTGCGGGCCTTTTACAGGAAGATGTTCTTACTATATAAAATACATCACTCTTTCTTAAAGTCTAAATAGCATATACTACCTCGATTTCATAATAACTATCGTTAAAATGGATGTATCTAGATGTATTTTAGTGCTAGATACATCCATTTCAACGATAGTTAATACGAAACGAAGGAGAGTAACTTGCATAACTAGGTTAGGTCTAACAAACCTACAACTTCTTGTGGGAATGCTAAAATTGTCGATGGTTAGTTTTTTTTGTGGGTTATATTAGGAAATGTTTAAAAGGTGGTAGTTTTTTTGTATCCCTAATCCCAATTGTGATGGTTTTATACTATTTACTCCTTCCTTACATCATCATGTTAGTGCATGCTGGATTGGGTTCCATGACGACCACGTTGAGATCATGGGGTCGCAAATCATGGCAATGTATCTAAGGAACTGCTGAAATCTCACAACCAACTGGATAAACTCATGCATATGAATGCTGATCGGGAGGAGATAAGAAGAGTAACTGCTCGTATGAAAGAACTCCTTTATCCGGAGGTTCCTCCATCGTGCAGAGGAAGTCGTTAGTCTTTTTAGCAAATTAATTATTTCTATCGGTATAGGAAGTAGCCCGAAAGTTTCTTTGCACCAGAGGTTAGGTGGGAATTTTCTGCCATGGCAGCCGTTTCACCTGGGCTACGTGCAGTGGCAGAGGATGGTGTGTTCGCTGCCATGGCAGCTGAAGCTATCGTTTTCACTTTATAGGAGTACTCAGCCACAAATAAATGACTCACTGGAGCTCGCCGAGGCTACGTGAGGTAGACGAAGACAAACAGAATTTTGTGTTGCGCACGAGAGTTGTAGCTGTTCTGTTTCCCTACAATGAATTGGATTTTTTTTTTCAATAATAGTATGTTTTTTAATAACAAAATCAGTATAAGCATACGATTTGATTTTTTTTTCAAAACTAGCGCGCTGACGTCCGAAGTAGGGCCGAAACGCCGAAACCACCTGTTTCGGCACTACTAGCATCAAAACATGGTTGTCGGCAGTTGTTCGGACGATCTGCATGGGGGCCCCACTGTTTCGGCCCAAGTAGGGCCGAAAGCTACTGTTCACAATACTTCTCGTTGATGACATTTTTTGGTTAAAATGATTTACCGGATGAACTGGATACAATATTTTTTTTTGGTACATGCAAACATGTTAAGTCTTTCGGAAGGGTTCCAAAAATTGAATGTATGAATTCATGTTTGAAAAGTAATTATCCCACGTAAAATATATATTATGAGTTCGATAATAGCATTTAGCGGGATGATTCCATGAATATATATTTTTTACGTGGGACAATAAGTTTCCAAACATAAATTCATACATTCAATTTTTGGAACCCTTTCGAAAGCCTTATTCCGGACGACAGTGCGTTAGTTTTGAATTTTTTTCAAATCATGTGCTAATAATGATTTTGTTATTAAAAACATATTAATTAAAAAAATATTCCAATGAATTGCAGCTTGTGCCATCCCAGGAGCAGATCAGGGAGGCGCCAGACTCGCTCCTGTCGTCTGTTAAAGATCTAAGCGCTAACTACCTTATCTGACGAACTGACATATTTTCCAATCTTGTTTCGTTCATTCTAGGTACCGATGCATCATGCATCTGTCATCCATTTCGCTTCTCATACGTAAAACACTCTCATTTATGTTTACACCGTGCCAATATAAGTGTCTCAATTTTGTACTAAGGAGGAACTAGTAGACACCAGTGGATAGAGCTTGAGGTAGTTGGCAACGTATCAGAAGGAAGACATGCTTTCATGTCTGAAGACAGTACATATGTGATACGGCCTTTGGATCATATGCCAATCTTAGATCTCTGACATTCATCCCATCTCCGTCCATTTTCCAAGTAATGGTAATATATAATGAAGTGTATTAATGAAAAACTATTTAAAACCATCAACAATATTTGGTTCTTGTTAGTTACTAACTCCATGGGATCTCTTGATTAATTAGCTCAACGAGACCTCTCGTCTAACCAGTTAACCACCAATTTGTCTGTAACAATTTATTATCACGTGGTTGTGGTTATGGATTTATGTTTGGCACGGCTGGAAGTCAGTTCATCAAATTATTATTGATTAAGATGGCTACACATCCATACAAGTAGACATATTGTTTATTTCACTGAAAATAAGTTTTCCAAGAAAAAAAATTAAACATAGCTTGAGATGGATGACTATGAAGGATTCGTATTCAGATTGAAAGTACTATTTTGCTCCTATGGGCCTCTGGATTACTTAGCTCTTCGAGACATGTCTTACAACCAGCAATTTTCCATAGCTAATTATGAAATGGTAGTTTGTAGTTGTCATTACTGATTGAGGACTTCTGTCCCCTCGTGAACACATGACCTGATTATGAAATGGTAGTTTGTAGTTGTGATACTTCTATCCGCTCGTGAACTATGGGCATCTGGAGTACCTAACTATTATTGACATATGCCATGCAATGTGCTACTAATCTAAGTTACTTTCCACTATAGCCAGCCTAGTATTGATATACAATATTTCAATTTTAGGTACATAGTATCTTCGGTCCATCTGATTTCTACATTAATTGTACCCGCCAGAACTCTCTGACAACCAACTATTTCTCCATACCTAACTACTCCCTCCGTCCCAAAAAGAATGTCATGGTTTTAGTTCTTGTCCTTTTTGATTAAGATGGATACACATACACACATATATACATATATAGATTGAGATAAGTTGCCAGAAATCAGATCTCTCACTTCCATCCCATTCCCCATGTCATCTCTTTTCCGAGAAACAATACTTTAATGAAGATTATTATCAACTGCTCCCTCCGTCCCATAATATAGTAACGTTTTTTAAGCTAGTCTAGTTCAAAAAACGATACTATATTATGGGACAGAGGTAGTAACTACTAACAACGAACCAATTAGGTATTGTTATTGGTTTGGTAGTATGCTTGCAATTTTTCTTTTGCTGGCGGTAAATTATGAGCCCTCGTTACTGATTTAAAAGGTCAATATTGCGTTTATTTTATTGGAGAAACCTATAAGATCATATGGATAGTACTTGGAATAACCTTCTCTTTGCCCGCCATGTCACCAAAGATGGAATACACTAATTATTACGGTTATTTCACTTACAATAGATAGGGGGTGTATGAAGGAGCATTGATCGTATCGCTAGAACAGATGGGCGTACTCAAGGGATTGTACGCAGGTTAGGGCTCCTTGCAGGAGGGATAATACCCTACTCTTTTTTTGCGAATAGGGATAATACCCTACTCATGCTGCTAGATTTTCCTTTCATGTGGATATAGTTACAAATGATGCCAACCCTTGGCCCGGTACGCTAGCCATGCCATATATAGTGTATGACTTGACTACAGGCTACAATGCCAGCTGATTAATGACACAAGCAATGGCCTAGTAATCAAGATTGTTCCTTTTGTTGCTGTTAACATGTGAGATCGTTAGGATAAGTGTTTACCAAGAAGGAAGGTATTGGGTCCTCCGACTTATGAAGATGTAATGGTTTTTTACTTCGTTAATTAAGAAAAATCATATCAAAGTGATGATTTTATGCTTTTCATTTATATGGAATTTGTTGACATATTTTCTTCTTCTTTTGGTTAACCTGTAATTTACTTTTATTAGTACTACCTTCGACCCATATTAATGGGCACACACTTAGTACAATTTTATAGAGTTGTACTAAGTGTGTGCCCGATTCCATTTTTGTTTTTGTTTTTGACATGCACTTCGCCTGCACCCCATCCAACCAACACCCTTTACCACTGAGATAAATTACTCTTGGCCCCTATTCCCACCTCAGCGGGATCCGAGCATGGGGGAGCAGGCCAGCGAGCATGGGAGAATGATGATCAGTTCATTCTTCATCGGTCCAATACGAACCGTGAAGGTGAATCAACTAGTGCACAACCCGCCCCAGCGAGGCCAGCAGCATGCTAGTTTTCAAAACGTTACTATATTATGGGACGGAGGGAGTACGTACCAAGGAGGAGCGCCAAAAGAAGTAGCGCCAGGAAGGAGTCTCAAAGATCATGACACCTTCATACTCCAGTCTACGGAAGTGAAGCCATCACTGTTGCGAAGCTCGAGCCTTCTTGGCCACAACTGCAAATTATATATAGACCGTGTCATCATAATGTTGGACAGGACAAAGGCGCCCCCTCGGTCTCCTAGGGCCTATGTCTCATGTGTCATGGTGGTGGCCCCTAGTGTAGGGTCTTGGTCACCCCGGTTTATCCTGGAGTGAATCTTCTACAACTGTATTTCTGCAATTATTCTTTGGACCTTTTCCCTTTGATTTTCTTAAAAATAAGAAAACATGTCTAAGTAGAAACTAGCACTGGGCACAATAGTAATATGTTAGTCCAATAAAACATTATAAAAATGTGCCCAAAGAATGTAGAAATGATAGCACACTAGCATGAATCATATAAAATTTATCGATACGTTGGAGACATATCATCGAGCTAGAGGATTTTTATTTTTTTGGCCTTGAAAACGCATGATCTAGTAGCCCCCAAGACACACGCTAACCATATCAGTTCGGACAGAAGATCAATTGTAGATGTCGAAGAAATTGCCCCCAAGAAGTACTCAAGCATTTATTACAAAGATGCCTTGAGGATCCGAAGTCAAACCTATAGAGTCAATTCTAGTCAATTGATTCTTTTGAAAACACGGACGCAGTAGTTGCCAATGATCTTAGATCTCTGCCATTCATCCCATCTCCATCCATTTCCCAAGTAAAACCATCAACAACATTTGGTGGTTGTTAGTTACTAACTCCATGGGACCTTTGGATTAATTAGGTCGAGACCTCTCGTATAACTACTTAACTACCAATTTGTCTATAACAATTTATTATCATGTGGTTGTGGTTGTGGTTATGGATTTATTTTGGCACACCTCTGGAAGTCAGTTCATCAAATTATGTTGAGTAAATTGGGTTTTTTTGTAGATCATTCTATAAACCGTCAAGTATCGCGGATACTAGTAACTTCGAGCTCAGCGGTGATAGGGGTGGGTTGGCGGCGCTACATCCTTGGAAGGAGAAGGGGTGGAATGGTCGGCGCTTTGTGTGAAGAGAAGATGATGATAAATCTAGTAGATGGGAAAACGAGGGAGCGTTGCTAATTCTTGCTACCTGTGCCAATTTCTTTGTTGTAACTGATCTCTGTGAAAAAAGGGGGGATGCAATTTTATCATATGAACACTCATGTACATATGCATCTCATCTTTTGGTTTTAAATTTTACTTTACATTTTAGATGAGCTAATATTTAATGAACAAATCGTGTGATGATAGACTAAATTATTGTATTATCTGTGTAGCAATTTCATCCCTCTTTCGTATATTTTTTGTTGAGCTACATTTGTCGGAACTTTGAAACCTTACTAAAACACGAAAGCCGCGGAGATCGTTTTTCATGGCCAAGAAAATCTGGTTTGTTCGATCGGCAGTATCATTGAATCACTCCGGGAAGTAGTATTGATTCATTCTTGGTAGTACCCTTTATTACCTTTTTATTTCCGAGATGTACCATTGAATCATTTTGGGCAGTACCAATGATTAATTTTGGGCAGTTCCATTGATTCATTTTTACTAGTACATACTTTGTTTTTTCTGGGCAGTACCATTACCTCGCTTTGGGCAGTACCATTGATTCATTTCTGGTAGTGCACGATTGTTGCCGTCGTAGTTCATAATTTTATAGATGGTTTAATAACTGCGAATTTGAAAATAGCCTTAATAAAACATTGTGGATTTGATAGTAACATACATTCGATATAAAGAGTACACAACATTTTGCTTTTTAGGGCATAACAATTATTTGATATTATACCTTTCATTCATATTGGGCAGAAAACTTGGTTCGTTCTTGGCAATAAAATTTATTCATTCTGGATGGTACAATTTATTCATTTGTGGTTAGTACCATTCAATCACACTGGGAAATATAATTTGAGAAGTACAACACCTTATTTTGCCGAGCAATACGAAAAAAATGAAAAAAAATAGCTTTGATAAAAATTGTTGATTTGAGAAGTAGAAAACCCTTAACATCGTGAAGTATAAATATCCAGTGTAAGGAGGTACTATCAGCAAGATCGAGAACTAAACACCAGTAAATATCCAAAAAATACACAACCTTCCGTAATTTAATGAGAAGATGACTATGATTACATGACATACATCATTGCGACAATGTGCAGTACAAACGAATATTCAACGGTAGTACATGATACTTGTCAAGCGAAGTGTAAATACTCTATTTTTTCGGGACAGAAAAAATCTGGTATTTTGAATATTGTTCAAAACTATGAAGGATTGAAAAAAAAACTTAAAACAAGAAAAAGTTGCAAAATTTCATTATCTTTCTAACGCAATATCATTTGCATCATTTCGATAAAGGGGCAAAAAATTTCTCGAAATTATTGTTCGTATTTTTTCAATGAATCTCGATATTTTCAAAACTGTTCCAAAATTCCAGGAGGGAATGGATGCTTCAAGTTCTAGATAATGTGTCCTGGATCCAACAGAATATGATCTTAATGGTGTTTTGTATATGCTGACACATTTGTAATGAGGTAGTCCATGTAAAACCTCCACCACCGGTGGAGGCCTCAAAGAACTTCCTTATGAGCTACTTGGATACCTTGCTGGGTGTGGTCATGAATCTCAACGCTGATCTGAGGAAAGGGAAGGGTATCATCTCCTATGATCACATGCAGTCTACAGAACCAAGGCAGGTTGCAGCGCCTCTACTCTGGACAAGGACGCCACTCGAACATGTGAAACTTAATACTGATGGCTCTTATACGGACATCAGTGCTGGGGGAGGCATGGTTTTGAGAGATGAGGAGGGCAAGATCACTTTCTCATCTTGCAGATATCTCCATAACAACAGGTATGCCCTAGAAGCAGAGTTAATTGCGCTTATGGAAGGAATTTCTTCGGCTTCCCATAGGAGTAATTTGGCCATTATTGCAATGGTGGACTCCTATTCGGTGTTCAAGATGATACAAAACCAAGACATAGACATATCCCCGTATGCATCTCTGGTTAGGGAGATTAAGCTGAATTTGTCCTTTCGTGAATCTTGTATATTACTCATATAAACCGTACACAAATAGAGTTAGTGATTGTCTCGCTAGATTTGCTAGGATAGAGGGTAGAACTATGACCTGGATTGGTTCCGGGATGCCAAATATTATTGAGCTAGCCATTACTGACTGTAGTCATGCTGTGATTTGAGTAATTGAAGTGTTTCACCCCACAAAAAAGAAGACGAAAAAAGCAGTTCCTACTAGTGTGTACATGCGCAAAAGGAATGCGGATTTACTTTAATGATGATCTTATTACCATGTGTTGCACAATGACTCTTTTCTCTTGTCTCTACCTTGATTATAGGACCCATAGGTACCAGGTATACCGGAGGTTGGAAGAACTAGACGTTAAGTAAAAGAGAGAGTGGAAAGATATGCCAAATGCCAGTAACAGTGAAATTAGTGTGGTAGCTCGGAGCAAGTCTATGGGATACATAAGTTGAATTAATTAAATGCCCAATATGTTTTACTTGGTTATTCCTTATAAACGTAGGTAGCCCCGTGAGTCCGGATTGCCTTTGTTAGAAAATAGAACTTCAATATGGCGGTAGTCGGTCGTGGGATTGTCTGGAGGGATCTCCCACAACAAATTATTGATAGTAAGATATGAGTAATGGTATTTAAATGTGCCATGTTGTTCATCTAGATAGGATTTAGAGCATAAGTACCCTGCTAAAGGTGAAACCTTTAGCCCTTGCTAATTTTCTTATTATTGTATTTAAATTACCTTTCAGAATTGGTTCACAAAACTAATACATTTTGAGATAAGAAGGTCTTGCAGAAATACCCTTATTGAAGCATAGTTTTCTATTGATCGATAAATCTACGATCTTTAGAGAAATTGCATATCTACATCTAAAACCGGAATGCTAGTAATGACTGCCTTGACAGTATCCTCACCTGCTATCATATCTTCTAAGACTGCATGAGGCAATCGTTTCGTATCCTACACGTACTCGTCGAGGTCATAGAGCAAGTGGAGCCAACGAAGGCATAACACACAATCCAACTTAATAAGAGAGTTGCGTACTCAATTGCCATCTGACACCCATTGCTAAAATTATTAGGTGTAGGGATTCATTGAACTGAGGCCACATGCAAATGGTGTTTTCAAGTGTATTACTCATAGAAGGTACACCTGCAGTCCTTCCTCGCTAGCTTTGGTGAGCAGCTACAGAAATTTGCAGGAACACGGATCACAAAGTTGCATGTGTTATCCATCCCTCCTCTCATGTTTATTATAAATGTGGATCTATATATTGTATCTTATGAAGCGAAAGTCTAAGTTAAATTTTGACTGCATATTCGTGTTCGATCGTTACAACGAGTTCTTCTAAATAAGGTCAATTTTAAATTGATTTAGATATTTAAAAAGATACAACTTTCAAATACTAAACTTGATAGTTGCAATATTAAGTTTTAGCAAATTTTAACCTATTCATTCTATCAAGTTGTAATAGTTGAAACTTGTTAAAACCTTGGAGTCCCCACATGATTTTAAGTTTAAGTTCTGAATTTACTGATTTTGTCATTCATTTCTATTAAGTTTTACAATCAAAGAAAGAAAGAGGATAGTCTGATTTGCAAGGTAATTTTGCTTTGCTTTGAATTGACCTTTCTATATTCAGTTGTCTTTTCATTATATGTTGAATATTTAAGGACGGAGGGAGTATAGTACTAGTATATTTTTGTGGGAATGTTGGATCCAACCGACCGACCGGCTGGCGCCCTATATATTGCAGTTGCTTGACTACCGGAAAGAGGAAATAATTTCAAATGGAGGTAGCAGACGGCACGCCAACGCGGCCGCTCTCAGTTCGGACGAGGAACAATGGTGCAGTGGTGGGTGATGCGGTGGTGGGAGAGCCGGTCAGCCCCTCCGCGAGGCTCGTCGAGGATTATTACATCGTCATCCTAATCGGCCTCGCGACGCCGGTGAACATTTCCGCCATGCGCGCGAGCATAGGGGCTTGGGCCGCATGTCACCCACGCTTCCACAGCATCCAGGTACTACGTACAGGCATGGTCAAGAAATTATCCACTCTAGTTTCAGTATGTTCCCGCTCATCGCCGTGTGCATGCAGGCGGAGGACGAGAAAGGCATCCTACGGTGGGTGGAGACGCCGGCGAGCATGGACTACCACGTCGTCCACCAAACTCTGGACACGGTAGCCGTGGCGGCCGACGACCCCGACCAGGCTGTGGAGGACTACGTGTCTTCCCTGTCTACTCAGCCCATGGATCATTCTCGGCCGCTCTGGGACTTCCACCTGCTGGATTTCCCGACCTCGGAGGCCGTTTCCACCATGGTGATGCGCGTGCACCACTCCCTGGGCGACGGCATGTCGATCCTCACGCTGGTCATGTCGTGCACACGCAGCGCTGCCGACCCCACGAGGCTGCCGGCGATGCCGCCGCTGCCCACACGGACGGCCGCCATATACGCACGACCACCAAGGCCATCGGCGTCCGCCGGCACGCGGGCGTTCGCCCTGTGGGCTTGGTCCTTCGTCGTGATGGCTTGGCACACCGTGGTGGACGTCTCCATCTTCTTAGCGACCATCCTGTTCATGAAAGATACCCGGACGCTGTTCACGTCCATTGACCATAGGGAGTTCCGCCGCAAGCGTGTCGTGCACCGGAGCCTTAGCCTTGAGGACATCAAGTACGTCAAAAGGGCAATCAAATGTGTAAGCTATTCAGAATCTTTCAACTGTTTTTTCCATTTTAAATTTATGACTGTGCGCGCTAGATGGCTATTAATTAAAATGGATTAACCATAGAAATGTTATATGTTTTTTTTAGAACTAGAACGTTAACCCTAGTGGCATATGGGTTTGGTTCTTTTCTTCTAGTGTTCGTTCTTTCATACTACCTCTGTCACATAATGTAGTATCGTTTTTTGAGCTACACTAGCTTGAAAAACAATACTACATTATGAGACGGAGGGAGTACATCACTACTTCAGTGGCCTTCTGGCGTTTCTTGCATTCCTTTCTGTCACACGGGTAGCCTCCTCACATCTCTTCGGCCCGCAAGTACTCGAAAGTCCCCATCAATGTTACTGTCCCAACCACAAACGCTCCTGAGTTTGAAGTCATCAAGCCGAAAACAAGAGAATGGGTTGTTTCGAGCGTGTGATTGGGAACCTAAAGCCATTGGGGGGCCTTGACAATTATGATGTCGAGGTGGCACCTGTCGTCAATGATGATTATTTTCTCACCCTAGTTACAAAAAAGTACTTCCCAGTCAAAATACATGATGATTCTTTCCCAATGGATAGTATCATAAGCTTAGTGATAAACATGATAAAAAAGTATTGCTAAGTTTAAACATGGTAGTATCATAATATGATACTCAACCTTCTCTTTTTCATTTAAATCTATGCTTTTTCACAAAAAAAAACTATATCGCATCATTCAATTTGATTAGTTGGCATGCATGATACTAGCTATGATACTCCCATTGCGGGAGGTCTGATGATTCTTTCCCGATGGTTAGATCTGCAATCAACGGCGTGGAAGGTGAACTCAAGTTTGACTCCTGCTAATGGGAAGAAGGTGAAGTTGAGACCGGCTATTCCTTCGAAGACTTTCAAAATGACTAAACTCTCAAATTTTGTAGCTTTGTTACAATCGTTGATGACATAGTAGCTTGAATGGCATACTTTCTTGGTAATGAGACCCCATGCTTTTGTCAAGGTGGAATGACCTACATGGTCATCCTATGTTGTTGTACGATGCTCCTCTACCACATCACTCTTGACGGAAAGGGCAGAGAGAGTGGTCAGAGTCCCCTCATATATTGATCCTTGACCTAGGTTTATGACACCGTAGGAGGCTGCTAATTTTAAAAATGGAGACAACCTGCCGTTGACCGGTTGAGCCTTTCTGGTACCTTGAGTGAGGATCATGTTGGCTGTTGAAGGGGCAGCCATGGACCGTTATATCTGCTGGGGGTAATCCTGAATGGTTAGATGTGGGAACATGATCGAAGGCGTGCCGACCTCGGTTGACACAAAATAAGTAGGCATACACGTTTCTCCCCGACGGCCACTATCTCGGTTGGTGGGGAGCGTGAGACCTAGGAACCCAAGAAATGTAAGATCTCCCCCCAAGTTTCTCATCTTACTCATTGGGTTCACAAACAAAGATGGAGTCAAGCTTTCTTGACGAACAAAAAACTTTATTTTCTAGATCCGATAATGTCATGAATGATCCAAGTCTCTGTTATATTACCATGTTTTCATACACAGGCTGTTAATGATTCCTTGGGGCAATACTTTTTACCATGTTTTCATACACAGGCTGTTAATGATGTGTTAGTTGGAGTCACTGACGCTGCCCTATCACAATACTACTACCGAAAATCAGGTATCGGTAAGCGTTAGTATCTATTCCCTACTTCTATCTAATTTGACACTTTGGATTATGTGTTTTCCCAATATGATATAGGTAAAAAGGAAAATAGCAAGGAAATCCGTTTGAGGTCAATCCTTCCCGTAAATTTAAGGCCAACTACAAGCCTGCACGTAAGAACAAGAAATTGACATATCATGGTACATCTTGTCTAGCATATAATGATGGACGAAAGAATTATGTTAATTGTCATTCTTATACTGATGTGCAGGAATGCGTTAATATAATAGAGTCTGGCAAATGGAGTGATGTGAAATGGGGAAATCAAATTGGCTTCATTCTCCTTCCATTGCATATAAGCATGCACAATGATCCACTTGATTATGTTCGTAAGGCCAAGAATACTTGTGATCGAAAGAAGAGCTCATTAGAAGTGGCATTTACACATGTAGTGGCAGAAGTGATCTTCAAACTATTTGGACCGAAGGTACATTTGGTCCTTTTTTATCACATCATGATGTTGTTAGGCATTTTTCAATTATTCGTACGGAAATATTTGTTCTTACATGATAAAAACTGTGGAGAATTCAAGACAGCTCACGTTTCTCGTGTTTGCTAGACAAGTAAAAAACGCTCCAACGAAGAATATTGATAGACCGATACGGGGTTCTAATTGCATTTTAACGTGTGAATCAAAACAGGCTGGTGCTGCTATCTTTGATCGTATGTTGTCCCATACTACCACGTCTTTGTCGAACATGATTGGCCCAGTTGAACAAGTAGAGTTTTGTGGACACCCGGTTGTCTATGTGGCCCCGACAACGTATGTACCACAAGAAGTAAGTCCTCAAAAATGCAATTTTGAACAAGAAGCTGGATGTGTATATAATTTTATCAATGTTACATCCTCAACTATGAGGAAGATTAACTATTATCCGCCACAATTTTAATTTATTGTCATTATTGATATCGCACTAGGTCATGCAGTGGTGATGAACAACCTAACAAATTTGTGATACTCTTTTTCTGTTTGCTTGTGTAGGCCATAGTTATTAATTATCAAAGCTACGTCAACACTGTCAAGGTAGTACTAGCTGTGGACGAGGCACAGTTCCCAGATTGTCGTGAGCTTTTGGACGACTTTGCTGAATCCCTCAAGCGTATTAAGGATGCAGTTACGAGGCAACAAAATTGTCACAAGAAGACTAACTAGACAAGCCATGTTTGTTAATTTGCCTAATGGAACAGTCGCATAACTGCCACATATTACTATGAATTCTTATATATAGCTATATAAATAATAAACAACTACTGGTGTAATCCGCGTAATTGCACGGCTAGAACTAATTACTACATATTTTGTTAATTCAATAAGTTTGATTGTTGCTTATTGTATGGGCTTGCGATATTTAATTGTACTAAAAGCGTATGCGCGCTTTGCTGCTCCTCCCTCGTCCGAGAATCTTGTTGATAGTTGCTCATTTTCCATTTGTTTTGCTAATAATGTCTGTATTGTTGTTTTCTATTAAATTGAAAAAACATATGAAATATTCATCCCCAATAAATCATTCGGAAGGAAAATATTGTAGCCAGTACCTATAACATGAGAAAATATCAATGGAGTTTATTGATTTATATTGACTGTCTACATAGAGTTGTTGGTTATGAATTTTGCATGTTATAATTGAGAATCATAGGATTGTACTGCCACCGTGTCATACAAATCTAAATTTGGTAGGCCTTTCTTAGCTAGCCAGATTCTCTTTTCTTCTTATTTTGACGAATTCAATTTTAATTAACTTTCTGATAAAACTTATAATCTAACATTATTGTGTTTCATTATTATTTCCGTTGCATTGTACCATATGATGTTGAGAGATGCTTCTACCCATGCTAATATAGTACTGTATTTGTCTAATTATGTTTGTTGCTTAGCTTAAGTGGGCTTGACTTGGCATAGCTCATCTAGCATACATCACGCATCGCGTGGCACATCATGTTGATCCCCGGCCGCATGCCTCTTTCCCACCAGCTCTATGATCCCAGCTTGGACGCCATATCTCTCCTCGCATGCAACTTAGCGCAACTCCTCCAAAGGCGCGACTCAAACGGACGACCATTTTGTCCGCTTTTTGTCCGTTTGAGCCGCCACTAACCGTGCGTGGGGGGTAGTCCGCAGACATCGATGTGGGTGTCCTCCAATCAAAACCTTGGCCACATCCATCCGTCAGAAGTTTAGCAGAAATTCAGGAAATTCGCATATACTTGGATGAAATCACTTCAAATTCTAATATAATTTACATATACATGATGCATTCATGCAAACCGGATGAGATACATGAGTTTAACCTAGTCTAAAGCTACGTGGTGGCTGTGCTCGATCATCCTGCTTTTCACTAGCTCCGGTGCTCCCGGTGATCAAGAAGCTTCAGTGTAGCTGGTAGTCGACCAAAGACAATTATCCGCCTCCTGCGGATCGGGGCAGCATGCTCCACTAAGTCCTCAAACTCATATGATGTAGGAGAGGTTGACAGGAGCACCGACCAGTGATGATCCGGTGGGAGGGGGAGACCATCGTCGCCTCCCTAACCATCCAACCACATGTTGGTTCTCCTCATTGATTTAAATTATACACCTAATATGCACACACTTTATTCACAGAAATGGAGGGTGTGTGTGCTTTATTCATAAATTCGATGGTATAAACATTTTTTACGGATAAATCAAATTTATTGATAATACTGATTGTCAAACATGATTCTCAAAATGCACATGCACTTTAGTCACCGGAATGGAGGGAGTGCATACAAACGTGAGGGTTACAAGTGGGAGCTATCACATAACTTTATTCTGGCTCTAAAAATGAATACATACATGTATATATTTACTGATAATAACAACAATAATTGACAATCGTATAAGGTCAGAGTATATCCATGTGACAACTGATGATCAATATATTAGACTAATTCAAGAGGCCGGCCGCCAATAGGACGACAAGGCCAAATCCTGCAGTGGCCCCAAAGGTGATGGATGCGGAGGAGGGCTGTATTGGTCGAGGAGACCCTTCGGCCGGGACGGGTGACGATGAAGGGGAACCCGGCACAACGTCGATTCTAAGCTTCATGCCCCCAGTGCCGGTGGTGGTGCAATGGCCAGGTATGCCGCAGATGAAGTACCGGGTGCCCACATCAGGGAGCGCGATGGAGGTGAAAAAGCCGGCGCCCAAGGTAGTGATGGGGTTGGTGGCGTTGCAGGAGTCGTAGTCGGCCTTGCTGACCTCGAGCACGTTGTGCGCCCCGGGCTGGTGCCTGAAGATGAGGTCGTCGCCGGGGTGAAACTTCTTGGAGGACGCCCAGCTGCTGTAGTCGGTGGTAAGGTCCCACGCGCCGCCCGGCTCGCCGACGCGGTGTGTCACCGCCGACGAGGTGCCCAAGATGGCGGCGGAGACTGCCAGGAGGACGATGAGTTTCATGTGAGACATGGATTGCGGCTGCAAATGGAATGAGCAATGCAAATGAAATAGCAGAGGAGGGTGTTGTTGTTTTTTTTTTTTTTGAACAAAGAGGAGGGTGTTGTTGGTTTGGTGCCGTTGGTTGTGCTTGAAGGGGCATTTTATATGCAAGAAAGCTTAGGTTAGGCCGGCCATGTGCACGCGTTTTGCATTGGTGGAATGGATAAACTTGGACTGGACTTTGGTGTTGGTGATTGATCATGTGAGAGGAGAGTTTGAACAAGGGACCCTTTTCACGTGCGTTTTGGGGCTTTCCATTCCACTTTAATTCGTACGACGCGGTCTAGGTTCTGCATGCATGATATGTGCCTCGGTCGGTCTACGTTGTTCATGTGCCTGCCCGTGGACTAAACCCAGCTATCTTGTTGACAAGAGAGATTTCAAATTAGGCCACACATCTGCTGTCCCATCGACTAATGAACCGAGAGGCTGGACGGGCCCTTCTATAAGCTAGCAGGGGTGGAGCCAGGATGTATGTATTAGTCATATATATGGGGTAGCCAAGCCAAGTTTAAACAATAATTAGCTCTTCAACGTTATACACACATATATAGTTACATTTGTATTAGACTAAATTTACCTCTAAGATTACCACTACAATAAAGTATATTAAGTGTTTCATCAGAAGATCATTTAGTTTATAATTCTTTTAAAAGTAGAGTATATGATGCAATTCGCAAGCAAAAACTGTCTCTCATTATCTTAAAAAGTAAATTTTATCCTTATATTGTTTGGGAACGCTTTTCTCTACGTAACTGCAAATCACAAAATTTACACCACGGATTGCCGAACAAAAAAATGAAATTTGATGTACAATTCTTATAGGTAGAATACAAGGAATGATAGTGATTAGTACACGGTTGACAATAGTGCTAATCTTGCCTAGTTGGCTTGATAATTGTCAAGAGCGGGACATCATCGGGGTCGTCCTTTTGATCTAATCCATAGTTGATCGTTAAAATATATAGGTAGAGCTCGAAGAATTTGGCCTGTTTGGTTGCCTACGTTCAGTGTTTGGTCCGCATTTCACGAACTTCAAAGCACCTCCCACTCAGGCCCGTTGGAAACGACCGAATCGACAGTTTCCAGCCAACCAAGCTGAATGGAGGCATCGAGAGGATGCAGTGCGCATGCGACGGTGCAACACGAAATCGCGTGGGGATGAAGGGAGATGGAAATCGACGAAGGCGCGAAGGTGCCGAATCTAGCCTCACCCCACCCCCACTGACTCAGTCAACACTAGCTCTAAGACAAAGACATCCTTTGTTCTTAGCTTCAGCGGCGGCGCCCACTCAGATCTGCGCAAGCAACAACGATGGAGGCGGCGAACATGGTAGCATCACTCTTCAGCAAGTGGAGCAGCTCCTCCCCTTCCTCTTGACCATCGTCAGGTCCTCCTCGACTCAGCCATGGCCCTCCCACCGTCATCGTCTCCAAAGCTGATAAGCACCTTGGATCCCCCTCCCCCCTTTGTTAGGTCGGTTGATAGCAAAGTAGGATCGATTTCCCCATTACTAAACAAACCCTCGATGTCGACTAGGCTATGGAAGCACGGGTTCAGCTGGCCAGCAACACTGATAGATGCGATCCAGGCATGGATCATGTTGATCCAGGAGAGAGATGTTCGTCATCGTCTTCAACACTGTTTCCTCATGATCGGAAGAGAATGGCCAATCTAAACTACATCTACAACTGCAACGACATCAAGGCTCTGTGGATGCTTCAAATGAAAAGAGCGCATTTTGTCAGGCTTGTGCAAACTTTCAGGAGCAAGGTGCTACTACAAGATAGCGTCAACACCAAACAATGTGAACACCAGGTCAATTTTAGTTTCCTCATGCAACCAGCCTCGATGCAGGAAACCAAACAAAGTGCAGATGATGGTTTTGACATGTATATGCTCGACCAGGCCCTCTGGAGAAGGCTATCCAATGCAAGCAAAAACTGAGATGGGAACCAAATACGCGTGTATGTATCTTGATGAAAAGGGGCTCCACCCACACCAGTTTTACAGCACCAACAGTAGGAGTTGAGCCAATGACAGACCACACAATCACAATAAAAGAAAAGATGTCAATGAGTATTGATGTATGTATGACAGTAGGAGATTTATGATTAACACCTGAATGATGGCAATGGATTCCCACCAATAATCCCATGGCGATAGTGGTGCTGCATATAAGAACACTTGCCCTGCAATAAAAGTGGAAATACACGCTCAAGACACATCTTCTCAACTCAAAATTTCCTCTCTTGTAAACAACTACTGTATAATCCAGACAACTGTCAGCTAAGAGATCATGACAAGCCGCTGCCACCATTCCCATTTGTATGCACAACTGTAGCTCGATAAACCATGAGCTACCACCGCTTCTTCCCCCTCAGATTATTCTGGTCAAAGTAAAAAAGAAATCTTGTAAGCAAATCGAAAACTTTGAACAGTGGAGTCTGACTGCAATACAGATGGTGCAAACAGAGCCCCAGAAAGAGCAATTGTCATCTAAAGATGGTTCACGTTACCGATGTGCCCTTTTAAGGCAAAGCTATGTACAAAGGGGGCATGGAACATGCCCTCTGGGATTCAACTAATATGAATTAAAAACAGCAATGCGACATTAACCATTATCACCTCCTGTGCTTCCCAGGTCTTTTTCCTTGTGCTACCTGATGAAGAGCAACCATCACATGTCGCCTCTAATTATCTACTCGACCACGCAAAGAGGAATGGAACAAAGCAAAGAAACAGAGGAAAATAAGTCAAAGTGTGTTAACTGCAATGTCAACTAGATAACTCTGAGAGTTCAAGTTTACACTACATGTGTGGATTTTCTTGTGTGGCATAAAATGGACCCAATGGCTAGTAGTACTTCAGTCCTAGTAGTCCTCCAGAATCAAGGTATATAATGCATTTACATAATATTAAATATTGTAAAGGAAAAAACATGACATCTTTCTCAGCTTGAAAAATCTTAACAATACTATAAGGTTTCAAAAGGTAGCCAAAACATAGAATATCTATGGAACAACCAAGTATTCTTTTCATAACAGGAACAGCTAGCGCCAACAGAAATCCTACTGACGCATTTTTTCAGTTTTGCTATCAGATTCCAAGAATAAGTATCCAAGAAAAACATATGAAATTAGATGGCACTTCCCCTATGCAAGCGGCAGCATAATGTTCAGAAAGTTAAAGTGCAGCTTCCTTGTGAGGGCATAAGGAATTTTAGATGAAAACCTTCTCTGTCACCATGAAAATGGTATTGTAGCTCAGGTCACGCTTGAGCAATTCATTTCCTTGAGAAACTTTACAGCATAGTACCAGGGTCTGAGCCAGCCCTCTAGTTTTGACAAACTATGACAGATGTAAATGATCAGACTAATCCATTGTTGATCAGGCTTTTGCCCCGAATATTTCAAGTTTGAAATTTTCTCAGCGGAATTAAATCAGCTAGAGGATTTAAGAACAAAGATAATTATTCTTAGAAGGATAAGGGGAAATAAATCAAAAGGCACAAAAGACAGCCAATAGAAACATGTTGAGTTTCCCAAGCATAACTTAGATATATATAAAAATGAACTGTAAATGATGGAAAACAAGACAGAAATGAAAATGGAATTTTTTTTTGGAGTGAACACCAAGCGGGAAATAGAAGCAAGTTTCACAATGTAGTGCGCCCGCGGTTACCGAGATTCAAGTTTGACCATAAATTAGACCAACGAGACCAACTGCGACGGGAGTAAAAATGATACGGAGTAGAATTTTTGTTCCCGCCATAGTTTGTCTCATTGGTCTAATTTATGGTCAAACTTGAATCTCGATAACCGTGGGTGCACTACATTGTGGAATGGAGGGAGTACTAGAGCTTATAACATGGTGGCTGACGAGTTGCTGTTGCCTGCCTACCGGATCAGCTCAACTGAGTAAGGCACCTGAACAAAATAACAACTTGAATAACTAGCAGCAACTGATGCTTTAGTCAATCCGTACATTGAGCCCTGTGCTTCCTCTTGCTTAAGAATTGTTGGGTCTTCACTTGGACAAAAACAATTTGAACGAGTCATACATGCATGTAAACAGTAAGCATGAGTTAAATCTTGTACCCTGAACTCTGGATTTGAATCAGAGTTGAAAGTCAACTCTGAATCTTTCAGACATCATGGGTGAACTCTGAAACTTTATTACACCTAAGTCAATAGTGAAGCTATAGTAAGCGTTATGAAATCTTAAGGAGCCAAGTTAACTCAAAACAGGGCAGAAAGTTAACACAATCTGACAACAAAGTTTTTTAACTGTGGTTTTTTCACTAACAACGTCATGTTTTATACTTGGCTGCCAGAAGCAAATACTGCTATTTTTCACTAACCCGCCCATCTGTACGGGACTCTAACGGCGTGCTATTTGCGTTTACCCGCGGAGAGGTTTCACTTCTACCTAACAACAGAAAATTAAGTGAGGGATCCGTCCCCCTTTAGACATGTTTTGAGTCTAGGCAGAGGTTAACTACCACTCGAACACCAGAAACAGAAAAGGAAACACAAGGGGAGGGAACGTACCAGTGGGCGAGACACTGCCCGTGTGCCAAATCTGGCAAAAGAAGAGAGTGCCCTTGGCGTGCACGGCGTCAACCACAGGCTTCCAGACCTCCACCTAC
Source organism: Bromus sterilis (assembly GCA_950022295.1). Lineage (NCBI taxonomy): Eukaryota > Viridiplantae > Streptophyta > Magnoliopsida > Poales > Poaceae > Bromus > Bromus sterilis. The sequence continues at coordinate 335,337,728 of OX465599.1, read as the reverse complement.
TCCTGGCTACACAGGCCAGGTACGGGCGGGTACCCCGGTGCCATCTTCGACGCCGCATCCGCGATGAGGACACTCCAATCAACAGAGAATAGTTTATCCTACTCAAAAGTCATCTGCTACATATGGAACAGTTTAGTATCTAGAGCCAATATTTAGATGGCTGCCAGGCTAAAATCATCCTAAATGGCTTGATGCTATTTGTTTCCTTCAAACCGCTGTAAATATTCTGGTTACTCTAGTACTTACTAAAAAAAGGTCTAAACAAATATGTTGATCATTGTGCTGCAGATTTGACCCTAATTGCAGAACAGAGCAATATTGTTCTAGATAGGCGCCTTCCCTTCCAATAGATTATATCTTTGCACAGACAATATCCTCAACCTGCAAGAACAATAGCAAGGTTGTCAACATGAAGTGCACAAAAGGATGACAGGCATCGTCTAAAAGTAATTGAATGACATCCGATGATCATCAGAGCTTTTCTGCTTCATAGACAGAAAACTTCTTTCTGTTTTGGAAGAGCGACTTGACAAAATCACATATATCTCCTATGAAAGCTTAAGTGTCAATGTTCCAGGTCGTTGTGTCGCCATGTCTTCCAGCTATCCCCTCCCCATCAGCAATGCCTCTCCCAGGTCTGCTCCGCCCTGCCCTGGGTGTCTCAGACCTTTGAAGTTGGCCAAACCTACAGCCTGTGGATTACCTATCTTCGATGCTGCAACCATCAATCCAGATATTCAAACAACTATCATAAGACATGAAATTCATAAAAAGTTTAAATACCAAATCATTTATGAAGCAGTGAATCTCCTGTGACGAGCATAAAGTATAAGCTAAACTATAAAGTAATCTTCTGATCAGAATGGCAAAAAGTAAGAAATCAATACATCATGAAAGGATAGATTTTTGAAAGCCACGTACATCTGCAGAAAACATGGATGTTCTTCTCCATAACAAATAATAACCAAAACATAGTTGGCTTCAGAGTTACATAGGACATAGCGATCAAGATTCTACAGTCATACATACAGAGAAGTCAGAATTCTTGGTTCATGTAAATCTTAATCTAGCAGGCACTTCCCCTCTGCAAGCGGCGGCATAGTCTTCAGCGAGGCAAGGTGCAGCTTCCTTGTGAGGGCATATGTGCCTCATCATGAACAACTTCTCAGTAATTGTCATTGCGGAAAAAATGTCCCGGTTGGGATCTAGCAATCCATTTTCCTTGAGAAACTTTAAAACATAGTACCGGGGTCTCAGCCGGCCCTCCAGGCTGTAAGTGAGGATTACAGGCCGTCGAGCAATGTAGGCGGGTTCCAACCCGGCCTCGGAGATGAGGAACTCGGACCTACGGCGCAGAATTTCTTTTGACCTGACCAACAGAAGCGGGGCCTTTGGGAGAGCAACGCTCACCTCGGCATCCGACCACCTTAGCATCTTCTTCAGGTGATCCACTTTGGCTTCAATCTTGTTTTCGTCGAGGAACGCGACGGCATTCAGAGCGTACCTGAACATTCTAGAGCCACGAGGCACGCCGAGACCTTCGGCCAACACCGCCATTGCCTGAAGACATTTCAGGTCGGTGATGACCATCCTCGGTTTGGAGCCGCACAGCTTGGCAATGTCGCCATCAGCTAACCCGCACTCATGCAGGAACGCGACATTGATCTCCACCCTCCTCTGGTATAAGAGGAGGTTATTGCTGAAGTTGATGGCCTGGAGCAGCTTGTGGGAGGAGCCGAAGAGGCGCAGGTAGTAGTGTAGCTTGGGGACGATGGATCTGCAGCGGAATTGGTGGCGGGTGAGCGAGGCAAGGCGCCCGATCTCGGAACGCGAGAGGCGGAGGCCGGTGAGCCCGTCGACTATGGGGACCAGGGTTCTGTCGACGCCGGCGCAGAGGAACTTGGGGTCCTTGGCAACGAGAGCTGCGACGTCGGCGGCGGAGAGGCCGAGGCCGGCGAGGAAGGCGAGCACGGCGTCGGGTTTAGCGGAGGACCTGAGGTGGGAGAGCTTGGGGGAGGCCTTGAGCGCCTGGGCTCGGGTCAAGCCGCAGGTGGATACAAGGTAGTCCTCGACGGCAAAGCCAGGGTCCGGGGAAATGAGGGATGCTGCGGCTGCTGCTGCGGCGGAGAGGAGGCGCTGGGTAGGAGGTACGGGGGATGCGGAGGAGGAAGAGAGGACCTGAGTGAGGATGCAGCTTCGGAGCCGGAGCATGGCGGCGGGGAGGCGCCGGCGGCGACGGAATGGCCGGCGGCGGCGGGGTTGGTGAGGGGCGAGGGTTTGGGGCTGGATTCATGCGTCGTGTCTCCTCCGATCTGATGATGCATCTGCTAGTGGGCTGGGCTGGGCTGGACTTAAAAAAAAGAAGGATGTGATGAGTTTATTTTCCTCTTTTGATTTTTCTTTGTGATTTCAGTATTCCCTCCATTCAACTGCCTAGACATCAGATATTACAAAAAAAAAAGTAAATCCATATTTACATTCTTATTTGTCTAAATAAAAGTATGAAAGCAGAAATGGTAAGAGCAATGTCCAATCCATATCACCCATATTCTCCACCTTCTTTCCATCTTAGGATCCCCTATTCTGTACTCCTTTGGTTCTTTTTACTCTGCATATAATATTGATCTGAAATCAAACTTCATAAAATCTGAACATATTTATAAAAATAAAATACCATTTTAATCAAATTTATTGTCCACTCCGAATAGCAGATGCACCTGAGCATTGAATTGATGCTCTTTTTTCCGTTACGTACAATATTTCTTTTTTATCATACAGTGGCATCATATTAATGCAAGTAAAGAGAGTATAGACCTACCAACCGACCAATCTAAACCTTCCATACGGGTGTGTATATATACCTCACCAACTTGAGCCAAGTAGTCGTAAGCGATCTACTGCCATGAGAGTGGTTTCAGATGAGAAAGATAAAAGAATACTTGTATAACAAAATGTTCGGAAAAGAAGCAGCACCGACAATGGTTGAAGCGCACACTAGTAGTGGTTGAAGCATACACTGGTATCTAACAATGATCGAAGCAAAAAAATTAGTGGCTGAAGCAAAATTTCAGCAATAGAAGTAAAATGGTTGTATATTTAAATATCAAAAAAAAGCAACACTGGCAGTGGTTCAAGCGGACACTAGTAATGGTTGAAATATACACTAAGCAAAGTGTTTGTACCATAAAATTAGCACACACTAACAATGGTTGAAGCAAAAATTCATCACCATGGAATCATATGCAAGAAACTAGAGGAAGCATGGAAGACATGAACCAATAGCTTCATTTTCTTAGAACATACTATATGAAAGACACACCAAGGTGAATGTTTTTGATCGCCAGTTTACTCACATGTATAAAGTTCCGCTTCATGAATAAATTAACATTTTAATTGTATGGAAGCAAGGTATTTTAGTAAGGAGGTTATTTACTCGATTTTATTGCATGAAATAAGAAGTATCTTCGTGTGTGTGTGTGTGTGTGTGTGTGTGTGTGTGTGTGTGTGTGTGTGTGTGTGTGTGTGTGTGTGTGTGTGTGTGTGTGTGTGTGTGTCGAGCTTTAGGTGTCTCTTTTCTTCCACAATGATCATTTGTAACAAAGTATGCAATTTTGTAGCTTGCTTGTAGGTTCATCCTTGGTTTACAATATATGTCTTATTGTTGCTATTAAGACTCGATAGAAGTATATATTTATAAAAACTGATCTAACATACAGTGACAAGATATTAATGAAGAATGATCGAACACTAATCGTTCCAAGCGCCATGCTAAAAGTTTCAAATAGATAGAGAATAAGAAGCTTTGCACTTCCTAGACTCCATTCAAAATTTTGAATTGTGAAAAAACTGTTGTGGTCCCAGGTATAGCATGTGAACATTGTGACAAGGTGGTGGCACCCACTGCTCCACCCGATGACCTTAATTAGTCCCCTTCTTAACAGGTTTGTTTCTTCCTCTACTGCTTCCCTTCCCGCTGCATCTGACTAACCTTCCTTTGCATTTTGGCGTAGAAAGAGTTAAGACTTTAGTGGTTATATGTGAGTTTAGTTGGAATTTTTTAAAACAAAGAAAAAACAAATCAAGTTGGTCTGTCATTCTACTGTTGCAGACTCGGAAGGCAAAGAAGCGTGGCCGGAAAGAAACGAATTGTTCTTGCCTCCACCCCAAGAAGCCTAATGATTTCGTCTCATATTATTGATATTTTTTATTAGATTGCATCTTTGGTTTGTTGGAAGTAGAGAAAATGGATTGGGACAAGGATCTAGTAAGAGGACGATATGTGAGTATGCTCCTTTTGAACATCAATTGTCAAAGCTTGATACTTACTATGATGACATGGGCTTCACTTGATATTAGCAAGGAGGAACATGTAGTTATAGCCATAAGTTCGAAGGGATGTGCTTAACTTAACTCATGATTCCTACGAATATGTTTTCCATAATTTCCATTTGATACCTCAAATGATCCGAGCTCCTCTATTGTTTATTTTGCTCTGCAATCAACTCTGTACCACATGAAAAATCTGAATATTTTGTTGTTATAATCAGAATTATTATCCCCCCCCCCCAAAAAAAATCATGACCAATTACTCAGGCATGAAGAACCAATATGTTATAACCATGGATGTTTAATTCTTAAATTAGTTACACAAGTTTTCACAAGGGTTATTTGTGTGCGTCATTTGCTATTGGAGAGGAGGTGGTATCCGGAAAGTCATGATGGAACATGGATGAACATGGAGTATGAGATTTTGATAGTTTGTATGTAGGATCCATTTTCTTTCTTAAGGTTTTACTTTTGGATATGAAATTTCCTAGAAAAGTCTTTGAGGATATGTGAGATTCTATAGAAAAATAGTGCTGGTCTAACATGCAACACGAGAATATAGGAGGATGGAGACGCCACCTCCTCCCCCGACATTGTGAGGAAGGAGAGCAGGTTGGTCGTGAAGGGTTGAATCTACGGTGAACAAGGGCTCGTCTCCGCCCGTGAATCATGTGGGGGCAAGGAGATTGGTGAAGGCGGATGGAACCCTATTTGTCCAAAGGTGGTCTGGAGACACCAGTTTTGGATACATGGAGATGAAGTGGCATGGGAGGGGTTTGAGGGAGTTTTTTTGGGGGTGAAAGATTGTTGGAGAGGGTTATGGGAGAGGTTGTTGCTTGGGAAAAAGATTGTTGTAGAGGGTTCAATACGTGGTGGGAGGGACTGCCCTTGAATAGATGCCAATGCACACACTCCCCTTTAACAATATAGATTATTAGGAAGCATGCCTCAAAATATTGAAATTTTCTTGCGTCCGACTCATTCGAAATATTAGGCGAGAGGCAGGTTTCAAGAAAAGGAGGATAATACATATTTGGAAAGCAATCAATTACAAAAAAATCAAGAGTTATCTATTGTTATTTAAATAAATATTTCTTAAATATCTATTAATACATTAATCCCAGCCAAAATTTAGTAAGACATATCCACTAGCTGATACATTAATTCAATGCCAAAGATTTAATTTTTGTTCCTCTATATAAGTGACTATACAAGGACCAGAGCATACAGTATATCCTTAAGCACACAAGAAAGAAAGAATTCATTCTTCATCGATCTCTTCGTCATGGCACCCAAGAGTAGTGCAACCAGGATGGCTGTGATTTTCGTTGTTCTTATGGTCGTGGCTTCCACACTATCATCACCATCCTGCTACGCGCGTACTAGTAATAACATCTCTTGTTGTCTTGTTCATGTGTTGCCAAATTTTAGTGTCTTCTTGAGTCTCGCTTGAGTCTCGATCGGTTATTTCCGTCTATAATTAAGTTGTTGCACCTTTTTTCTTAACTAAAATAACTACTTTCCCATACATACACATATCAATTTATATTTTGTATATGATGGGACTTATATGGATCATGAATCAAACTTGCAGTTGAAGATGGAGTGAATCCTCCGGTCTGCTTCCATGTGGAAAAGTGTCAAGACCGTTGTGCGACTGTATGCAGCCTCAGCTTTCACCCCTCGGCTGGGGCCTACTGCAAGAAAGATCAATGTTGTTGTGCCTAGCTAGCATAATGATACTTTTCTAGCTAGAAGAATAAATTTTATTACATATTCTTGAAAATGTAGTATTGGTTACCTAAGAATCATATAATTGAGTCTCTTATGTTATACGATTCAGATATGTTACTTTGGTGAGGACAGTGCTAATAAATTGCATGCGAAAAATACCTTACCTGGACGACCCTTCAAATAAACTCGTGTTGTAATGTAAGGCAAGGAACTATATGCATGGTGTACCTGGTTAATATTTCCACCTAAAATACATGGTGTACCTAGTATCTGTAATCTAAGGCAAGGAACTATATGCATCACACATTTTCCTTTTGTTCGAACTCTCAACCTGGTAAAACATGTGTATATTATGCCACTACAGATGGTAGACAATATGGGCTAACCCAACATGGGATAAGGGCATCTCTAGTAGATCCTCATCCTATAATTCACAATCATATCTCTAGTTCTAGGAAAGTATTATTCTGTAGGAGATTAAATCTTAATCATCTAACAGATCCCTCAAATTTAATCCACTAAACACACTTGATCTCACATGGAAAACTCTCTTCATCTCCTTCTTCCTCCTTTCATGCGGCAAATGATGACTTGTTGCCACTAGATAAAGCAAATAAGCTAGTTATTAGGGCCTAGGATACATGTTCCAGAAAATTAATTTAATTGAGACTCACTATGAGCGAGATAATTGTTCAACAAAGTAGTCAATACAGTAGGCAAAACTCGTCCCCCATGGGCCACGGCTTGGTCATTTCTTCATCCGAATAGGCTATTCCCCTAATTCTTTTCCTAGTAGAGCAATGGCGTGGTGCGAAACACAAGGATTAATTGAAATTGGTTATGGCGGTCGTCCGACACATTTCTCAGTAAGTTTGGTTAGCTTTTCTTCGGTTGGTGCTCCTCCGCGCATGGTGCTGATTTTCGCATGGACGGAGGCAACAGGGAGATACATCACCAAAAGAGCTGGATATACCGTCAAAAGTAGATCAAAATCAAAAAATTGGCACCAACAAAGAAGATAACAATTCCGTATACAATTACGAGTATCGTTAGAAGAACTAACAAGTGATGCATGGTTGTGTGGAGCTCCATCGCTGTATATGTACTCCCTCCATTTCTTTTTACTCCGCATATAAGATTTGTCTGAAGTCAGCCTTTCTAAAGTTTGACAAACTTTATAGAAAAAACTATCAACATCCATAATACAAAACCAATATCATTAGACGCACCATGAAACTAATTTTCATATTTTATAACTTTTATATTGTAGATGTTTATAATTTTTAATATAAATTTGATCAAACTTCACTTCAGACAAATCTTATATGTTGCGTAAAAAGAAACGGAAGGAGTACCTTGTATCCACCTAGAAATCGCTATTAATTGCATTAATTATAGACTATTACTCTCATCTTTGACATTTTCAATCATGCATGTCTCTATATTACTCCATGTTAAGAAAAATGTATATTACCCCTATCATTGTTTACCAAGTCATATCCCACAATTCAACCACCCAGTTGTCCAAATAGTTGGGCTTCCGTTCAACCCTCCTCTTCATTTCTACCACACCTACGTTTTTTAAGGCATCTACCACACCTGTGTAACACAACTTCACTATGGGTTGTTGTATGTGGGCGGTCCCAGCTGATCAAGACTTGGAGCAAGAAGGATAAAAGGACCCAGGAGGGTAGCACGATAGTTCATTAAGGGCCAGTTTGGTGCACAGGGATCCCGGGAGGATCCCTGCCAAATTCCGGGGTCATATTCCCGGCCTCGGGAGGTGGGGAGAATTCTCCCTCTCTTTCTATCGTAGAATGCACCAGTCTGGAGAATTCCCCCTGGGGGTTTTCTTCCCTGGGATTTGCTTCCCGTAGCACCAAACGAGCCCTAATAGCGAAACCTTGTCCCTAGCTCTCCACTATTGCTTGCTCTTCTACCCAGTCTCGTCTCCTTCCTCGTGTCGGTTATATATTATCCACAAGAAACCCTAGTATCCTCTTCCCAAATCTAGCAATCGCCATAGCGACGGGCATGATCTTAAAATTATTTTTCTTCCTCACACAGATCCCCACGAAGCACCATGATTGGGAACAATGGCGGTTTTGGTTGTTTGGGTGTGGTACATATTAACATATAATCATCAAACTACTTGTGGTGAAAGAATACCATTCCCACCCCAGTCGAGATGAGCCCTATCAGCAATGGCAATCACAAAGAGTGCAAAATTCAGCCAAAGCTTACACCCAATTAGAGAACGACGACACAGTGCAAACCACCTCCAAACTGGGTTAAGTTAAATGTGGATGCGTTTTTCATGTGGAGAATGGAAGTAGAACAATTGCAACATGTATAAGAGATGAACATGGGCATTTCCTCTTCGGGTGCTCTAAGTACGTTCCATTTGCAGCGGTTGTGGTGATTGTCAAAGCACATGCAATGCAGATGGGTCTTCTCATAGCGGCATCACATGCATGTCACCGTGTGCACGTAAAATCAAACTCCATTGAGGTCAAAACCAATGGTGGAATGCGGTTACAGTTGTTTACGCAAAAACTGGGGAAACTTCTTCACTGATAAGCCATGTTTCCTTTAAGCATTGTAATAGGGAGGCTAATGTTGTTGCCCACGAGGCAACTAGAATTTGTTTCCGTACGCATGTTTCTTGTAATTGGGATGATGAACGCCTGAATTTTTTTTCTTAGATTTCTCATGGATGATGTTTGCTTAATATCAATAACGGCACCATGAAATTCGTTTCTTTGACGGACACTGTCTATTCCATTTTAACATGTACTTCTGGTATGTAGTATTGAAAATATATCTGTGATGGTCCAGTAACATATGCATATGCTCCTCCGGTAATTAAATGGATGAACAAGCAGCTAGGCTAGCGGTAAACTCTCGTAAATGCATCTATCATACGGTGGGTAAGAGAATAGAGTGTTTGATGAATTCAAGTACTAAATCTGATGATATGAAACATGGCTCGCACATAGTACAAAGTGCAAAGGTTTTCATAAGCTGAAAACTAAGCTCATGATGATATAAGCTCATGTTTTGGCAACTTTCTTATAAAGTTACCAGTGAGCCCAAATAGCACATTTCATATGTTAAAAAAGGATTCATGTCATCAAGGGCCCAATAGTAAGACCATCCATGTGGTGTTGGCCCTACACAGAGGTGGTGCTCGCGGTTGGGTAAAATTATATCTTCTCATTTGCTATATATTTACATTCTTTATTATATAGTGGCATCATATCAATGCAAATAAAGATTCTAGGCCCACCATCCTACCTACGTGACACCATCAAGGTGGATGTGCATATATACCTCGCCAGCTTTAGGCAAGTAGTGCCAAACTCGACGATGTGCTGCTATCAGATTGGTCTCGGCTGAGAAAGCCAAAGATATCACATGAGAAGAGGAGGAGAAATTGAAATTAAAATCACTAGGGAGTAGGAGGCATCCGGAAAGAGTGAAACGGTGCTCAATGGAAATCATGATGTTATGAGTTGCTATAAACAACGAAAAAATTGGCAGCAGTGGAGAACACTATATTTCAATGTACAATTGCAAGCAACATGAGAGCAACCAAAAGATGTTCCTTAGCTGTATGTCCCAATGGATATTAATATGTGGCTTTTTCATTGCATTAATAAGAGACTATTGCTCCCATATGTTGCATTTCCAACCCTTTATGTCCCAATGAATATTAATATGCCCCAAGTCATGTCCCGCAATTCAACCACCTTGTTGTCCAGATAGCTGGCCTTCCGCATTCAACCCTCATCTTCAATCTTCATCCTCTACCAATGGGAGTACCACAAGCAAAGGAAATCATTGCTACTAATGGGAGTATCACTGGGATAATTTCATCCTAACTGTACCAATCTCTTTCTTTAAGTTCAGTTACACAACATGTTGTGCATCGTTATCTATTTTCAGGCATGTTACAGGTTTGGACGCATCAATCTTACAACGGGTAAGAGAATGGAGTATTTGGTGAATTCTGTAGTAAATCTGATGATATGAAATGCCTGAAAACTAATAGTACGGAGTGCAAAGGCATCGCTCCGTGCAAGCACACAGGTTTAAGCTGGCATCTGGGCTTCTCGACATGGATGCTTCATACAAATAAATGGCTAGAGTATAGTCTTCATCAAGTTCAAAAAATAAGAACAAATGAGCATGGCTTAGTTAAGCTAAGGGATAAAGATGCCCTCCTTATCTATACAGATAGTGCTGGAATAAAATTAGCTACAAGAAGTTAACTTGATAATGGCATAACACTTTTGAAGGTTACCATAACATATGCTCTCTTATTATACGAAATGCACTCTGCTTTTCAACATCATGCATACAAGCATCGATTTCCCTCTCCACTACAAATACCAGGGCACTCGAAATATCTACGGAGCGATATACGTGTTCACCACATTGTGGTCAACTGGCCAACAACAAATCCGAAATTGTTTCCCACCAGAAAAAGAGAAGTCCATTATTTTTATCTAACTGAACATTTTGGACTTCAAATCATATTCATGGATAAAATGAAAACATTCTTTCATGGAAAGATAGATTTGAGGATTGCACTGAACATTGCAATGGCCATTTCAGAACATAAAGATACAGAGTGTGCAGAAATACTAGTAATTGATGCTTCAAAGCATTTGAAGGATGCCCTGATCTCACACTCTTGGTTACGAAATGTGTATCAATATGATATCATGCAGGACAAGTTCATAGCAGTGTGATGCTTTCTTCTCTATTGAATGACAAAATGAACATACTCCCTCCGATCCATATTACTTGTCTTAAAATGGATGTATCTAGATGCATTTTAGTGATAGATACATCAATTTTAAGACAGCTAATATGGACCGGAGGAAGTACCAATTTTCATAGCATGTCCTTGCTTCATGTAAATCTGAAATTAGTCGGCAGCCCTTTGCAAGCATCAGCATAGTCTTGAGCGAGGCATGGTGCAGCTTCCTTGTGAGGGCATATGAACTTGTCCAAGAAAAACTTCTCACTCATTTGGTCAGCGTAATAAAAGTCCCGGTTGGGACCTAGCAACCCATTTGCCTTAAGAAACCTAACAACATAGCACCGGGGCCTTAGTCGGGCCTCCAGGCTGAAAGTGAGCATTATCGGGCGATGAGCAATGTATGCTGGTTCCAACCCCAAATCGGAGATAAGAACTCTGACTTTCTCTGAAGAGCGTCCTAAGTCCTAGTCAGCAAACTTGGAGCCTTAGAAACAACAATGCCCACCTCAGCATCCGACCACCTGAACGTTTTCTTCAGTTGCTCCAATTTGTCGGCGATTTTCCCGTCGCTGATGAATGCAACATCCTTCATAGCATGCCTGAACATCCCAGATTCACGGGGTACACCCAGGCGGCCTTCTACGCACGCCGCTGACACCCGGATACGCTCTACCGTGCAGGTGAGCAGCCAAGGCTGAGCGACGCAGAGCTTGGTAATGTCCAACGAAAAAAATAGCGCGCTATAACGATGTTATAACGACGTTATAGCATATTAGGAAAGGAAACGCTATATTTTAGCAAATTTAGCCGCTACGGCGCTATTTACGCTATTAGCACGCTATAGGCGCTATAACGTTGTAACTTGTAGCGTTATATCATACACATGATGTTTTTTTTCAAGAAAAGCCAGGTCACAGCCCAGCAAGGCCAAAATCACCATTGGCCACACCCCTCTCACTACCCTTTTTACACGACAATGACTATAATCCTATGTTTAGGAAGAAACATGCACTTGCCTAGGTTGTTGACTGATATCATTTGAATAATGACATCTGGTCGATGTTGTACTTGGTTACCATGCATAATAATAGATGAAAATGATTCCTTTGGACTGCCTTTTATTCCCTGTAGCTTCTGCTTTCTTCGATGTTGATGTTGGGATGTGGCACTGTGTTTTACCAGTTTAAAATTTGTTATCCCACTTAAATATAGAGTATTTTTTTCTGCATATGAATACTAATATTGCGCTTGGATTTGGATGAGAATAGGGACAAACTGCCTTGGATTTGGCCCTTCTGCATGTATTGCTCTCGAAGAAAATTTAGTTGTTAAAGTACTTTATTTTTGATATATTTATCATTTTTTAGAAACGTTATTTTGAAATATAGCACGCTACTAGCGTGTTATAACTTGTGTAGCGTTTGAAGAAGGACCTCACTATATTTTATAGCGCGCTATTTTTTTCATTGGTAATGTCGCAAGGACCTAGCTCGAGGTCTCGCGGGGCAGCGACGTTGGGCTTGACCACCTTGTCGAGGTCGTAGGAGAGCATGGGGGAGCGCGTGTGCTTGAGAGCACGGAAGAGGTTCTCAGGGGAGCTGAAGCGGGTCAGATAGTACCGCAGCTTGAAGACGTCGGACCTACAGCGGATGTGGCCGTGTCCGAACGAGAGGAGTCCGGCGATCTCAGAACGCCGGTGAGCGCGGCGAAGTTGGGGGACAGGGTTGTCTTGATGTGGGCGCAGAGCAACTTGGGGTCCTTGGCTATGGCGGCAGCGACGTCGGCGCCGCAGAGGCCGAGGTCGGTGAGGAAGGCGAGGACGGCGTCGGGGTTGGATGGGGATGTGAGGTGGGGGATCTTGGGGGAGGCCTTGGCGGACTGTGGTCGGGTGAGGCCGCAGGTGGAGACGAGGTACTCCTCCACGGCGAAGCTAGGGTTTGGGGAGATCACGGGCGCTGCAGCGGAGAGGAGGCGGTGGAGCTGGGAGATGGGAGAGGCGGAGGAAGACGAGATGAGCTGGGAGAGGGCGCAGCATCGGAGGCGGAGCATGGCGGCACGACAACGCACCGGCGCCGGCGGTGAGGTAAAGGGGAACGCGCGACGGCCAGTTGGTGCGGGAGTGAGCCGTGGAGAAGATTTACATTTTTTTTCTGATGCTATGCGCCGTCTAGTCACCGTGCAGTCGTTGGATGCCAGCTATTCGACGGTCCAGATCGATGAATATCTTTTTGGGAAAAAAAATTCGTGAATACGATTACAACATTTACGATATGTTTGCAACTTTCGCCTATATCAACGTAACTTTCTCAAGTTTTTGCGTGGTTGCAACAAAAAAATTACTGGTAACAAAAATTAATCGTCGGTGATAGCATCTTTTACTACCGATTGCAACAAAATTCGCCCTATCGTCGCAAATCATACTTTATCATTCTTTAATTGTAGCAAAAACTCTCAACGGTATTAGAAAAAACATACAACGGTGGAATCAAAATGTTTAGCCGGTTGCAACATTTGCATGTAACTAAAGAACACAGTTCCCATCAGCAAAATCATCGCCACTGGTTGTAGTTTTTTCTAACTTCGGTTGAAGCTTTTTGCGACGATGGTTGTAGCTTTTCTCTATGGTGATGTTCGATCTAGCACATATCATCGTTGGTTGAAGATTTTTTTTAACCGTCGGTTGTAGCTTTTTTATGTACCGGTTGCAGCTCTTCGCGAATAATCGTTGAAAAAACTCGCTGGTGATGGTTGGTGACTGCCATGGCAGCGAGCGGTGGTGCAAAGGCAAGGGTGTGATGGAGGCGGCGCGAGGGCGAGGACGAGGCATTGGACGACAGTCGTGGCACGCAGTCGACGGTGACGGTGTGGAGCCGCCGGCGACACGGAAACGGGATTCGGCGGCAGAGGTCGGCGACTAGGGCGCCGTGTACGGGGACCGGGGGTGGGGCTGCGGTGATGGGGAACGACGGCGGAGGTCGGCGGCTTGGACGCCGGAAGACACGATAGAAGTATTGTCGCTTGATTATTTTGCTTCCCAATCAACTCGGTACCACATGACACATCTGATTTCTTTTTGTTATAATCAGAATTATTATCCCATCAAAAATTATAACCAATTACTCGGGCATGAAGAACCAATATCTTATAACCATGGTTGTTTGGGTTATTTGTAGGCGTCATTTGCTATGCGAGAGGAGGTGGCATCCGAAGGTCATGATGGAACATGGATGAACATGGAATAGACAGATATTGACAGACTGTATGTAGGAGTCATTTGCTTTCTTAAAGTTTTACTTTGTGGATATTAGAAATTGTATAAAAAATTATTTGATGATATGTGAGATACTATTGAAAAAATAGCTCTATCATGTCGTGCAACACGGGGATATAGGAGGATGGACACGCCACCTCCTCCTCCAACATTGTGAGGAAGGAGAGTAGGGTTGGTCGCGAAGGGGTTGAATCTGTTGCCAACAAGGGCTTGCCTCTGCCCAGGAATCATGTGGGGCAAGGAGATTGCCGAAGGTGGATGGAACCCTATCTGTCCAAGGGTGTGTCCGGGGACACTGGTTTTAGAGAAATGGAGACGAAGTGGCACGGGAGGGGTTTGAGGGAGTTTTTTGGGGGACAAAAAATTGTTGGAGAGGGTTATGGGAGGCGTTTTTGTTTGGAAAAAAGATCGTTGGAGAGGGTTAAGTACGTGGTGGGAGGGACTACCTTCGAAGAGATGTCAACACACACACTCCCCTTTAACAATAGAGATTACTAGAAGTGCAATGCGCGCTTTGCCGCGCCGTTTACGCTTTTGAATTGTATATGATTTATTTTTATGTGTTAGTTTTTTATGTTTTTAATTTCTGTGTTGTTTGGATGGATCCTTCTTCTTGTTTGATCGGAAGATAATTTTTAATGTGTACATACGATGAAGTTTACTATATTGTTGATCATGTGTCGTATGATGTTACTAAATTTATCGTAGGCATCGCTTTCTTCTCGTCAACCAAGACTCACGCCACCCATTTTTTATTAAAAGAGCATATTCATCAAAATATTTCATCATAAAGCCTAAGGTAACAATTTAATAAAAAATCGTATCCAATTTTAAACTAAAGACCTAAACTGAACGAGGAGACTTCAAAATTAGAAAGTTTAGTAAAGTTAAAGATATATTAGTTCTAAAACGCCAAGTAACGTTAAAAATAATATCAAGTAATTGCATCTATCATAATTAAAAAATTAGAACGACATCTATTGCATGAACTAAATTGTTTGATCGTGAAATAGATAATTCACTATGGCACCGACGTACAAAACACAAAAAATGGCATTAATATTTTATAGAAAAACATATGTTAATAATGTTCATGTAAAAAAATAAGAAAATTCTAACAAAAAATAAAAGGAAAAAAAATAATAGTTTACATACATGACCAAGAGTTATGACCAAGTCAAAATTGAGTTCTCAATTGACTCCCATGATATCCAACCCTAGGAAGCTAAAAATAAAAATAAAATAATAATTTACATACATCACCAAGGGGTATGACCTAGTCAAAATTGAATCCTCAATTGATTTTTATGACTTCTACCCCTAGGGGTTTAGTATATTAGAAGATTTTCTCACGTTCGCCTCATTCTAAATATTAGGCAAGAGGCAGTTGTCAAGGAATTAAAGGAGGATACTATATCTTTGGAAACCAATAAATTACAAAAAACTCAAGGACTTATCTATTTTTTACATAAATATTTCCTTAGATATCTATTAATATATATATATATATATTAATCCCAGCCAAAATTTAGTAATACATATCCACTACTGATAAATTAATTCAATGCCAAAGATTTATTTTTTGTTCCTCTATATATAAGGGACTATACAAGGGACAGAGCATACAGTATCCTTAAGCACACAAGAAAGCAAGAAGTGATTCTTCATCGATCTCTTCGTCATGGCACCCAAGAGTAGTGCGACCAGGATGGCTGTGATTTTCGTGGTTCTTATGGTCATGGCTTCCAACCTATCATCATCGTCCTGCTACGCGCGTACCAGTAATAACATCTCTTGTTGTTTTGTTCATGTGTTACCAAATTTTAGTATCCACTTGAGTCTCGATCAGTTATTTCCATCTGTAATTAAGTTGTTGCACCTGTTTTCTTAACTAAACTAACTATTTTCCCATACATAAACATTTCATTTTATATTTTGCACGACATGTTGGGACTTACATGGATCATTGATTGAACTTGCAGCTGAAGATGGAGCGAATCCTCCGGTGTGCTTCCATGTGGAAAAATGTCAAGACCGTTGTGCGACTGTATGCAGCCTCAGCTTTCACCCCTCGGCTGGGGCCTACTGCAAGAAGGATCAATGTTGTTGTGCCTAGCATAATCATACTTTTCTCGCTAGAAGAATAAAAATTATTACATATTCTTGCAAACGCAGTATTGGTTACCTGCAAATCATATAATTGAGTCTCATATGTTGTGCGATCCAAATCTGTTACTTTGGTGTAGACAGCGCTAATGAAATGCATGAGAAAAATATCTTCCCTGGTTGGCCCTTCACATAAACTTGTGCTTTACCTGGTTAATATTACCACCTAAAATACATGTTGTACCTAGTATTTGTAATCCAAGGCGATGAATCATATACATCACAAAAGCTCCTTGTGTTCAAACTCTCAACCTGGTAAAACAAACTCACCATTCGCGGCATAATTGTTCAACAAAGTAGTCAATACAATAGGCGGAACTTATCCTTCATGATCCACGACTTGGTCATTTCTACGTCTGAATAGGTTCTTCCCCTAATTCTTTTCCTAGTAGCGCAATGGCGTGGTGCGAAACACAAGGATTAATTGAAATTGTTACGACAATCGACTGACACTTTTCTCTGTAAGTTTGGTTAGTTTTCCTTCCTTGGGGGTGCTCCTCCGCGGATGGACGGAGGCAACGGGGAGACACATCGCTGAGCCGAAGATGCAGGGAGAGTTGCCGCTGTGGCTGAAGACGACAGGAAAGACGTAATGTGACCAACAAAGTTGGCCCATTTACTCTAGCCTAGGTGTCAAATCGGCTAAGCATCTCCACATTGGAGAAGGTTTTTGCCAGGATAGCATTAACCCCGATTTAGTGTGCTAGGAAGGATGCCAACATCTCTAGCATGGGCACTTATAAGACTCCACTCTAGGAGTGATGGTGCTTCCCCTGGACAATGTACATATCCCCAAGCGATTGCGCAACAAGTTTCTACTCCATAATCTCATGGGTCAATCAATGTACTCCGGCCTCTCGAACCACTTTGTCAGAGCAGTCTAAAAGGCTAAATCACTTCGTTCAACCATGTACTCCTTTTTTTTCGCGGGGTAGCATACATGTGGAGTTGTAGAAAGTGCATCAATTGTGTATTCACTCTAAGAGTGGTACTGACCATATGGGTCTGGCCCTCAAAGTCGTTTGGACTAGAGGATAATCACCACGTTTAATGCTTAGGTAGGGTTGTCTAGACCATGTAGCGCCCGGGCTTCCACGCTACAAGTAGTGGAGACCATATGTGTCTCAAGAAGATAGGTGAATGCTCGGCGGGGTAGTGTAGCCCCTCATTAGGGCCGTGCATATAGGTGTGTGCGGTCCGCACAAGGCCATAAACTTTAGGGGGCCCATATTTTTATAGAGCTAGTATCTATCCTTGGCGCTGGACCTCGTATGACGCTCGGGCCAAGCGTCCAGGTCCATGCCACTACATCGGGTAATCCATAGCTTAAAAGTGACAATAATACATTTTATTCTTCAAATGGCACTCCAATATTTAAAAACATTAAAATATTCGTCACACAAGGATTAAAAGAGATGAACAATCAATCTACCACAGTAAAAGCATACCATGAAAATATGTAAATAAATATAGAATGTTAAGCATAGTGAAGCTATTCATCATCTAGGGCACACCATAATTTATTTTTCATCCGAGCTAATCTTACGAACCTTTCATAAATAAATTACATTCGTAATATAAATGGTTACATAAATATTGATTCACGACGTAAATTTTGGCATAAGAAAACAAAAATATAGGTAATAAGACCAAACTTTACATTTTACGTATATTTTACACTATCATTTTTTTACGTAACATTAAATAAATTTTACAGCAATTATATTTGTTTACGCTTTCTATTTTACGTATGAAATAAAACAAAATTTACGAAATGTAAAATTACGATGCATTGATGTCATGTCAAAATAGAGGGAGGATGAAGAATAACTCTTCCTCACTCAGGGTCACGAATAGTCAATCCCATGTTAAGCATGCCTAAAACGTGAAAAATAACATTAAATAGAGTCACTTGGCTCTTGATGCCTTAAAATGCATTTTTAGCAAAAAGAAACATACAGTTTTAGGTATTTACACGTGAAATTAATCAGCAAGAATAAAAACACATGAAAATACGGGAAACTATAAGGGCGCGCTTTGAAGGGATGTAATCAATACACAAGTGTATAATTTCCGGGTGTAAACTACCGATCACTGTTCTACTTCCGACTCGAATCAAAACGACCAGGGAGGCCTGTACTTTTGCTGCCAGTGTATTCCAAGAAAAACGGCAATCCAAACAAGCAAGGCGTAAGGGTTAAAATGTAAACCGAATGCGCATAAGGGCATATACAATGGTGATATCTTAGGCTTATCATGCTGATGTGGAGGAGAGAGAAATTGAAAAAAAAGGCTTTGCCTTCTTTTATTTAAAAGATGATGTCTTAGCAATAATTCGCTCACCATAAATGTAGGAACCTTTAGCTATTATATCTAAGCTAAGATAGAATCCATTGTATATCACTTTTTTTGTCATATCTAAATTACGTAGCAAAACTTAGATAAAACAGGCTTATCAACCATTGTACATGCCCTAAGTCTCCGAATGCCCATCATCCTCAGGTGGTTAACTACCACCTTGAGCACATCTCATGCGCATGTCCAGCCTTACGCACCACATGGCTTGGCCTCGAGTCGTTGTACTCTCTTCC
Source organism: Bromus sterilis (assembly GCA_950022295.1). Taxonomy (NCBI): domain Eukaryota; kingdom Viridiplantae; phylum Streptophyta; class Magnoliopsida; order Poales; family Poaceae; genus Bromus; species Bromus sterilis. The sequence goes on along the minus strand of OX465599.1, from coordinate 335,318,869 downwards.
ATCTCCTCCTGTAGTTTTCTCATGTAAACGTGTATATAATTAAGCACAACGTGACTATCAAAGTATCAATACGAATTACGAGCATGGTGAGAGTCATATCACTTAACTTGTATGAGACACATGGCACATGTTCGACTCTATTCTCACTTCCGTCATAAACCGTGTTAGAATAATTCCGCAGCGCATAATAGATCATCCGAGGATCAAGCAATCACACGAGGCACGACACCGAGATTTGTTAACGAAGTTCACCTATCATTGGCTACATCTCGGGGGCTTGACTATGGGCGCTCCTCCCCATGACACCGCTACAATACCGCACACCGGCCACCCGGGCGTCGGCACACGCCGCCGGCTTTCCCTGCGTGCCTGTGCTATTATGTTGGCATAGGTTACAACCGTGGGGTGCCTCTCATTATATGAGAGCCCAAGGATACAACGTGTCCGACTCCAACACTACACGTATCCTACCCACACTACAACTCCAAATCGAGTGTAACCTAACTAGTACATATTATTCGACACAAACTCAACAAACTCCACCTTGGCGAATATTCTCCACCACCTTGAATTTGTCCATGCGTCAAACTTCCATGTACTCCGAACTTGAGTTGTCTTCTTTGTAGCTTACCGAGAGCTACTCGACGAGTCTTCCCCAGATCCACCGCCTCCGTGAGATCCTTCCGCTATTCCTGCAACTCCAGTCTCCGTGACTCCACCTGCAATAGTGCTCCCTTGCAACTTGTAAAGATGCAAAGCCGTCTTCTCTCCAATCATCACGATCACCTCATCTTCCATGATATTCAAGGTCTTCTTATCCCGATCACAACCAGGGGCGGAGCCAGCGTTGTGGCGTTGGGTTCAAGTGAACCCAACGAATTTTTGCTGCCATGTATACGTGTACGCAGGTAGTCACGTGTTGAACCCAGTGGAAAACTAAGGTTGCACCCATCTAAAAAGTTGAAAGCCTATTAGTCCACGAATCTTCACGTCAGTAAGCGCATCAGCAGGTCCACAACTCTCTCGCTCGCCCAGTACTGGCAACGATCTTTCCTCTAGTCGTCCCTCCTATCGTTCGTCCATCACCTCATCAGCGCCTCCTCCTATCTTGCGCATCGCCTAGTCTCTAGTGGCGAGCCCCCAAGGAAATAAGAGCAGGTCAGCGTGCAGTACAAATTTGAGATACAAAAGATCACATCATCACATGTTCTTCTTCTTATGCATTTTCTGTCTAGCCTAGAGCGGTAAAGCCCTTTGCCCTAATTTCTAATTTACCTTTCCTGAAGCTTATTTGATCCAAGGTAAATTAGATGTAGGCACTTCTAGACCACCTGTTAGATGTAGTAATGTGCATCAATATCGTTGATGTAAGTAGTTTTATGAAGCCATCTATACCGAGTAATAATCTTAAGTTGATCCATGTATTATTTGTGTTGCGCCTTTTCACGGGTCCCAATAAGAAAAAAGTTTGGAGTGAAGCATCGGCAGTTAATGACCGAATCGGTTGAAAGGGGACATTCTAAATTGTGAGTAATCGTATATGCTTCTTTTGATTGATAGTATTATACACGTATCAAACGAGGGACAAGCAGAAGCTGCATCCAACGTTGTGAAATTATTTTAATACCACTCTACTAACACTATGTAAACAAGACATTTTTATAATTTCATTGAAATGGTATGTTTTACAGTTCTTTTTGCGAATGTTGTAGTATTTTCTTCTTAATGGGTAAAATATAAGCGTCTAAATATTTCTATTTGGTATGTTGTCTTTAGATGCTATACTCTTGGTATATGATTGTGTGAAATTGAACATTGTACTTGATTAAGTCATACTTAATATTCAGGACAAATCAATGAGTAAACCCATTAACCAAATTTTCTGGCTCCACCCCTGATCACACGGAATTCCATACCACCATCATGAAGAACTCCAAGCGAAATTAGATTCCTTCTTAGCCCTGGCACATGCCGAACTCCCCGAAGCATCCGCTCAACTCCGTCAAACATCTTGATTTTGATGTCACCTATTCCAGCAACACGATAACCTGTGTCATCGCCCACATAGGCTGAACCAAACTCACTAGACTTGTACGAAGAGAACCAATCCCTATTGGGTGTCGCATGAAAAGAGCTAGCTGAATTCAACATCCACGCTTCACTTTTGGTTGACCGCCTGTCTGATACTACGAGAACATCACTACTGTTGTCTGAGTCATCACCACGAGCTGCCACATTAGAACTAGACCCACCATCCAGATCTTCTTCGGCGAATTCTAATCTATTACATGGTAAATAACCTCAGCATCCATCTTAGCTGGCATAGCATCCCACAACGCCTTCAAGCATCCTGTTGTGCCAACAAATCTTTCACCCGTGTCTGCCATAACCCAAAGTTTCTAGTTCTGTTGAACTTCTCCACCTCAAATCTGGTATCCGATAGCGCCATGATTCTTTGTATAGCTGACACTCTGAAAAATAATTACCTCAAGCAAACTCCTTGTGACGCACAAGTACACAAACCATGTACTAACAAATCTCAGCCAAAAGCTTTGACCTCCTCACATGGCATGGCTCCTCTTCGCATAAAACCTGATGCTAGCATTGCCATGCAAACTATTCCAATGGATGGATGCAAACTACAGTACCATGATGAATTTTCCTGCCGACTTGATCTGCTCTCGGCAACGGACACGAGACGCCGCTTCCTTCAGGGACTCGGTCCCAATTTTGGTCCAAAACAAACTCGATCGCCTCCTATCGGCTCCGTACGCTTCAACCTGCCACAGGCCTGATTTGACCTCACCGTTGCTGATCGTACGCGACTTAAATTCAGCTTAGGCAACCCTCTCGCGTGCGACTCCGAGCACACAATGCCATCCTGCCAAACAGCCAGCCGCCGCCTCTTTACGCTCACCCGATCGATCCACGATCGCTGCACGTCTAGCTCTCAAAATCAACCTCTTCGATCTTCAACCTTGCTCTGATACCACTTGTTAGAATAATTTCGCAGCGCATAGTAGATCATCCGAGGATCAAGCAATCACACGAGCCACGACACCGAGATTTGTTAACGAAGTTCACCGAACATCGGCTACATCTCCGGGGATTGACTATGGGCGCTCCTCCCCATGACACTGCTACAATACCGCACACCGGCCACGCGGGCGTCGGCGCACGCCGCCGGCTTCCCCTGCGTGCATGTGCTATTATGTTGGCATAGGTTACAACCGTGGGGTGCCCCTCATTATATGAGAGCCCAAGGATACAACGTGTCCGACTCCAACACTACACGTATCCTACCCACACTACAACTCCAAGTCCAATGTAACCTAACTAGTACATATTATTCGACACAAACTCAACAAACCGTCTGCTCCACCGCACACGCTGGGCTGAATTTGGCTCACATGCTCCTATCGCTATCCTTTCATTGCAGTCCACGTGGCTCGCGCCGCTCCTGCTGCCGATCCGGGAAAAGGGTTGTCTGTCGACGCTGCAGCTGCTACCTCCTCTTCTATCCCATCCATCACGCGGCCCATCAGATTAGTGGATGAACTACGTTGAAGAATATAGTAGTTTTTTCTGTTATCTGTTGCAGCAAAAAAATAGCATCATCGTCGCCGACTATGCTTTGAAAATAGATGTATTTAGCATTGAAATATATGTAGATAGATCCATTTGAGCGATCATTCATGATCCATCCAACTGATGTACCTAAGAGATCTAATGACCTAAAAGAATGTGGATGAAGATCCAACTGTCTACAAAAGGCAATGACGTGGTTTAGTCGCGTGGAACTTCTTTTGACTTGGGGAATTAACACGCCCCCTGTTGTCGGCCGTGCAACCCTTATTGCGATTGTTCTCCACACTATCAGCAGTACTCAGTACCGCGCCTCGACATGGGGGCCTCTGGCAGCACCATCGTCGTGTGCCCCGCTGTCGTTGACCCTTCTTTCTCATCCAGTCCGCCTCCCTCTCCATCGCTCAGCAGGTTACACAAGTACTTTAATAAAGTTTGCCTTTACGGACTTATTGTGCATATATCCTTACAAAAGGTTAAATTTCATGTATAAAATATGCCTCCCTCTTGTTTTCATATATTGCCAGTATAGTTGCATATTATTGTTATTTCCCCGATTGTTCAAACTATCTCCTAAAAATCTTTTGTAAGGGTATATGCACATTGTGTACACACTACAAGAAATATGCTAACTTGTGACCTTCTTTCAATGACCTTGAAACAAATGGTCGTAAATCTATGACCATTTCGAACCAATTGGTCGTAAGCTGTTTGGAACGGCCTAAACCCGAAAATATAATGACCATTTTGGTAAAAAAGGTCACAGTTTCTTACATGAAAAGGTCATAAAGAAGACTACACCGGTCATTGGCTTTATTACTAGTTGATTACGACCAATTTAAATGATCGAGACTTAGATGTACTGGGTTGGAACTAGCACTTACATATGAAACCCACACACACAAGTTATGCAATGACAGTGGGACCCATCTGGCAAGTGAAGCCTGGCTACCACCAACCCGACAAGCGGGACCCAAACCCTTTTTCTACAATAACAGTGAAACCCATCTGCCATGTGAGGCATGACTAACACCGAGCTGACAAGTTGGACCCACACCTTTTTTCCAATACCTGAACCATATCATGTGAGGCCAGGCTACCACCGCAACCATCTACGGAGTAGCAAAAAAAGAGAGGATGGGCACTCGAACCCGCAACCTCCCTCTGGTCATCCCGCATAGCAAAGCGCCAAACCACCAGGCCACCACTTGATTGCTGAATCAAGACCTACATAATCTAAACTCTAGTACCTTGTTGGGCCTGGGCCATGTTCCAACGCGACACCTGCTCTCTACTTTTTTTTCTCAACATTTTCATGTGCTACTGGGCCAACAGTCGTAGGCCACTAGAAGCTGCGTATAGGTGTGAAATTTGGGCTTGTCATGAATTTGAGTCCACATAAATAGAGAGAGTTTGCTAAAAAACATAAATAGAGAGTTCAAAAATCAGTTAGTTTGAAATTTAATTTAATTTTAAAATTTGCAAATGACCTTAGATCGAAATGGTCTAATAATTAATTTGGTTCATCTTGAGAAGATGCATATGATGGCGTGTTTCCCACTTTGCGAAGATTTTCAAAATGCAAAGTTTTGTATATTTATTTATTTATTTCGATTTTTTATGCTGATTTCAAAATACGATCAAAATGGTGAGCATGACTGTTCATAGCTATTGGATCTATGATGAAATAGCTACATGTGTACAGACAAATGAATTTCAGAAAAATTAAAGAGCAAACTATAAAGCACATATAGTTCAAATTTGACCCGATTCCTACTGAATCGGTGGAAATTAGTATATTTGATGAGGTGTATGAAAAAACTTTGACATTCTATATATGAAACATTATTCGGCGTGCAATAAAAAATGTTCATCGTCTAAAGTATATAAAAAGTTCAATGTATATTAAAAATCATTATTTATAATAAGAAATTAGGTGTATAAAAAAATGCTTATCGTACAAAATAAAAAATCCAATGTATATTAAAAAAGTGTTCATTGTACATTATAAAATGTTCAATATATGTAACAAGAAAGTTCAATCTGCATTAAAAAAAATCGACATCTTAAAAATGTTCTGCATAAAAAAATAAAAAATCAACGTATATAAAAATAATCGAAGGATACCCTTTAAAAAAATTCTTATGGCAATTTTCAAAATGCATTCGAAATAGCGGGCACAACCGTTTGTAGTTGGAGGTGGACTCTTTGTTGAAATAGCTGCATATATATCTAGAAATGATTTTTATAAAAAAAATAAAGGGTAAACTATGAAGCAGTTGTTGTTCAAATTAAACCATTTCTGACTTGATCTGTAGTGATTTTCAATTTTAGGATTATTTAGTTAAAGAAATTTGAGGACGTGACTTTGAATGTTTCATATTGGACATACTATAATATTGGAGTTGAAATAAATAAATAAATGAAATATCTTTGTAAAACTCATTTTAGGCACTCGAAAAATGGAAAATAAAATTTCCGTGCAAAGAAATTGAAAAAATCCCTTTAGGAACATTGTTTGCCATTCCAAGATGCACACTTGTGCACAATATAAGATCATTTAAACAAACTATGCCATGAATGTGGCCATAAGATTGACCATTTGGCTTGAAAGCCATGAATATTCACACATGATAGCTCATCTCTAAGAACGCTTTTTAAAACATTTGCCGTATTACAAGTTTATTATTTGTCCTAGTATTTGTTCACATACAATGACACAATGCGAAGGTTTTCCATTTTTTTGATTTTTTTGATTTTTTTGATTTTTTCATGCCCATTTCAAAATGTAGTCAAAACGGTGGGCATGACCGTTCCTAGCTAGGGGTTGATTCTTTGAAAACTATTGGTGTTTATCTGATTAAACAGATACTTCTGTACCTAAAAATAACTTTTGGAAAAAATCATGAGCAAACTATGAGGCAGTTGTAGTTCAAACTTGACCCACTTCCAACTGAATCGACGGAAATTTGTCTTTTTCACGAGAGGTGGAAAAATATTTTTACTCCCAACCATTTGGTCAATGGTACATTATATATGGCCTAATATTTTAGAAAAATGATTTGATCAAATTTTGCAATAAATATATGGTAGGTCCTTAACAAAAAAAAGTTATTTTGGGCACTCAAAAAATGGAAAATGAATTTTTCGTGCAAAGAAAATGAAAACTCTCTTTAACAACATTGTTTGCCATTCCAAGATGCACACTTGTGCATAATATGAGATCATTTGAACAAACTATGCCATGAATGTGGCCATAAGATTGATCATTTGGCTTGAAAGCCTTGAATCTTCACACATGGTAGCTCATCTCTAAGAACACTTTTTTAAAATAGTTGTCGTATTACAAGATTATTATTTGTCTTGGTAACTTGGTCACATATAATGACACAATGCGAAGGTTTCCCATTTTTTTTCATGCCCATTTCAAAATGTATTCAAAACGGCGGGCATGACCGTTCCTAGCTAGGGGTTGAATCTTTGAAAACTACTAGATGATGCCCCGCACATTGTTGCGAGAATTTTCTTAAAATATATTTGAATAAAATATTTTGCTAAATGAAACTTAAATATTAGAAATAATAGTGATTGAATTAATATATGAATTTAAGATGAATATATTAATAGAATTGGTTTTTTATGCATGCATGTTGCATGTTAAGGTTGATTGTTATTATGCTTAGTGTCATCTTGAGGTGGACCTTTTATCATGCATGTGAAATAATGAGGTGGCATGCTTGCATGTTTAGAAAAATATGTTAGTGGAGGATAGCTATTTAGATATAGAAGATTTTAAATATCACGCATACAACTTATTATATTTGATTGTGTTTTATTTTATTTTATCATAAGTATCGTAAAAGAATGAAAAATATTTTTCCATGTTGCATTTTGTAGTGGGTCTTGTCTCATGCATCGTTGCATGATGTGGCATGCTTGTATTTCGGGATAAATAAGTTAGTGGAGATCATGGGAATTGGTCGCCCTATATTTCAACAAAATTTAATTATGTGAATTTTAAATATTTATATTAATGAAAATGAACCAAAATTTTAATCACACATACTACTTATTATATTTGATTGTTTATATTTATAAATTATTTTTTGAATATAATAATAGTAAGAGAATGAAAAATATTTTTCCATGATGGTTGCATGTTGAGGTGGACCTTATCCCACTCATAATTATGTGATGATGTGGCATGCTTGCATGTTGAGATAAATAAGATAGTGGGGATGATCTATTATAGTATTATAGATTGGTGTTTCTTTGATTAAATAGATACTTATGTACCTATAAATTAATTTTGGAAAAAATCATGAGCAAATTATGAGGCATCTGAAGTTGAAACTTGACCCACTTCTAGCTAAATCGGTGGAAATTTGTATTTTTTCACAAGAGGTGGATCAAAATATTTTGACACCCAAACATTTAGTCAATTTTACATTAAATATGTCCTAATATTTTAGAAAAATGAGTCGGTCCAATTTTGCAACAAATATATGGTAGGTCCTTCACAAAAAAATCATTTTAGGCATTTAGAAAATGAAAAATGAATTTTTCGTGCAAAGAAAATTAAAACTCCCTTTAGCGACTTTGTTTGCCATTTCAAGATGCTCACTTGTGCACGATATGAGATAATTTGAACAAACTATGCCATTAATGTGGACATAGGATTGATCATTTGGCTTGAAAGCCATGAATCTTCACACATAATAGCTCATCTCTAAGAACACTTTTTCAAAATACTTGCTGTATTACAAGTTTATTATTTGCCTTGGTGAATTTGTCACATATAATAACATAATGCGAAGTTTTTACAAAAAAAAAGAAAAAAAATTCATGCCCAATTCAAAATGTAGTCAAAACGGCGGGCATGACCGTTCCTAGCTAGGGGTTGAATCTTGGAAAAAAAATGGTGTTTCTCTGATTAAATAGATACTTATGTACCTAGAAATGATTTTTGGAAAAGATCATGAGCAAACTATGAGGCAGTTGTAGTTCAAACTTCACCCACTTCCAACTGAATCGGTGGAAATTTGTCTTTTTCACGAGAGGTGGATCAAAATCTTTTGACAACCAAACATTTGGTCAATTGTACATTAGACATAGCCTAGTATTTTTTTAAATTGATATTTTCAAATTTTGCAACAACTATTTGCTAGGTTCTTCACGAAAAAACTTATTTTGGGCACTTGAAAAATGAAAAATGAAATTTCATGCAAAGAAAATGAAAAATCCCTTTGGAAACATTGTTTGCCATTCCAATATTCACCCTTGTGCACAATAAGAATTTATTTATTTTAAATTTTTATGTCAAAAAGTAGAAGAAAAACAAAAGGAAAAACACAATTAGATATGCTTTATTCTCATTGGTGGAATCACTTGTGGCATGGATCGATGACGTGGCAAATATCCGGCCATCCATCCGCCACTACAAGAAATATGCTAACTTATGACCCATCTTATTGGTCACTGAAAGGTCACTGTCTTTCATTTATGACCTTTTTGTGACCAAAATCAGTTGGTCAAAAGCTGAGGGTCGCAAAGCGGACATGGTGACCTTTTTTGTGAAATGATCGTATATGATTACGACCAAAGAAAAGGTCATAGACTTTGTGACCAACTGCTTTGGTCGTTGGGTGTTTGCCCAATCCACGTTAGATCCAACGTGCGAAGCTGACCTGGCAATTTTTCAGCCCGATCCACTTGACCCATCAATATGGGCCTAGCTCAACAATTCAGCCCACTTAAGATTTTTTTTTCTCTAGAAAGATTCATGGGTCTAGCCCAAGATTTCGGTCATTCAATTTCTAGGCCATGGCCTTTTATATTGTTCTATCCATTATATTTGGAGTAGTCCCACTTGTCAAAATCTCATACATCGGTCCCACATGTCAGAAATTCTAAAATTGATCATATTATTTTCATAAGTGGGCCCACTAGTTAGGTTTTCATTTCACATTTTCTCAACATACATGATAACTATTTCAAGCAAAATAGAAGAAATATAATTCATCAAATAACACTAAATTAGTATATTACAATCTGTTACAATATTACAATTTACAATCTACTACACACAAACAGATCAAACAACTCTTTGCTGAGTAGGGCTTCACCACTTTGCACTGGGCTTCACACTTCAAATTTCTTAGGCCTTAAGCTCCTGTAAAAGAGTGAACATACATGCTACGAGCATTAGAGTGTACTAATGCTAAGGCCAGAACCAAACAACTGCAATGGCAACACTAATTAAACATCAAAGAAGATCTAAAAAGGTAAATAAAATATGCGGTATCATACACTTAAAAGATCTGATCAATGTTTAGCAGAAATGTTTGTGCGAGTAACCTTAGTATTTCAAATCAGATTTCAAAATGCTAGGAAATGAAGTTACGGAAGACAATTAGGTATTCTATGTCTGCAGCATTTTAAACAACCAATACGATTCTCTGCAAGTGACAAAATTAGTTTCCTTCACATACTAATCCTTGCAAGTTGAAAAAAAGACAAGGTAGCATCAAATCAGGTGATAGTTTGTGGGAATCGATGCGCATAGCATGAACGAATCAAATGGGTAAAACGCCAATCAAGTAGGCCTCATTGTCTTTCTCGTTCCATATTAGTTGTTGATTAACTGAAGGCAGACACACAAGTATTTAAGGAGGAAAGCAACATACATGTGCACTTGCGAGGCAACAGATTCTGTGTCATCCACCACACCAACCACCGTCGCGTACCCGTCGCTATTGGCAACGTTGCTCCTGCAGCAGCAATAGATAATCATTTATGAATTAAACGGACCGGCTATACATACAAGGTTATTCTAAGCATGTTAGTACAGTCCAACTATAAAGTGGATGGCACACAAGCTGGCTGCTTAGATATCACTTTCTGCAACAACAAATGATTTTGATCGTTACCCAACATGTTAAAGGCAGCCGCGCCGCTCTACTTCAACTTAGGGATCCTTGCACTTGAAGATGTTCTTCTTTGCCCCTGAAGAAACATCCGCCAGCAGGCTCTTCATGTGTAGTATTACTATCTGCACCATCATGCATGGACAAGTGCGCCAGTTTCAATACAGTGCATGCACATGTACATTTACAATCAATAAATCTGCTAAAAAAAAATGCTCACCATAGAAGAATCAAGAATTTTCTTGACATGGAAAAAAATCAATACAGGTTTACGCTAAGTGTGGCCCAAGTGAACAACGAAACGAGCATTGTACTTCTATATAAAACACAGTGACATAAGAGGACATATGATAAAGCATATACAAGAGGCATATACGGCATGCATAATCATTGATCATTAACAAGTGAACAAACGAATAAATGGTCAACCAGGATAGAGTACACAATCAAGCAAAAATATTTCACACAATGCTAGGTAGAGACAATGTCCAGCACATCTCAGTCGCACCTGAACAAACTAAATCAATTGTTGGATCCTAAGTCCATCTAAAAACTGCGTGCCTACATCAAGAATCTGCACAAAGTGATGGATCAATTTTTTGCGAATCAAAAGCAAGCTATAGATGGTAGAGACGCACAAAGGTCCTAATCTACCCTTGTCTGCTGCAGTTGGCTGAACTGTTGGGCTGCTGCAGAAGTTGCAAGGGACACTACAAGAAAACTGTTAGTCCATGACGGATTTGCGATGACGTTTTCAGAAACTGTCATGAACGGCCCGGTACAATCCCGCAAGCCCGCCAAAGCCCGCTAAAGCCCGCCTAAACGTTCTCGTATAAAAAGCCAAACCCTAAGAGTTGTCCTCGCTCCCTCCTCTCTCCCCTCTCCGCAGCGGCGCAGCCCCCTATTCCCATCGCCGCACCGACCACATCTTCGCCTCCCTCCTCTCACGGCTTGCCGCCGGCGCTGCCTTCCTCTCACTTGAAGATCCAGCAGCATGAGGCGACTTCTACTTCCGGACGACGGGTGCCCGATCAAGCACGACGCGAAGCGGTTCCCTCCCCCGATCGTCCCCGACCTCAATGGCGACGGCCAACGCTAAATCCTTCTGCCCAAGGACGCCCAGATCCAGGTCTGCTGCCCCTCGCCCACGTCGCCGCCGGCACCACCCTCGACGACTTCCATGATGCACGGCTCATGCGCGTGATCTCTCTTCTCCCAGCCAACATCCGCGTTCTGCGTGGCCGCTGGGTGCCGCCCAATGGCCATGGCCGTTGGGCCCCTCAACCGTTCTTGCAAGTAGTTTAACAGTCGGATGCAGGTGTTGGTCTTGCAGGGACGCAATCTTCAGGTAGCATGTTTTAGCACATGGATTCCTAGTGATTTATTTTACATTTTTTTGGGAGATGACACCTCAGTCAATAGTAACAAGCGCAATCACCATTTGTGAAAAGATACCAGGTGTTTTATCCAAAACATAAGAAAGAAAGCAAGCGTACATGTATTTGTGGACTTCTTAGTTTAAACTTCCATGCAATTATGAACATAGATCTTTATAATAATGATGGGAAAAGCTAAGCACCTCCGCCGCATCACTAGTGCCCTTGTGTGGCGGTTGCCCATGCAAAGGATGGGCATGCAAGATTAGTACCACATGCTGACATCATCGCATTAAATGCGTTTTGTGAATTTTTAAAATGATTTATTTTACAAACTAGTAATCCGATTTGCGTTCCGTTTTCACGGTGAATTTGTTTCACGAGAGCTTCGAAACAAGATCCCATATTGATATGTTTTGATGATATTTTTTCGTCATCGACAGTTGCCAGATTATGTCACCCTAGTTGCCATTTTTAACGTGAACTGTTGTCACAAATGTTTGTACATAGTTGCCGGAAGAATAGTTCCGTATACTTAAGCTTAGGATACAATCTGACAAAATAAAATGACAACTCAAACTGATAAAAATGGAAAAACAATAAACATGATGTGAATTAGATGTAAAGAATACGACAACTGAATATAAGTAACCGGTAATCAATTGTTCAAGCACAACAACTCATTATGACATTTTTTGGTATAAATAACATGGTAAGTATGAATGCTTTTTAGGTGATTCTAAAAAGAAACACATACAGATATCATAAAATAAGTTTTTTATTTGTATATGTTAGTGTATAGTGTTTTAACAATCAAGTTGGTATAATCTGATAACTAAATGAATAATTATCAGGTAAGTAGAACAACAATGTGGAAAGTACTGATGAAAACAAATTTTTAACAACCAAGTTGGTATAATCTGGCAACTATATGAATATTTATCAGGTATGTAGAACAGTAATGTGGCAACTACTGATGAAAAAAAAATTCAAAACATATTGACATGGGATCTAGTTTCGAAGATCTCGTCGCGAGAAAGCTAATGGTGGAAACGGATAATCAATCGGATTAACGGTTTGAAAAATAAACCATTTCAAAAATACAAAAGCTAGAACATTTTGCTAGTACTAGTACGTACTAGTCAGCCGCCGCACGTCAAAGGGCTAGATGCGGCGCCTCTACGGAGTCGGGTCCAATAATGATATGTCTAATACCTGACAGTGGAGTACACCAAATCCTAAATAATCTGATATTTTTATTAGGATGGACTGTCTATAATAACTTATCTTACTGTGAAGAGCTCTTCCTTAAATCTAATGTTCTAATCTGTAAAGAGCTCACTTTCAACTTGTGCTTCTGCAAACAGTTTGTCTGCTCCTATTCGGTCTTCTAGAGGTAGGATAAAGCATCCACTGTTCTAATGCAACTATACACCACTTTTGTCAATCTATATAATATACCTGCGGTCATGTTTTAACATCAATAGCTTAGCTTATCAGCACAACACTTAGCATGCTTGAGCAAATCCCTAGTCTTCTTGTGTTCACCATGGATGAGGCTTGTGCACGTATATTTAAAAAAAATGAGGCTTGGGCACTTACTTTTTTTTAAATGAGGCTTGTGCATTGTTTACATATTTTCTATGATGTGGCAGATTTGGTAGTTTAAGTGGAGAAGATAGCTCAAGATTAAAAAATAAATAGAGATATGGTTAAAAATATCTCTAGTAATTTTGATAGAAAAATAATTAGAAAACCTCTTCCTTTGCTGCTGCATAGGGAGGTTCTCACGGTTTACTTGTACACAAGGGGTATGGTGTTTAGATCTTACTTCATAGAAATAGAGTTAATCGAATGAATTTCTATTCTGATTAGTGGGTACTATGAGATTTCAAAGTTTGTTATTCACATTGATTTTTTAACTGTTACAGAGGCTGGTGTCGAATCTACACCAGAACAAAGGGAAAGTTAATGACCAAGCTGATGTACTTCTCAATATATATGGTATGATGGCAAGTTCAAGCCTGCAGCCCTTCACAAATCTGTTCATCTTGTCTCCAGCGGCTACTTCCTCAATGTTTTCGTCTTCCACCATAATTAATTTTTGCAATGACCCAGCCTAAAATATCCAATAAAAGGTGAAGCAAATTTTGTAGTTGCAAATAATTGCTTTGGGAAAGATGGCAAAATGCATTACTTGTAGATGAGTAAAATTTTCTTGCCAATAGCTTGTTTGGATATCTAGTGAGTATGCGTGTGTGTGAAACATCTAAATGTTGTTAGTTTTTTTTTGCTGCATGCCATCGTGCAGACACCTGAAGCACAACGATCCTGGCCACCATTCCTGACTTGACCTCCACATCCTCAATGGCAAACTCAATCATGTGGCAAGCTCTCTGTCCTCTTGTTTTGTATGCAATGAGCCAGATTGTTGTACCCATGATTAGCATGTATGTATGGGTCTATGCTGGGTCGGTTTATTTCCTACTGCTTGTTGTTTGTGTGAGAGATTGAGATAGAGGTTGTGCTAATGAGAGTTTGTTTCTATGCTGCTTTGAGAGAGAACTCGTATAGCCACATATACCAAGTGAATCATGCTCTAATCAGCCACGATATATATTCAGTAACTCATTGTTAATATTCATATTTGATTTCTTTCTGTGTGATTCTAAGTTGTCCATATGTGTTCTTTTTGTATGATTTCCAAATATATTTCTTGCTCATAAAATGTGCATCTTGGCTAAAAAAATGTAATGTTGCTGTGTATTGTTCCTTCTTCTTGTCATTTTATTGTCGTTGAGCTAATTATTGTCGTTTTAAATAAAGGTTTGAAAGCATGTTTTCTCATAATTCATTTCTCATGTAGATTGTTCTCACAAATTGTTTTTTGATATATTTTATTGGTAATTGAAATACAACACAAGATACTACACTCAGATTTTGGTTTAGAAGTGTGGCTACACTTGAGATGGAACAAATGACACGAGACATGAGACGGGACACAAGATATACATATTTTATGTATGTGATTGCATATCTTATGTAATTTGTTATGGTGAACAAATTTCTGTAGTTCTGAATTTGTATATGTACACTTATCATATTGTTTTTGGATAAGTAATGATGTGTCAGTATAAGATGTATTGCGCAACCTAAGATGAATATGGTTTCGATCAGGCATGATAATAATATATATGTGTCTATAAGAATTTGGTACAATAAACACAAATAATATTCCAGTATTAAAAAAAATCGGTGAAGACCACAAATAAGGGACTACAATGGGCTGCCAAGTCAGATCTGCATCAGCTGCATGTCAGATCCGCATCAGCTGCCATGTCATGCATATCCATGACGGTCCTGTCTGTCATAAGGGGTCGGGGCCGGGTCTGGGCTGGATGGGCCTAGATCAGATCGATGACGGCTGAAAACCGTCATGGAGGGCATGGTAGTGAATTATGACGCGATATACATGACGGAAAAAATTCCGTCATGCATACCTGTCCACGACGGTTTTGCACAGTTCCATGACAGATTGGGACTGTCATGGATTAACGGATTTCTTGTAGTGGGAGGAGGACGTGGAAAGGCTAGCCGTCGTACCTGCTGCAGGGAACTTGCACAGCCGGTCGGGTCGAGGGTGAGGTGATGCTTCCTCTTTTAGCTCCCCGGCGAAGTCCAACTCGTTGTCCTCCATGGCCTTGGTGGCCACGATCCAAGGAGACGACCGAAACCTCCCTGCAACGCGACGTCGATGAGGACATCCGAGGGTCCCGTCGATGATGTCGTCTGCTTGGTTGCTGGCGTGGGGAAAATCCACCACAAACCCTATGTCAAGCGGCGCCGAGGGATGGCCAGCTCGACGGAGGGGCGCGCATCGAAGCACACGCACGCCGTCAATCCAGACTGCCGAAACAACATGGCTGCAGGGCTGTGGTGCATCTATTGCTGGTGAGATTGGGTGGCGCGCTCGATCTGCTGTAGGAGGAAAAAGGGGAGCGACTTGGAGGAAGGGTGGATATTTAGGGTGGGGGAGGAGCAGGCTGCGGAGGAGGGACCTTCCGGCGAGGTGAGAGAGCCGACATCTTCGATCTGGATCGGGGAGAGAGATAGGGGCGGCGGCGGCGCGCCTGTGCTCTCATGAAGGAAAGGGGATCGAGCGAGGAGAGGTGAGTACAACGCGCTGTTACGGTTGGGCGGCACGCCGCTAGACGTTGGATCCATAGCGTATGGACGGCTCAGATTGGCTGAAGTGGGGCGATCCGTGGGAGGAATAACTCTGCCTTCTGATTGGATTGACATATGTGTGATTCAAAATAGTTTTTAGATGCTAAATATAGAGGAATTTTGTAAATCAGCTATAAAAAGATATCTTATTATACATATGGGTGTATACTGGAATGGCAAACAATGTTTTCAAAGAGATCTTTCATTTTCTTTGCATAAACATTTTCTTTTCCATTTTTCAAGTGCCCAAAATGAGTTTTTTTGTGATAGACATATCAAATATTTGTTACAAAATGGCACCACACCATTTTTATAAAATATTACACCATGTTTTATGTACAATTGACCAAATTATTGTGTGTCAAAAGTTGTCGATCCACCTCTCATCACAAATACAAAGTCCGTCGATTCAGCTGGAATCGGGACAAATTTGAACTACGGGTGCTTGATATTTTACTCGTGATTTTTTCCAAAAAAAATTTAGTTACAAAAATAGCTATTTCATTAGAGAAACACCAAACTGTTTCCAAGATTCAAACACTAGCTAAGTACGGTCATGCCCACCGTTTTGACCGCATTTTTGAAATGGGCATGAAAAATTCAAAAAATAAATAAAAAATGGGAAAACATTTGCATTGTATCATCATATGTGACCAAGTTACCAGGAAAATTAATAAACTTATAATACAGCAATTATTTTAAAACAATGTTCTTAAAATTGAGCTATTATGTGTGAAGATGCGTGGCTTTTAAGCTAGATGGTCAATCTTATGTCCACATTCATGGCATATTTTGTTCAAATGATCTGGTATTGTGCACAAGGGTACATCTTGGAATGGCAAATGATGTTGTCAAAGGGAGTTTTCATTTTCTTTGCATAAAAAAATCGTTTTCCATTTTCCGATTGCCCAAAATGAGTTTTTTTGTGAAGGATCTACCATATATTTGTTGTAACATTGGACCAACTCATTTTTATAAAATATTTGGTCATATTTAACGTACAATTGACCAAATGGTTAGGTGTAAAAAGCTTTTATCCACCTCTCATGAAAAAGACAAATTTTTGCTGATTTAGTAGGAAGTGGGTCAAGTTTGAACTACAACTGCCTCGTATTTTTCCCATGATTTTTTCCAAAAAATATTTTTAGGTACAAAAGTATATATTTCATAAGAGAAACACCAAAAGTTTTCTAAGATTCAACTACTAGCTAGGAACGGTCATACCCGTCGTTTTGACCGCATTTTTGAAATGGGCATGAAAAATTCAAAAACAATCAAAAAATTGGAAAACCTTCGCATTGTGTCATTATATGTGACCAAGTAACCAGGGAAAATAATAAACTTGTAATACGAAAAATATTTTAAAAAGGTGTTCTTATAAATGAGTTATCATGTGTGAAGATTCATGGCTTTCAAGCCAAATGATCAATCTTATGGCCACACCCATGGAATTGTTTGTTCAATTGATCTTATATTGTGCACAAGTGTGCATCTTGGAATGACAATCAATGTTGCTAAGGGGAGTTTTCATTTTGTTTGGACGAAACATTCATTTTCCATTTTCCGAGTGCCCAAAATGAGTTTTTTTGTGAAGGACCTACCATATATTTGTTGCAAAATTGGACCAACTCATTTTTATAAAATATTAGGTCATATTTAATGTACAATTGACCAAATGGTTGGGTGTCAAAAGCTTTTCTCTACCTCTCATGAACAAGACAAATTTCCGCCAATTCAGTTGGAAGTGGGTCAAGTTTGAACTACAGCTGCCTCGTATTTTGCCCAAGATTTTTTCCAAAAAATATTTTTAGGTACAAAAGTTTATATTTCATCAAAGAAACACCAAAAGTTTTCCAAGATTCAACTATTATCTAGGAACGGTCATGCCCGTCGTTTTGACCGCATTTTGAAATGGCATGAAAAAATAAAAAAAATTGGAAAACCTTCGCATTGTGTCATTATATGTGACCAAGTTACTAGGGCAAATAATAAACATGTAATACGATAAATATTTTAAAAAGTGTTCTTATAAATGAGCTATCATGTGTGAAGATTCATGGCTTTCAAGCCAAATGATCAATCTTATGGCCACATCCATGGAATAGTTTGTTCAAATGATCTTATATTGTGCACAAGTGTGCATATTGGAATGACAATCAATGTTTCTAAGGGGAGTTTTCATTTTCTTTGCACGAAAATTTCATTTCCATTTTCTAAGTGCCCAAAATGAGTTTTTTCCTATAAATTTTTCGTGTACTCGAGAAACATTTTCTCAATTTCCATCATATTTAATACATGGTCAACATTTTTTCTATACACATTTAACAATTTTTAAATATTTGATTATCATTTTTAATACATGGTGGAATTTTTTACTATGCGCATTAAATATTTCTGTCATATTTGATTAACATTTTTAAAATATAAGTTAAATATGTTTTGACACCCCTCTATTTTGAAAATATAGTAGAACATTTTTTAAATTGTAATGAACCAAATTTAAGTATGTGGCCTCGTCCTTTTTGAATATGTGAGAAATACGGGCTTGGATCGGCCTATGTGGCAATGGGAGGTCTCGTCTTACCAAGGCCCAGCCCAACAACGCAATCAGGTATTGAAATATAAGTTGTTTGTTCACATCTCACAAAACTGTTGTGGCGTAGTGGTGCGGTGTGACCGCTCGGTCCCGAGTTCGAACCCCGGACGCTCTGTTTTTGCGTATGCGTATTATTGGCGGATGCTGTGTTGTGGGTCCCTATTGTCAACACTGGTGGGGCCTCCTAGTCAGTAGGCCCAGCAACTAAAGGTGAACTCTAAATAGTGTAAGAGAGATTGGAGCGCACCGTTTTACAAAAGTCACCTACGTAGCCTGATGGTTCTTTCTCTACGACAGAGCGGGAGGGCGCTGGTTTCATTGATCAGGATGACACGTATGCAAAATTGATAAATAAGACTAATAATTAAGCTAGATGCATAAATATAATTGATGATGTGACATCCAATCATAGCAATGCATCATCATTATAAAGCTATGACCTATTTAAATTAGCCGTAATCAACTAATTAAAAACAAGTCCATCGATCATTCCTCCATGCATTATGACCATTTCTAATAAGGAAATGACGACCTTTTTGGCTAAAATGGTCGTTATCGTATAGGGTTTAGACCCTTCAAATCGCCTCACGACCATTTAGTTTAGAATGGTCATAGATTTATGACTAAGTTTTCCAAGGTCACTATGAAGAGGTCACAAGTTAGCATATTTCTTGTAGTGCGTCCGCTCGTCCATCCATCCCACCCACCGCAGCAAACCCCTCTCTCTCTCTCTCGCTCGAACCTCATCCGGCCCCTCCTTTGTTTCTCTTGCGCGAACCCTAGTGCTCCGCTCCTCCCTTTCCGCCACCCCTGCTGCGCTCCTCACTCTCCGATGGCCGATGAGCCTCCCTCACCCTGAGCCGCCGACGAGCCTCCCTACTCTGCCTCGACCAGCCAGCGCGCAGCCATGACCGTGGCTAGCCCAAGCTCCTCCTCCTAGATAGCTAGATCTTGCCGTGCACATGCCTCCGGCCGGCCCAAGATCCGCCCCCGCGGCGCCGGATCTGGGCATCCGTCACCGAGATCCGGCGAAGCTCCACTGGAACCCAAGGCCTGTTGCTTTGCCTCCGTGCGATCTGTCGTTGGGTCGCCGTTCCTTGCTCAGAGCGCCATCGGTTCCGCGCCGCGCTAGATTTGGCCTACGAGCGGGATTGCTAGCGGGCCATTGCCGCGATTACTCGCGTCTTGCGGCCGCCTCCGTCGTAGCCTGTAGCCTGTAGGCCACGTCCACCCGTGCAGGTTTTCTTCGTTTCTCCGGCGATTGCGCATCATAGCTTTTAAGCTTCCCGCGTGCACGGAGTGCTAGTTTGTTTGTCAAGGCGTGTTGTTCCTTGCTTCTCAGTTCTCACAGCTGGGGGTGGTTGCCAACCGCAGCAACGCTCTCGCGCTTGTTTCATGCTGTGATTTGTGTGGTTTTCAGGGCGCTCCGTGGTGTAGATAGATGATTTGTACCGTATTCGAGGTTTGTGTGGTGCAGTAGCTATGACTGCTATTATTTTGTCGGTTCATCCAGGTTTCCCTTGTACACAAAGCTCACACAGGTTAAACAAAAGAATGATGCTGATATTGTTTAAGCGTTTTTCATTTCAAATTAGTAGAGAGTCCTTGTCAAGCTGGCCTGAGCTCATTTGCTGCTCATCCCATGCTGTCGGTGATTGCTATATAACTCTGTCTGAAATCATAGTCTTACGCCATGCTTGAAGTCGTACCGTCAACCATAACATGTTTTTTCGTTTTTTTATGAAGTCGGCGTGGTTCTCTCTGGCTCCCGGCCGACCTGTGCCGAAGCCTCCCGCTGTTTGGCTGCAGGTGAGACTACATGCCCTCGATCTGCTGTCTTTGCTTCCTATCAATGCCATGTGTGCACCCAAATATTAATATGTAGTTGCATATCCTGTAGTGACCTTGTGCTAGAATTGCAACTGCTTATTCTGTATTAAAGCTTGGATTTATGCATAAATGTTACTATTTTGTATGCATGATATAATCTGTGCGGTGATGTTCTGTAGATTACTATAAATCCATATATTTTGAAATAATATTTTGGTTTTCTTTGCTCATATTATTTGCAATCTGTAGTAGTAGAGGCACTATGGTTCTGAATTCTTAGGTTGTTAGCTCTCGCTTCATAAGCAAACTTATGTGAATATACTACGCTTGCTGTTGATCATCTAGTGCACTAGTATGCAGTTCTCATTAACAATTTTTGTTTTCTTGATTCATTTGTACTATATGATTCAGGTCTTATACTTTGCCAGCAAGTAGCTCATACTGGCCGCTGTGCAAATTTTGTAGAAGCTAGATCCTGGAAATGCAAACTATTGTTCTTTATGGGTGTACCATGCTATTGAAATTACAGTATGAACTTGGATGGATGAGTTATTTATGCTTATCATTTTCTTCTTTGTCGTCAGTTGTAGTGCCTACTGTAATGATATGCAAGGTCAAGCATGGAGGTTTTAAGGACATGTACCCAGCCATGTGACACCTTTTCTTAAGGTTTGCACTAGTCTAATTTCCCTTTGTATTGACTGTTTTTGGAAATGATGGTGTCATTGTCCAACTATCTTATAAGTGTATTGTTGTGGCATGAGGTGTGATGTATGTTATCAATTGGTATCTAAATTAGTTCATCTTCTCACTTCCCTACCTGCTATAATGTTTTTGCAAGCTTATTATTTTTACTTCTATTACTACATGCTATAATATGCTTGCGAGCTTAAATTTTGTGCTTCTATTGCTATGGGACGATCTTTTGCGGTAAAATAGTGATGTTAGATGTCTGTTTGATTGATGTATATGGGCAAGACGAATTGAATCCTGCTGTGTACTTGTCAATTCTAGGCTTCTAGCTTACATTGGTGTTTTGCGATCCTGTTCTAATTAATGTGTATAGTTTCTATCTAAATGTGTGCACAGAAGTTCAGTTACATTCTGAAATATTATTGGTGCATCTTTTTTGTTTCTGAAATATAAAATAGCTTGCTCCTTTCTGCTGTCGCATCCCTACTATTAGCTTTGTATGTACTGCTACCTGATGAGTGCTTTCTTTGTAGTATTTCAGCTTGGCATGCATATGTTTATTCAGTTTGAACTCTACATGACATAAAATAATTCCACTTCATTGTTCTATGTTGTATAGTTCATTCAGTTTATATAAAGTCATAACTAATGAACATCTACTGTTAATCATGTATGGGATCTAGCCCTTGTTCTAGTCCTACTATGTGTTTGCACAATTTCTTCAGCATGTTGGCATGTTTGTTCAACTATTTCAGCAAATTGTAACTAAATTTGTTTTGTGCAGCAGTAGAGGCTCACCAGCGGAGGCAGGCTCATGCAGCAGCAGAGACGGAGTCGGGAACGACAGCAACACAACTGCAATCTAGCCTCCGTTAGTATTTCGTCGCAAGCTCCAGGATGAAGTCGGAAGGAATATAGTTCTAGCTCACTGGTGCTAGTTATACTTGATAGCTTGTTCTGTTTTTTTTGGATGGATACCTGATGTGAAATATGTTTGATTGTAAACTGACGTGAATAATGTTATTGTAATGGGCCAAGTTTGGTGATTTGCTCTATTTCTATTTGAAGCATTACTTCTATTTTCTGTCTGTTTCAATCTAAATATTTGTTTTATTTACTGGAAAATTAAAATCTGAAGAATATGACCCTGAAAATCGGGACCCACCTGATTAGTGGAGTGAAAAAAATAAAATTATACCTGTTGAGCCAAAAGGCCATAGTCCAAAAAATAAGTCTGAATTGTTGTGCTTGGCTCATTTAGCTGACCAAAATTGCGATGAAAAAATATATACAAATGAGCTGAATTAATGGGCTTGGCCCATATAGACGGGCGAACTGGACAGGCTGATTCTAATCTACGACCTTTTCATTTGGTTGTTATTTTGCCACGTTGGATCTGATGTGGGCTGGCCAATAAGCCAATGACCAAACCAATTGGTCACAACATCTACGACCTTTGGTTTGGTCACAATCATCTATGACCATTTCAGAAAAGAGGTCACAGTGTTCGCTTGGCGACCCTCAGCTTTTGACCAACTGATTTTGGTCACAAAAAGGTCACAAATGAAGAACAGTGACCTTTCAGTGACCAATATGTAGGGTCACAAGTTAGCATATTTCTTGTAGTGACATGAAATTTAACGGTGCGACTTAATTTAGTTCCAACAGGTGCATATGCAATGGTCTAGGGCCAACTTATCTTAGAAATGCATCATTACTCTCCAAAATAATCCAGTTATGTAAAACTAATCAAATAGTATCAACTATTAAATTATATATTACAAGAATGGAGCTACTTGAAACTGTTGCATGCAATGGATTGTAAAATAGACGTGTCATTTTTCTATACCGAATGACTACCAAAATACTAATGAGTTCGCATTTCAACCGGTGGGACACAAGACAATATATAAAATGGTTCGTGAAGCATCAAAAGTGACATCAACATAGGCACATGCGCCATTTTATCAAGTAATGGAATGGAATCAATGTGGAGAAAAGAGTACTTACCCACCAACAAACCCGAGCATGCATATATACCACACCATATTCATCCAACCAAGTAGCTGCAAGTTCAATGATCTACTGATATCAAATAGGTTGGTTATGTATGAGAAAGGCAAAAGAGTTACAAAATATTGGTCGTGGATGGGAGAGACAAAATGGTAGTGTCTCAAAGATATGATAGGACGGGAAGATGAGGATGCGAAAGTAAAACCACAGGGAATAGGAGACACCAAGAAAGAGTGAATTCGTGCCTGCACACTTTCCTGTAGTATGAATGCAAAAAGAACAACGATCCTACAAATGCTAGAGGTCCAATGAAATTATGTCTGATTTGTAAGTCTCATGGGTAAATTTCATATACACAAAGTGTACATGCCCTTACGAAAGTTCTATAGGCGATGTATATTTTGTTGGATAAAGAATCACAAAACCACATGCTATATATACTAATCATGGGAGATGTTGATCTAATCTTTGTAATACTGACCTCTTAAGGATTGTTCTTCGTGTGCATTTTATTTCACATGCCTAGGTTGGAGTATAAGTTAGTTTAGAACTTAGGACGAAGCTGTAACTTCAGCTAATTTGGAACAAATGGAAATTTGAAATTTTACTTATAATATCATTACACATATTTGAATTGATACTTGAAAATTATTGATATGAGTTTAGCTCTAAACACATTTTAATAATATTTATTACTTTATAAATATGCTAAATATAACTAATAGTCTAAGGTTCATTTTAAAGACAATGTTAGTGTCCAAACAATAGGTTTTACATAACCGAAAAGAGAATATGATCAAGACCGAAAGTTGAATGTGATACCTTCATATTCTTCGGACCTTATATTAGGTATTTGGGTGCGCAAGAACTATAGTTACTAGTTGATGCCCCACGCGTTGCTGCGGGAACTTTGCTAAAAAAAATGAATAAATAATTGTTACAAAAATATCTAAATTAATGAAAAGCAAATGTTAATTAAAAAATGCAGTTAAAATAATTGTCATTTCTATCAAAACATGAAGGGTGAAATCTAATGCAAAAATAACTTAGGACTAACATGCATGCATTGATGAAGTGGAAGCCTTGCATGAATAGAGTAATGAAAACTAATAATTTATGGTTTACACACATGCCTAGCTTATGTGGCATGGTTGCATAGCTCGGAAAAAATGTAGTGGGTTGTAGCTATTTAGATTTAGAAGTAGAAGATTTCAAATGCGCTGAAGAAAAAAACATTTTGCAAATTTGGATGAAGTTGATTGAAAACGGAACCGGCAAATATTGTGATAAAACATTCAAAGTTGTGTTCTGTAGACTTGGTCTGTGATGGAGACCAAAAGATTGATGCCGATTCTGCTGTAAAACTCTTGTTAATCATCATCTCATAACATACATTAGTAGTGCATGCTCCTGAAAGCTGACGCCCCGCATTATCATGAAGAAACATACCCCTGGAGTTTCACTAGTGATGCGGTATCTGTTCCCGAGCATGGTCACTTACTTATCCACTGAGTAGATCAGTGAAAATTGATTCCTTCCTTGTGCATGATTATTTTTCTATGCGTACATATTTCTCAAGGAGAACCAGCTCCGCTTTTTGTCGAATTGCAGGCAGAGGCTGATCCAAGTCCATCTACAATTTTAAAGTTGTGCGTAACATGTGCATAGGCAATGGTCCAGGGCCAACTTCTCTTAGAAATGCAGCATCACTCTCTAAAACCATCAAATTATATATGCAGCGCCTCTAGCCAAATAATATCAATAGCCCAATTTTATGTTATGAGAATAAAGCTATCACAAACTATATATTGTATGCCGTATATAATAAAAAAGGATGGATGTTGTATTTTTTGTACGCAATGGGTGTTAATTATCACTCCAACTGATAGTACAGAAGATAATGTATCAAAGCATTCCGAAGTGTCAGAAGTCATGTAGGGATATGTACTACGTTACCAAGTAATGACATCAAATCAATGTGAAAAAAGAGACAAAGCTACCAACCAACCAGGTCATGCCTATATATACATATACCTCGCCATCTTCGATCTATGGATTTCAGATAAGTTTGTCGCCGAAGAGAAAGACAATAGAATTGGTAGGCTAGAGAAATGGTGAAACGGAAGAGGAGGGATTATAAAATGAAAACCATTAAGGAATAGGAGACACCTGGATTGAGAGCATAGGTTCTTGGACGATCACTCCCAAAAAAGAATGCACATATGTTCTTCTGTCGCAAAAAAGTGCACATATATACCACACCATCTTCATCCAACCAAGTAGCTGCCACGACTTGTTGTTCTTCAGTACCACTTCCAGCTTGTGCACATGCGCACGTCCACTGTTATGCACCACATGGCTTAGAGCATCTCCAGCGGCGCCCCCCACTTTTTACGTCCAAACCGGTGAAATTTTTTCCATTCGCGCCCCAAGAGTCGAAATAGCGCCGGCGAACCCAAGAGACCCTCAGGTTTCTGGGGGTCTCTTGGGGGCGCCGGATGAAACTATAGTCTATCATGTGCTGACATGTGTCTTTTTTCTTTCAAAATAGCGCCAGCATCAACAGTTTGTGAGACAACTTTTGCTTGGGGTGGGTATATGAGTGGAAACTTGTCCTTTCCAAGACAACAAAATAGCGCCGGCGAGGTACTTTTTCCTCCAAAATAGCGCCGAAGTGCTCTTAGGGGCCTCCAACGGCTGGAGATGCTTTTAGCCTCGTGTCGTTGTACTCTCTTGCATAGTTTTCTTATTTAAGCGTGTATATAAACACACCGTGACTATCAAAATATCAATGCACCCTTTCATTGCGGTCCACCTGGCTCGCGCAGCTCTCCCTGCCGATCCGGGGAAGGGGTTTGGCTATCGACACTACATCTTCTACTTCCTCTTCCACCCGGGCCACCCTTGGGGTTCAGATTTATGTGCAACCTATTGACGGTCGTGCAACCCTTATTCCGATTGTTCTCCACACTTCCGGCAGTACTCTAGTCACGCGCCTCGACCTCTGGTAGCACCATGGTCCTGTGTACGGTGCACCGTTGTCACCGACCCTTCTTTATCATCCAGTCTACCTCCATCGCTCACCACTTCCAGTTCAAGCTATAGCTCGAGGCCACTAAGTAATGCAAATGGCGCCAAAAAAATTTACTCCATCTGGTGCAAGTACGATGTTGAGTGTCACCTCGATAATGCATCGAGCCCCTCCACGAGAGAGCCTTCTAGTGCAATGATGGTCTGACCATCATGATATGGATGTATGGTTTCATCGTGCACGGGCTGCCGGACATCGTGACTGCAACTTCACGTTCCCGTTCTGGGAAAACCAACACGGGTGTACGCTCCTCCTCATGCAAATGTCGTTTACCCCCCTTCAGGCCTGCTCTTGGCTTCTCTTCGAGGAGATCTCCTCCAAAAGTTTCATTTGATTTTATCTTAGGACTTTCGGTGAGCAAGCACTATAGTAATTTCACATGCCCCGAATAAGAAATCATTTTGCAAATTTGGATAAGGTTGCCGGAAAACAGAACATGCAAAATAATGTGACAAACCATTCAGAGTTGTGGTGTGTGGACTTGGTCTGTGATGGAGACAACCATGTTGATGGCGATGGTACTGCAGAACTCTTGTTTCACTTTGGGAAATGACCCCCCCCCCCCCCCCCCCCCGCCACATCTCATAACATCCATTAGAAGTGCATGCTCCTGAAAGATGACGCCCCATGTTTTCATGAAGAAACAAACACATGGAGTTTCACTAGTGATGTGGTACTTACTCATCTTTGTCCCGAGAAAGATCACTTACTTATCCACTGAGTAGAAGCTATGAAAATTGATTCCATCCTTGTGCATGATATTTTTTCTATGCGTACATGTTTCACAAGGAGAACCAGCTATTCTTCGGGGCATATTGCAGGCAGAGGCTGATCCAAATCCATCTACAATTTTAAAGTTACGCGCAACATGTGCATAGGCAATGGTCCAGGGCCAATTTATCTAAGAAATGCACCATTGCTCTCTAAAAGAATCCAATTATCTAGCGCCTCTAGACAAATAGTATCAATTGTTCAATTCTATGTTATGAGAATATAGGTATCACAAACTATTGCATGCTGTATATTCTAAAAAGGATGGATGGCGCGTATTTTATGTACCCAATAGGTGATTAATTGTCACTCCAACTGGTGGCACACAAGAAAATGTATCAAGCCATTCTGAAGTGTTAGAAGTCATGTAGGGATATGTACTACTTTCCCAAGTAATGACATCAAATCAATGTGAAAAAGAGAGACACCAACCAACCAGCGCATGAATATAACTCGCCACCTTCTTCCAAATAGCAACAAGCTCGACGGTCTACGGATTTCAAATAGGTTTTTAGTCGAAAAGAAAGACAAAATAATTGCTAGGCCAGAGAGATGGTGAGACCAAAAAGTATGTGAAATGAACAACATTAAGGAATAGGAGGCACCTGGAAAAAAGGCATCAGTTCTTGGACAATCTAAGGTAGTATACATGACAAAAAAATATGGCACTAGTGCTAGTCAGACTAGACCAGATGTATGTTATGGAGTCCTCCATTTCATGGTCAGTGTCTCATATATGTAGTAAACTGGCAAGGTGTCATGTGTTTCTACGCACAATAGAATAAAAATGCAATTGCACTGAACAACGATTTTCTATCTTACAAACACTTTCCTTCGTATTTCAGTGCAATTGTATGTAAGAGAACAACACAGGTCATATAAGGAGAGCAACACAGGTCATAGTTCAGTGAAATCCTCAATGCACAAGGAAGCAATCAATACGCACTGGTTCTACTCAGATAAAAAGTAGTAAACTTTCCCCAGAAAGAGATCAGTACGTACCGCATGAAACTCTAGGTATATGTTACTTCATGAATACATTGGGCTACAGGTTTCAAGAGCATGTACTGGTTAACAGTTCTCATTTTGTGTTGAAAATTGGGCCATCTTTGTCGTTTGGTCTAATTAAACCCTGTGTAACCCTGTCACCCTTTGCAAGACAATTCAATGAAGCTTTCAACATCTTCTCAAGAATTGCAATCCAAGTCCAACATTCTATGTCGTGTTAAGATTTCCATACAAATCTCATCTAACACCTACTACTACAAGTGCACCTATAAAAAACTGAACCACGCCATCTATTTGATTAGCATCAAATACAATAAATATCTCAAATCACATTTTATCTTAGTACAAGAATTCCTGGAGCTGATGAGTTCCGTTGTGATAGTGATCAATGAGACTATGACTACTCATCTTTATCGTCAACAACAAGGTTTGCTGGTTCGCGATAGGTTGATCAGACTGGAAGGCATTTGTCTCCCACATGCAACAAAGGGAAAGTCAGAAACTAGAAATTCACAAGTCACCTTGCAAATTACAGATACAAGACATAACAACAAATTAAGTTGGTTGAACACAAATATTTAGTATGATCTTCTCTTCATGAACATGATTTTTGTTAGCAGAGGGAGATTGGGAAGTTAGCGTGATCTTTTGATTTGCATAAAGAAAATCTTGTTTCTGTTTGCGTAAAATAAACCTTAGTTACTTGGTGTAATATGTGACTCCCCTGAGAATGGGACAACGACGATTTTGAAGGCGGCAAATTCAACCCAATTAAATAATCTACACTACTTTCACTCGGTTCCTAAATAACCTTCTATACAACATGAGAAGAAATTCTAGGTGTATGTATGATGATGAATATGTGGGGTGTCCGCCTGTAAGGACTCGGGAGATGTACTGTTGATGTCTGTTTTGAGATGAAAAGGGGCTCAATTGCATTGAGTGAATCAAGACAATTTTATAGCAACAACATCAACCTGTTAGCCGCCATCATAAACCAAGTCTACACAATGCAACTTACATTTTTTTTCACGGGGTTTTATTTAGCTAACAGTCAACACACTCTAATTAATCGATGATGAAATAACTTATTGAGCAACCATATAATCAAGAAAGAGTAAACACAATGCTAAAAGACCTCCCTCAGAAGAAAGCACCATCCAATTTCAGCATACCATATTGTACAAGAAAGTAAGCACCATGTACATTCAGTAAACTAAATACTTTTAAGTTTCGGTGGATTTTAATAACACAACATAGCCAGGTAAATATCCCGGATATAGCACAAAGGAGAATGCTACAGAGATGAGCTGCTCCTTTAAGCTCGCGAACCGGCTCTTGATCAGTCCTTGTATGTTCCACAATATCCCACAAAGGTTGCTCAATAACGAAACCACCAATGTGGAGGAGTTTGAAATCCCAACGATGATGGCACACCAATTTCATCGAACAAGGTCCTCTGCCCAGGTACAACAAAAGGTGGGATGTGCCACCCTCATACCAACGTTAGTTGAGAACCCACATATTCTAAGTTGTACTTGGAAGAAAATAATTTTTCACTCAGACCTTGATGGGCTAGTAGACGATCCAATATCGAGACCTTTATAACTCGTGCACCAAAGTGCTGCACTCCCATGTGGATCACCTACTATTTTCCATGTTAGTATAATAATAGACCTAACACGAACTACTGGATACCTTAGATTGTAAAGGAGATGCACCATATTGATGTATGCCAACAACCGGTGCTATGCAAGACAATATATTAATGTATTGATGAAGCGTCAAAGTTCACTTTGTCACAGGTACATTATGTACTACTTTACCAAGCAATGATATTAAATCGATAAGAAAAAAATAGTACATATATGGTGCACAATGCAGATGGTCACGCACACACAAATATATAGATGAAGTGTCAAAGTTCACTTTGTCACATGTGAGTGCAGCACAGAGAGATGAGACAGAAAGAGGAGGAGAATGTGAAACCAAGTGCATTAGGGAGTGGGAGACGCCAGGAATGTTGGCACCAATGCTCGGTGGACGACATATTGGTTGAAGGTAATCCAGAGTATTGTGATAGTGCAAGAACCCACCAATTCTCAATGGACAACACAATGATTCAATACCACTTTGAGTAGCATGATGGCACGATGATTAGTGCAAAACATAATTAGGAAGCTAGATATTCATAGACTTAATTTTGCCATGCTTACCCTTATTCCAAAGGAACCTGAAGCTACCTCAATTAGGAAGTTCAGGCCTATCAGTCTACTAAATTGTAGTTTTTAAATTTTCACCAAGGTCCTGACTAATAGACTAGCTATCATCCTGCAGAGGCTGATTGCTAGTAACCAATCTTCCTTTTTAAAAGGCAGGTTTATTCTTGAGAGTGTAGTAACTTCTCATGAAGTCCTGCATTCTGTGCACTCAACCTCCCAACAGGGGCTGGTTCTCAAGTTAGACTATGAGAAAGCCTTTGACAAGGTAAACCTAGATTTTTTTACCGAGCTCCTGCAAGCCAGAGGTTTTGGGGGAAAATGCTTGTCATGGATTCATAATATCACACATGGAGGTTCAGTTGGGGTCAAGATTAACTGTACTGAAAGTAGTTTCTTTAACACTGGAAAAGGTCTTAGACAAGGAAATCCTCTATCTCCACTACTTTTTAATTTAGTAGTTGATGTTCTCACAAAAATGTTAGCTAAAGCTGCCAATCATGACCTCATCAAAGGGCTTTGTCCTGAGGTGTGCCAGGGAGGGACTATCTGTCTTCAATATGCTGATGACACCATCCTATTCCTGGACAAAAACTTGGAGCTAGCAAGCAATCTTAAGATGGTACTTAGCTGTTTTGAGCAAGTCTCAGGTATGAGAATCAATTACAGCAAGAGTGAACTTATCCCCATTAACATGGATGAAGAGGAATTCTCTCCTTTTGATGACAGACTTGGTTGTGCAAAAGGAAGTTTTCCTATTAAATACCTAGGGATTCCCCTGCATCATGATAAGCTTAGCAGAGAGGACATCCAACCTCTGATAGATAAAATCCTTAAAGTTTGTATAGAGGCAAACTGCTATCATATAGAGGCAGACTCATTTTAATTCAGGCTTGTCTTGCTAGTATTTCCATTTATTTACTCTCCTTTTTCAAGTTTCCCAAATGGGAAATAGAGCTCATCAACACACAAATGGCTAATTGTCTGTGGAATGGTTTTGAGGGACATAGAAAACTGCACCTAGCTAACTGGAGGCTAGTGTGCATGAAAAAAGAAGTTTGGAGGTTTAGGAGTTCCTAATCTGCAAGAAATCACTCTTTGTCTACTAGGTTCTTGGGTTAAGAGATATATGCTCCAGTAATTAAATGGATGAACAAGCATTGGTAAACTCTGGCAAACCCATCGATTATACAAGGAGTAAGAGAACGGAGTGTTTGATGAATTCGGTAGTAAATCTGATGATATGAAACATGTCTCACACAGAGTACAAAGTGCAAACATTTTCATAAGCTGAGTACTAAGCTGATGATATAACCACATGTTTTGGGAATTGTGGTGGTCACTGCAATTAACCCCTTCCATGAATGGCTCACTAGTGAGAGGCATCCATTTGGCCTTGGCCCTACATGGTGGTGATGCTCACGGTTGTGTAAAATTACGTCTATTTATTTGTATATCCTTCCTTTCTTTATTATATAGTCATATAGTGGCATCCTATCAATGCAAATAAATAGTGTAGATCCATCATCCTACCTACCTGACACCATCTAGATGGACATGCATATATACCTCGCCAACTTTAGGCAAGTAGTCACAAGCTCGATGATGTACATTTATGAGATTGATTTCCGATGAGAAAGACAAAGTGGAAATAGCCAACA
Organism: Bromus sterilis; assembly: GCA_950022295.1. Lineage (NCBI taxonomy): Eukaryota > Viridiplantae > Streptophyta > Magnoliopsida > Poales > Poaceae > Bromus > Bromus sterilis. The sequence continues at coordinate 335,286,873 of OX465599.1, read as the reverse complement.
GACATCTGATGAGAAGAGGAGGATTTGAATTTTCAAACATTAGGGAGTAGGAGGCACCCGAAAGGGCAAAATGGTGCAAAAAGGAATACACGACATAGCGAGTAGCTTGGGCGATCAAGCATTCGCTAAGATGGATGATAACCATAATCTAGAGAACGCTGAGATGGTGATGGTTGCCCAAGCGTTTATGATTAAGGACAACAGTCGTTCGAGGATGAGGTTGATTGTCGTGCATTCAAGGACGACCAAGTGCTGACGATTGAGAGCTCCAGCCGCGACTTGGAGAACGAACGTGTCGATCGAGGACAATCGGTCACACACCATCAATCTTCAAATATTATTTCACCCCGTAGCAACGCACGGGTGATTAGCTGGTTATTTTTAACGTGAGAGATTTACCCTCTTATTATCTATACGTCTACGTTAAGAGATTAGTTGTATCATGTAGTTAGAAAAGCTATGGACAGTATCTACATTGGATATCCATAACGGCACACAAAGAATGGATGGAGTCACTGAGATCATGACATCCTACTCAGTGACAATTGTATATAATATGGAACACAACAAAAGTTACTAAGATTATGGTCCTAATGAGTGACACTCACATATAAAATGGGTCACTCGAGAAAAGTTAACCATAACACAAAGTACTTTACACTACATGGGTTGCCATTTGCCAAGCCGGCCCCATCAGAGACGGCTTTTGAATTCGAGCGGCCCGTGACCCCATGTAGACAATGAGGCCAAGTAACCTGCGGATTAGCCAGCCCTTCTGTTTCCATGAATTGGTTTTGTTAATGGGAGGAAATAACCGACAACATGGCAGCAAGTGCAAAAAATGTGCACTCATACACGCACGCCATGTATACATGTGGTCACCACATATTGGACTACTGGTATACGCCATGAATCTAACATGCATCGTGAAACACTTGCTACTCCCACATCGAGTAAGTCAAGAGTTCGTTTATTGGACACTTGATATAGAAGGATACATGAATGCATATGTGATGGTTTGGTAACATACGCACATGCTCCAGTAATTAAATTGTTGAACAAGCACTGGTAAACTCTTGCAAACCCATCGATTACACAAGGGGTAAGGGAATGGAGTGTTTGATAAGCTGATGATAGGAAACATGCCTCACACAGAGTACAGACTATGGATTGCAAAGATTTTCATAAGCTGATGATATAACCACATGATTTGAAAACTTTCTTATAAAGTTACCGGCGAGCCCATGTCACGTTTCATAAGTTTCAAAAGAACTCTGGCCATCAAGGGCTCACCAGTGAGATCATTCATGTGCCCTTGGCCCTACACGGTGGTGATGCCAGCGGTTGGGTAAAATTATGTCTATTTTACCAGTATATCTTTCCTTTCTGTATTATATAGTGGCATCGTATTAATACAAATAAAAAGTGTAGACCCATCATCCTACCTACCTGACACTATCTAGATGGACATGCATATATACCTCGCCAAATTTAGGCAAGTAGTCGCAAGCTCGATGATGTACAATTATGAGATTGATTTCAGGTGAGAAAGAAAAGTAAGAAATAGCCAAGAGACATCTAATGAGAAGCGGAGCATTGAAATTTCAAACATTAGGGAATAGGAGGCACCAAGAAAGAGAAAAATAGTGAAAAATGGAAAACACGACATCGCGAGTAGCTCTAAGCAACAAACTAAACACACCATCATCACACTCGATGAAAATGTGCGAATAAATGAGAAGAAACGATCAAAGTTACCTCCTCTCAAAGTCATGGGCGATCAAGCGTTCGCCAAGAGGGATGATAACCATACTCTAGAGACTGCTCAGATGGTGATGGTTGCCCAAACGCTCCTGATCAAGGACAACAGTCGTTCGAGGATGGGGTTGATTTTCGTGCATTCAAGGACGACCAAGCGTTGACGATCGAGAGCTCTAACCGTGACTTGGAGAACGAACGTGCCAACTGAGGACAATCGGTCACACACACCATCAATCCTCAAATATTATTTCACCCCGTAGCAACGCAAGGGTGATTAGCTAGTTATTTTTAACGTGAGTGATTTACCCTTGTATTATATAGACATATGCTTTAAGAAATTAGTTTTATCTTGTAGTTAGAAAAGCAATGGACAGTATCTGTTCTGGATATCCAAAACGGCACACAAAGAATGGATGGAGTCACTGAGATCATGACATACTACTCAGTGACGCTTGTATATAATATGGAACAGAACAAAAGTTACTAATATCATGGTCCTAATGAGTGACACTTAGATATAAAATGGAAAACTCAAGAAAACTTACTCATGACACAAATTACTTTACACACTAAATGGGTTGCCATGCATTTGCCAAGCCGGCCCCGTACATGGAGACGGCTTTTCAATCCGAGCGGCCCGTGACCCCATGTAGACGATGAGGCCGAGTAACCTACAGACAGCCCCTTCCGTTTTCATGAAGTGGTTTTGTTTTCGGAAGGAAATAACCAACAACATGGCAGCTCGATATCGATCGAGTAGGGAGTGCAACAAATGCGCACTCATACACGTACACGGGTACATACATTGTGACGAGATTCCTCCAAGTGCATTTTCAATCCCCGTATACATGATATATAGAAGGATACATGAATGCATAAATAAATGAAAAAAAACATAACACTTGGGACAAAATCTTGATTACCCATGTTTCATTTGTTTGCATCAATCAGTCACACTATCGTAGAAATGCGTGCTTTGCATGTAATTAGCAAGGTTTAAACCATGCCATTTATATATCCACGCGATGTAGGTTATTAATTAAGTTTAAATATTGACTCGTGCAATGAGATCGAGAGAAAAGCTAAAATTAGTCATGTTAGTGATGCTCATTAACTAAGTTTAGACAATCTGCTACGTAGTTAGTCAATCGACCACTCGTTGGTGACCCCCACATGCATACGTTTAACCAGTTCTTGTGGCATGTGTGTCACCGGTGTGCAATATAGTTCGCACATACATCTCGATGGAAAAGTTAATTAGTCCAAGAAAAGCAAATCATACTTTCACCTAGCTCCACGACTGTTCGACCATGGTGACATTCCTTTGCCACAATCCTCTTACTCATCGCCGGGCTCTCTATTGTTGTTGACCAAGAAGAAGCACATGGAATGAACTGCGAGAGGTGTCGTAAGTGGGAGTTTGAGCAAAACCAAATTGATGCCATCACCAAGGGCAATGCCCTTGAGAGGATCAATAATCCACTCAATACTTGCATACTACATGCGCAATAGTGGCTTATTTGGTGGCACCGTCGATGACCAGAAACAAATAGTGATGATATTTTCAAGGCCATTGCGCTTGGACACTGCATCGACTTTCTTCTTGGACTCCCGGCCTGTCACAATACTTGTCACAATTCCATTCCATTTGCTTCTTCTTGGTTACGGCATGGAAAGATGCACACATCGCAATCCATTCCATGTGCTTCTTCTAGGTGGCGGCATGGAAAGATGCGCACATCGCAATTCCATTCCATGTACTTCTTCTTGGTGGCGGCATGGAAAGATGCGCACATCGGCGAGCATGGCAACATAGTTTGGATACTTGTCATTTTAAAATTTGCTATACGTTTGAAAACAATGGGTTTTGGGAAGGACAAGAGTGTCACATGGTTGTTCCACATTGGGAGCGGAAACTATGACCGATCATTTTTCTCCAAAAACTTGAGAAAAGCTAGTGATTAGAGAAGTAGTGCAAATACATTAAATTTTATAACGTGAGATTTGTCCTCATATGCTTAGTTATGTAGATATGGTCTAGCAATAGACAGTATCTGCATTGGATATCCAAAACGGCAGACAAAGAATAAGAATGGATGGAATTACTGAGATCGTGACATCCTACTAAGTGACACTTGCATATAATATATAACGCAACAAAAGTTACTAAGATTATGATCCTAATGAGTAACACTTACATATAAAATGGAACACTAAAACAAAAGTTAATCACAACACAGCTGACTTTACACTAGATGGGTTACCAATTAAGGCGGCCCCATATATGCAAGGATACGGCCTTTGAATTTGAGCTCCCGGTGAGTGACCCCTGGTAGACGTTGAGGTCAATTAAGCAGAAGATTAGGCAGCCCTTCCGTTTCCATTAAGTGGCTTCGTTTCTGGAAGGAAACAACCAACAACATCGAAGGTCGAACTCGATTAGGATTAGGTAGCAAGGATATGTCCGTGCAGCAGCGTGAGAGCAACTATAGCATATGTATCAAAATTGGGTCATCCAAAATTGATATGCCATTCCCTGCAAAATGTACATTTTTCGCGTTTTTCTATCGCTTGAACAGAACCAATACGTTAAAATTTACAAACAAGTCATTCAAAATTAAATGTAGATTACAATCGGGTACTTTCTTCGCCCAGCCCGGTTCACCCTGGACTCTGATCTCCCGCCCTCCCCTAGCCTGTGGCTTCACCCGGCTCGCCTTCTAACTTTTGCTTTCTCCGATATGCCATATTGATAGTTATTTTATGAGACGGGAGCATATGGGATGCTCTCTCAAGGCAAGCAAAATATCGTATGCTCTGCATGTTTAGATGTGCATACAGCGATACACGTAGTACGTCAGTACATACGTTTGAGGAGATTCCTCCAGGTGCATCCTCAGTAATCCCCGTATACATACATGTGGCCACCACATATATATTTGTATTACTATCAGTGTAGTGTGGTGGCATGAATCTAACATGGAGGAACACTGCTAGATCCCATCGATCGTTGGGGTTACTCATCACACATCTAGTCAGTGTGGGAGAGTTGGATTACTGGACACTTGGCATTGTATATTGTGACGAGTGTCAGATTGGGAATCAGACAGTCTACCCGAGAGAGGAAATTAAGAAGGTGGCGATGGATGGATCTGAACATAGATCGAGGAAGCTTGCATGTGGTGTTATGAATAAATCCGCCGCGCGCTCGTAGTAGATCATCCGAGGATCAAGCAATCACACGAGGCACGACACCGAGATTTGTTAACGAAGTTCACCGAACATCGGCTACATCTCCGGGGCTTGACTATGGCGCTCCTCCCCATGACACCGCTATAATACCGCACTCCGGCCACCCGGGCGCCGGCACACGCCGCCGGTTCCCCCTGCGTGTCTGTGCTATTATGTTGGCATAGGTTACAACCGTGGGGTGCCCCTCATTATATGAGAGCCCAAGGATACAACGTGTCCGACTCCAACACTACACGTATCCTACCCACACAACAACTCCAAGTCCAATGTAACCCAACTAGTACACAATATTCGACACAAACTCAACAAACTTCACCTTGGCGAATATTCTTCACCACCTTGAATTTGCCATGCATCAAACTTCCATGTACTTCGGACTTGAGTTGTCTTCTTTTGTAGCTTACTGAGAGCTACTCGACGAGTCTGCCCCAGACCCGCCGCCTCCGTGAGATCCTTCCGCTATTCCTGCAACTCCAGTCTCCGTGACTCCACCTGCAATAGTGCTCCCTTGCAACTTGTAAAGATGCGAAGCCGCCTCTCTCCAATCATCACGGTCACCTCATCTTCCATGATATTCAAGGTCTTCTTATCCCGATCACAACGGAATTCCATACCACCATCATGAAGAACTCCAAGAGAAATTAGATTCCTTCTTAGCCCTGGCACATGCCTGACTCCCCGAAGCATCCGCTCAACTCCGTCAAACTTCTTGATTTTGATGTCACCTATTCCAGCAACACGATAACCTGTGTCATCGCCCACATAGGCTAAACCAAATTCACCAGACTTGTACAAAGAGAACCACTCCCTGTTGGGTGTCGCATGAAAAGAGCTAGCTAAATCCAACATCCACGCTTCACTTTTGGTTGACCGCCTGTCTGATACTACGAGGACATCACTACTGTTGTCTAAGTCATCACCACGAGCTGCCACATTAGCACTAGATCCACCATTCAGATCTTCTTCGGCGAATTCTCATCCTTCATATGATACATAACTGCGTCCATCTTAGCTGGCGTAGCATCCCGCAACACCTTCAAGCATCCCTGTTGTGCCAACAAATCTTTCACCCGTGTTTGCCATAACCTGAAGTTTCCAGTTCCGTCGAACTTCTCCACCTCAAATCTGGTACCCGTTGGCGCCATGATTCTTCGTATAGCTGACACTACGAAAAATTATCTGAGCTTCCATGTGATGTTCAAATACACGCGTGCACTACTAGTAGCTAGGTAACCTTCACGTGGCGTTGCTCCCCTGCACAACTCGATGCTCACCTTGCATGCTAATTAATTTGCCTTGCTACTTCCGATGGATACGCTCAATATGGCTGATGGATTTTCTCTGTGCCGATTCGATCTGTTCCTTCGCCTTGTCTTGTCCCTACGGATGCTGCTATTTAACTCCAGCGAGAAATCCGGCCCGGACACAAGGTATACCGGGACTCGGTCCCGTTTTGTTTCCAAACAAATCTCACGTCGAATCCCTAGTCGCATCCGGCGCTAGCCTGGCTTGCCTCTCGCCGAGAAACAACTCGATCAGCCATCAAGCAGCGCTTCCGATCAACTAGGCACCCGTTTCCAATCGCTCTTTCATCCTCTAGATCAGCTGATCGCTTCGATTGAACCTTGCTCTGATACCACTTGTTATGAATAAATCTGCCGCGCGTAGTAGATCATCCGAGGATCAAGCAATCACACGAGGCACGACACCGAGATTTGTTAACGAAGTTCACCGAACATCGGCTACATCTCCGGGGCTTGACTATGGGCGCTCCTCCCCATGACACCGCTACAATACCGCACTCCGGCCACCCGGGCACCGGCACACGCCGCCGGTTCCCCTTGCGTGTTTGTGCTATTATGTTGGCATAGGTTACAACCGTGGGGTGCCCCTCATTATATGAGAGCCCAAGGATACAACGTGTCCGACTCCAACACTACACGTATCCTATCCACACTACAACTTCAAGTCCAATGTAACCCAACTAGTACACAATATTCGACAAAAACTCAACTGCCTCACTCCTGCACGGCCACGGCTGGCCGGTTCCCCCCGATCCAAGAATGAAGTAGCGAACCAGTAGTCACGGCTGCACTCTGCTTGGACTAGCAGGCGTACGTACATATAAAAAGCGCTTGCTAGCAGCTGGAAATGGAAACAAATATACTAGCAACAACTCCCTTTGTAGGATTTTCTTTCTTGTGACTACTTTGATCCAATACATTATCGGATGTTCCCCTCTCATTTCTCAAGCCTAAGATATAAGAATAATCAATCTTACTTACATGCTAGTATGTAGCTAGTTTACATGAAGGAATAAACAGGCCCTCAATGTGTAAACTTCACTCACATCCTTGTTTTTTTGTTTGCAGGGAACTTCACTCACATCCTGAGCTGAGGGCAAAACATATAGTATGTTCATCGTATGTACTCTAGGAAAGGAAGAGTACACTACACAAGTGTACCTCCAATGCAATCATGCACGTACGGTTCTCTAATGAATAAAAACACGACCGACAGACACGTATACACAACATTACATCCACAGATATTGAAGCGTCGACGCGGTGGTGGTATATGTATAGGCAGCTCGATCAGCTGCATGCATGCTACGTACAGGACGTACTAGACAAATGTTGTTGCTGCTCTTCAATCTTCATTCAGAATCAGAAGGAGATGAAGGAATTGGCCATGTCGTACTTCATCTTCTCCAGGTTGGGGGAGATGGCGAACTTGATCATGGGCGGCGGCCCGCACGCGAGCGCCAGCGTGTCGTCGCCGCCCTCGGGGACGTGAGCCCGGAGGATCTCCTCCGTCACGAACCCGACGCTGAACCTCCACCCGTCCTCCGGCCGCTTCACCTGGTCGATCACGTACCACACCTTGAGCCTGTCGGGGTACTCCGCCGCCCACCGGTCCAGCTCGTCGCGCAGCAGGATGTCGTCCTCCGTCCGGTTGGCGTAGACGAGGTGCATCTCCGTCTCGTCCTCCGGCTGGTCGCGCAGCACGGCCTGGATCACCTGGTACATGGGCGTGATCCCGCTGCCGCCGCAGATCATGGCCAGCCGCCGCGCGCGCCGCTGCTTGCCGTTGATCACGAAGTTGCCGCGGCCGGTGTACTCCACGTGCCCCAGAGGGCCCTTGACGTCGATGCAGGACCCGAGCTGGAGCGACTCCAGGTATTGCGTCATGAGGCCGCCGTTGGGGAACTTTGGGTGCTCGTCCTTGAAGTAGACCTTGACGAGCAGCTCGAACTGCCCGATCTCGTCCACCATGCTCGTCGGCGTGTAGGCGCGCATGCAGAGCTTGCCGTCGATGGTGGCGCACACGAAGATGTGCTTGCCGACGGGGAGCCCGAGCACCTGGTCCGACGACGGCAGCGCGAAGCGGAAGAGGCGGACGTCGTGGGAGAGCTCCTTCTTGTCGACGAGCCGGCAAGGGATCTTCTCCCGCGGGCTGGACAGCGCGATGGGTGCGCCGGTGACCTTGGTGGCCTCGCGGATCGGGGCGAGGTGGGAGAGGCTGGAGCCGCCATGGACGGAGTTGTCCGAGTTGTACCCCGTGCCCGTAGTGATCAGCTCACCGATGCGGTACGTGTCGAGGAGCTTCTTGGCCTTGTCAGAGTGGATGGCATCAAACTCCTCGGTGCAGTCGGATCCGGCATTGATGAGGATGCTATCGGCGCCGCCGGGGTGGTCCTTGAGGAACGCGGTGCAGTCATAGACGTGCCCATGCACCACGATCCACGCCGACTCCTTGGACCCGTGCTTGCGCACCTCAGACATGGTGAACTGCTTGTCCCCGGCGGTGTTCAGGAAGGGCGTGGAGGTGCTCCGCTTTAGCCCCGGCGCCGCCGCCTCCGCCGTCTCCAAGTGCTTCTGTCGTGCCATCCAGCCTCCTGTCTGGTTCCCGGGCTGCGTGGGGTGCTCGAAGACCAGCCCGATCTCGCCCTTGTGGGGGCGGCACACGTTGACCTTGATCTTGAACCAACAGTTGTTCATCATGCCCATGAGGTTCCAGATGAGCTTCTCCGGTTGGGTGTTGTGGGTTTGGTCCCACGCCCGCACTGCGACCTCCTTGGCTCCAAGGAGGTCTAATACCTCGATCTCCACTGACCAAAAGCACCAGCACCAGTATCGCCCGTACTTGTTGGGCTTCTCCGGGGTGTCGAGGGTGCACAACATCCAGTTCTCACCGCCGTCGAGGGTCACCTCCACTCGGGTGATCTTCTTGCCACCACCTACAAAACACAGAATCAAGAGAAAATGTCAGCTCTTAGACTATTCGTAGTGACAATAACATTGATAGTAATATGCACGCCATATAGACAAAATATGATTTTGGAAATGATTGAAAAGGAGAGACAAAAGAAAGAACATAATATCTTATCGTTGTATAATATTTTCAATGAAAAAGGACCCCATCTTCTATTATCACACATATGATATTATTATGAAAAGAAGGCTCATGATTATTCACGCATTGTGACTCGCTAGCTAGGTTGCTTAATAGTTACTACGGTGTTAATAATAATGAATAAGAGAAAGATGCGTCGCTTTCCCTTTTAAACAAGAAGCTTGTGTCAGCAAGCAAGCGACCGTATTCGTATTCGACACGTTGCCCAAGGACCAAGTTGGAATATTCAGTAGAGTAATCCAATTTAGTGCTAGATTCCGATTCCATTTGTTGATGATTGGATGGCCAGTTAAGTGCCCCGTCCAAATGGGACTAATCATGCATGCATGCTTTGTTCAGTTGCCTACTTATTGCTTTTGACTTTGGTGTTTGTCAAGTGAGACATTGCATCATGACATTGCTCCATCTAGATGCTTTGGTGTTTTTCCCTTTCTTTCTTTCTTTCTTTTCGGATGAGCTCGACGTTTTAGTCGATGGTCTACGTCCCTCCTTTTGTGATTTTTCGTTTAAGTAACTAGTTGTTACTTCACACGTTGCTGTAAAATTGTTAATGAATATTAGTATAGTGCTAATTTGAAATGCATGGTTGCATTTATGGTGCCTTTTTCTCATGCATTCGTGCATGTTGAGGTAACATAGCTTCATGTTGAGTTCACTCTCTTATAAGGTATGTAGGGTTCTATATAAAAGATAAAATTTGTTCGATCCATGTACGATTTATTACACATGCCCTTGATATTTCTGGTTTTTAATCCTTATGGTTCATATTAGTTTCGTACCACCATCGGATGGAAACGTATCATATGCCTATCATTTTTGTTGTTTTTTGGGTCTTTCTTGTGTCACGATAAATATGAATACGTGGACAAACCGGGTACACTAAGACCAACAGAAACCTATAATATACTTGAGTATATTACTTATATTTGTTTGAATGTCAACTGTGTGTGTATGTTTGAGTATGTGTGAACTAGTTTTACTACTGGACTAGTGTTTAGATAGGAGGGAAATATCTCTGGCTGCGGTTGGCCACACACTGCAAGTCTGTTGCACCAATTATATGTGTTAATTTGTCCTTTGTTCTCCAAACCAGCACTCCACCAGGTACGACCTTCCTCAGGCTGACTGACTATTCCAAGAGCTAGCTAACAACGTTTTTGTTTTGTTTTGTTTTTATCTTAGTAGCAAGTAGTAGTCCATAGCATGAATCCATCCATCAGCTACAAGCAGATGACCTTTTGGACGCCACCAAGTGCCGACGACCCCAGGGCCACAAGAAAAGTTCATGCATGCATACATGGGTTTTATATCCTCTTAAAATGAAAAGTGCAGCATGGCGCACCATAGAAAACTACTGGACTAGACACGGTATATCTCTTCTCTTGCACCCGGTTTTGGAGCCATGAGACAGCTAATTAAGCTAGCTCATAGGTATGGTCGATGCTAAGAGTAGTGGGTAATTGTTGTACTACGAGTAATAGCTAGTAAAATAATAATGAGTGGCTTCTAGCTAACCTCTAAAGCTCTCAATCAAGCTGTAGTTAGCAGGAGTAGAAAACAAGGGAGGGACTGTCTCTGTCTCACTCAAGCTGGCATTTTAAAAATGCTGCTACTTGGCAATGTCAATTGTGTAAGAAAATGCATTCCTTTACTTGGTCAGATGTCCTAGCCAGTGCTGAGCTTTAAGTTATTTGTTTTCTACTTGAACACAAAAGATACGTATATACTCCTAAAAGTCAATGGTACGGAAGAACCACTAGCAGTATATATGTACTCAGCTTATTGCATCATCGATAGAGATTGGCGTCATGCATGTAATATACTACGAGGCAAGAATAATTAAGAAATGAACAACAGATTAATCAATCAAGCTTCTCTTTGTGAATTTTCATGAAAAGAAGGTAGTATGTGAAATGGAGGTGTATGTACCGGAGTATGCGTATCCCTTCATAGTGTATGCTCGCTGGGTGGTGAATGCGTTGATGGGGAGGATCTCGTCGTGGCCGGGGGTGGTGATGACGGAGTTGGTGTTGAGCTCGTTGATGATGTACTCTGGGCGGTACCACCATGCCTCGGCGTTGGCGAGCTCGGCGTCGACGTGCGACGGCAGCACCCGGTTGTCCTTGAAATGGTAGTAGTTGTCGGATTCCGCCGGTGTCACGACGATCCTCTTGAGCCATTTCACCATGCGGCCGCCGATACATCCGGGGATGAGGACGCGGACGGGGAAGCCGTGGTCCGGCAAGAGAGGCTCGCCGTTCTGGGCGTAGGCGAGGAGGATGTCGCGGGAAGGGTCGAGCGCCCACTCCCGGGTGATGCTGGTGCCGTACTTTGATCCGCCGCCGCCGGGGAGGTCCTCGGCGCCCTCGAAGCACACGTTGAGGGCCTGTCCACGCTTCTTGATGATGCCGCAGCGGAGGAGGACGTCGCGGAGCCTGGCCCCGCGCCAGACGGAGGTGGAGACGCCGGCGGCGCCCCAGTTGAATCCCACCGTCTGCTGCACCATGTTTTGCTCCTTGCGGCGGTTGCCAGCGCATACAAGCGTCGCCGGGACATCCGCCGGAGGGAACAGGTTGGCGAGGTCGTCCATGGTGAGCCTGGCCGGACGGCGGACGAGGCCGGTGACCTCGACGGTCCATGTTGCCCAATCGCCACGCGGGACGGCGCCGTGGTTGCGGACGTAGTGGAGGGGCGCCGGGGTGATGAAGCCGTGGTGCATGAGGCGGGACAGCGGCGGCTCGCAGTTGAGCGGGTGCTTGCCGGTGAGGCGGATGAGGGAGGGGTTCCGGTCGATCCATGCGTCCGCCGTGCCCTCGTCCCGCGGGTCGCGCGTCGACGGCTCCACCTCGAGTTGCAGGTGCGAGCCGTAGAGCTCCCGCCAGTCCTGCTCCTCCTCGTCATCCTCGTCCTCCTCCTCCTCTTCTTGGACGCGGGACTTATGGTTCCGGGGCGGGGAAATGAGCGCGGGGAAGCCGCAGCCGCGCACCGGGGAGTCGGCGCGGCGGCGGACGCCGTTGGAGGAGCCCGGCGGCGGCGCGGTGGCCGGCGCGTCCAGGCGGCCGAACGACGGCTGCCGCGGCTGGACGGAAGCGGCCATGGTGTGGGACAAGTGGTGGATGGATTGGTGGCGGGAGATTGAGGAGTAAGGAAAGTAACCGGCGGCGGGCGGCAGCTGGTGGCCGGGATTGGTGAAAAGAGCGGCAGTGCAAAGGGGCGGTATATATACACGGAGGCGTCGCCGACCTCCCTCCCTCCGTGAGTAGTGACCGGCCGACGTGCGCCTCAAAAGGTCCTATCTATCCCGATAGTCGACTGGTCTACGGCGATCTCTGTGCTAGGCTGCTTCTGGGCGCTACGAGCCAATTCGGTCAAAATCACGATGTTTTCACTTACAGCATCTCTAAAGAAGATGCTAAACTAGGGGTGTATGTGAACCACTGTGAACCAACCCCCCTCCCCCCTCCCCCTCCACCCCAGGACTTACCACCGTGAAGGCGTGAACCCTACCCCCTCTTAATCGGCGGCACCACCAATGTAATTCTTTCTCCCCCTCCCTCCATCCATCATTCGTCGGCGAACTCAACCGCAACTCCGCCTGCATCGACTAAGTCCGCCACCGAACTCGACTCGAAAGACATATCAGACGTGACCACAAACTCGACCAAAACACTTAGGCATGGCACACTTCAAAATGCGCCACTACTAAGCCCTTAGGGGTGGCGCATTTGAGGTGCGCCACTAGGTATACTACAAATGCGTCACTATTGGGTATTACAGAAAATAAAAAAAAATACGGAAACCAAAAAGCATTACAAAAAACATTACTATTCTTATTACAAAGAAACATTACAGAAAACAAAAGAATTACATAATCACTCTATTACTAATTGAATATTCAAATACAACTGAATTTGGAAAATGAAGCTAATAGAACTATTGATACAAAAGAACTGTATTATAATTATTATTAGAAAGAAAAGGAAACTTACATTAATTGAATCCTAAACTAAACCTAGTTACATTCTTCACCATCTCTTCTTTGATCTTCAACCTGCACATAACAAAGATTTAAAGGCCACAACCATATGAATTCACAACAAAGGACAACATAGCATCTATTCTTATCAAATTATAGGAACCAGAACCAGCCCAGGGCATGGTCCCTACACACAAAAAATGCCTACATATAGGCACAACCATGATATAGGCACAACTAGCACATGCATACATCATAAATTCAGTAGAAAATCTTGAATGAATTCAGATTTCAAAATTCAGGAAACCAACAAAAGTTATGATGTACAAATACTATAACTATTGTATTTCTGCAAATACAGACATTTGCAACTAGAAACAGACCAACAATGTGAACAATACTCAACCTTTCTATCTATCTATCTATCTATCTATCTATCTATCTATCTATCTCTGTCTCTCTCTCTCTATCTTTCTGTCTATCTATCTATCTATCTATCTATCTATCTATCTAACAATCTATCTATCTATCTATCTATTTATCTCTATAAATCTATCTATCTATCTATCAAACAACTTACATACTTATTAGTTATTAGTCCAAGATTGTTTGCCTTTCACTAGTTAATAAAAACAGAGCTAAATCCACTAAAAAGGTAACCATCACCACAACCCAAAAAGTCTAAAAATTATTCTACTTCAAAATAATTTTTGGTATTGGCAACATTGGAGACATAATGTAAATTTAGCAAACGTATTTGATACAAAGTTAATCCATATCCTAGCAATTGCAAAGTTAATCCATATACAACAGAGCACCATAAAATTCCCTAGCCATTAGGCACTAATTTAAATTCCCTAGTAATTGCAAGGTTAATCCATTTCGTCCCTAGCAATTGCAAAGTTAATCCATAAACATAGCAATTTGCCAAACCCTAGCAATTGCACACAGAGCACCATGGCACAAACAGAGGAGGGGAGGAGAAGATGAACAGAGGAGGAGAAGCAGAAGATGAACAAGGGAGGTGGGGAGGTGCCTACTCACCGTTGGCTTGAAAGGGAAGAAAAAGGCGGTGGACGGCATCGAGGCAGAGGCGCGGTGGCACGAAGAGAGGGGCGGGGGCTCGTCCGGTGGCGGTGGCAGCTCTGGTGGCATTTCGGCTTTGGTTGCGCGCGGGGGCGGGTTCGGTGTCGCCCCGGGGCGGCTCTCAGGTGGACAACGACGACTCCTTTGATGGAAGGGGCTCCTCCGGTGGTAGGCGGCGGCGCGGAGAGGGGAGACAGTGGATGGGCGGCGCTAGGGTACGCGAGGGGAGGGGGGAGCTAGGGGAGAATGGTGGGTGTGCATGGTGCAAGGGATCGAGGTGGTTGGTGGGGGTGGAGTAGATAAGGGTTGACCAAGATAGCAGTGGCGCATTTGGCAAGACAGTAGTGGTGCCACATGCCTACTGTGCCGCATTTGGTCAACTATTTTCCTGAAGTTGGATTCAGGGCAAGTTAAGGTTATGTGCTCCTCCAAACAATCAAGCACAAAGACAACTTTGTTACTATTCTACAACAAAACTTTGATCCTGGATTTATTTTTCTGCCATGCCTTTATGTGTCCTCTCAACCTTTTGAGTTTGTGAAAAATTTGAGCAGTGATGTGGCCCTTATGAGATGGAACAACCCAGCTTCTAGAAACACATTCCATGAATCCCTCCTGTTCCACTCACTAGTTTTCAAATCTAAAGATATTAGCTTTGGGGATATTTGTTGAGATTGAAACCACACATGGCAGGTGATCAGAAGCAGTCTTTGCTAGGGGAAGAACTTGATCGAGACAGAGGATAGCATGAAATCCAGTTGGAAGATGTGAAAACCAGTCCAATTGCTCTAGTAGTGGGTGTTGCACATCTCCTCTACCTTGGTGTTGTTGTAAAGTCACTCCCTAAGATCCACCCAACAACGCTGAATTGCTCTCTCAAACACTGGCTACATGGGTCTTCTTCATATCGCGCATCTGCATTGTCATTGCCCAAAAGCCACCTCTTTGGCTTGTACTCTCGTTATTCCTGCACTCACAAAACCCTCTGTTTTTTTCGACAAAGAAGAGGATGGAGCCATCCTTGCATACCATGTGGTCGATCAGAATCACGTCATCAATAACCACCATCTTGCACTCAATTACGATCGGTGAGAAACAACCACATCGACTTGATCAAGGTGGCATATAGGTACACCATGGATTTATATCATTCGGGCTTGCTTATGACCAATTGTCATTGTTGAAGGCCACTTCTTTGCGTCACATGGCAATGAAGAATTTTCTCCAGATCTTGGACATAATAACGTTGGGGTTTTGGGTGAGGTTGCAGACCAAGGCTTTCTACTATCTACCATCTCGGGCGAGTCTGGGAAGCACTTTGTATGCCAAGGCGAGCTTTCCCTTCAAGCCTTCATTTAATTGTCGCATCGTTTCCCCGCAATACATCATTTCCCTCCCGCTCTCTCATCTCTTAAACTTAATATGTGCATTGTTTTCTCTCATTTCTCAAACTTAATATGTGAATTATTTTCTCTCATCCCTTATATTGTACGGATATCGTACCATACTTTATATATCAGTAGGCTACCTAGCTAGTCACATTTCCTATTGGATAGATCATACTGTCTATTCCCCCATGATCAGACTGTCCAACAGTATAAAATCTACAACCAATTTTGAATTAACCCTAATCCTCGTTTCAATAAACACTAATTTGGTCCAGATCAACCAGACTGTCAAACAATACAGAAATCTACAACATGTTTTGAATTAACCCTAATCCTCGTTTCACTGCCACACTTATTTGGTCTAGATCAACCAGACTGTTCATAGTGCATTTTTGCACTTTAATAGTTGGATTTCATCTACCACTATATACACCCTACTCCACTTGTCTCCAGGTTTAATCTTTGAGCTTTATACTTCCACAAACTCCAGACTTCCTCTCCTACTTTCCCAAACACACAACCTTGTTTTTCTTGAAGATATTGAAAGAGAAATCATTCCATATCAAGATCCAGCCATTCCCGACCCTTTGACCAGTCACTTTTGTGTTTGAGCTTGACTTGGATCCTTTGCACTTGTATTATTACACTTGGATATTAGAGACTCCTAGGTTGTAGAATTCTTTGGCGAGGAACCGATTGTTGTGATTTACCATGAAAATTTGTGAAGGTTTAGAGGGCACCTCAAGGTCTACCACTACTTGTTGAGAATCACATTTGTTGTGAATTATTACGGAAATAGGGTGATTGGAAAACCATATCATCCCTCAATTGGATCTTTATATACAAGTTAGTACAAACTTTGTACTGGATGAGCGACACTTATTAGGGATCAGAGGGAGTAACAATTTTCTTTACCATACGAGCCTTTCATTGAGCATGTCTCAGAGTCTCATCTTAATTAAGCTCAGGGTCCACCACCGGAGGTGGTGGGAGTGCTGGCGGTACTGTAGATTGCCGCAAAGTAGTTATCCATGCTACAAAACTATTATGGGGGCTAGCTTTCCAACGAATGTATTCTTATTCTTCCCGGTGGCTTCGTTGATGGTCCATTTAGCCTACCTTGTTGGACATAAATGATAGGATGGTTCCAGTGGATCAAGCGACAATCACTGACGATGACCAAGAAGGTTCAGTGAGTTTGTTGCTTTATTGACGCTGCTTTGCTTCTCGTGGCACCGAACTTACGATCGAGAATGAGTGGCTGATGTCGACGAGGATGGCTAGAGGTGGGACATTCCATTCCGCGGGTCATAGTGGTCGGGGACGTCCAATGGAGGGGGTAGCGGGCGGGGGAGGGGGTGTGTTCTGAACCGTGTGTGCAGGCGGGAAAGGTGCATTGGTTGGTTCTATGAACGGTCACATATTTGAGGCACTGGATTTTTTGAGCGATCTAACAGCTGGTGCTAAATTATCCTAAGATATATTTTTCTCAAATACTATTTTAAAAGAATCTTCTTTAAATGTTGTAAATCCGATTTTTTTCATGTTGTTCACACTCGTTTTTGGCACTACAATAAACTTATAAGATGATCTCAAATGAAGAAGTGTTCTACATGAAAAAGTTTTTTTTGTCGATATGAACACCTTTGGAGTTCGATTCATCGCCATCCGATTCCATCTCGAAGGCCGAAACTATATTTGAAGCAACAAGATTATGGTATTCTGCCAATTAGGCCTTCAAGACATCCTAAAATGAAAAACTGTTATATATGAAGTGTCTTCGGCTCGTCGAACCGGTCGATTTTGATATTCGAAACGTCCATATCTGAGTTCGTATGGAACCTGGGCGGCCGAAACAAAAACAGAGACAGAAGCTGAAACAGGAAAATCGGACATTCCGACCCAATGTCCGACTTATCGGAAAATGTTCTGTAAAGGTCTGTCCCAAAGTCGGACTTAGGGCGGAATATGTGACCCTAATGTCCGACTTAAGTCAGATGTTCCGACCCAACCTCCGACTTTGTTGGACGCAGTTTTTGTCCGAGTTGGGCTATGTTTTGACCCCTTGGTCGGTATTCCAAGCCCTTTTCTTGTACGAAAAGTCCAGCCGCCTCATATATAGATGAGAGGTGATCGTCAATTGAACAAAACACAGATGAACAAACACATTTATATCCTTTTACCCTGATTTTATCTCTCTCCCTTGTATCTTTCTTCTCGTTCTTCGTTCGTTCTTGTTCTTGCAGAGCAACGAATCCACGAGGCCTTAGGGGCGATTGATGACCCTCAACTATAGGGGATCGTTTGTAGCGTTTTTGATAAATAAGAGTGTCGAACCCAACGAGGAGCAGAAGGTATTGGCAAGTGACTTTGGTAAAGAAATAGCTGCAGGAACTGAAAGATAACTTTTTAGGGGTTTTCGGTATAAGCAACAAAAAGGGTAAAGGCAAGCAAAGTAAAGAGCACTGAGGAGTAACGAGTGGACCGATCCTTTTGAGTAAAGGATAAGCCTAGCAACTGAACTTATAAAGACTAAAGCGTTCTTGAGGACACACGTGAGAAATAGTCACGTGCTTTCGCCATATTCTGTATCGGTACTATGTGTTGTGCTGATAAGTGTTCAGTGGGTGGATCTATGCTAGTGCACCCTCTAGACTAAGATAAGTGCACTCTTATGATTAAACACCTTGCAAGTATCCGCAAATACAATATAGTAATTAAGTCAAAAGCCTAACCATAGCAATACGATCGATGATCCATTGTTCCCTTGCGCAAAAGAGTGCGAACTGGGGATCAGGTGTCTGTCACTCCGGCAACCCACCGTAAGTAATCTTTGTACACAATGCATTCCCCTAGGTCCTTAATAAGGCGAAGTGTTGAGTGTTCGACTCACACAACACCACTAGAAAAATAACAACACAACTTAAATATCAAACAACACATATTACTTCAACATCATATGACTACTAACAACTAGACTTCTCTCATGTCCTCAAGAACTAAAGTAATTACTCACAAGACATAAAAGAGATCATGATTAGTGGGGATAAATAGATGATAAACAATCTGGACACAATGATAATTCTCCAACAAAACTCAATAGCATTCATCACACGGTAGTAATCAACACCGGTAGAGTAGAGATGATAGATAGTATGGATTACAACACAAGTTAGACTTGTGAGGTGAGATTGGATGGTGGTGGAGATGGTCCTGATGTTGGGGATGATGTTGATGATGATCTCGATGATGCCCGTGACGATGGTGATGACGATGGCGACGATCTCCCCTTCCGGGAGGTGTTCTCCCCGGCGGAGATGTCTTTTCTCCTCTGTAGGTTTCCGCCACGGAGTGGCAGCGGAACTCCGAAAACTCTCCCCTTTTTACGTTTTTGGAATATGTGCGATATATAGGCCAAAGGGGGAGCCGGGAGTGGCCCCAGGGGTCCAGGCGCCCTCCCGGCGCGGCCAGGGTGGGGGCCGCGACAGGTGTCCGCCTGGTTACCCTGTGGCCCCCTCTGGCCCCTCTTCGGCGTGTCTTCGTTATTCGTCTGAAAAATACCCTCCATCAATTTTCAGGTAATTTGGAGGTATTCGTCTTCAGCAACTCAGCGTCCACTTTTTACCGCTGAATCCTGCGTCTGCTGCTTCGGCACCGGAAAGTTGCAAACTGTGTAAAACGAGCCAAAACAACATAAGAATATCATCATAACATGAAATATATCAATGAATAAGAAATAATTACTATATAAAATAGTGATGCTTTTTGAACGTATCAACGATCAGGTCGACCTAGGGCAGCTCATAGCCGTCGTGCTCCCTGACGGGGTCCCTCCCGGGAGTGTGGGGGTTTCGGGTCTACAAAAACGCTCGCCGGACTGCTTGCGTACCGCGCATCCGGCGGGGTCTCCTTCGACGTGAGTAGCAGGTGCCCGCGGGTACCCTTCCGATGGGCGATCCGGGCAGGCAGAGTAGTAGAAAGGGAAGGCCAAGGGGCAGTGTGAAGTGGCGCCCGGCGAGCCAGCAAGCAAGCCGCCGGTGTGGATCGGATCTGCTGCCTTGACGTTCTCTGCCTCCCTGCCTGCTGTGTTGCCGCACGTGCCCCTTGGCGCGCTCCCAGGAACCGGCCTCCCCGGGGTGTCGCCCGCCGCGCGCGGACCGCGGTTGCCCCTTGGCGCGCCGCAGAGACGTACGCGGCCTCCATGCGCGCTCTGGCCGTGCTCTGTGCGCCGCTAGTTTCTCCCACCTAGCCTCCACTGTGCGCCGCTAGTAGGTGAAAAAATAAGATCACTCCGTCGACCTCCTCCGGTACGTCCAGTTGGCGAAGGTGTTTTTTTTTACACCACCAAGTTCGTACATGCGTGCCATGAGCCATGGACGTTGACACTGGCCCGGGAGCCATTCCAACATGTATGTATGTATGTACCGACCTGGCGTGGCGTGCTGCCTTGAAAAATCAAATTACACGCACGTAGACGTAAGAGTAGGACAAGGCAACGCATGTTTGCAATGTATAATGGTTGGACCTCCTGGGTCGTACGTACGTCCTGTGTTATCCTCCGTGTGTGACGCACGGGGACCGGAGATTAGCAGCCACGCACGCACCGCGGCCGGCCAACCGCCGTACCTGCATGTCTCGCCTCCTCAGAAACACAAAGGGCCGCGGCATCTGGCCGTAGCCGCTAGGGTTAGGGCTAGGGCTAGGCACGCCAAGAGGCAATGCCCATGCATCCCTTCCCATCTGCAACGAATAGCCATGCAGGGATGCGATGCGATACTTGAAAGCGCCAAGAGCCAAAGCCCCCCTCGCCACCAATCACGAGCCCTCAGACGCTTCTTGGATCGATCTTTCCCGGATATTTATAAGATTTTAGCACTACTCCTACTATATTTGTTTCCATTTTCAGCTGCCAGCTAGCCAGCGCTTTTTATACACCTACTAGCTAGCTAGTAGTCCAAGAATGCAGCCGTGACTGGTTCAGATCCGGGCGTGGCCGTGCAGGAGCGAGGCCACATGCTCGATCTATGTTCACAACTTCAGATCCATCGCCACCTTCTTTCTTTCTTTCTTTCTTTCTTTCTCGGGTGAATCAACGCACCTCCATGCATCCACTGTCTGATTCCGAATCTGACACTCGTTTCCAATATAACAACGCCCACTAGTGTCCAATAAACCAACTCTGAGTCTGACCTGACTCGATCGGTGTGTGATGAGTAGCGCCGATGATGGGATTTACCAGTGTTTCTCCATGTTAGATTCATGACACTACACTACTACTGGTACTACTATATGTGGTGATCGCATGTATACGGGGATTATCCACGATCCACGTGGAAGAATCTCATCAATCGTATGTACTCACGTACTACGTATGTCTTATGCACATCTAGGTCTA
This sequence comes from Bromus sterilis, assembly GCA_950022295.1. NCBI lineage: Eukaryota > Viridiplantae > Streptophyta > Magnoliopsida > Poales > Poaceae > Bromus > Bromus sterilis. Next base: position 335,265,599 of record OX465599.1, on the reverse strand, counting down.
GTTATGCACATCATACGCTATTTTTCTTGCTTCACGCTCCTGCACGAGCATGCATGCATGCTTCCTACTCAAGCTCGATGGAGCTGCGATGTTGTTGGTTGTTTCGGCGCTCCAGCTGAAGATATCTTGTTCTTGGACGAGTCTCGGACAGAAGACATAACCCAGGTCTCTAATGAGAAGAATACCTTCTTAAACTCTCCCTTCACAGAGGAGGAGATTAAAAAGGCGGTCTTCCAAATGGAGCATAACAAGGCTCCTGGGCCAGATGACTTTTCTGCGGAGTTTTATCAACACTTTTGGGATGCGATTAAGACATACCTGATTGAGTTGTTCCAATGTTGGCATGTGGGACAACTTGAACTGTTTCGTCTTAACTTCGGAGAAATTGTTTTGTTACCTAAGGTTTTGGGGGTAGAAAGGATACAACAGTATAGACCAATATGCCTCCTTAACGTTAGCTTCAAAATCTTCACGAAGACCGCAACCATTAGATTAAATTCGGTGGCTGATCATGTGGTTAAACCTACACAAACGGCTTTTATGCAAGGTAGGAATATCCTAGACAGAGTCGTGGTTTTACACGAGACCGTTCATGAGATGCACACTAAAAAGCTTAACGGAGTCATTTTCAAGATTGACTTTGAAAAGGCTTACGATAAAGTGAAGTGGTCGTTCCTCCAACAAACTCTGAGAATGAAAGGTTTTTCAGAGGAATGGTGTGCGTTGATCCATAGTTGCGTTTTGGGAGGAAGTGTTGCCGTGAACGTCAATGACGAAATTGGTCGCTTCTTCCAAACCAAAAAGGGATTAAGGCAAGGTGATCCTTTATCGCCCATATTGTTTAATATTGTGGCTGATATGTTAGCGATCATGATTGAACGCGCCAAGCTAGACGGTCAAATTGAGGGAGTAATCCCACACCTAGTTGATGGGGGGCTATCTATACTTCAATATGCGGACGACACAATTCTTTTTATGGATCATGATTTAGATAAAGCAGCGAATCTGAAATTAATATTATCAGCATTCGAACGGTTATTTGGATTGAAGATTAACTTCCATAAAAGTGAATTGTTTTGTTTCGGCGAGGCCCAGAATGCAGAAGCTCAATATGCCGAGATATTCGGATGCGAGCAAGGTCAATTCCCTATTAAGTATCTGGGGATACCCATACATTATAGGAGACTGACCAATGCAGAATGGAAGCACGTCGAAGAACGATTACAAAAAATACTAGCTAGCTGGAAAGGGAAGTTGTTGTCCCTGGGTGGAAGATTGGTACTCATAAATTCAGTTCTAACAAACATGGTACTGTATATGATATCATTCTTCCCACTGCCTAAAGGGGTCTTACATAGACTGGATTATTTCCGATCGAGATTCTTTTGGCAAGGAGATAACGAGAAAAAGAAGTATCGACTGACCAAGTGGAATGTCGTGTGCCGTCCGAAGGACCAAGGTGGGTTGGGTATCCATGACCTCCAGGTCAAGAACTCTTCCCTCCTCGGTAAGTGGCTATATAAGATATTGACTTCGGATGGTGTATGGCAAACACTCCTTAAGCGAAAATATATCGGCACAACAGCGTTATCTCAGGTTGTATGGAAGCCTGGAGATTCACATTTTTGGGCAGGTCTCATGGCGACAAAGATAGACTTTTATCGCTTTGGGGTTTTCAAGATTAAGGATGGGTCGGAGATAAGATTCTGGGAGGATATATGGCTAGGAAATGCCACACTCCGAGATCAATATCCGGCCCTATACACCATTGTGCGACATAAGGGAGATACGCTGGCCACGGTTATGCAGGAATCACCCCCTAATGTCGCATTCAGGAGAGACTTAATCGGTCCAAGACTAGCGTCTTGGAATGCCTTGCTAGAACGGTTAGCGGTAGTGCAGCTGTCTCAAGGTGAAGATGAGTTTCGATGGAATCTCAATAGGAATGGAAAATTCTTTGTTGATTCTATGTATAGGGCGCTTGTCCAACCTGAATTACCAGTCGATAATAATGTTAAAATATGGCAAATGAAGATACCTCTAAAGATTAAAGTCTTTGCATGGTATCTTCGAAAAGGTGTCATTCTAACGAAAGATAATCTTGTCAAGCGCAACTGGCAAGGGAGTAAGAACTGTGTTTCATGTGCTCACGATGAGACAATAAAACACCTATTCTTCACCTGTAAGGTTGCCCATTCTATTTGGTCAGCTATCCAAATGGCTTCAAATTTATATCAACCCACATCCGTTGCTAATATCTTTGGCAATTGGCTGAACGGGATAGATAGTAAGATTAAAACCATTCTTAGGGTAGGAGCGCTTGCCGTAATATGGTCGCTCTGGCTATGTAGAAATGACAAGATCTTTTCTGATAGAAATTTCACTTGTTTGCAGGTTCTCTATCGATACACGGGTATTCTCCGTTCGTGGTCCATCTTACAACGGGTGGAATATCGATGCCTTTTTATGGAGGCGTGTGCACGACTGGAAGCGGTGACGAGGGATATTTTTATCCAACATGGGTGGCCGCGTGACCTACACATAGAGCTTCCTTGAGTGACGATAATTCTTGTAATTCGTCGCATACTCTTTTATTTTCTATGGTTTGGCGACTTGCGGCTGTGTGCATCTTAGTTATGCAGAGGCCGGGTATACTTACTTAAACCTTTTGAGTAATAAAGCCCTTTATCAAAAAAAAAAATGAGGCCACTTCATGGAAACGGAAGGGCTGGCTAATCTGCGTGTTAACCGGCCTCATCGTCTACCGGGGGTCACTCGCCGGGAGCTCAAACGCAAAGGCCATATCCATGCATGGGGCCGCCTTAATTGGCAAAATGGCAACCCATGTAGTTAGTGTAAAGTCAGCTGTGTTATGATAACTTTTATTCTAGCTAGTGTTCCATTTCATATATGTAAGTGTCACTCATTAGGATCGTAATCGTACCCGAGCTCCATCGAGCTGCGATGTTGTTGGTTATTTCCTTCCAAAAACCGAAACCGCTTCATGGAAACGGAAGGGCTGGCGTGTTAACCGGCCTCAGGCCCGGGCCCATATATGTGCCAACTGTACGGTCTGCACAGGGCCCATAAATTTCAGGGGCCCCAAAAAATTTATACAGCGGCCCCAAAATATATATATTTTGCTTCCTGCCCACTGCCCGTGGGAATATATATATTTTGCTTCCTGGGCGTTGGGCCTCGGCCTTCATTCGACTGAGCCTGCCCGGTGCCCGTGGGAAGTGGGCAGCGGGCAGGCTCAGTCGAATGAAGGCTGACTAGGGCGGCTGCATTCGAGTGAACGCTATGGTGACGGAACACCGCCCGAGCTCTCTATCCCTCTGTCATCCCTTCTCCGACCACGCTCGATGGCTACTTCAGATCGTTTGCTGCCTTTGTTGTTGGCGCTAGATCCGGCGACCCTGCCGCCAAGGCCTCTGCCGATGGACAGGCCGCAGGTACGGGAGGATCTCATCCAGTACACACATCGTCACATACTGTCTCTTTCTTTGAATATGCATGATGGTCAAGTTACCAATTCTACAGGCGTGACAGTGTGTTTCTGTCTCGTTCTGAATCCATACCTCGCTCAGGTTAATTCTTCTAATCTTTGTGCCGCAAATAGATGTTGGTAAATCTCTAGTTATTTTCGTTCCTATTTGATACGTATCTGTTTAATTTTCGATCTTTTCAGTTTTTGTATGTGTGTGAAGTGCTCTAGACGATCGTCTAGTATTTCAGAATAATAAGTACTGTCTGCTATAAATTAGTGGAAAAATTATTTTGATTTTCAAAAGCCTAAGAAAGACAAAAAGCATATGATTTAACTCAAACCTAGATAAGAGTTATGTATGATTTTTGTTCTATTTTTTGGAGAAGAGGGCCCTGTTTTAGAGTTTAGCACAGGGCCCACAATTTCACTGACCGGCCTAATCGACTACGTGGGGTCAGTCACCGGGAGCTCAAATTCAAAGGCCATCTCTATGCATGGGGCAGGTTTAATTGGCAATCCATGTAGTGCAAAGTCAGCCGTGTTGTGATTAACTTTTGTTCTAGTGTTTCATTTTATATCTAGTGTCACTCATTAGGATCATAATCTTACTAACTTTTGTTGTGTGTCATATTATACACAAGTGTCACTGAGTGGGATGTCATGATCTCAGTAATTCCATCCATTATTCTTTGTGTGCAGTTTAGGATGTCCAATGCAGATACGGTCTTTTGCTAGCCACTATCTATTTACTAACCATATGAGGACAAATCTCACATTTGCATATATCACTCCACTTCTCAAATTTTCACCCATCGGCCTTGCTCAAGTCTTAGAAAAAATGGCCGGTCATAGTTTCCTTTCCCAATTCGGAACAACCATCCGATGCTCCTGGTCATACACAAAATCCATTGTTTACAAACATAGATCAAATTTTAAAATTACAAGTATCCAAACTATGTCGACATGCTCACTGATGTGCGCATATTTCCATGCCATGGCCAAGAAGAAGTACATGAAATGGAATTGTGACAAGTGTCGCGACAGGGACTCCAAGAAGAAAGCCGATGCAGTGTCCAAGGGCAATGGCCTTGAGAATATCATCACTTTATGCTTTTGATCATCAACTGTGCCACCAAATAAGCCACTATTGAGCATGTAGTATGCAACTATTGAGCGTCTTATTTCGTGTTACAACTAATGATCACAGATGATCATCTCAAGGGCATTTCCCTTGGCGATGGTATCAATTTTTTTTGCTTGGACTCCCACTTACGACACCTCCCGCGGTTCCTTCCATGTACTTATTCTTGGTCGTCTTCATCTTTTCTTTGTTGTGGACGACAATAAATAGCCTAGCGATGAGGAAGAGGATTGTGTTAAAGGAGAGTTACCATGGTTGAACAGTCGTGGAGCTAGGTGAAAGTATGATTTGCTTTCTTAGAGCTAATTAACTCTTCCATCGAGATGTATGTGCGAACTAGCGAGTGCACACCTAGATAGAACAGGTTAACCATATGTGAGAGTCACTAATGAGTGGTCGAATGACTAAGTAGGTAGAAGATTGTTTAACTTAGTTAATTAACCTCACCGACATCACTAATTTTAGCTTGTTTCTCGATATCATCGCACGAGTCAATATTTAAGCTTAATTAATTGATCTACATCGCGTGGATCAATGGCACGGTTTGAACCTTGCTAAACCACGTGCATGGGACAAATTTCTACCATAGTGTGAATGTTTGATGCAACAAATGACACATGGGTAACCTAGATTCTTAGTGTTATGTTTTTCTTTCAAGTACTTATGCATTCATGTATCTTCTATATCAAGTGTCCAATAAATGAACTCTTGACTGACTTGATGTGTGAGTAGCATCAATGACCATATGATCAGATATAGGAGTATATTGCGATGCATGTTAGCTTCATGGTGTCTACCAGTAGTACAATATGTGGTGTCCCTAGCCACATGTGTACGGAGATTGGCAATGCACATGGAGCAATCTCGTCACAACACAACATGTACCGACGTAAGTGTATGAGTGAACATTTTTTGCACTTCCTACTCTGGTCGATCTCAAGCAACCATGTTGTTGATAATATTTCTTTCTGAAAACGAAACCACTTCATGGAAACAGAACGACTAGGCAATATATATGCAGGTTAACTGGCCTCATTGCCTACCGGGGGTCAGTCTTTGGGGTGCTCGAATTCAAAGGCCGTCTCCATGCATGGAGCCGGCTTGGCAAATGGCAACCCATCTAGCGTAAAGTCGGTTGTGTTATGACTAACTTTTGTTGTAGTGCTCTATTTTATATGTAAGTGCCACTCACTAGGATCATGGTCTTAGTAACTTTTACTGTGTTCCATATTATATATAAGTATCACTGAGTAGGATGTCATGATCACAGTGACTCCATCCATTCTTTGTGTGCCATTTTGGATATCCATTGCAGATCCTGTCCATTTCTTTTCTAACTACATGTTATAACTAAACTGGTAAACCACTATCTACATATTAAGCATATGAGGACAAATCTCGCACGTTACAAAAAACTCAATTTACTTACATGTATTACCTCCGATCCATATTAATGGACTCAAATGTGTCTAGATTCGCATGTATTTAGTTAAGTATTTAGACTAGATGCATGTGTATCTAGACAAACTTAAGTCCATTAATATGGATCGGATGGAGTAGCATCAATCTACTTCTATAATTTTTTATCAATGGCATTGCTCGAATCTTCCACAAAATGGCGGGTTGTGGTTTGCTCTTCCAACGTGGAACCACCATCTTACGGGGTCAGGATCCTCTACAGTCATCGCACTGCACATACTGCTGCTGCTGTGTGGAGCCGGTCCCTTTTTTCACTGGAAGTACTGCATATTTAGTATTTAGTTACTACAGAGGATCTCAACCCCCATCGCTCATTATTCTTCATAAAATCAATTTTGTTCAAACAATAGCGAATTTTGAATTAGATTGATCCAAACAAAAACCATGAAAATCATGTTAGCGTAATTAATCATTAAGAATATACTAGACATGTGTTAGAGTACGTACTGGGCCTGGGCCCGTCGCTTTTTTAGGGGTCAAGTAAAGCCTTGCTTGGAAGTCAAGTAAACCTCTCTATATAAGAAGAGGAGATGTATCAATCTAATCAAGTATGAATTAAGAAGGAAATACCCTCCCTCTTGTCCGGCCGTGGACAAAGGTCCCCGGCCGGCCCTCTCTCTCCCTTTCAAACCCTAGCAGCCATAACAACATGCGAGCATTATTTGTCGATAGGACAGTTTGCATCACCACATGCAAAGAAGAGTTGAATGGCGTTGTTGGGATGTTGAGCGCCACAAATGACAAAGTATCCAAACTATATATGTCGCCATACTCGCCGATGTGCACGTCCTTCCTTGGCACGACCAAGAAGAAGCACATGGAATGGAATTGCGAAAAGTGTTGCAACATGGAGTCGAAGAAGATAGTTGATGCAATCTCCAAGGGCAACGACCTTGAGAACATTATAACTATTCTGTTTGTGGCCGTCAATCGTGCCAGCATTTAAGCTGCCATTTAGCATGTAGTATGTGGCTATTGAGCGGCTTATTTTGTCTCACAATTGATGATCACCCGGGACCCCGCGCATGCCGACTACCAGATGAAATTTCGCCCGCAGTCGCTTGTGAGTTCCCTTTCCCCTTCACGAAGGAGGTGATGGAGGAGAAGGAAAAAAACGAAGAAGGAGGACGAGGCTGGCCCCTCGACATTGATCGAGGTCAGTTTGGATGGCGTGAAGAACAAGGATGAATAAAAGGGCTCCAACATTGACCGGGACAACCTTTGAATAGTTTGTAGTAGTTTGTAACTGAAGTTTATTCGTATACGAACTAAGTTAAGTTTGTATTCGAACTATGTTATATTTTTGCATGTCCAAAAATGCATATTTAGATGTTTGAACAAATTGGCAATGGATTTGATGTATTTGTGCCCCAATAGCTATCTGTTACAACAACATGGTACCCTATTATAGTTTGATGGTCAACAACAATTATTTGGTGCCCTATTTTAGGATCGTTGTTGAATATGTTCTAACTGACAACACATGTACTATAATTAAAGAAAGTTGTGTTATGTTTAATTTTTGTCGTAGCGTTCCATTTTATATGTAAATGTCACTCATTAATTAAAATCTTGATCATAGCAACTTTGATGTGTTCAATATTATACATGTGCCACTGAGTAGGATGATCATCGTCTCAGTAACTCCATCCATTCTTTATGTGCCGTCTAGATATCCAATCCAAATCATGACCATTGCTATTCTAATTACATGTGGCTAGCCGCCATCTATATAGTAGGCACTTGAGGACAAATTTCACGTTAAAAAATTAATATATTTAAAAGTATCATTGTACTTCTCTAATTTTGGCCAATGCTCAAGTTTTCGACAAAATGGTCGGTCACAGTTTCCTCTCTCAACAAGGAACCATCATCTGACGCTACTTTTCCCGATCAAAACCCATTGCGTAGAAACATATATAATTTTCTCACAACCAATCATAAACCTCAAACAAAACTGGTCCTTATTAGTATGTACTTCCTTCACCCTAAAATAACAATCATTTGTCTAAATATGAATGTATTTAGACTTAGATTTATATTTAGATACATACATATCGAAATAAATTTATGAAAATTATTTTAGAACAGAGGGAGTAGTAGCTATTGAGCGACTTATTTGGCATACGAACCATCGATCAAAGGAATGGCCCATTTGGCGGTAGCCACCACCGCGGGTGCAACCGGGATAATGTAGGCATGGGAAGCGGCAATGGAGCCCGCGCGCCCATGCATGGCCCATGTGTTACTGTAGGAAAGAAAATCATATACAACCCGGGTTGTAGGTGCCCAGGTTGAAGATCCTCCTCTGCGCATGACACCTGACAACCCGAATCTCAAACCAACAACATGTTCCCAACTAGAATAATTAGCAAAAAAACTTTCACATTACGGGCTAGGGTTATAAAAAAATATCCATTTTCTTAATCTTCTAAAAATCTACCGCTTTTTTGGCAAGTTATGGCAAAAACCAAAATGTCTCGGTGGTTAAATTTTACTCACAGTTATGACATCTCTGGCCCACCCATCAAGGGCCCACGTGGATACAAGTCAACACCGTTAACTTACATGTGGGCTGAAACTTTTTTTTTGTATTATTTATTTGGGAGAATTTGTTTTTTGTTTGATGAAAAATACTTTTTCTCAGGAAACTATTTTTTTGGAAAAATATTTTCTTCAGAAAAATTTCATTTTTTGGGAGAATATTTAGGTTATTTTAGTTTTGACCGTTATGGTACATGGAGCCGACATGTCATTCCCTTCTATTTCCCAAAATAAATACTGAAGAAATAAATACTTTCATCAGAAAATCATTTTCCTGAGAAAATACTATTTTTCGATAAGAAAATATGTATTTTCCCCCGAAAATTTATTTTTTACCAAAACAAATCGAAACATTTTCCCCCAAAATAAATAGTTTTATGTAGAAAAACATTTCCCCGAAAAAGAACAGTTTTCCCGAGGAAGCTCAACTTTTCTACCGAATTTTTTGTTAACCGAAAAAAAATTGGACCTAAAACAGGAATTCTTACCGAGGTAAAATATTTTTCCAACCAAAAAAATCATTTTGGACATAACGACGTTAACTTTTATGCCACGTGGGCTCCTGACAGGTGGATATAGATGTCATAAACCACATTAAAATTTAACCGATTTGAGACTTCAATTTTGTTGTCATAGATTTGCAAGAAAGTGGTAGATTTTTAGAAGATTAAGAAAATGGGTAATTTTTTGAAACCCTAGCCTGTGATGTGTCAATATTTTGCTATTTACTCTCCCAACTTCCAGCACCCACCCCGATTCTCGTGTCTAGTCCAGAAGACCATCTCATTGGCGCGGTGCAGCAAGATGTCACAAGAAAACGGCTGATGTAAGGACGTGTAGGAATATGCTCCCTCCGTAAATTAATATAAGATCTTTTAGATCACTACTCTTCTACTATTTTACAGAGGAAGTATACGTGGGCTTTTTCGCCGAAACCTGCTCTGCCCACACATCTCCATGCTAAAGGGGAACGATAACTTGTTTGAGATTCAGTTTGCTGTTTGAAGCCGCTCATTGGCCACCTCGCTTTGGATCCTTGAAAACAACACTCTGAACTATGTATTCCCGGTCTATTTTAAACCTTGGTGCGTTCCAAACTATGATTTGTCTACGTGGCAGTTCAAACCAGGGATGGCTTCATTTTTTTGAGATACAAACCTGGGATTGCTGCTTACCATCGGACGCTATTGGGCCACTCCATCAGAAACTTTGTTTTCCTTTCAAAATGCGCGACTGAAAAATAAGATAAAAAATGGATGCAACCTAGGGATTTGAACTCGCGACCTAGACTTCGTGATCAAGTTACGGCAACAAGTCTACCATATGACTTTTTCTAATTAAATATAAGCGCCAAACAACTTAACCACATACCAAAGCGTCCAAATTTAAAAGGTATTGTGATTTTTTAAAACATTTTCTTTAAACGAACGAATTGTTGAAAACACGAACAATTTTTTATATCTGAAATACTTTATAAAAATAAAGAACAAATATTGAAAACATGAACCATTTTTTAAATCCTCAATATTATTTAAAGTGTGAATACTTTATCAAAACGTGAACCAATGTTTTTAGCAAGAACAAATTTCTAAAGTGTAAATAAATTCCAAAAAATGAACTCATTTTTACTTTATATTTGAAAATTCAAACTATTTTTAAAATCTATGATCTTATTTTAAAGTGCGAATACTTTCAAGGAAATGTTGCCTTTTGATTGGCTACCGTGATTTTTCAAAATATTTATACCTTTTTAAAACATTTTCTTGAAAGTATTCTCAATGCCAAATGTTTTTAAGATTGCATATTTTTTTAAATATCGCACTTTCAATTTTTGTAATTTTTTTGGCAATGCGTATACTTTCAGGAAAATGTTTTAGAAAGTCAAAACGAGTTTAAATCTCGATCTTTGATGTGTGGTTAAATAATTTGGCACTTCTGGTTAATCACCAACATCCCTCTGGTAGAGTGGTGACCGAGAGTTGAACACCAACGATAGTTAATAGTTCAAATCCCGGTTGCGTCCCAACTTTATCTTACTTTTAGTCTCGCATTTTGATAAAAAAACCAATAAAAATTGATGGGTCAGCCCAATAGCGTCCGACTTTTATCTTACTTTTAGTCGCGCATTTTGATTTTTTTTTTAGGTGTAGTCGCACATTTTTGATTAATTTTTTTTTGATTGGTCGGCGCAATAACGTCCGATAGCAAGCAGCAATCCTCGTTTGGAATGCATCGAAGGTTTAAAATATACCGGGATTACTTAGTTCGGAGTGTTGATTTCAATGATTCAAAGTTTAAGATTTAATTTAGTTTTTATCTATAAATTTAGGGTTCATTTTACACTTTTTCCTTTGGATCGGGAACTCATGGCCGTGTCCAGGAGTGAGGCCACATGCATGCCGCCTCGATCTATGTTTAGATCCATCAAGCACCTTCTTTCTTCTCTCTCTCGGGTAGACTGTCTGATTCCGAATCTGACACTCGTTGCAGTATATACAATGCCAAGTGACCTTTGATTAGCTCGATCGGTGTGTGAGTAACGCCAACGATGGCATCTAGGAGCGTTTCTCAATGTTTAGATTCATGACACTACACTACTACTGGTAGCAGAATATGTGGGGTGGCAGACTGGCATACGGGAATCCACAATGCCTCCACGTGGAGGCATCTCGTCACGACGCATTTACTGACGTAGTAGCGCACATTTGTTGTTACTTTTTCCAAACGAAACCACTTCAGGCTCGTTTGATTCATAGAAATTCTATAGGATTCTTGTAGGATTTTATCATATAGGATTTTTTTTCTACGTTATTCAGAAATTGTTCCTATAGAATTTTTTTATACTACTTCCTATGAGAATCCTAACATTCACTCCAACCTTTTTCTATAATTCCTTTGATGAAATCAAACAAACTCTGGTGCAAGCAGAATCCTATAGGATTGGAGTGAACATGCCATTGCAATCCTATGTTTTTCCTATTCCTATGATTTTCCTACCCTATGAATCAAACAAGCCCTTCATTTTATTTTGAACGTAAGAAACCATTTCATGTAAAACGGAATGGCTAGCCAATGTGCAGGTTAATCGGCTTCATCGTCGACCGGGGGTCACTCACGGCTGGGTGCTCAAGTTCAAGGGCCGTCTCCATGCATGCATGGGGCCAGCTTAATTAATTGGCAAATGGCAACCCATCTAGTGTAAAGTCAGCTTTTTTTTTTAAGATCAGCTCTATTATGATTAACTTTTGTTGTAGTGTTCCATTTTATTATATGTAAGTGCAACTCACTACGATCATGATCTTAGTAACTTTTGATGTTTGTTCCATATTATATATAAGTGTCACTGAGTAGTAGTGGCCTAGCCAGCCAACCACCATGTCCCGGACCAATCTCGGACCAATCTCAACGCTACAGTACACAACCGTGCTAAACAGTGTCATTCCATCTAAAGTCAACAAAGAAACTTGCTGCCACGTTTCGGGCCAAGGCCCCTGTTGCCTGGGGCCTGGCAACGCCACTGCAGAGTTGGATGCCATGATGTAATTCCGTCCGTTCTTACTCTACCGTCTTGGATATCCAATGATGACCTTGTCCATTACTTTTCTAACTACATGCTATAACTAAATCATCAAAATCGCTACCTATATATTAAGCATATGATGAAAAGTCTCTCACTTTACATGTATCACTCTGCACTTCTCGAACTTTGGCCGGTAGCCTTTCTCTAGTCTTCCACAAAATAACTGGTCGGGGTTTGCTCTCCCAAGGTGGAACAACCAAGGGAATCTCCTTGTCATAACCAAAATCTGTTGTGTTGAAATAAATAGCAAAATTTAAATTAGGTTCGGTATGTGCCCATTCGTTGCTAAGGGGTTAATTTTCTTTTAACGTGATAAAGGGATCATATGGAATAATAAATCTTGATGCAAAATATGGACACAATAGGTATATGTCTGTGATTGATTTGCTTTGTTGGGTTACCAAAATTAAGAGAATAATTATTATTTATTTGCTTATAGACCATGATTGATGTATTTCATAAATTTTTTATGAAAAATCATTGAAAGAGGGACCCATGCATGGAAAATTGGACGAAGGGATGATGGATTTTTTTTGGTGAAACATGTAAACGTAAGGTTCTTTTTAAGTAGGAGATTGATACAGATAAGAACCATGGAAATCATGTTAGCGTAATTAATTACTAAGCATAAACTAGACATGTTTTTCTCTCTTTTCTTCTATTTCGAAAAGGAGTTTGAAACCCCTAGCCTCTGCATTCATAGATGCACACAACCATCTTTACTAAGTTAGGTCTCACAAAATTTTTACATCAAACAACCTGAAAGTCACCATTCACACCAAAAAAACGATAATGGGGAAAGCCGCCACTTCCCACCATCTAGAAGCGGGACCATCGTTGATTCGCCCGCATGACGTACCAGGATCATAAACTCGATGCAATAAATCCAAATCATACACCATAAGCACATGCTTCAAACGCCGCCGCCACCATCGAACAACTGACCCATCTTCAGGAAAGAGATATGAATCATCCTTGATAGGCCGACCGGTTGTAAACGCCGCCACGGCGGCAAACATCGCAATTGCATAACACACATCCATCATCACACTTTCTCCGTCAATACCCCGCTGTGCCACACCACTGAGATTCATTGTCGTTGATGTGGTAGATGCCACACCACTCCACCTTGGCCATGGTGTCCTGCAAGTCCAGTCTCGGTAAAGCACCTAATGTAACAAAAATTTCGAGACAACACCATTAGGAGGGGAACCAACGCGAGATCGAAGCCATCTTCTGACCTTTCTCCGCGAGGTCTAGGCCTTGACCCGAAGATGTGACCTGAGAGAAGAGGACGTCAAAGAGATCGACGATGAAACCCAAGAGGAGAGCGACGTCTGCAGATGCCACATCGTCGACTTTCACCTGGAACAAATCTTCCCCCGCAACTCCAGGATGCCGAATGAAAGCGGGAAGAACCGGAAGCGTCGCCAGCCTACAAATCCACCGGCACAAAACACTTCCTGGGTGGGGAGGGCTCCAACACCACATAGGAATCACCGACCTCACCAATGGAAGAGAGGATTGGCCAAATCTTACTCCTCGGGGCGTCACCCGAACACCGCATCACCCAGCAGCCTACAGACCATTCCAGGAAGTCGTCTTTCTGGCCGGAGACGCATATGTTATGGCTGCATATCAGTTCACCATCATTGTAGCGCGTGGAGCATCGCGCAGCCGACCAAAATCATCACTAGAATGCCACATTCACCACCGATATGATGGTGGACAAAAAAAATGAGTCGTGGCTGCCACCGTGGACGGCACGAGCTTTGCTCGATGACATCCGCCGATGACTGTGAGGGGTGAAGACTGTGAGTGTCAGAAGAGGACGGAGGAGATGGGTCACCGCCCGTGTAGCCCGAAGACGACGAGGGGGGCGATCCATTTTTCTCGAGAGTTAGGGTCAGGTTGTTCTGAATCTGATTCAGTAGAAACATAGGCATTATTTGTCGCCAAGGAGGTTTGCATGGCCACATGCAAAGAAGAGTTGAATGGCCTCACGACTTTAAGCGCCACAAATGACAAGTATCCAAACTATACCTCCACACTCATTGATGTGTGTATCTTTCCTTTGCTGCGACCAAGAACAAGCACATGGTTTGGAATTGTGACAAGTGTCCAGACAACAGTTCAAGAATAAAGTCGATGCAGTCTCCATAGGCAATGACATTCAAAATATCATCATTTTTTTGTTTGTGATCGCCGATCATGCGGCCAAATAAACCACCATGAGCATGTAGTATGCAACTATTGGGTGGCTTATTTGGTGTCACAATCGGTGATCACGGACGACCGCACACGGTCATCTCAAGGTCATTTCCCTTGGTGATGGCATCGAACTTTCTTCTCGGATTCCTAGACACCTCTCGCAATTCCGTCCACATGCTTCTTCTCGATCCACATCAAGTTCTCCTGTCGTCGACGATACAAAGGAGCCTGGCGATGCGGAAGAGTATTGTGGAGAAGGAGGGTCACCATGGTTGAATGGCCGTAGAGCTATGTGAAAGTAGGAGTTACTTTCTTGGAGCAAATTAGCTAGCCATTCCATCCACATGTATATGCGGACGAGTGAGTGCGCACCCTGGCGCATGCCACAAGAACCGGTTAGCCTCTCATGTGAGAGTCACTAACGAGTGGTCAAATGCCTAATAAGGTAGTAGCTTGTCTATACTTAGTTAATGAACCTTTCTATGAGGACTAATTTTAGCTTGTTTCTCGATCTCGTTACATGAGACAATATTTAGAGTTAATTAATAGACCTACATCGCGCGTGGATCATTGGCATGGTTTAAACCATGGTAACTACGTCCATGGGACAAATTTCTATGATAGTGTGATTATGTGATTTGTGATGCAAACAAATGCCACATGGATAGAAACTAAGGATCAATTATAACATTTTATCATAACCTAGGTTTCCCCAGTGTTCTGTTTTTCATACGAGCTCCCACTTTCTGATTTTCATGCCTTCTTGTGAGGCCATGACATTGTTTGTTCCCGCGATGTTTGTCTGCACCGTAGATTCACCGCCTTACTCGATTCGACTTCATGCATCGAGGTTCTACATAGCCGACAACTTGGGCACCTTCTTCGATTGGATTTCAGCAACTGGGTTGCACGAAGCCAAGAGCCTTTATTGTGCCAAGCCTAGAATATTTGCATCTCGTCTCCCCCGAGACACTATTTTTCACAAGACCTGTAGCTCATTTGATCGGTTGTGTGTTTGTTGGCTTCTTTGAATGTTTGAAGACGATTGGGGTTACCTTTTAATATTGAATCTCAGGAAATGAGAAAATAGCACATGTAACTATAGCTGCTCTAGGTCACTCACAATTCATCTCCCAGTTGCGACTCTTATCACCGCCACTCTCTCTTCCACCATCAAGACTGACACATTCTCATGGCAACAAATTCACAGTAAACTAATCCTGACAGCCTCTGTTAGTGAGTAGCTTCCATGATGTGATCTAGTAGACTACTACTGGTAGAAGTACAATATGTGGTGGCCACGTGTATACAGGAATCGACAATGCACGTACGTCGTGGAGGCATCGATCGTATGTAATGTCGTCATATGCTTCCTACCCGATCGATCTCGGTCTGCGATAATGTTGGCAAAGAACATTTCATGGAGATGGAAAAGCTAGCTAATCTGCAGGTTAATTGGCCTCATTGCCTACCTGGGGTCAGGGGCGCTCAAATTCAAAGGCCGTCTCCATGCAAGGGGCCATCTTGACGGCGAATGGCAACCCATGTAGTGTAAAAGCCAGTTGTGTTATGATTAATTTGGTCGTAGTGTTCCATTTTATATGTAGCTGCCACTCATTAGGATCATGATCTTAGTAACTTTTGTTGTGTTTCGTATTATATACAAGTGTCACTGAGTAGGATGTCATGATCTTAGTAATTCCATCCAATCTTATTCTTTTTGTGCTATTTTGGATATTCAATGCAGATCATGTCCATTGCTTTTCCATCCACAAGCTATAACTAAATTTTCAAAGCATCTATCTATATATTAAGAAAGGAGAGGAAAGAATGGGGCCGGGTTCAGGTAATGGGCCAGCACGGTTCACCGTGGGTTGGGCCGATAGAAAGGAGAGCAGCAGGATAGTTTGTTGCTGGACTTGTTTGAAATAATGGGCTAGAGAAGAATTAGCTCTGCCTTGCAGAGAGAAATAGATTTGGTATTTGTTCAAACTGGACACTGGTCTAAATGGAGATCAAAATGAAACTGAATTTGAATTAAATTCAAATTTGAGAACGCAAGTAAATCCAATAAACAGATAATAAAATCATCATGAATTTTATACATGTTTTCAAATATTTTTGAAAATATTTATCCTCACAAACTCTCTTCTAGGACTTAAATCTATGTTAGTTTGTTTCAAATTCAATAGTAAGCTGACTGGCCCAGGCTCCCGGGAGGATGCCGCTGAGTCGGAAGCCCTCCCCGCGAAAGCGCCGGTAAATACTCTCGTCAGGCCTCCGTCTTTAGACAAAGACTACAACAAATCCGTGTAAGAACTAGACTAAACACACTAACTAGAAAGATTTATTTATCCAAAGATTGATCAACCATACATGCACCATCATGCCGCTAATTGTGGTCTACTTCATTTGCTTCTCTCTAATGAACGCATTAACAAGTCCCCGTTAACCAAAGCTACTTGTATCTATTTAGAATAAGTTGCTTAACTTCTAATCCGAATCAGAATATACAGCTCATCATCACTCATCATCAGCTCAGATAACTCATCAGCCATCTCGTGGCCTCACTTTGGCCCAAACCCAGCCAGCCATGGATAACCTTCTCTTCGCTCCGTTGCTGAGAGACGCAATGATTTCGCTGCCGGATTCCACCAAAAAGCGAACCTTCAAACGATTTTGATGTCGGATTCCACCAAAGCGCAATCGAAAAATACACGTATGAGCGAACCAAAGAGCAAACCTTCGAACGATTTCTGAAAATCTGTTGTGAAAAATCAAAATCTGCCCGGAAGGTGCTTCCGATTTTCCGCAACAGATTTTCAAAAATCCACCGCCGAACCAAACAGGGTCGATATAGTCGGATTCCATACGTGCGTGAAAGGGGAGCTTCATCTCCTCAAGCATCTCAGCACCGTCTTCCAGCAATTTCTTCTTGTCCTCCAGCTAAAGTCACTCCTACCAGTAATTTTTTTTAACGATCACCAGGGGGAGAGATTCTCCATCTGAATATATTTCCTTCAAACGAGAGGAGGACTCAGACTCAATTACATCAAGTAGCCAGAATACATGGTGAGAAACAGATGAATGCCCAAAAGAAGGCACAACCAGCTAGCAGACCCAAAGGCCAACACCATGAGAAGTACAAGTAGAGGTGGTGTGTCGTCTAGAGAACATAATACCAACACTAAACAACTGCCTTAACGTACCACACTGGCGTGCACATTGACTTTATGGCCCTCTACTGAGCATCCACAATGAACAAGTGAATTATCACGAACTTTGATTGAGAACTCCATCACAGGAACCGAAAACAATTGGCAAGGTGGGGGAGGGTTGCATCATTGTCGACCAAAGATGAACCAGGATAACGCCAAGAGTATGAAACTCTCCACAACACACGCATTAAGAAGGAGCAAGCATATATAGGGCACAATCTCAATAGGAGAGCATACAATTTTCTTTGTCATAACAAAATATGTTTCTTAATCAGCTCATGTTGCCCAGATAATTAATTGCCAACCAGCCATGATAAAGAAAAACAATCATTCTTTTCGATATTGCTAAAGGTTTTATGATTATTCGATGACAGTACAATAAAGAAACTTTTTGAACATAACAAGACACCCATGAAGAAGACGACAGTGAATGAATAAATAAAATAAAATTAAGGAAGCATTTTGTACGCTTCATCTTGTGGATCCAATTGTCGAATGACTTGACCGTGTTTCGGAAGCCGAGGAAGCCGTGCTCCTTGCTCTTGTTCATGCTGTCCAAGAGCAGCCAATCGGAACCCAACACGAGATCGCAGAGGTCCCAATTAGCCAACTCGAAGAGGCGTGGCTCCATGAGCCCGTTCTCCTCGACGATCACCGCCCACACCTCCTCCTTCTCGGCCATGGCCTCGGACAGCTTGAACCGGCTCTCCTCCACTTCGTATCCCGTCCACTCCAACCCGAAATGGGCGGCAAGCACCGGCCACAGCTGCCTCCACCTGAACACGTCCCCGTTGCTGCAGTTGAACGCCTGGTTCTTGGCCGCCGGGTCGACGGCCGCCCAGATCTGCTGATCGGCGACGAGGTCGACGTCAGAGGCGGTGCAAAACCCGTCCCAGAAGCTGCGGGACCCTGGCCACCGCAGCGTGGCATGCTCCTTGTGGCAGATGGCGGCGTACACGCAGAGGTTGCTAATGTTGTTGACGAAGCTCCGCGGGGATATTCCGTGAATGATGCTGGGCCGATGCACAGACCAGCTGACGTCGGAACCTCGTCGGGAAACCTCCTTGAAGAGGATGTCCTCCTGGTCGTAGTAGAAGTTGGGGCAGCTCCGACGCGGTGCGTCCTCGCTATACGGCTGCTCCGGCGGGGTGACCTCACCGACGGTATCGAAGGGCCCGATGTAGTGCTTGGTCCCCGTCTGGAGGCAGATGTGGGCGAGGTTAGGGCCGACGGAGGAGAGGACATTCCGAAGCATGGCGGAGTTGGCCTCCCGGTTGTCCGCCTCCGTGGCGCGAGGGGACCAGGTGACGTAGAAGACGTGGGTGATGTGGGTGAGTGGTGCGAGGGCCTCGGCAATTGCGGCGGGGTTAGTGAGGTCGACGAGGACACGGGTCACCAAGGAAGAAGATGGCGGTAACCAGGGCGGCGGCGGGCGGCGGGAAAGCGCGTAGACCTTCCATGGGCCGCCGGGGCTGTCCGGCCGCGGGAGGATGTCCACGAGGGAGCTGCCCACCATGCCGGTGGCGCCGACGACCAGCGCCACGCTCCTGAAGGAATGCATATTGGTGTCCTGGGACTTGCTCATGCTCATCGCCCCGTCCCTGGGAAGTTAATTTGGTATGGTTCAATGAAATGGATGGGCCGTGCTTGACTACTGGAGTATGTCAGACGCTGAGATGCATATAGATCAAAGATTCTTTTCAAAACAAAATCGATCAAAGATTCTTTTCAACAAAAAATATAGATCGAAGATTCTTACAACGTATGATTGCATGCTGAGTTAACATTGTGCAGTGGTGACAGCCAACATGAGCAAAAAGTCAGCTCATTCACATGTACGACCCGGCTAGCTTCTCTACAATATGTTAGCTACGGACAAAAATCAAGGATAATTCTTCTTAGCTGTTTAAAATTTTATGGCGCTACTTCATGACTAACATATCCCACACACAATTATATTCTTCGGCTAGCAAAGTAGGGATTGCTCCCATGTTCAGGCAATTTCCTCTTTAAACCTTCATGGTTTTGTAATCCATGTTGTAAACTGTGTTTGAACGTCTTATTGTTCTATAAAAAAATGGTGGAGCATGTACTTCCTCCGTTTCATAATATAGTATCATTTTATGAACTACAGAGGGACTACCATTGTGATAGATCAACGATGATATTAATTCAAGGAATGTACCACCAGGGCCGTCTCTAAAAGTATGATGCCTAGTTGCGAAATGTAAAATGGACTCCTAAATTCGGCTTAACGCAACCTATACAACACATGAAGGTCAAGTGGGCTGTAATGAAGGGCCCATTAACGATATTTCCTTTTATAGAGAGAATTCCAACTGAAGTTATCAGAATCGAGATTTTGAATCAGATCGGAGCTTCGTTGGTAGGATCATAAATCATAGAATCATAACTATCAGGATCATATAAACTTAACTTCTATGAGTAAAATCATAGAATTGAAGCGGCTAGTTTGGATCGTAAGATTTTAAGACTCTAATCGCGATTTTGACTACCTTGGTTCTAGCTCATAGGAATAATTTCATTCCTTTTTCATCCCAGCTGGGTTACATATACGTGAAACCCCCTAAAAATACATCTTCTTCAAAACACCTCGTTTTCATCCACGGCTCCCTTCATCCTTGATTGGGGCTCTCAATTTTTTGAGGGCCCTACGTAGTCAGCCAACTTGCCTCTGCCATTAGACGGCTCTTGTACCACACAAGTACCTCCCAAACGTTAAATCAAAGCTCTTGAGAGTGACCTATATTTTCAAAGATGGATTGTTCTCCCATCTATGTGTAATGTGTTGCATCCTCATATGGAGCAATAGAGAGAGTAGGTGAATTTCTTCCTACAATTGAGCAAAACACTAGCATCCTACTACGATATAGCCTTGATCGGTGCTGACCAGCATCGTTTTCAAAACCATTGAAAACTGCTGGTTTTTGTGTTTTTCAATAAAATGTATCGACTCACTTAGTAAAACCGCTCGGTTTATCAATCCTATGTCTTGTAGCAGTTATTGTGAACATTGGTGCGGAAAAGGCCAGCGAGCAAGCGGTAGTCAAGTAACACGCAGGACACCTTTTTTTCTTCTTATATTCAGATTTAACGATCTGTGTGTATCATTAACGACAAGTGTTGTGTTTTCAGAGTGAAGCATCTGTTGTGACTTTATATCAAATCTTTGAATCGACAAGTTCAGTCTTCATAGGCCTCATAAGGATAGGATGATGTGCACGTGTATTTATAGTGATGAGTTTGGTACGTTATAAATATCTGCATTTGCACTATGTATTTTTTACCTCCGTATGTATAGTTTGTTTATGGTGTCTGTTTGAAAAATGCTTCCTGGTAAAAAAATTCTCCAGGAGATTTGCCACTTTGTTAAGATAGTACAGGAAAGATGACTTGAATTCAAATGAATTTAGCGGGTAGGTTTGGTTGTATTCTTTATCTATATCTTGTACAATCAAATGGTGTCCATGTAGAGACTGACGATTCACTAAAAGTTGAAAACTTTCCTAGAAATCATCCAAATGTTTGTGATGATGTGCTATGAATCCCCACGAAATCAAGCTCAAACACGATCACATTCATGAGATACAAAAATGTCTAAATTTAAACATATCTTCACAAGGCGACAAAATGGCAAAAAAATAGAGAGGGATCCAGAAAATTTTCATTTTTATATCGCATGTACCGTTTAGGGTATCCCGGTATCAGCCGTCGGAGCGCCATGGATCCACCCCCTTCCAAGATCCCGGATGTAGCGCTCGGTGTCGGTGGGTTGTTGCGCGAAAGGACTGGTATTTGCGTCTAGTACGCGTAATTTACGGGATCTGTTCAACCCGAACGCTCACGTTACCGTAAACGAGTTTATGACTGGCCTTTAGAACTCGTTTACGGGAAGGGGATCTCCGGGATCTGTTAGAGATGCTCTTAAAAGCTCGATCGGGTGCGAGTGTTAGACAAGGAATTAGCTCCATTTATATGCATGACTGATGCTGCAAGGATTGTAGTAGCGGTATTTTTCTTTTTTACTTTTTTTGTTTGTATTGGTTGGCTGACTGTATCCGTACTGTCTTTTGGGCATTGCGTAGTTGTAAAGACCGGGTGTAATTGGTATCTTTTCGATATTAATATATTCTCCTTTTCTAAAAATATGCATGGTAGCTAGCTAGCTCGATATTGCAAGGGTGAGGTGGCTTTCCCTGGATCGGCTGCCTCTTTTTGGTATATTATGTACTAGAGGCTAATGCACTCTTTGTCGTGTTGTTTTTCACTTGTGGGGTAAAATTTGTTTAGCATGTTATAGTGGTCGGTTGATTCATTTTACTTTTATGTCGCTCAGCTCGGCTTCATGCTCGCATGATCGACTAGTTTATTTTCGCTCGCTCGTCTTTTTTTCTCACTCAAGTGTTGGTTCAGAAAAAAATGACTTTTGTTTATTTATCTACATAAAATTGTAAAATCAAAATGTGTTTTTGGATTTGAAAATAATGAGAAAATTAAAAATACTATAAATTAATAGAAATGATCATAAATTTTAAATATATTTGTGAATCTTATGCAGTGTTCACAAATTTCAATTCAAAAGTAATAAATGTTCTCATTAATAAGCTTTAATTCGTGATTTTTTTTCATGAATTTACAAAAAAATCTTCTTAAAAGTTCAAAAAATTAATGATGAAGAAATAAGCTGAATAATTTTTTTTTGGAAAAAAACATAAAATATTAAATCGATACATCAACCATCTGAATGTTCAATGATTAGAAACATTATTATCATGTAGTTAAAAAATTAATATATTCAATTATTTGAGATGATGGGAGTATTTGATAAAACTATGTGATAACATGTATTTTAATAATATTTAATGTATCCAAAAAGAGTTGAACATTTATAAAAAATCAACATGTATTTAAATAAAGTTGACACTATTTTTAACAAATAAAAATAAAAATAAAAACATGAATAGAAAAGACTTCACAGAAAATTAATAGAAAACCAAAAAGAAAAAATCGTGTTGAAAATTCTAAAAACCGAACCACACCGATCTCTAGATCCTTCCGAAAACCTGTTATCGATCCGATCAACTAACTAAAGTGAACGCAGAGCCGAGGATAAAGGAAAGAGGCGCTATATCCCGCATTGAAGTTCAAATAAGGACAGACCTTATTGTTGCTGGTGCGCCTCACAACTTGGCTCATTAGCACACCACAGGTGGTTGAAGGAGACTTCTCCACATAAAAGGATGAAGGAATAACATAGAATAATAAATCTATAGATAAATATTTGAATGTTCAATGTAATTAAAAAATTTATTATCATGTGTTAAAAAATTAATAAAATATATTCACTTATTTGAGATGAAGAGAGTATTTAATAAAAAGATATAATAACATGTATTTTAATATTTAATGTATCTGGAGAGAGTTGAACATTTATAAAAATCTACATGTATTTAAATAACTTCAACATTAATTTCAAAAATGAAAAATAAAAATATGAATAAAAATACCTGTAAGAAAACTTATAGAAAACAAAAAAACATAGAGAACACACATAAAAAATAGGAAAAAAATAGAAAAAAATCGTGTGGAAAGTTCTAAAAACTGAACCGTACCGATCTGTAGAACCTTCCAAAAAAACGTCTATCGAACCGATCAACTAAGGCGAACGCACAACCGAGGACAAATGCAAGAGGCACTATATCTTGCATTGAAGTTGAAATAAGGTCACACCTTATTGTTGCTGCCGGTGTGCTTGATAACTTGCCTCATTAGCACATCACATATTGAAGGAGAGCGCTCCACATAAACAGATGAAGGCGAGCGCTCCACATAAACAGATGAAGGAGAGGGCTCCATTTCCTTCGGCATAATATGTCATTAGATGTATGTAATCAAGCCACCTATGCACGCTGGACAGGCCGCGAATCTCCTGTCATTCTGGCATTTTAATTTGTGGCGGCTGTAATGAAATTGTGATGGAGAGAAGGGAAAGAAAAACCGACTAGTTTTTAGGGACAAGAATATATAGTTTTCAAATACTATCAATTCGGCTTCCCAAAAAAAAGGATTCATTCGGGTGTATGTGCATACATTCTGCTGTTTATTGAGGGAAAAGAAGAAGCAAAAGAAACGTGTGAAACGAAACGACGAGTATAAACGTGGCTGGAATCGAATTGAATGGAAGAAAGAAAAGAAAAAAAAACAAATGGATGTACGCACGATGTTGATTGAAAAAAAAAAGACGATCGAGCGAGTCTCAAATAGCACATTATGTTCACCAGAAAAAAGAACAAACGATCGAGCGACCTCACGAGTGATCTGGGCACGCACGCATGCAAATGGATCCTAGCACCCGTGACACATTTATCATCATGTGCTTCATCAATCCCTTGCGGCTAGTATATAAGAGCAACTCTAGCAAATATGCTACATGCTCTCATCCTGTAAAATAACTACTGATATGGGATATCGGAGGGAAAAACGATCAAAGCAGATGTTTCATATCGCTTCGGTTCGCAACAAATTTTACGATAAGCGCTAAAAACTGTTCCGTGAGTTACATATCTCCCGCTTTCCCGTTCCCCATATCCCACCCAAAAGTTGGCGGAAAGGAACTTTCAGTTACGGTACCTCCCGTCCTTATTACCGCCGCCACCGCCGGAGTTCGATTGGAGTGGAGCTGACACATAAGGGCGCGTCGACCAGCAGCCACGGGAGCGGTCACAGTAACCAACAGACGCAACGGCCAACCACACGGGAGCAGGCGCGGAGGCCAACCACGGGCGCGGGCACGGCCAGCCATATGTGTCTTGCTTCTGTGCTCCACCCATAACTTTGATTGTACAGATTTGGCCCCCTTCTCAATCGGAATAGAAGGTTTTATGAAATTTTGTAGAGATTGTTGTAATTTGTAGTACGGGTTTGTAGCATCTGTTTTATCAGATGTCGCATCATACCGTAAATATTTTACGGATCATCCATAAGAAAATATGGCGTATGTAGAGCTGCTCTGACCTACTACACTTGGAGGCTATCGAATTCAGTTGCGCCACATACATCTGAAAATTCTGAACGCCGCTCAAAGTCAATATGTTTGTCTGGCTTGACGGCTGGGCTGAGTGGCTGACTGGCCAGGGCAGGCAAGTATCTCTCATCTGAAATGTCATTTTCAATTATGGTTGGGATGTCTACGAAGCATGAAACTTCACCCTAACAGTAGAGTATTGGATTTCTGATCGAACTAGCAATATTAGTTTATCCAGAGATTGATCAATCATGGCATGCACCATGATGCCTCTAATTGTGGCCTACTTCATTTGCTTCTCTAATCAACGCATTAACAAGCAGTCCCCGTTAATAAAAGCTACTTATATCTATTTAGAATTAGCTGCTTAACTACTAATCTGAATCAGACTATACAGCTCATCATCGTTCATCATCAGCACAGATAACTCTCATCAGCCATCCCGCCGTCTATATTAAGCCAAAACTCAACCAGCGATGGATAATCTTTCATGCTGAAAGTGAAGCTTCATCTTCTCATGCGTCTTAGCCCCGTCTTCCAACATTTTCTTCTTGTATTATATCACTCGACTTCTCCATAATTTTGGCATACTTGCACAATGATATAGTCGGATTCCATATGTGTGTGAAAGTGAAGCTTCATCTCCTCAAGCATCTCAGCCCTCTCTTCTAGCAATTTCTTCTTGTCCTCGAGCTGAAGTCACTCCTACCCAATAATTTAACAAGGAGCAAGCATATAGAGAACCAGTGAAAAAAATAGTGTGCTAAATGAAGCAGCGTCTCCTTCAGAGGCTATACAAGTTATAGCGTACTACATTTAAAATACCGTTTGGAAAGAAAATAGTTAGATATAACCAAAAAATAAAGGGTTTTAACAAAAATAAGGGATCTATATAGTTCAATACTAAAGGACCATACAATTTTAAGGTCGCTTAACATCAACAATCCATGAAGCAACAGAAAAAAAAATAGTTATTCAAAATTAGGCGTCTTCGGGATTTCCATTAAAAAGTATTAACCTGTTCTTGACAGCCATGGGTGTAATCCAGGAATCTAGGTAGTTATTATGAAAGTGATGATCAATTAGATGCTAGAATTTAACATAGATAACTTGCGAGTAGCAAGTTTGCATCACAACCAAACCAAACACACTAACATCTACAAAACATCATAACTGAAGAAACACATCACAGATATGGAAACTACAAAACTTGCTAGATTCCTCACTTGCCGTTAGTGCAGCTGGCTGCCACTGCGAATGAGAGGGAATCGACAAGAAATGAGAGAAGACCAGTCTTCTAGCAATAGCGTACACGCAATAACTGATTAGGAAATAGTGTGCTATTTTGTTGTTGTACAAGACACAAACTCAATAAGGGATCAGAAAATTTTGTTTGTCAAAAGAAACGATGTTTCTTAATCAGTTCATGTTGCCCAGATACTTAATTCCCGACCAGCTTTGATAAAGAAAAGCAATCATTCTTTCACATATTGCTGAATGCAGGTTTCATGATTATTCGCTGACAATATAGTAAAATACCTTGTTGAACATAACAAGACACCAACAACAGAAACGGTAGTGAATGCATAAAGAGAAATAATTAAGGAACAATCTTGTAGGCCTTCATCTTGTTGATCCAACCGTCGAACGACTTGACCGTGTTTCGAAAGCCAAGGAATCCATGCTCCTTGCTCTTGTTCATGCTGTCCAAGAGCAGCACATCGCAACCCAAGATGAGATCACAGAGGTTCCAATTAACCAACTCAAAGAGGCGTGGCTCCACGAGCCCGTTCTCCTCGACAATCTTCGCCCACACCGCCTCTTTCCCGATCATGGCCTCCGACAGCTTGAACCGGCTCTCTTCCCCCTCATACCCCGTCCACTCCAGCCCGAAATTGGCGGCCAGCACCGGCCACAACTGCCTCCACCTGACCACGTCCCCGTTGCTGCAGTTGAATGCCTGGTTCTTGGCCGTTGGGTCCACGGCCGCCCAAACCTGCTGCTCGGAGATGAGGTCGGCGTCGGAGACGGTGCATAACCCATCCCAGAAGCTTTGAGACCCTGGCCAACGCAGCGTGGTGTGCTCCTTGCGGCAGATGGCAGCGTACACGCAGAGGTTGCTAATATTGTTGACGAAGCTCCGCGCGGAGATACCGTGGATGACGCTGGGCCGGTGCACGGACCAGGTGACCTCGGCGCCGCCGCACCGTCGTCGCGACACCTCGTCGAAGAGGATGTCCTCCTGGTCGTAGTAGAAGTTGGGGCAGCTTCGGCGAGGCACATCCTCGGTGTACGGTGTCTCCGATGCGGTGACCTCACCGATAGCGTCGAAGGGCCCGATGTAGTGCTTGGTTCCTGTCTGGAGGCAGACGTGGACGAGGTTAGGGCCAACAGCAGAGAGAACGCTCCGGAGCATAGCGGAGTTGGCCTCCCGGTTATCCGCCTCCGTGGCGTGCGGGGACCAGGTGACGTAGAAGACGTGGGTGATGTCGGCGAGTGGTGCAAGGGCCTCGGCAACGGCGGCGGAGTCGGTGAGGTCGACGAGGATGCGGATCACCGAGGGGGAAGACTGCGGGAACCATAGCGGTGGTGGGCGGCGGGAGAGCGCGTAGACCTTCCATGGGCCGCCGGGGGTATCCGGTCGCGGGAGGATGTCCACGAGGGAGCTGCCCACTATGCCGGTGGCGCCGACGACCAGCGCCACGCTCTTGAAGGAATGCTTATTGGAGCCGACCTCACCGTCCTGGCACTTGCTCATGCTCATCGTCCCGTCCCTTGAAATTAATATCGTATGGTTCAATGGATGGGAGTACTGGAGTATGCCAGACGCTGAGGTATACTATATAGATCAACAGAAAGATTCCTAGCAAGTATGATTGCATGTACGACCCGGCTAGCTTCAGGCTAAACACGAGCAAAAAAGGACTAGCTGAATCAAAGTGCATGTACGACCCTTTGTTTTGTAGTAATGCTGGGTACATTTATTTCATCATCATCTAATTTGCGAACCGAAGAAATACTTAACCTTAAATTGGTGAAGACCGTCAACCAATAGATTGGCCTATGGACTTCATCAAGATTAATCTCCCATGGACACGAGACCTTGTGTTTGAAGGTTGCGGGCGTTAAACATGGAGGGCAACTAATTAGAGGGCAACTCTTCGGAATCACCCGTAGATGTCACTTTCAATGTGTTTAAAAGTCATCACAAATCATGTTCTGGATGCAACGCGCAAGAAGCAAAAAACTATGGTTGCACGTAAATTGTGGCTACGTCCGCAGCTGTGACTATGAAAAAAAAACAACAAAAGAAAAAAAAAGAGAAACAACTAAGCCGGTCGTGGTTCAGCGCAAACTTTGGTGTCGGGAGGAGCGATGGCGACAGGGATGGCGGCGACGGCCATGGATGTTGGTCGAAGAGGAAAGGGGAAGAGTGCATATTGTTGTCCCCGATTGATAGGCAAGGGGAGGATAAGGGAAGCATAAGCATTTATGGCATGTCCGTGTGAATGCCAACCGGGCCAGATTTATGCCGAAAATAAATCGCATGGATAAAAAAATGGACACTCATCGATTTGCATCCATGTGTTGGGTCAAGTTTTTCTTTTTCTTTGCTCAAACCCAAACAAACGCGCACGAACCAAATGCACCATGAAATTGTCCTAAGCTGCTGATGATTGGGTAAGATGGGTCCTGCCAAGGCATGCTTCTCACGCCTTTGCATCATCACGAGTTTGTGTCTACCCATTGGAGGCAGTGGCGAATCTAGCATGACAATGAAAGGTAGGCTCAAAACATCAAGTTTTAAGCCTAATTAGCAAATGCATTGCAATTGTTGCATGTAAAGCACCTCAAAATAATTGCCAAATTATATATTTAGTTGAAATAGGATTTTGGAGGGTAGGCTTAAGCCTATTAAAGCCTCCCTACTAGAATCGCCACTGATTGGAGGTACGTGTGAACGTGTCATCCAATTATATATGCAATACCCTCTCTTCCATTGACAAGCATATTACACGACTATGTGCTATTAGAGTACAATATAAATAGAGCAGAAAACCAAGAGGCCATTCACGAAAATCTCATAATGTGTTTTATATATGTGATCTGAATTGATCCGATTGAGTGCATTTCTTAATGTAAAAGATATGGTAATATAAATAGAGCAGAAAACCAAGAGGCCATTCACGACGAAACACATATTTTGACTAAGTACCCGAGGCTGGGAGCTAAGATCCTACGGCATACATCACATGTCTAGCAGTGGAGTTGATGCACACTCTTTTGTGGCCTCGCTCATGATCTTTAATCCTACCTCCTGAGCTTTCAGTAGTGTCAAGAGCTCGACACTGTAGCAAGGGACTTCTCTTCCTCTGCTAATAACTTGTCACGCTATGGCTCCGACCAATGAACCTCCCCACGCAGGGGTTTCCGTCGAGGCGAGGAACTACGACTTGAATATCAAGAAGTACGTTCATGATTCTCTCAATGTTGACAAGCGCTTCAATCATATCTACAAGGCATAAAACTACAACATCGGCAAGTTTTCTTCCACTAGACACGGTGATGGTAAATTTTTTAGAATATTTGTTTTTATGAAACCTTAAAACTATAGTCACGGTTTTTGAAATTTCGAAAGAGCCACCTCGTCGTTCCCTTATTGAACGAAGGGTGAATCTTCATCCGAAGAGGACCTTTTTGTCCAGTACGTGTGGGCCAAAAAGAAACTCTTCATTTGCACATGAGCCGAAAAGGCTCTCTTAGTTCATACCCGGAAGGAAAAGACTACAACGAGGTAAGCTACGACCAACTCGCATCACTACTGCTTTGGAGATATCTTGGTAATATCCCCATGCCATAAGGATTGTATTGATGAGCAGAACCCATTCAAACGAAGAATAGCCTGAATCATGCATGATAGAAAATAAATTCCATCTTTCAATTTACATCGGCTGTCGCAAACCTATATCGTGCTCGTTGAGAAATTTTGCAGTTACTCTCATCCATCTAATCATCTACATGCTGCCAACCCATAGACATATTGCCTCGTCCTACTGTTATCATCGGCCGCATGTTGTGCCATCCGTGGCGTGAACCGGATGTTGACAACTTTTGGCAATAACACACTGAGCGTGATGTAGCCTTGCAATGGTTGTTGTAGATTGAAAGACCAATTCGGCCCCCATGATGCATGGTCAAATGGCTCCTCGTCTGAATGAATTTTTCGCATCGATGAAGTTCAGATAGAGATGTACAAGTGTGTCGCTGCATAGATAGAAAAACTCTGCGTTTTGGGTTAGAAGGAAGAGTCACTCTTGGGCTCCGGTTCAAAGAAAGAATCACTCTTCAGCTCATCATCATAGATGGATGAAAAGGGCCTCATCAGCCCATACTTTGCCGAAAAGGGCCTATTAGGCCCATGCTTGGCTAAAAGGGGCTTTTCAACCGTGTCACAGATAAAAAGTCACCCTTCATTTATTTGATATATGGAAACAATATGATACCTTTGAAATTTCTAAATTCAAAACTATAATTCTAACATTTCGTAATAAAAACTACTCCCTCCGATTCATAAAAAGTGTCGCTCATTTTATACTAAGTTAGTATAAATTTTGTACTAGGTGGGCGACACTTTTTATGGATCGAAGGGAGTAATATATTTTAAAAACCGCTGATGGGAGTTTGTACATGCACACCAGGGTCACAGATCACCTTACTACTGGTTGGAGCATCTGGTTGTGCACACGAGCTATGGTGGGAAGGATGGGGTAGCAAATGGGGTAGGTTTGCATATCTCTCATATTGGCCATTTAAAACTTCTCCTATACTCACAAATACTTTATACATTCCAAACATCAACAAAAATCCTGTTTTGTGGAATTTCACTCTTCATGTTGTATGTGAACTACAAGGTAAAAAGGAAGGTTCTTGGCGGTAGGCGAGGAACCAAATTAAAAGGAGTGGGTCAGCGTCATGCGAGAGGAAGAAGATGGATATGTCGTGTGGCGATTGTGGACATTGTATGATGATCCTACAACTGATAAAATTGATTGACGCGCAGATTTTTCAGCCACCTGATGTATAGGTGGTTCCATTCTTTTTTCGTGCACGCAACATGTTGAACTTTGGATTCGCCGTCTCATGTGGGTATCGCCTCGATCATAACAGCGTCGAGGTCATTCCTCATAAATTTCGTTTATTTTGTTTGGGGAATAAAATGATTTCTGAGCTAGGATTGTAGTGGAAATATGGAGCGGCGAGGAGCTAGCACGTCGCGGATTAACTCGTCGAAGTTGCGATGAGATGAGCCGCCAGACTTGGTGGCCTTGAACGCTTTCTCACTCCAGTCTTGCGCCTTCTTCTTCATCACCTTCCCATTCTCCCCTTCCATGACCTCCGCGATAAGGTCTGTGACAGCGTCACGTTGGACGTTGTTGTCGATCTCCATGCCGACACCCCATTCGTTGCATTGGTATCGGCAGTTAGTCTGCTGGTCTGCAAAGAATGGCCAGCTGATGATAGGCACGCCGCCGCACATGCTCTCCAGCGTCGAGTTCCATCCACTGTGTGTTAGGAACGCGCCCACGGCCGGGTGGTTCAGCACCTTCTGTTGCGGGCACCAGGAGGCCACAAGCCCACGCTCCGCCGTCTCAGCAGAGAACTCCGGTGGGAGCACCGCGGCGTCGCCCCTCACAAGGTCGGGACGGATGATCCAGAGGAAATGCCTGCCGCTCTTGGCCAGCCCCCACGCAAACTCCACCAGCTTCTCATTGGTCATGACGGTGATGCTACCGAAGTTGACGTACACGACGGAGCCAGGCTCCTTGCCGTCGAGCCATGGCAGGCACTCCTCCTCCTGCTTCCACAAGCTCATGCTGATACTTAAGCTCGGCGCCATCAGCTGGAGCGGACCGATGGTGTAGACCTTGGGCAGGCCGAGCGCCTCCATGGCCGCCACCGCCTCTCCCTCGAGGTCTTCGAAGGTGTTGAAGATCACCGCCGATGCACCGACCGTGCGTTCCGCGATCTCGAGCGAGAAATGCAACATGTAGTCGTCTGAGGCCGGGCAGCGTATGAAGGACGGGAAGTCCCTGAACCTCATGTTCCGCAAGCCCGGCACGTCTTCCACCGGTGTGTCAAGGTACTCGTTCGTCAGCTGCTTGACGTCTTTGATCGGTGCAAGGCCACGGTCGAACAGGAGGCGGTAGTGGCGGAGACCGACGTAGCTGATGGCGCTGGACGTCCATAGCTGGACATAGGGGAGGCCGAGCTCCCTGGTCGCTTCCATGGAGAAGTCCATCACGACGTCGGAGACGACACATGTCACGGCCGGGTGGCCCGTGGCGGGGTCGTTGAGCTCCGCCAGTAGGCGGCGGAAGGGCCCGAGGCAGGTCTCGGTAATGGACTTGCACAGCGACGGGACGTCCTGCGTGACATCCTCATCGGACGGCGGCAGGCCGTCCGGAATGGTGGCGAAGCGGAACCCCGGGACGCCGTCCACCGCCGCCGCGCCCCGCGCGCGGACCAGACGTGCATGGTTGTACTCGGTGTTGACGAAGGTGACATGGAAGCCACGGGCGTGGAGCATCTTGGCCACGTCAAGCATTGGGATGACGTGGCCCTGCGCGGGCGCCGGCAGGCACACGGCGTGTGCTTTCTCGCCCGGCGGTGAAGAAGGACCCATTTTCCCTGGCTTTAGGCTTCTAGCTAGCTATTCTAGTGGTCTTGTTGCTGCCTGAGGATGATGATGTGCATATTATTTATAGGATAGCAATGGCGATCAGGGCAACGCAAGGGTATTTGTCATCACTCAAGAAAAGACCGTGCACGCTGAAACTCTGGCCGTACTGCAATTTGCCCAGTGTAAATCTGCAGCCATTATACATAAATTTGAAAAAATAATCTACACACAAAACATGTATCAGCGCCAAGGCCGAAGACAACGATGACACGGTAAGCACAGCCAAGCGCGGCGACAACACCGAGGTCTCGCCGTCTTGGACGCTTCCAGGAGTGTTGAATGGTTTTGGCTGCAGGAAGGATGTCATCGGCGTAAAAGAACAAGAGATGTGAGGGCTAGAGCGACGTCTTCGCCGTTGATTTCGATCTGTGAGATGTTGATGTTGATGTTGATGGAAACTCAAAGGCCGGCTAATCTGCGGGTTTAATTGGCCTCATTGGTTGTCTGGGTAAGAGACGGGGTGCTATGTGGTGACGAGGATCATGATCTTAGTGACTTTAGTTGTGTTCCATTTTATATAAGCTTCATTGATCAGGATCATGAGCTCAGAAACTCCATCCATTCCTTGCGATCGAAAAAATATATAAGGAAAAAATATATAACAAACAAATAAAAATATAAAGAAAATGGAAAAAAGTTTGTTGCATGCCCAATTCTTCTCACCCACCCACGTGCCCTATTCTTCTCCAAACTAATATCGTCTCACGCATTTCATCTCCATCGCATCCTTGCTTCTGAGTTTCCACCCTGCCTCCACCTCTCCGCCATCGCCATCACCGGCCAGTTCCACCACCCCAAGACCAGCCCTGCCTCCCCCCGAGCCACCACCCCTCCCGAATGCGAAATTAGAGTATACTACGTAGTAGAGTGATACGATGAGATTTATCCTCATTTGTGTAATATGTAGATAGTGGCGATAATTTTCTTGCTACATTCAGTTAGAAAAGAAACGGACAAGATCTGCATTGGATATCCAAAATGACACGTAAAGAATGGATGAACTTATTGAGATCATGATCCTGATAACTGACACTTGTTGATATAATGTAACGTGACAAAATTTATTGAGATCATGAGTGGTATATTAACGAAACAAAACAGAAGTTACCAACAGATTGTGATCCTACTCACTATATCAGTTGCCAGTTAAGTCGACCCCATGCATGGAGAAGGATTTCAAATCTAAGCACCATGTGTGGCTAACCCCACAGATAGACAATGAGGCCCATTAACCCGCAGATTAGCTAGTCCTTCAGTTTTCGTCAAGTGGTTTTACTTTTGGAAGGGAAAACATCAATATTGTAGCTTGAGATCAGCGTAGCAACATACCTCGGCGATGACAATGCCTACACATGAACCAATCAATCCTCTGAATCCTCTACGCATGAGACTATTTGAAGCCTCGCCACGATTTGCCATGCTCGCCGCGGCGTCACCATCATCAGCCTCGGCACGCCTTATTGAACTCGCCGCGGCACCATCATCTTTAGCATCGGTGTTATCGCAGAATCAATTGATGAGAAACAAGATTTTTTTTTCTTGCTCATTTTCCTTATTTATCGAACATAGCACAAATTAGCAATATTATCACATATTAAATCACACACATGTCGACATTGCTAAACTAACCTAAATCACACACATATCACTCTACTACTCTAATTTTCGCTCGGTGGCCTTACTCGAGTCTTCCACAAAATGGTCGGTCGTAGTTTCTTCTTCCAATGTGGAACAACCATCCTGATCTATAAAATGGAACCAGCATCAAACCTATTTTACAGAAACATATATACTTTTTAAATTATATTAATCCAAAAAAAGAACCATGAGAATAATGTTAGCATAATTAAATATTAAGACTAAATTAAACATGTGAGCATTATTCATTGAGAGGGAGGTCTATATATCTTGCCACATGCAAAGAAGAGTTGAATGGTTTCGTCGGGAGTTTGAGCGCCATAGATGACAAGTATCCAAACTATGATGTAATGCTCACCGATATGCGCATATTTACTTGTCGCGACCAAGAAGAAGCACATTCAGTGGAACTGTGACAAGGGTTGCGGCAGAGAGTAAAAAAAGAAAGTCGATGCAGTCTCACATGGCAACGACCTTGCGAATATCATCATTGTTTTGTTTGTGATCATCGATCATGCCACCAAATAAGTCGCTATTGAGCATGAAGTATGCATCTATTGAGCGGCTTATTTGGTATCATGGCTGGCAATCACAGGTAGAATAACGATGATCATCTCATGGTCATTGCCCTTGGTGATGTCATTGGACTTTCTTCTCGGACTCCCAATTGTATCACATGTCCCAGTTCACTCTACGTGCTTCTTCCAGGTCGTTGTCAAGTTCTTCCTGCCATCAATGGAACTAAGAATCTTGGCGATGAGGAAGAGGAGTTTCGCCATGGTCGAATGATTGTGGGGCTAGGTGATTGTAAGATTTGCGTTCTTGGAGGTAACTAGTTATTCCATCGATATTTAAGTATGCGCGAGTGATCGAGCGAACGCACCGGTGATGTATGCCACAGAAACCGGTTAGCCGTATGTGGGACACACTAAGGAATGGTCGTGAATGTTTAGCTAGAAAATAGCTTGTCTAAACTTAGTTAATGAACCTCACTGTCTGTGCTAATTTTAGCTTGTCAGTGCTAAACTTAGTTGATAAAGCCCCATAGCCTGATGCATGGTTTAGACCTTTGCTAACTAATTAGGTGTGCGGGACAAATTTGGTTGATGATATTTTCGCATATGTGTAAAAATTATGGTTCAACTTGTCCTGTTTTAAGGGAATCCGAACTAATATGATATCTGCTGCAAAGTCAAAGTGCGCATGGAAAGGTACATCGCAGAGCTTTAGGGCAGGGGTCATGTGCTGCAGATAGAGAGGCACGTTGGTTTCTGAGTGATATTTCTGTAAGCCTCACATCAAAGCCTACCCATTCTTGTAGTGGTTACTTGTGAATATATGCCAGGAGAAAACAACTTGTCTTACAGTCAAGGAGAGCCCGAATCTTGCAACCTGGTTAGAAAGATCATGACTGACGCTTTCCACTTTTTATTTATAGAATATAGGCTATGCTGTAGTCCCTTGCGCTTGATTGAACTAGGAACAATATCTGCAAGGATAATTGAACTCTCTAATACACCATGCTTTGCTTTTAAAAAGCAGACTTGAGAGAAAAATGTGATTCCCATCTTTTAAAAAGTAATACAGCATGTAACTCTCACCTCTGATTCCAGATAATTTGGCTCCTATAAGATTTATAAATGCTTACGATAGCTTCACCCTTGACTTGGCTGTCATAAGTTTCAGAGTCCGGCCATTTCAGAGTAAACGTTCAGCTCCGATTAAAATTTAGAGTTTCGAGTACAAAATGTACATTACACTTACTGTTTACATGCATGTGTTACTGCTCAAATTGGTTACACACAAATGAACATGTCTTGAGCAAGAGAAAGCACAGAGCTAACGTATAAATTCATTAAAAATACCATATATATGCTGCTAGTTTGATAAAGTCTATATATAGTACAATACTAGAAGGACTGCTTAACTTGGAAAATTCAGAAAAGAGAAAAGGAGAAGCTTCGTGAATAAAAATCACGCCATCATCAGGCCATACTTGTCAATGAAGCTTTAGGGAATCATCAACTAACAGAGCTCTCAGAAAACATGTATAGTATAGCAAAGCCATAGCCGCTAATCCGCTATGATTTAATTTCCACCAGCGCCAGAGAAGGGACACACAAGTAATTCTCTAATCTCATCTCTTCGCCAGTATAGCATGAACCGTCTCTTTTCCCTTATAGTAAGCATACACGCCTGATCGACATCCCATTTCTTCCAACTTCCACAGTCTCACATCCTCTATTCGTGTTTCAGAACCAAAAAATTGTTCAGAGTGATTGCAACATTCCTTCTTTTGTTGCAAAGCTGACACTGCTCACGTATGATAGGATGAGACAACTATTCATGAAGCATACAATGGTTTGCGAGGCGGTCTATCTTTTTTGTTTTATTAGTTGATCGACGCATAGTATCGCCCATCCCAGATCACATTGTAGTTGCCACCGCAATTGTTGCATTGATTTCCTTAAATTCCAGTTGCCTTGCTTCTTTTGCATCCTTAATGGTAAGGCGTGTCGTAGCTTGTCGACTATCTATAGGAGATGCTGGTGCAAAAATGTTAGTGTCATCAGGTAGAGCTTGCCTGGGAAGACATGAATATCAGTGAAAACGTCTATAGTTTCAAATAATGAGCATAATTGACATTCACATTCCAGCAATAACCGATGTTATGCAATACAATATATCAAACCATTTCACAAAGCTTGAAAAGTTATTGACAAAGATGACATAAATACAAAGCCAGAAAAGGGTACATACCCGCCAACCAACCTAACACGCTGATGGGCATATGCTGATATGCATATATAAAGCGCGCGCCTAGACAAATATATGAAAGGAGTTTGTATCCCAAAGAGATGAGATCAAAAGATGTGATTGGTGTGAAGCTAAAAGCATTAGAGAATACCACATTGTATATGTGGTAAGCAACTTCATGTTTAAAGTCGCATTTGGTGCTTTAGATCGTTAGATAAAATAATAAAATTTAAAAAGCAGTAAGGAATAGGAGACGTCTGAAAAGATGGCATTAGTGCTAAGCGGGGAACACAATGATCATGTGCATCAGCATGGAGCATGACATCAACTGAGGGCACCCACTTTTAGAGGAGAACGCCAAAATTCAATACAATTGTAAGTTGGATCAGGTTCAATTGCACTTTCTAAAATTAGCTAGAACCTTCTAGCTGTTACCCATGTACTCGGTTGATTGAGCGTCCTGCGAGTACTAGAATTAGCTAAAAAATTTGGATATTTCTATCAAACGTGGGGTGGATTTATGTTAGCAATGTGCAGTTCTCATACTACTACCGTTTGTTTTTTCAATTTACTCCCTTCGATCCATAATAAATGTCGCTCATCTAATACAAAGTTTGTAAATGAGCGACACTTATTATGAATCGGAGGGAGTAATTTTGAGACAATACTCCTTGACAGTCAGCCAGCACACGAGGCACACAAATACTCCACCAGACAAAGAGTTTTGTGCAGGGCACCAGCCAGCCTCACAAGTTGTGCATTCACAAAAGGATCAACATGCCCTTCCCTCTTTTTTTTCATGAGAATGGCGGGGAATAAACCACATGGCTTGTTACAACCCAACTCGAAACTGACTTGGTAGTCAGCACAAATACATGAGTGTGCAGACAAGGTGAAATATAAATTACAGAGGTGAGCACCTAGGATGATAGCCAAACACTAGAAGAAAAACAAAGACGAAAGGGGAGGATGGCTAGAGAAGCCAAACCGAACCCCTCGGCGACCGACACCCTAAGAAAAATGCTAGATAAGGAGCTCACGAGAGAACCTCTTCACATACATACAAAAGGACCGCCTGAAGGAGAAGAGCTCTTTTACGGTACCTTGCAATCACCATGAGCCGTTTATTTGTCTAGATCTAACGATGAAGATTAATCTATATTGGTCGGTTGAGTAGACAATATATATGCGTAACAACCGGGGCTGATGAGCAGTATACGGGATATGGGGGCAAAATCTTCAGATATATGCCGAACAAATCCCGCAAGACCCTTTTTATATCTGGATCCGGCCGCCGGCCGCCGGTGGTGGCCATTGGAAACCTCCGGCAACCCGTGGGCCGACTCCTCCGGGGTTGAGCCATGGCAACAATGGTGGAGGTGTCGGCTATGTGAAACTGATTAGAACGGAAAGCTGCAAGAATCGATTACTTGCCATATTATCAGCTAGAGATTATTTAGCAGTGGTTACACAGATTTTCTCATACAAATTCAATTAAGAAATCCAATAAGACAAAGCTGATTTCATTCACTTTTCTCAAGCTAGGCCATCATATTCCTGTTCTTCTTGTTTGCTTCATGTGGACGGCAGTGCCGCTGCTCTATTCCGTTCCGGCCACAGATTCTCTAGAGAGAAGAAAACCGAGCAGATGATTACAGGCAACCCCACAGGTGGCAGTGCTAGCTTAGTTTGGATGAGCGACGTCTAGATACGGCGAGCGCCGCCCCCCAGCTAAGTGTATCGTGGCTCGGGTTACTTTTCTGAAAGCCAATAATAATTAATCCCTTAAAAATGGACGGCCAAATTTGCTATATACTGATCACCACCCTTAGCAGTATAAGGTACCGTAAAAAGGCTCAAGGAGAATGGACTAAAATATAGGCACCATATCAGAGGCTCGCTGAGGAACGTAGATGTCATGATCGAAGGGCATCGGATAGTCGAGATCGTGCAGCGACACTGATGTGCTGCCGCAAAGCCGAAAGATAACATGCCACCAAGAATGAAGGGTGCGACACCGACGTATCGCCGCCGAGGTCGAAGACAACATGCCACCGAGACTGAAGGTCACGACACCGATGTACCACCACCGAGGTCGAAGGCCAATGTGCCGCTTTTGGGTACCCCGGGACGTCCATGCAAGTGACCCCTTAGCCACCATGAAAATGGACCTACAAGACAGAGACACCAAAGAAAACGCACACATCGTTGTATGGCGAGGCTGAAGGACAAAACGCAACCGAGGCCGAAGGGCGTGACATCGATGTATCGCTGTCATTGTCTAAGGAAGATCCACCACTGTGGACACCCTAGTACTTCCAGGGAAGGTGCCACCTGGGTCGTCGTGAATATAGCCTACCAGGATCCAAGATGAGGTGGGAGGAGAAGCGGCGAAAGTAATACCACCCAGAGCAATGCTATCCTCAAGGCGATGCCTCCACGACGATACAACGCATGACATTGACATCATCTGGCCAATTCAAGGTCATCGATCGGGAAAACGGCACCCGTTGGCGTTACCATCGATAGAATTTTCATCCGGTAGTGCCACCTCTACCTCGCCTCCGAAGCATGTCAAACACCACACCACTGAAGCCCTAATAGGATTAATGGGACTAGCCGTACATATCTGGCCAGGGTGAAGCTACGGTGGGCCGAAGACCCCAGCCACCCTGTTGAACGCAGACGCCGACCATACGCTGGATCAACGCCGAAGGCCTTTGGAGGACCACCGGGTCCTCCGATCCGAGGAGAAGCACATGGACGACTTCACCTAGAACCACTACTACATATGTGGAGGTCTCAGGCGATGCACGACTTTAGGATCTGATGGGAGGAAGAGGGGATCACTGCTACCAATGTTCCCCACCACCAGTGTCGACCAACTGAAGATGAGCCACAACAGGCGCAAGTGGAGGAGAGGAGAATGAGGACGCCTCTAGTCGCCGCACCTCGAGCAAGAATGGCGTAGCCGCCATCGTCCGTCATGGTAGCTTCGCCTAGCGGCCTCCTCCGACAGTGGCGAGGTGGCTGAGCGCTTGGGGGGCAACCGACGACCATAGGTCATGGAGCTGCTCGCGTCGCTCTGGAGAGCGATGTAGGGGCATTTTTTTTTGTCTTGTTCCTTCCTACTCCCTCCGTCCCATAATGTAGTAACGTTTTTTAAGCTAGTCTAGTTCAAAAAACGATACTACATTATGGGACAGAGGTAGTATTTTTTTATCACACATGTTCCCCTCTTGATGCCCAATGACTAGAACCTAAGCAACAACACAAGCCTGGTCATGATGTGTCGTTCATCATCCTCGTTCTTTGTTGGGTTGTCTAGCGCTCGTTGGTGGGCTGAGCCTTTTTAGCTGGTCGTAGTTTTTTTTGTCTCATCAAGTTAGCCCGATAAAATATGGAATTGACCAATTATTCTTCGAGCAGAAAATTACAGCCCGAACCGATTGTATTTTTAATCGGGCCAAAACCGGTTGATCCGGTTCAGAGTAGCCCTAGAAGCCTGTTGATTTGTCCACCCTTACAAGTACTTCTTTACCAAATAATGGCATCAGATCAATGGAAAATGTACACACCCACCAACCAACCTGATACCATCCACCTATGGGCATGCATATATAGCGCACCAAATAGCAACAAGCTTAACAATCTATCATTGACGAGAAAGACGGGAGGTGAGTTATCGAGACTAGAACATGAAGATGTAAAATTGTAAGTATTAGGGAGTAGGAGACACTAGGAAAGAGAATACTTGTGTTCAGTGAAGAGCACGATGTTCTTGCACTACTTCTGGTACCATCAAAAGTTATGGAAGGCACAACAACGATTAAATAATAAACATGCACATGCCTTAAATTAACTGTCACAACAGCTAGTGACACCCATTAAATCTTATCTGCTCCAACAAAACAAGATCGAGATACCTACCATTATTTGTAATGTAAACATGTGGATTGCCATATACTTCATTAGTTTGAGCATGCGCAGATAATGTCGTGTAGTGGTTTATTCCTACAAAATTTAGTGACTAGGATTAACTGTGGTTGTTGATTTCAAATTTGAGGCAGGATATTGCCTACAAATTTATTCACAAAAGAGGGGCAGTTGCCAAACATTACGGGATCCAAGAAAGTACAAACACAGTTGCAAAATGTCATCATCACTACAGGAACAATGGCTAACAATCTACTGCAGTTACATCGAAAATTAACTTATGCTCCTGCTTTGTCTTTGTCTTCACCAACATCCGACAAAAGACTCACATATACCACTTACAATCACGTACTGACATTCCAACGAGGCCTCACCTATCATTATTTCTATATATGAGTAGTACATAAAGGTATTTATTTATTTTGTTCATAGTTTATATAATCATTCAGAGAAACATTACTTACAGATTTGGTTGAAATGGTTTGGCTTGAAGTGTTGCTTGGAAGTATGATGAGCACCAACATGAGATAAGACAGCAAATTGTGAGATTTTTAATATATGGTTATGTTGATGATATACATATTGTCCTTACAGAACAAATGAGACATAATGGAAGCTAATCATAACCATAAACTGAATGTCAACACATTTGTGAAAGTACGTAACACCAGGTTAGCAGTTGTGAGACTAGACTAGGATGACCACATACATGTTTATGCCATCATTTCGATGTACATCCAGGCCCGTGCGGGCCGAGATGTGCCCAGATTTAGGGCCAATACGACAAGGGTCAAATCAACATTCAGTGTGTGGGGTTGTAGTTTCCAACAAAATATGCAAACATTGTGTGTAAAAACTTTGTGAAATCATGCGTACATTGTACTATATAAAAAATTTACTCACGGATTGGTCATTGCTCATTGAGGATTTAATTTACTTTCTCATGTTCATTGGCAATGAACAGGCCAACTATGTAAGAAATGCATCATCGGTCGCTAAAATCATCTAAACATGTAGTTCGAGCAACTATTCAATCCCATGTTATAACAACAGAGATATCATAAACTGTTGTATGC
This sequence comes from Bromus sterilis, assembly GCA_950022295.1. Lineage (NCBI taxonomy): Eukaryota > Viridiplantae > Streptophyta > Magnoliopsida > Poales > Poaceae > Bromus > Bromus sterilis. The sequence goes on along the minus strand of OX465599.1, from coordinate 335,223,743 downwards.
ATGTGATCAATTGTAAATGATATGCATCATATTTATTCTAATGAATTCATACTCCAACCGGTCGTACGCAAGACAATGTATCAACAAACGAAAATAAAGGGTCTCACTTCCGACACACAAGGACATGTACTGCTTTACCATATAATGATACATCAAACTGATGTGAGGAGTATGGACCCACCAGGCACCAGCCAACCTGGGCATGCATATATACCCCACCATCTTCATCTGAGTACAACAAGCTTGACAGTCAATTGATATTGAGAGTTCGATTGCGGATGAGATAAACAAAAGATGTAGTGGCATAGATGGATGGGATGGGAAGAGGATTATGTAAAATAAAATGCAATGGGGAATAGCAGACATAGGGAAACAGGGCACCGGTGCTCGATTGAGAACACGATGATACTACATAGTTGCATCTTCACCTAAGGTGATCAGTTCTTAGATGATGCTTGTTTCTTGAGAAATTTGGTCCGAGCGCAACGCCAGGGTCTTTCGCAACACGGCAACCCCGTCAATGATCCTTGTTGCCAAGAATAAAGAGGAAATTTCCTTTTCGGTTTTGGTTGGTCCCAAACATTTGAGCGTTGTAATACAACGAGAGTAAAACCTTATGTTGCTGCTTGCGGCTTATGTCTTAAACTTCTTCCTTATTTAAGGAAATGGAAATATTTTGCCTCATTTAAAAAAGAAAAACTTCACCTATAGCTATGTAGATATCTTTAGGGGTGCAGCAAGGGTCGTGGCGACTCACTGCTTACTGCCAAGGGGAAGGGATCGATGTGTCTGAGGCGCCTAGGAGGAACAAAAATGTTATGCACACGCACAAAAATTTGACGATTCGTGTGAGCATAGGTCTAGGCGAGGTAAACCTGCTTGGTTTCCTATTTTAGGTTCTATTTTGGACGCTGCAAATAACACAGTGTTGAGGATGCTCACCCAAGCACTGATGAGGATGCTCACCGCCCACCCAGAGCGCGTTTTCGGTCGATGGTCACATACTCTGAAGGCATAGGCGTGTGCCGTTCCTCTGGGATGTTCTGGCTTGCACTGAGTGCAGTCTCTACAACACTACCTTTGTTGCAAGGGCTGGTACTGCTCACGTGTGTGATAGATCCGGCGGCAATTCATGTTTTTCTAAAAATTTAAAGGTGATTGCAAACAAGCTTCATCACGCGCAGTAGATTGGGCTACTAGTCGTGTTTCAGAAGGGAAGATAAGAGCTAATTGCAACAACCCTCCTGTTCGAGTGATTGGAGTATTTAACCCCTGGCTCAGCAATCTCGGAGTTGAGTGTCTTGATGATCATCCGTCGATATCACTATGTTTAGATCCATGTAAACTAACATTAGAGAGATTACCAACTTGCCTAAAAGAATCTGTATGTACTCCCCGTCCAGGCTAGGGATGCAAGTGGCACAAAACAACTTACTACCTCCAGATAAACAACTGATATTTAGCAATTATGGAAGCAAGAAGTGTGGTTGGTGTCTTTTGTTCAGATAAACAACTGAGAATTACCATGCTGATAGGACTAGCTAAATAATGGTTGATTGGATTCAGAATATACGCTATCTCGTAGTAGAAAAGCTGATCCTATTTGTTGTACTCCTTCTGATCCATAATAAACGTTGCTTATCATGTATCGAAAGAAGTAGTATATATATATATATATATGTGTCTTTCAGCTCAAAAGTCGATGTCTTGGGAAGCCGCAGAATGAACAAAAGATAGGACAGTCGAGGCGGCATTTTGGCATCTAGTCTGTTACTCTGTCCGCCTGCAGTTTTGTTTTTCCAAATAGGTACCTTTCTACCTCTAGCGACACTGCTCGATCTCTATCTGAGAAGCAGCAGTTGGTAGGTAGCAGCAATCCGGCTATCCACTGCGCTAAGCTAGATGGCAGCTCTATCTGCTACTGCTTTCTCCTCTGAGATCACAGATGGGCAAGCCATTCCTAGCTGTAGCCGCCGCGATCAAGTTGATGAGGGCATGGACTTTGCAGAAGCAAAAGCAATACCGGCTCCGGTTGAGGAGGAGTACTTGAAGAAAGTAGCAGAAGAGTTTAAGGTCGATTTCGACAAGAGAGAAGAGAAGATGCATAGGTTCCCAGCAAGCCTACGCGGTCTTGACAGCCAGTACATCGTGCCAAGGGTGGTGGCCATTGGCCCCTACCACCATGGCTCACCCCACCTCCGGCAGATGGAGAAGGTGAAGCATGTGGCTGCCTACCACTTCGTCAGTGGCTCAGGGCACTCACTTGAGGAGATCTATGGGGCTGTATTCCAAGTTGCAGACAAGGCTCGCCGCCTCTATGCCGATGACGCCGTGGCAGGTATCAACCATGCTGACTTTGCGGCTATGATGCATGTTTCTTGCTGGAGTGTAGTCTTTTTACTGATAACATGGAGCTCCTTCCATGCCCGGAGTTGCTATACGTCTTTCACTCCAACTTACAACATATCAATAATGACTTAATGCTGCTTGAGAACCAGCTCCCCTGGTTGATTGTGGAAACCCTCCTGAACTTTATATCCTGGTCCATGCAAGTGAAGGAGGCAATTTCAAAAGCTGGAGATTATCTCACAATTAGTCTTACCAAACCAAAAGAAATCCATTCAGACTTGGATAAAGAGTACATGCCACCTCATCCCCTTGGTTTGCTTCGATTCTACAAAACAAGTAGCAACACGGCCATTAAGGTCAGCAAAAGGGCCAAAATAGACAGGGAGATAGCCAACAAGATAGCCTGCATTATTCATGTTTTTTTAACATTCATCCATTTGACAGTCCGGTTGATTGGCATCAAGTCCAGGAAGAGACTCAATTCAGTTTCAGCATCTTCAAGTGCCATCGAGCTTGCAGAAATTGGAATCAAGCTCAAAGCCAGCAAGACAGGAATTTTCA